>OV702300.1:23547218-24147218 GCA_916181665.1 Avena sativa | reverse complement strand
AGAGTTTCAGCTAGGACTTATGGATCATCAACGTACATGAAAAAACAATCCCAAATAACTCTCTTGTAATTTTCCAGCATCTAATTGTGCTCGTATTGCAAGAGGCATAATGATCCTACAACCTTTTTTTCACAACATGATGCCTAATATCCTATACCTTTACACTTGTTCTTCTGAATTGTTCATATTTTCATCAGGAGGAACATCGGTATATCATGCACCTTCACACCTGCTCTCTTCTGAATTGTTCATCTTTTCATCAGGAGACACATCGGTATATCCTGCACCTTTGCACCTGCTCTCTTCTGAATTCCTACATATGTTTCATCAGGAGGCACCTCGGTATTATTTCATTAATCTGAATAAGTGAGTAACACCACATGAATGTTCGTCTGATAAGCAGTTGGTGAGCTATGCAATTCAATATATTTTGGGCTTTACTTCTCAAGTGCGACAGCCGACAGTTATTTCTTTAATAAGACTATTGATGACTTTGGGTCAGGTTTACAAGTAGACATAGGCTTCTCCTGAATTTATACTCTTATATTCCTTTATTCCTTACTAGATGATGAAAAACTCATGGCCATGTGCTCTCTTTAATTAACCGACGACCTAGAGCTAGGGGTTGATCATAACCGCACAAGTTGGCGTGGTTTCTGTATGCTTGGACAACGAGGTGTAAGATGGGTGTTCCGACATCTTCTTCCGCTTCACACATATACTTTAACTCTGGAAGTAAATTTGCAGCAAACACGCTGCCACTGACGGATATATTGTGTGTTGCCTGACGTTGACCAAGTTTTGGTTGAGCGGTTATACAAATAGATTACCGACTCTCATCTAGCGTGAGGTCAGTTAGCACTTTCCAACCATGGTCAGTTAACACTTTGCGTGGTCTGTGCTTAATTAGTAATAGTGCAACCATTTATTTTTCTCCATGTGTTAAGGTATCCAAAATTAGTTTACTTACATGTTGTAGTTTCCTCTACGAGAGGTGTGCTTCGGTCCCCCCTCTTAAACTTAAGCTGCATGAGCCTTTTATTTTTTTTACCCGTCCAAACCCATATCGAGGCCACTTATATATCCGAATATGTGTACTTGATCGAACTGGATATAATTGATCCCACCTTCCCATTATCGTGATCTACGTCTTTGCATGGCATATTCAAATTTTTGTTGTTGATGTTATATAACTTCTGATTTTCGCCTTTCGCAGGCATATGAGTATACGTGTACGGCGAGTATACGCTAAGAGGACCATACGAACTTTGGGTGGGTTCGTAGGGTCCTCTAAATAATTGGTATCGAGTTTTTGTTTATCAAAATTTGAAAACAAGGGGAGGGGGGGGGGGGGGGGGGGGGTGGACCGAAGCAAAAGTGAGCGAATAATAGAATTGTCTCCTACAGCTGAAGATCTCTCGTGGGATTCTGCCCCGCCATCATGCATGGTGACCATCCAGGCAATACTTCATTATAAATATATATCACACGGTTAATTACGAATATTTTTTTGTGGAGACCTTCATAAGGCTATCTCGATCTATTACTCTTATGTATAACTTTATTTTACTTTGGGATAAGGTTGTTTAGATAGTTCATGTGTTTCAATAAAAATCCCAAATCTTTGCCCGGTATGATACAATTATCAAACTCTCTCTGAGTATCACTACATGCATGTGTACATTTTCCTTGAGCTCCTGATGTTCAGTACTTCATGCTTTTCAAATAGTTTTTAGGATGCATTAAAGTTTTGTTTGCAACAATGTTGCTCTATCTCAGATGTCTTAATATGGTGCAATGGTAATAGGTTTTCTTTGCCAATCAACATGGCATCTCGAAACGCTCTGACCAATTCAGAAGTCGGTGCATAGTGTTTTATTTTTTCCCTTCATGTATTAACTAATTTATCATCAACGTGTTATTTTTGGATTAACTAGGATTTTATCCCAGTTTCACTTCATAAATGAAACCATAGAGATTCAGTATAAAAAATTCAACCTACAAACTAGATCAATGCATGTTTGCTACATTATGTTTGTTAGTTTTAGTCCTTAATCCACGTAATAGGAGTCATTCTACCGATAACTCAAGAACCTAGACTATTTGATAGGAGTATGTTTTTGTTATGTAGCACGATCTGACCATGCTGATTTGGTAGGGGACATCTGTATGAGCATGGAGGAACTAGACGGGAGAAATGCGATGCCCACCATCCCCACGGCGTCAATGCTGGAGAGGGATGAGAAGCCAATTTAGAATGATGAGCGGTGGTGTAGGATGATATATTACAACTAACCAGAATAAATTTTGCATGAAGATTACTTTCACATGGACCTAGCCGGACAAGTCATCTGTGCAAGTGTGCATGGAGGCACTTTGGAACTCAGGATATCTGCAGAGTAAGTGCTTCTTCTCCTTCACGGAATAAACTTTGCCGTGATTTTACAGGCAGAGCAAGGTTATTAGGCATTATTGTGCTACTTTGTGGTTCTTGAAACTCGTTGGTTGGCATATATGTGGCATGTCGTATTAAGAAAAGTGTCTATACTTGGCACAAATGTTGTGTTTGTTGATCAATGGGCATTCCAGTTCAAGCTTTGGTCAACCATAGGAGATGAACATATCAGCCGTTCTATGTCAGATAACAAGGAGAAAATTGGAGGGATGGCTGATTTTGTTGTGACTACGTATAACATGGTGGCATTTGGGGGCAAACGATTTGAATACTCAGAGAATATCATCTAAGAAAACCTGCTATTTATTGTGAAGTTTTGTCATCTTAATTCTGACAACTATTCTCCTCCGTCCCTTATGTGAGATCCTCTAAAATTGGAACGATTTAGAGAAAATATTTTTCTTGGCTTCAGTCATATTAAAATTACGAATATTTTATGGCATGCCTGTTTCTGAACTCCCTTTGTAGTCCTTTGGTTTTTTCATTACATTATATTAACTCCTATCTACCAGGTACTCCATGTAATGAATCCAAACAATTTCAGGGCTTGCGAATTTCTAATTTGATTAAGTGAGAAACAAGGCGGGGATAAGATAATTGTGTTTGCTAATAATTTTTCACACTAACTATGTATGCAATGAAGCTCTGTAAACCAATAATTTATGGTGCCACAAGGTAACCTATCATCTTATACGACTTTACTTATGGGTTGTAAGTTATATGCTTACGTTAGCTTTGCATCTTTCAGCCATGCTATAGGACAAGGATTATGTATCAATTCAAGAACAACCATGGTAGAGGCTACGGTTCTACCAGATCTCGGGCGTAGATTATAGAGGTAGAAGTGAGGGCGGAGAGGCTAGATGCACATGCGCCGGCGGTTGGGCGCCGTTGCTACGAGAGGGAGGAGGCGGCGGCTAGGGCAAGGTGCGGCTAGGGTTTGGGGCTCCCGTCTCCTAAGGGAGACGACAACAAAATATGTTTATTATCCGATTATAATCAAAGGGGTACATGCGTTTATATAGGAGGGCAGCTCCTCTAAACCCTAGATAACTTGGGATAAGCCCCTAATTGGGCCTCTTCCATGTATACTGGAGCCCGACCATAACATCTCTTCCCGCCTTCTCAAACAGATCGTCCTCGAGCGGAACATCTGGAAACTGCTGGCAGAAATCGTCGAGCTGCTCCCAAGTTGCTTCCTCCTCGGGCAGGCCGGACCACTGCACCAAGACATGCCACACGCCGCGACGCTGCTGCGCCTGCATCACCTTCGCCACCTTCGCGGGAGCTGGCATAAGTCAGCCATCCGAAGTAGGAGGAAGGTCCGGTGGCGCTGCAGGAGGGTCCCCGCGGTAAGCCTTTAGTAAGACAACATGGAAGACGTCATGGAGGCGAGACCCAGCTGGCAGCTCAAGGCGGTATGCGAGTGTGCCAACATGCTCCAGCACACGAAAGGGACCGGCGTAGCGGGGGTCCCAATTTGCGCTTGGAGAGCGGGTCCAGGGACTGCGTGGTCCTGTGAAGGAGGCGCAGCCACACCCAATCGTCCACTCCGAACTCCGCCTCTCGATGATGAGCATCATAGTACTTCCTGGCCAGCTGCTGTGCTTGGAGAAGACGCTGGCGCGCCTCAGTCAGGATCTCGTCGCGGGTGCGGAGTAAGTCGCCCGCTGTCTCGGACCGAGCCGTGCCAGGCTCATAAGGAAGCATCGTCGGAGGTGGGCGCCCGTGGACCACCTCAAAAGGCGTGGCATGTAGGGCGGAGTGATAGGAGGTGTTGTAGCAGTACTCCGCCCATGCCAATCCATCCATCCAAGCTCGTGGACGATCACCCGTAACAAAACGCAAATACATGGCAATCACCTTGTTGACCACCTCGGACTGGCCGTCCGTCGAAGAAGGCCCGCGCCACGGACGCGGCCGTATAGGGGTGACCGAGGGCGATGAAGTGCGCGTACTTGGAGAAGCGGTCAAGCACCGTGAGGATGACGGATTTGCCACCCACCTTGGGAAGGCCCTCGATGAAGTCCATGGAGATATCCACCCACACCTGGGAGGGTACGTCGAGCGGCTGTAGCAGACCCGTGGGTCGTTGTGTCTCCGTCTTGTTCCGCTGGCACGTCACGCATGACTGCACCCAGTCACAGACCAGCGCACCATCACCGAGGATATAGAAATCAGCACGAATGCGATGGAGGGTCTTCTGCATGCCCTCGTGTCCTGCAGAGTGTGCCAGGGACAAGACTTGGTGGCCCATGTCATCGTGGTCAGGCACAAAGAGGCGGCTCCCATGTATAAGCAGCCCATCGTCCAGGCGCCAGGGCGTCCCCAGCTCGCTGGCATCAAGGCGCGCATGGAGCGCCTGTGCGTCCGTGGCAGTAGAAGTTGCCCGGCGGATGCCATCGATGAAGGCGAAGGACGGCCCGGAGCATATGCACAGGACGGCGCCGGCCGTGGCAACATCGTACGTGACATCCTCAGTGTCACGGCGGGACAAGGCGTCAGCGACCGTGTTGAGACGGCCGGCGGTAATCGATGGTGAAGTCGAAGCCGAAGAGCTTGTGAAAGGATACGGATGTCGCCTAGAGGGGGGTGAATAGGCGATTAAAACTTTTCCTAGAGTGGCTCAAAAAAGGCGGAATAAAACTAGCGTTTTACTTTGTCAAGCACAACCTAGAACAACTAGGGTTCACCTATGTGCACCAACAACTTATGCTAAGAAATACAAGCAACAAGGTGATAGCAAGATATAGATTACTTCAAGCACGAAGGCTATCACAATGTAAAGTGCATAAGTAAAAGCTCGGGTATAGAGATAACCGAGGCACGCAGGGATGACGATATTTTACTGAGTTCCTCCCAACATGGAGTACGTCTCGTTTGTAGAGGGGGTGGTATCAAACCACCAACGCCGCAAAAGGCTTCCCTTATTCTCCGGTGAATCTCACCCCAACAGGATCGATTCACGCTTCCACTATCGGTGCACTTGTCGGTGGCAACCGGAACCTCTCACAAGGTTGGGGCACAACTCCACAACTTAATTGGAGGCTCCCAACAAATGCCACAAAAGGCCACAATGCCACCAAGGCCACAAAACCGTCTAGGGTTCCAAGAACCCAAGAGGGACAAGCTCCAATGAGCAATTCAATCCAAATCCTCCAAAGAGAACTCAAACCGATGCACCAAATGCAAATGGCAAGAACACCACAAAGATGCCCAAATCCCTCACTATCAAGTTTCAACAAAGCTACTAAAGCTATTGGGGGAACAAGAGAGGAGGAATCAAAGAGAGACACAAAATCCCCCAAAATCTAGATCCCCAAAGATGCACTCACAAAGAGATGAATCGGTTAGGTCAAAACGTGGGGCTAGATCTCCTCCAACAACCCCTCAAATATTTGCAAGAATCAATGGAGGGGTGTGTAGAAATCAAGCTTAAAGAGTAGAGCAAATGGGGGCAAAGCTTGGGCAAGAAAAGGAGGAAGAAGTAACCCTAAATGAAAAAGGGGGCAAAGCTATTTAAAGAGACGGACAAAATCTGGCCGTTGGGGCTATTTTCTGGACTGACCGGTAGTACCGGATCGGACCGGTACTACCGGACCGAACAGAAAAAAAACGCCAGGCGGAGCGATCCAGAGAGAGAGAGGGAAAGCAGCTAGCAGCTTCGCATGCAGCGCAGCGGCGGGGCCCGGCAGGTGCATGCAGCAGCAGGCAGCATCGTCGCATGCAGCGCAGCAGCAGCGGGCGGCAGGCAAGCGGACGCAACAGCGCATGCGGCACGAGGCCCGTCGCAAGCAGCCAAGCAGCAGCGGCCTGGCGACACGCGCACGCGCAGCAGCAATGCAGCGGCAGCAGTGCATGGGGTCGCATGCAGGCGCGCAGCAGCGGCAGAGCAGGGCCACGCGGGAAGCTGCGCAGGAGCGAGGCGGGCAAGCCAGGCGGGCGAGAGGCGCGCAGCAGCAGATCAACGCAGCGGCGCGCGATGCGCAGATTGGATCTGGGAAATAAACTGGGCCAAGTAAACTGTATCGGCCGGTACTACCGGCCCACCGGGCGGTACTACCGGGCCGGCCGGTAGTACCGGATTTAGGCACCTAGCGGGACAGAAAGAAAATAGGCTATTTTTAGGCCCAGGCAGTACTACCGCTTGGCCCAGAAAACAGCCTGACATGCAAATATTCAAACGGCAATAACTTTTGACTGGAAGCTCCGATTGACCCGATTCAAATTGCGCATGCACCCAGACGACATCGAGAAATATTGATTATCACCAAGTGAGAAAGTATCAAGTAGAATAATGTGATATACCTCACTTGGTGAGAAACCGAAAAAGCCGCATAAATCAAAATCGCAACAAGATACAAATGGGAGATCCGATTTAGATGAACAAGAGCTTGTTATGGAGATTACCACAAGCTCTATATCATCACATGGATAAGACCAAATAACAACCAAATACGATGATGCAAGTATGCAAAGGTTTGAGCTCTCTCCGAATGATATGACTGAATTACTCATACGAGAGCCCCTCTTGATAGTACGGTTATCTATCCTAAACCCGGTCTCCTACACACAACAAGAGACCGGCAAATAAGAAAACCTATCAAGATTATACCTTTGCCTTGAGCATTCCACTTGAGCTCGATGTAGACGGTCTTGCCCTTCTCAAGATGGAACGGCTTCCTTAATTCCTCATCATCGACCTCGCATATTGAGCTTGCCCAACAAATCTTCTTTGCATTTCATCAACCTTGAAGCCAACACATGCTCCAAGCGATGCCAATGGACAAATCCTACAAGTATAACTTAATACACACATTAGTCCATAAAGATTGTCATAAATTACCAAAACCACACATGGGGGCCCAACATGTTCTTTCAGCTTGTTCATCCACTGGTGCTGCGGGACGGTGGAGACGCGCTGGTCCAGCAAGAACTTGAGGCTGTAGTGGTCCGTACGCACACGGAAGTACCGGCCCCAAAGGTAAGGTCACAAGTGGCGCACTGCCTCGTCCCAGGAGAAGGCATCACGTCTAAGGAGGCGCGTCAGTGGCGCGGCGATGAGGCCGAAGTCCCGAATGTACTTCCGGTATTAGTCGGCGAGGCCCAAGAAGCCGCGGAGAGCCCTCGGGGTCGGCCACGCGGCGAAGGCGGCGACCGTGTCCGCGTCCATCGCGACACCTTCCGCCGAGATGACGTGCCCCAGGTATGCGACGAAGGTCGTGCCAAACGAGCACTTCGAGCGCTTGAGGTGGAGACGATGCGCTCGAAGCTCGTTGAAGATGATGGCCACGTGCTACAGGTGCTCTGCCCAGGATGAACTATAATAAGAATGTCATCAAAGGAAACAAGCACAAAACGACGCAAGTATGGGCTGAGCACGTCGTTCATCAGGGCCTGGAAGGTTGCCGACGCGTTGGAGAGGCCGACCGGCATCACTAGGAACTCAAAGTGGCCATGGTGAGTACGAAACGCCGTCTTCTCGATGTCGTCTGGGTGCATGCGCACCTGATGATATCCCGAGCGCAGGTCGAGCTTAGTGAAGAAGCGTGCTCCATGTAGCTCGTCCAAGAGCTCATCCACGACAAGGATGGGGAACTTGTCATTGGACTTCATGGCGTTGAGGATGCGGTAGTCGATGCAGAAGCGCCATGTGTCGTCGGTCTTGCGCACAAGGAGCACCGGGGCGGAGAACGACGATGTCGAAATCCGGATGATGCCCTGCGCGAGCATGACCGCCACCTGGCGCTCGAGCTCGTCCTTCTGCAGCTGGGGGTACCGGTATGGGCGTACGGCGACAGGCGCTGTGTCCGGTAGCAGGTGCATGCGATGGTCACAGGGCCGCGCGGGTAGGAGGCCCTGTGGCTCGTCGAAGATGTCGCTGTGTTGCTGCAGGAGGTTGTCCAGGAGTGGATGCGCCTCATGAAGTGTGGCCGCCATCAACTGAAGTTGCAGGGTCGCGGCGCCGGATCCGCCAATGCCCGTCCACTAAACACGATGCCCCCCCCCCCGCGCGCTAGAAGATGAGGGACAGCACGTCGAGGTCCCAAAGGATGGGGCCTAGTGTGGACAGGAAATCGACGCCGAGTATAAAGTCATAGCAGCCCAGGTCCATGCTGACACAGTTGATGGAGAAGGGCTCGTCGCCGATGAGGACAGGAACCTGCCGCGCCACGCCATGGCAAGTAAGGTGGTCCCCGTTGGTGACGGTGACACTGAACTTCTCCGCGCCGCCGGCTGAAGTGCGAGGCGGCGCATGGCGTCCCTGGACAGGAAGTTGTGCGTCGATCCCGTGTCCACGAGCACGGTGAGACGCTCCCTGTTGATCGTCACCAGAAGCAGCATCGTCTTTGCCGTCTTGATGCTTGCATGGCATGAAGGGAGACCACGAAGGCGGTCGCATCGACCGGCCCGTAGGTCGTGACGCCGGCCTCGAAGAGTGTGGTGGTGCCGAGATCCGCGGTGAGGGCCTCCACCTCTTCGTCGTCGACTGTCTCCAAGTTGAACAGGCGGGCGCACGTATGACCCGGCGCATATAGCTCGTCGCAGTTGAAGCACATGCCCTTGCTGCCCTACTCGAGATGCTCGGCTGACGTCAAGCGCCGGAAGGTACGCGTCGTCACGGGGGCAGCGGCAGTAGCGGCCGGCAGAGCGGGGCGCCGCGGGGTGTGTTTCCTAGAATCAACTGTTAGGAATAATAATCACGATCGGACACTGGCACGGTATCCGTATGCAGATGTGTTTCCATGTAGCTAGCCGACTAGGACTAGTAGTCCAACACCTATTCGTATTGATGCTGCGTCGTCTTTCCGGGTATATATACATCCATGTAGTAGCCTTGTAAGACAACCGTGAGATTCAATACAAACAGAGGACTCTGTAGCCATATATTGTTTTTCCCTGTACGTACTCGTGTGAGTTGAGAGTTTGATCAGGTAGCTAGCTCAAAGTGCTAGGCTGATCATACCGTACATGCGCGAACTCGCCGGATCATCGTTGTCGTCACGTCGGACTGCACTCGACGATCGAGGCTGGGCCAACAATTGGTATTAGAGCCTCGCGTAGGATCTCCTAGTAACGGGAGGTCATGACGAACAAGGAGCTAGGCGAGTACTCCGATGCGGCTGCGGGTGCATCGGTGTCGTCGCAGTACCCGCGGTATGATCGCGTCAACTACACGACGTGGGCGAAACGGATGGAGTGGGCCATGGAGGGCAACGACATCCGGGATGCTGTCGATCCCGGCGGCGACGAGTTCAAGAAGGGCGCGTCGAAGTACCGCAAGGACCGACAGGCACTCACGGCCATCGGCTCCGTGGTCCAGGCGGACGTGATGCAGCACCTGATCTCGAAGGTCTCTGCAAAGGAGGCGTGGGAGACACTCAAGACGTTGAATCTTGGACACGAGCGCGTCCGCAGGGCGACCCTACAAATCTTGCAGAAGAAGTACGAGAACCTGGAGATGGGATGAGATGAGACGCTAGACGCTTTTGCCTCGAGGGTAGCCACAATTGTCAATGGGATTCGCGCGCAAGGTGAGAAGCTGGAAGATATCTCAGTCGTAATGCGTTTTCTACGCGCAGTGCCACCGCGGTACATATCTGTGGTGTCGGCAATCGAGCAATGCGTTGATCTCACAACCCTCATGATGGATGACCTGGTTGGACTATTCAAGGCGCATGACGAGCGGATGAAGATCACCTACGACGATGCGAATCAAGATGAGCACCTCATGCTTACACGTGCCCAGTGGAAGGCAATGGTCGCCAAGGAGAGGAGCGATAAAGCATCTGACAGTGGCGATGGTTCGGTCTCGGCGAAGAAGTCGGACAACAAGCGGAAGAAGCCAAAGAGTAAATTCGACAAGAAGAATCTTCGCTACCATAAGTGCAATCAGCTCGGGCACTTCAAATCGGAGTGTCCCAACCGTTTAAAGGAGAAGGCTCTCATGGCGAAGGAAGGAGATGATGGAGCGATGATGCTCATGCTTGAAGCTTTCGAGTTAATGACCACCAAGGAATCAACTCCTCAGGAGTCCGCTACGGATATCGTCACGCTCGTGGAAGAGAAGGTCTTCCCGCGGAGGATGCAGACGGCTCACGACGTTTGGTACCTCGACACGGGCGCTAGCAACCACATGACCGGCGACAAGGCTTAGTTTTCTGAGTTAAACCTCATGGTTGGAGGCTCCATTCGATTCGGCGATGGGTCGAAGGTGGAGATTGCAGAACGAGGCACTGTCCTGTTTGAGTTGAAGGATGGAAGTCACAAGGTACTCACTGACGTGTACTATATTCCCAAGCTTAAGACCAACATTATCAGTCTTGGTCATCTCTTAGAGCATGGATGCAAGATCGTGTTGGAGGACGAGTTCCTATGGGGATATGACCGCCAAAGGCAGCTCATCATGAAGGTGGAGAGGTCGAATAATAGACTCTACATCCTCAATCTCAATCGGGCGGATCCAGTATGTTTGATGACAAGAATGGAAGACTCGGCGTGGAAGTGGCATGCACGCTACGGACATCTAAATTTCCAAGCTCTACGACAACTTGGACATAAGGAGATGGTACGTAGCTTACAGTGTGTTGATCATGTTGAGCAGGTGTGCGACGGTTGTCTCATTGGGATGCAAAGGCGAACCCCGTTTCCAAGGGAGGGACAATATCGAGCAAGTAAGGTTCTTGAGTTGGTGCATGGAGACTTATGCGGACCAATCACGCCGGCGACCCCCGCCGGGAACAAGTACTTTTTGCTCATCGTCGACGACTTCAGTAGATACATGTGGGTTGTATTGATGAAGAGTAAGGATCAAGCTTTGCAAGCGTTCAGGATTGTGAAGATAGCGGCCGAGGTGGAGTCCGAGGCAAAGTTGAAGGCCCTCCATACCGATCGGGGTGGGGAGTTCAAATCCAATGAATTCAAGGCGTTTTGCGAAGCTCATGGGATCCAGCGGTACCTTACCGCGCCATATTCACCACAGAAAAATGGTGTTGTGGAGAGAAGGAACCAAACCATGGTGGCCATGGCACATAGCATGATGAAAAGCAAATGCGTGCCGGGCAGGTTTTTTGGCGAGGCGGTCACGACGGCCGTCTATTTGCTGAATAGGGCGCCAACTAAGAGTGTGGTTGGTATGACACTGTACGGAGCATGGTACAGACGCAAGCCCTCGGTTGATCATATTTGCACTTTCGGGTGCGTGGCGCATGTGAAGAGGGTGACCGGGCATACTAGCAAATTGGCGGATAGAAGTACTCCAATGGTCATGATCGGCTATGAAGCCGGTTCTAAGGCGTATCACGCCTACAATCCAGTGAACAAAAAGTTAGTGGTGACACATGACGTCATCTTTGAGGAGGAGAAATCATGGAACTGGGGCTCTACGGAACCGGTACAATCAATTTCTGCTGAAATATTTACTGTAGTCTACAGTGATTCGCATGCAGATGATCAAGAAACAGTGTCCCGTGGCGTTACATATTTAGGCGTTGATTCAGAAGATGAAGGTCCGGAAGCGAGCAGTAGCAGCGCTACGCCTGGAGACGTCTCTCCGCGTGGGAGTCCCGGCACGAGCAGCAGCTCACGCGCTGCACCTGGAGGCTCGGCGTCGCCATCCAGTACACGCGCGGACTAGAGCCCTGGTGCAAGTGGCCCATCATCTGCACACTCCCATCCAGGAGGGACTAGCGGCAGTCCAGAAGTGGACGCGGGCGACGATGTCACGTCGCCAACATGCAGTACACCGACAGAAACTGCAGGAAATTCAGTAGACGCTGAAACAAGTACTACGTCAGCTTCCACGTCCCCTCCAAGTGCACGGGAAGAAAGGAGACGGCCGCCTACTCCAGAAAAATTCCGAAGTGTACTGGAATTATATCCGCCGGAGACCCTTCGTACATCGTGTGCGCGAGGGAGAGGACAAGGTCGGTGTTTACTCACCAAGGAGCCGACAAAATTCGAGGATGCTAATATGGAGGAGTGTTGGCGTCGTGCTATGGATGATGAGTTGGGATCGATCAAAGACAACGATACATGGGAGCTTGTCGATCTACCCAACAATTACAAGGCCATAGGGCTCAAGTGGGTGTACAAGATCAAGAAGGATGCCGAAGGGAAGTTGGTGAAACACAAAGCTCGGCTAGTTGCCAAGGGGTATGTGCAAGAGCAAGTTGTGGATTTCGAAGGAGTGTTCGCTCTCGTTGCAAGGATGGAATCAGTGAGATTACTTATCGCTCTCGCAGCTCAAGAATCTTGGAAATTGCATCACATGGATGTGAAATCCGTGTTTCTGAATGGGGAGTTAGAAGAAGAAGTTTATGTGAAGCAACCACCGGGATACATCAAAGAGGGAGAAGAACACAAGGATTTGAAGCTACACAAGGCGTTGTACGGGCTACGGCAAGCCCCTCGGGCGTGGAACATCAAGCTTGTTCGTACATTGATCTCTCTCGGATTCGAGAAGAGCCCACTGGAGCATGCGATGTATAAGCGAGGTAAAGGAAAGGATCATCTACTAGTTGGCATCTATGTTGATGATCTATTGATAACAGGAGCGGATGAGAAGGAGATTGCAAAGTTCAAGCTACAGATGAAGGAGTTATTCAAGATGAGTGATCTAGGCTTGTTGAGCTACTACCTTGGGATCGAGGTACATCAAAAGCTGGGTGAGATCACGCTATGCCGAGAGGCATATGTAAAGAAGATACTTGAGAAGTGTGGCATGAAAGAATGCAATCCAACTCATGTTCCGATGGAACCTCGTCTTAAACTAAGCAAAAGGAGTGAAGCACCTGCGGTTGATGCAACGGAGTATAGGAGTGTGGTCGGAAGTTTGAGGTATCTCATTAACACAAGACCCGACTTGGCCTATTCCGTTGGCTATGTGAGTCGCTTCATGGAAGCACCCACAATGGAGCATTGGACAGCCGTGAAGCATATACTCTGGTATATCAAAGGTACTACAAACTTTGGTATTGTCTACTCGAAAGAGAAGAAGGAGGTGAAGCTACTTGGCTACAGTGATAGCGACATGGCAGGAGATATTGACGACTGTAAGAGTACCTCGGGCGTGGCATATTTCTTGGGAAGAAGTATAGTAAGTTGGCTACCACAAAAGCAAAAAGTGGTGGCACAATCATCATGTGAAGCTGAGTATATTGTGGCTGCAACCGCGGCGTGTCAAGGTGTGTGACTAAGATGACTACTCGGTGATCTCACCAATCAAGAGGCGGAACAAGTGGCGCTCAATATTGACAACAAGTCTGCAATTTTATTGTGCAAGAATCCGGTGCATCATGACAGGATTAAGCACATTGATACGAAGTATCACTACATACGGCAGTGTGTAGAGGAGAGCAAGATTGAAGTCAACTATGTTTGCACTGATGATCAGCTTGCGGATATCCTAACTAAATCTTTGGGGCGAGTGAAGTTCGTGGAGATGCGAGGAAGGATCGGCGTCCAAGCTGTGAAGAGCGGCACATCGTGCTTAGGGGGGTGATTGTTAGGAATAATAATCACGATCGGACACCGGCACGGTGTCCGTATGCAGATGTGTTTCCATGTGCCGACTAGGACTAGTAGTCCAACACCTATTCGTATTGACGCTGCGTCGTCCTGCCGGATATATATACACCCATGTAGTAGCCTTGTAAGACAACCGTGAGATTCAACACAAACAGCAGGACCGAGAGGGCCTTGTAGCCATATATTGTTTTTCTCCGTACATACTCGTGTGAGTAGAGAGTTTGATCAGCTAACTAGCTCAAAGTGCTAGGCTGATCGTACCGTACGTACGCGAACTCGTCGGATCATCGTTGTCGTCATGCCGGACTGCACTCGGCGATCGGGGCTGAGCCAATGTGTGCACTCTTGCTCCTGCAGGCTGCAGCTGCAATGCAAAACACTGGCGGCAAGCCATCAAGCGAATCAAAAACCAAGCATATGTGGACATTCAGCTCTCACCCGATCCTCACTGCCATTATTCATATCTCTCTCTCTAGCTGCTGCTGCTAGTGGCTACGCACCACAAACTTTGTTGTGTACTACTAGCATATGCTTTGTCTTAATTCAGCAGCTGCCTACCCGGCCTGACATGTATACTAGCTAGTACAAAGAATCCACGCCATCAATAAGGCGTACAGGCGCCAGCAGCAGCAAGATGACAAGCAGGGAGCCAATAAAAACAGACAGTGGAAGGAGGAGGACGTTCACTTGGTCAGTGCTACGGCTATTGTCATTAATTCGATTAAACCATACTGCTCCCTCCGTCTCGGTTATTTCTAGGTTGAAAAATTAACCAACTTAGCATAAGGTATATAAGATAAAAATTATATTATTAGAAACTTCAAATGTTATATTTTCTAATGATATAATTTTTATATTATATAATTTATATTATATAGCTCATGCGGACGATCTAGGTATACGCGTAAGTCTTATAAACTGGGATAGAGGGAGTAGTACTCCTACTACACTAGGGTGTATCCATTCCCTCGGCCTCCACTCCACGCTTGTACTCGTCGAGGATGTTGATTCGGCCTCCACGCACGCTTCTACTCCGCGAGCACAATGTCGACCTCCACGCATTCATGTCGCTCATCCATCTTCACCACCAGCATCTCGGTCTCGTGATTTTGGATCATAGATCAAGGGTTATTTTTTCAAAATTGAAGGGCCTAAATGCAAAATACAAACAATGTTTGTACGCACGCACCTAAGGTCGCCGAGCAGCCCGAGGATGTGGAGCGGCCTCCTCGTCGACCTGGCCTTCTCCAGGAGCATCTTGACATGGCCTGGCTCGGTTCCTCTCTGTAGAGACAATATTGAATTGAGGAACGACGGTGGAAAAAACCCGCATCATTCTGGGTGTGTGAGAGAGACTCTCCTGGGTCACTAGTAGAAAACATGTCATCCGTTCGCGTCCCCTCAGAGTATTAGTCCCGGTTGCGCCACCAACCAGGACTAATGCTGGCACGCGTCCCGGTTCGAGTGGGCACGGGGCCCGGAGGAATGCGTCCCGGTTGGTAAGGGGGCATACGTCTCGGTTTGTAACACAAACCGGGACTAAAGGTTGGGCGTTAGCCACGTGGCGTGACACACACCTTTAGTCTAGTTTTTTCCCCTATGCGTGCATTCAAGTTGTTTGATGAAATGTTTGAGTGAATAATCCCATTCAATTTCTCATAGAACAAAAATATAGAAGGTGTGCGAGACGCACTTGAGTTTTCTCCTCTTTATTTCCCTCGATCGAGGTTAGCAATCTTATCTTTTCTCTGTCATTGATACAATGCATGTGTCGATGTGAATTGGTCATTTCACTATTTATGATGTCCTGTTTTTTGATAAACTTACTTATATGATGCAGATGAACGGTCGGAAATGGATGTAAGGTGACCGGCGCGTAGCCGAGTATATGAAAGGCGTGGATAAATTTATCGATGTGGCTACAGCAAACAAAGAGAATGGTTTTATACGTTGTCCATGTGTTCAATGTCGGAACAAGGAGTACTCTTCCTCGAAAATCATTCACGGCCACCTGATTATGAAAGGTTTCATGCCCAACTATAATTGCTGGACCGAGCACGGGGAAAGAGGGGTTATGATGGAAGATGGTGAAGAAGAAGATGATGATAACAACTATCATCATATGTTTCCTGAATACAGTGATACTGCAATGGAAAACAATGGAGAGGAAGGAGGTGAAGAACGGGCATCAGATGAGCCGGCTGATGAACTTGGTAGGGTCATTTCTGATGCAAAGCGAGACTGTGAAATAGAAAATGAGAAGTTTAAGTTAGAGGGCATGTTAGAAGATCACAAGAAATTGTTGTACCCAAATTGTGAAGATGGCAGCACAAAGCTCGGTACCACAGTGGAATTGTTGCGATGGAAGGCAGAGTGTGGTCTAACTGACTCCTCATTTGAAAAGATGCTGAAAATAATGAAGCCGAAGTTTCCAAAACATAACAAACTTCTCGAGAGTACCTACGAAGCAAAGAAGACTCTTTGTCCTCTAGGATTAGATGTGCAAAAGATACATGCATGCATTAATGACTGCATCCTCTACCGTGGTAAGGAGTATGAGAATTTAGGTAAATGCCCGGTATGCAATGCATTGCGGTATAAAATCAGACGAGATGACCCTGGTGATGTTGAGGGAGAACCCCTCCGGAAGAGGGTTCCTGCTAAGGTTATGTGGTATGCTCCTATAATACCAAGGTTGAAACGCATGTTCAGAAACAAAGAGCATGCCAGGTTGTTGCGATGGCACAAAGAAGACCGTAAGAAAGACGGGAAGTTGAGACACCCTGCTGATGGGTCACAGTAGAAAAAAATTGAGAGAGACTTTCCTGACTTTGCAGGTGACGCAAGGAATTTATGGTTTGGTCTAAGTACGGATGGCATGAATCCTTTTGGGGAGCAGAGCTGCAGTCACAACACCTGGCCCGTGACTCTATGTATCTACAACCTGCCTCCTTGGTTGTGCATGAAGCGTAAGTTCATTATGATGCCAGTGCTCATCCAATGCCCGAAGCAACCGGGCAACGACATTGATGTGTACCTTAGGCCATTAGTTGAAGAACTCTTACAGTTGTGGGGAAAACCAGGTGTACGTGCGTGGGATGAGAACAGACAGGAGCCATTTGATCTACGAGGGTTGTTATTCGTAACCATCAATGAGTGGCCTGCTCCTAGTAACCTTTCAGGACAGACAAACAAGGGATATAAGGCATGCACACACTGTTTAGATAAGACTGAAGGTACATATTTGCATAAATGCAAGAAGGTTGTGTACCTGGCGAATCGACGATTTCTTCCGACCAATCATCCCGTAATAAAGAAAGGCAAGCATTTCAAAGGTGAGGCAGATCACCGGAAGAAGCCTGAACTCCCTGCTGGTGATGATGTATTTGGTATGGTAAAGGACATAGAAGTAATCTTTGGAAAGGGTCCCGGCGGTCAATCAGTTCCGAACGACGTCGCTACAGGACACGCACCCATGTGGAAGAAGAAATCTATATTTTGGGAGTTGCCATATTGGAAAGTCCTGCGTGTCCGCTCTTCAATCGACGTGATGCACGTGACGAAGAATCTTTGCGTGAACCTGCTAGGATTCCTAGACGTGTATGGGAAGACAAAAGATACACCAGAAGCACGGGAGGACCAAAAAATTATGAAAGACCCAAAGAACATGCATACACAGAACAAGATGGATAAAGGGCGTCACTTAAGTCGTGTCAGCTATGCTCTTACCAAAGCAGAGAAGGAAATCTTTTTTGAAGTCCTTTACAGTATCAAGGTGCCGTCGGGCTTCTCATCTAATATAAAGGGGATAATAAATATGGCAGAGAAAAAGTTCCAAAACCGAAGTCTCATGACTGTCACGTGATTATGACGCAGTTGCTTCCGATTGCATTGAGGGGGCTTATACCGGAAAATGTTCGAGTACCCATTGTGAAGCTGTGTGCATTCCTCAATGCAATATCTCAGAAGGTAATCAATCCAGATATTCTGCCAAGGTTACAGAAGGATGTGGTACAATGTCTTGTTAGTTTTGAATTGGTGTTCCCAC
Organism: Avena sativa; assembly: GCA_916181665.1. Classification (NCBI taxonomy): domain Eukaryota; kingdom Viridiplantae; phylum Streptophyta; class Magnoliopsida; order Poales; family Poaceae; genus Avena; species Avena sativa. Next base: position 24,129,186 of record OV702300.1, on the reverse strand, counting down.
CATCCTTCTTCAATATTATGATGCATCTCCTGGTTCACCTAGTGGAAGAGATTGCCATTCTCGGTCCGGTATTTCTGCACAATATGTTCCCCTTTGAGAGGTTCATGGGAGTCTTAAATAAATATTTTCATAACCGTGCTAGACCAGAAGGAAGCATCTCGAAGGGATATGGAACAGAGGAGGTCATTGAGTTTTGTGTTGACTTTATTCCTGACCTTAAGCCGATTGGTGTTTCTGACTCGCGGCATGAGGGAAGACTAAGTGGAAAAGGCACGCTGGGAAAGAAAGCAATGATATGTAGGGACGGGGATTCTTTCAATAAAGCACACTACACAGTTCTACATAATTCCACCTTGGCAGCTCCGTATATCGAGGAACACAAGAATATTCTACGCTCCAAAAACCCGGGGAAGCCTGAATCACTGATTACAGATGAACACATGAAGTCTTTCGGTGGTTGGATGCGGACACATCTCTTGAATGACACCACTGTTGGAGATCAGCTATACTTGTTGGCCGCGTCACCATCTTCTACTGTATTGAATTTCCAAGGGTACGAAATAAATGGGAATACATTCTACACGATCGCCCAAGATAAAAATAGCACCAACCAAAATAGTGGTGTCCGCTTTGATGCAATAGACGAGAATGGACAAAAGCACACATACTATGGTTACATAGAGGAGATATGGGAACTAGACTATGGAGTCTCTTTTAATGTCCCTTTGTTTCGCGGCAAATGGGTCAACCTGAATGGGGAAGGGGTAAAGATAGACCAGTTGTACGGAATGACAACAGTGGATCTCAACAATCTTGGTTATAGAGATGAACCATTCGTCCTAGCCAATGATGTATCTCAGGTTTTCTATGTGAAGGACATGTCCCCCAGACCAAAAAAAAAGAAAAAATATGCAAACGAATACATCATATGATGAGCCAAAGCGTCACATAGTTCTTTCAGGGAAAAGAAACATCGTGGGAATCGAGGACAAGACAGACATATCAGAAGATTATAATAAATTTGATGAAATTCCGCCCTTCACAGTGAAAACTGACCCAAGCATTTTGTTAAGTAAAGAAGATGCTCCATGGTTACGTCTGAAGCGATCATAAGGAAGGACATATGGCAAGAAGTTCATGCTCATATTATGTAACTCTAGTTCATGTCTTTCGCGGTTTGTGGCTTCACCGAAGGATATCTTTCGCGGTTTGTGGCTTCACCGGGACTATATATAGGGGGGCCTTTAGTCCCGGTTTTGTAGTCTCAGTTTTTAATATTAATAAATGTCTTGAGTGTTAGTCCTGTTTTGTGGCTAGACCGGGACTATGAAGAAGTTGTCCCGATTCGTACTTACCATTAAGATCCGATCTCCAAACGCGCGCGGTCACATATTAGGGAGTGCCTGTATGACCATTTTCTTGGAGATGCCGGAGGACTGGGATCCAGCGGCATCTCCCTGAAACTAGTCGTAGTGGTGTCCCTGCTCTCGAAAACCATCTTGCAGCTTGTAACTTCTCTAACTAGATCAATACACCTGTGAGCTAACTAATTTCACATATTAGGGAGTGCCTCTATGACCAGTTTCTCGGAGATGCCGGAGGACTGGGCTCCGTCGGCATCTCCCTGAAACTGGTCGTAGTGGTGTCCCTGCTCTCGAAAACCATCTTGCATGTTATAACTTCTCTAACTAGATCAATACGCCTGGGAGCTAACTAATTTCACATATTAGGGAGTGCCTCTACGACCAGTTTCTCGGAGATGCCGGAGGACTGGGCTCCGTCAGCATCTCCCTGAAACTGGCCGTAGTGGTGTCCCTGCTCTCGAAAACCATCTTGGAGATGCCTCAAACTGGCTGGAGGACTGGACTCACAAGGATGCCTATTTATAGTACAAGCATCTCGGCATAGTGTCGACACTTACGAAATAATGTCGACACTAACCCCTATTATTAGTGCTGACTCATGTTTTGTCCCGGTTGGTGTCTCCAACCGGGACTAAAGGTTCATCTTTAGTCCCGGTTGGTGACACCATCCGGGACAAGGTACACGCCGCAGGACATAATATCGACACTCACCCCTATCATTAGTGCTGCCTGGCCCAGCCTGCCGAAATCCCTCCAACCGGGACTAAAGATGAACCTTTAGTATATTGAAAATCCGATTATGTTCGAGGTTTCATGGCTTTCGGTCCAAATGACCGATGTTATGTGCTGAATCATGGCATAGTTTGTGTTGTTGTGCCCATATTATGCATGCATGTGGACATTGGTATGGAGAACAATGTTGCAGGAGGAAGTTTTCCTTTTTGTCGCACGGAAAAGCCCTTTTTCCATTTTCCGAGCGCAAAAAAGGGTCGTTTTGTGAAGTAACCACCAAAATGCCGTTTCAGAATGCTACCGTCCCATTTTCCTAAAATACTAGACCACCTTACATGGACTATCTCCCAACCGGGACAACTCAAACCTTTTCTTCCATCCCGGGTAAAAAGGACAAATGTCTGCCGAATCGGTAGGAAGTGGTTCCGGTTTGTGCTACAGGTACATGATCTATCGCCCGTGATTTTTTGTAAAATTTTTTTTAGACTCACAATATGTGGTTTCTTCAGAGATCCAATGCAAGATCTAACGATGCTCGTCCCCTATCTTCATGCATGCTGGTTCGACCATAGTTAGAAATTCAGAAAATTCAAAACGGGCATAATAAATTTTAAAAAAAATCCGAACAATGAAATCCTTCGCGTGGTGTCATATTATGTGACATAGTTGAAAGGAAAAATACCAGACTTGGTATATTGATCATGTCTTAAAAAAACCTTCACAAAATGACCTATCATGTTCGAGGTTTCATGGCTTTTGGTCCAAGTGACCGATGTTATATGCTGAATCACGACATAGTTTGTGATGTTGTGCCCATATTATGCATGCATGTGGACATTGGTATGGAGAACAATGTTGCAGGAGGAAGTTTTCCTTTTTGTCGCACAGAAAAGCCCTTTTCCATTTTCCAAGCGCAAAAAACGGGTCGTTTTGTGAAGTAACCACCAAAATGCCGTTTCAGAATGCTACCATCCCATTTTACTAAAATACTAGACCACCTTACATGGACTATCTCCCAACCGGGACATCTCAAATCTTTTCGTCCATCCCGGATAAAAAGGATAAATGTCTGCGGAATCGGTAGGAAGTGGGTCCGGTTTGTACTACAGGTACATGATCTATCGCACGTGATTTTTTGAAAAAATCATTTTTAGACTCGCAATATGTGGTTTCTTCAGAGATCCAATGCAATATATAACGATGCCCGTCCCCTATATTCATGCACGCCGGTTCGACCATAGCTAGAAATTCAGGAAATTCAAAACGGGCATAATAAATTCAAAAAAATCCGAACAATGAAAATCCTTTGTGTGGTGTCATATTATGTGACATAGTTGAAAGGAAAAATACCAGACTTGGTATATTGATCATGTCTCGAAAAAACATTCACAAAATGACCTATCATGTTCGAGGTTTCATGGCTTTCGGTCGAAATAACCGATGTTATGTGCTGAATCACGGCATAGTTTGTGATGCTGTGCTCATATTATGCATGCATGTGGACATTGGTATGGAGAACAATGTTGCAGGAGGAAGTTTTCCTTTTTGTCGAACGGAAAAGCCCTTTTCCATTTTCTGAGCGTAAAAAACGGGTCGTTTTGTGAAGTAACCACCAAAATGCCGTTTCAGAATGCTACCGTCCCATTTTCCTAAAATACTAGACCACCTTACATGGACTATCTCCCAATTGGGAGATCTCAAACCTTTTCGTCCATCCCGGGTAAAAAGGACAAATGTCTGCCGAAATGGTAGGAAGTGGGTCCGTTTTGTACTATAGGTACATGATCTATCACCCGTGATTTTTTGAAAAAATCATTTTTAGACTCGCAATATGTGGTTTCTTCAGAGATCCAATGCAAGATCTAAATGAACCATTTTTCTTCCCGCCATTTCTTCCCGCCATTTTTTCCCAGCATTTCTCCCGCCATTTCTTCCGCCAGTTTTTCCCGCCAGTTCTTCCCTTCAGTTATCTTCCTGCCGTTTCTCACTATATATATGTGTAGGGTTGGCCTCCATTGTCATTGCACATCTCTAGACTCATATTTGCAACCTCATCACTCTTTCACATGACTTACACCGTAGCACTAACTCCCAGGGAGGCGGAGGCGCTTTGCGCCTCAAACTACCCTTGCCCGCCGGGCTACTGTGTCCCCGTCGGCTGGATGTTGAGCGCCGGAGGCGTGCCTGTTCCTCCTCTCCCTCTAGGTGTGGCGCGTCGGATGGCCATCACGAACCACTACTACTTCGAGCTCACGCCGGAGCAGCGGAGGAATCCCAGATGGCATCCCGACTATTTCCCGACTTGGGAAGCCTTCTTCGTGGATCGGCGTGAGAGGGCGCTCGCCAGGCACGAGGAGGATGGCCTACCTCCTCTGAACTTCAACGAGGCCGGCCATCGGTTGTGGTGGCGCGGTCGGACTCTCCAGAGCGTCATTGCCTATGACACGGCCGCCGACTCTAGCCCCCGCCTGTGCTACCCTCAAGTCTAGCCCACTCGTACTCAGCCTTCAAGGTTCAACTACGGCGACCCTGACGACGACAGCGACGACGGCCGCGGCGAGTACGACAACTACAGTGGCGAGTATTACAGGTGTAGGCAGGAGCATGACTGAATCACTCGAACATTGCAAATGAAGTTCGACCGATTGTGGCTTAATCTGACCATGTATCTTAATTTCCAGTTCTTCTATGTAACTTTGTGTTAGTTGCGTTATGTACTTTAATTCCAGTTCTATCCTAATAAAATTTTCTTTCCGCCCATTATTTCCCGTCCTTATTTCCGCCCATTAATATATAAAAAATATAAGTTAATTCAAATCCAAATTAAAACACAGAAAATGGTTTTGAATTATTTATTCAAATCCACACACTTTTTATGTTTAAAGTTTTTATAAATTCCAAGTTAATATTCAAAAAATATAAGTTAATTCATTTTTAATTTTAAATGGTTCATAGTTTAAATGGTTATATTAATTGTTTTTAAAAACAGAAAATGGTTTTGAATTAGTTATTCAAATTCAAACACTTTTTATGTTTAAAGTTTTTCTAAATTCCAAATTAATATTCAAAAAATATAAGTTAATTCATTTTTAATTTTAAATGGTTCATATTTTAAATGGTTACATTAATTATTTTTTAAAAATAGAAAATGGTTTTGAATTAGTTATTCAAATTCAAACACTTTTTATGTTTAAAGTTTTTTTCTAAATTCCAAATTAATATTCAAAAATATAAGTTAATTCATTTTTAATTTTAAATGGTTCATAGTTTAAATGGTTACATTAATTATTTTTAAAAACAGTAAATGGTTTTGAATTAGTTATTCAAATTCAAACACTTTTTATGTTTAAAGTTTTTCTAAATTCCAAAGTAATTATCATTTAAAAAAATTACAAATTTAAACCCCAAAATAAAAAATAAGGCGGGAACAGATAGAAAATTCCTGAAAAAAATTTGAAAACAGGGTCATATGTCCCGGTTGGAGCCACCAACCGGGACTAAAGACCCCCTGCGCGCGCCCCTTGGTTTGCTGAAAAAATTGGAGTATACGTCCCGGTTGGTGGCTCCAACCGGGACGTATGACCCTTTAGTCCCGGATTTTGGCATCAACCGAGACGTATTCTCCCTCCCCTTTATACATGACGCCCCTTCTCCTTCTCCTTCTTCCTCGTTCCTCATCAACCGCAACAGATCATCGCCGCCGCCGCGAGGACAAGCGCTCGGACGCCGTCAGGCTGCCCAACCACCACCCCGCTGTCGGCCTCCACATGCTGCCCCGCCATCGGACTCCACGCGCTGCCCCGCTGTCGCGTCTCCACATGCTCCTCGCCGGCGCTCCAAGCCTCGTCGACTCCGGCCACTACCTCCACCGCTGATTCCGGCCACCCCGAACCGCTTCGTCAAGTTTTTTGAGCTCCTGGTGAGTTTCTGAAGCTCAAGGAGAGCTCTGTTGCCTGCTTGCTTGCTGTAGCCGCCGCGCGTCGTGTCCGAGCAAGCTCCGCCGCTCGCCGCCATCGTGAGCACTGTTCCGATGACCACAAGCCGGCGGCGTTGCCACCACTAGGTCCGCCTCGATCTCCTCTTTCCAACTAGCCTACCCACTAGCCCGCGCGTGCAGCGAATCGAAAGATTCGATCCCAACCCGAGGATCCCCATTGCTGATGTCATGCTGACATCAGCATGAGGCAATATATCCTCTTTTCTTTTTATTAAAATCATTTCTGTAATTCGTTTTTGGAAATAATTATAATAACCCATGGGGCCCAGACATCAGTGACTGTGAGTAGCCCCAGATCGAGTGAGAAATGTTTCCCAGCCTATGGTGACGTCAGCCTGAGGTCATAAATGTTTTAAAATTGATTAAATAAATTTCAGAAAATTATTTAATATTGTAAAATCAATAACTTATTATTTATAAGTCAGAAAAATATGTATAATATACCAAAATGTTCAGAAAAATGAAACCTACCTCTTTAATCTATAATCATGCATTGTTAAGCAACTTAAATGAAAAGTTTGATTAGAAGAACATAGTAACCCCTCACAGGTGATTCCGGAGTTTCCTCGAGTTGGGGTTTGCGCCCCTCGGAACCCCGTTTAATTTGTCGAGCATGCTTTAGGGTTACTTTGCAATACAATTTAACTTGTCATATCATCAGACTTGCTTGATCATTGCATCGATGCCATGTGTTGATTGTTCCCCTCTCTTTCTGGCGTTCTGTTCTTCGCGGTAGAATACGAGATCGAGATCAAAGACCGAGGTCAACACCATCGAAGATTTCTTGATAGCCATCGTATTGTAGATGCTTAGCCATGATATTAGTTTTCATAGACCCCAGTTGAATCGATGTTGCACCTAGGGTTAGACGGTGTGTCCTCGCCAGGGCATCCCGAACCCGAGGGTTGATTGATTGCCGTCTTTCTTTCCGATATTGGTTCTTCGCTTTATACACGACGCGCCTGATGTAATAAATTGTTTTATAATTCTAGAAAATGATTAAATATTGTAAAATTCATATCTTATTATTTATAAGTCAGAAAAATACAAATAATATATCAAAATGTTCATAAAAATGAGTTCTACCTTTTTAAGCTATAATCATGCATTGCTAATCAACTTTAATGACAAGTTTAATTAGAGAACTAAATCAACTCCTCTCATGTGTTTCCGGAGTTTCCCGAGTTAGGGATTTCAACCCTCGGAACCCCGTTTAAATTGCCGAGCAAGTTTTAGGGTTTCATTTCAATGCAATTCAACTTGTCATATCATCATCCTTGTTTGTGTATATATAGTGTGTATGTATATATTTTTATTATTGTGTATGTATATATTAGGGTTTATCCGTTTTGACTTATCCGTTTTTCCACGTATGGAGAAAATATGGACCCACACGTCAGAGACGAAGAAAAGGAAGAGTTGATCCAAGGTGTGATCCGTGGGGAAGAAAATTTAGATGTATCGACATTTCTGAACAACTCCGGTGAGGGTGATCCTCTTTTTGCCGGAAGAGACGACTTGTTTGAGATTGAAGGTGATGCCTTCCGCGAGGGAGAAGGCATCGATACCTTGTGTGATCGAGAAGACGACCGGTCCGGCGAGGTGCATGTAATATAATTAATTCATTAATTAATCATCTGCTATCTATATAGAAATAGTAACGACGATCTTTCTTCTTTTAGCCCTCCGGATCAAAGGAATTTACTGAAAAGAGCGGACGAGGCCCAACCAAAAAGTTGCAATACCATGAGAGGTTCAGGATCGAAGATATCGCTGAAGACGGCAAACCGACGGCTCCCGAAGTTGTCGCAATCAAATTTGTTGCACAATGCGGAGTAATCGTTAGGGACTTAATCCCGATCACCATTCAAAATTGGAATAGGCCTGCTGATGCTAAAGAAGAGGGAACATGTTTGTTTGTCCCTAACAAGGCCAAAGATTTACTATGGAAGAGGCTCATGGTTAATTTCAAACTACCGAAGATAGAGCTGGATCCAAATGCGGAGGATCCAGTTGAGGACGCCTTAGAACATGGGAGAGCCATGGAGGCTAAGGTCAGGGAGTGGGCTATGAAGAAGATGGCCCAGTGTTTGACCAACTGGAAGAAAAGATTGCACCTTGACTATGTCGTGAAAGAGAAGACTCCGGATTTCAAGAAGACTCAGTTTGAGAAGATAAAACCTTTCTGGGATGAGTTTATAAATTACAAGACATCAGAAAAAGCTAAGAAAATGTCTGCAATGAATAAGCTGAATGCTGCTAACAAGAAGTATCAGCATACTATGGGGCAAGGTGGCTACAGGGCTGGCATTCCTAAGTGGGAGAAACTTGAGAATGAACTGCGTGCTAAAAAGATCACCCCAGAGACAGACGATTGGGTAGAACGTGCAAGGAATTGGTTTTACGGGCATGGGGGCACGTTGGACTCGGAAGGGATGTGTATATATAACATACGACATAAAGAAGACCCCTTGCCAATCGAGAGGATGAGAAAAGCAGTAAAGGCTGTTAAAGATGGGGACTTCATTCCCGATAGAGAGAATGATGAGCTCACTCGCCCTTGGAAATAAGGAACATGATGGATGAACACGAGGCACAAGAGGCTCCCAACCATGGAGGACTAGGTTTCCCGAAGAGAGGAAGAAATATCCTGATAGAAGCCGTCAGAGGAGAAAGGACAGGGCAGAAGTTGAAGCAGATATTCAGAAAGAGAGAATGCGTATAATTGAAGAACGAATAAAGCAACAACAAGATGAAATTAACGCACTTAAAGAGTAAAGTACTACCGGCCCATCTCAGCAGCACACTGCATTCGATGCTATCGGCCTATCGAATAATCGAAAAAGCAGTGTGGCTTCCACCGAGGTCCCGGGTGATGACAATGGCGATGACGATGGTGCACCGACGATGGCTCCTGTTGGCTACCCAGTGGATGATATCACAGATATGACACACTGCGAGCTGCATGTCAAAGTTGTGAACATATCAATGAAGATGGCGGTCGGCTATGCCTTACCAATTGGACCCACACCAACTTACCACTGTCGTCCGGTTCCAGAGGGCTACGCTGTTGTCGGGGTGGATGAAATCATGCCCACCTTTGAAGTTTTGGATCTTCACTACCCTGCAGGTGAAGGGGATGTGACTGTAATGGGAGACGCAACAAACGTCACCATTCTATGGCCGAAGGAATGTATCGTGCTTCAAAATCACACGCCAAGGCCATCTTCGCCGCCGCCTCACCCGTCTCCAGCGAGGTGGTCGCCGACGCAGCAGCCGTCTTCGTCGCCTCACCCGGCTCCATTGCCTCACCAATCTCCGGCGCAGCCATCGCCGCGGGAGCCATCGCCGGCGCCTCAGGATAAAAAGCTTAAGCGTACCGCTACTCTGCGTCGTGATAAGCGATCCCCGAAACGTAAACAAGAGCCTCTTCCAAAAGTACCAAAGGTTCCTCCCATGAGAGCTTATGACAGTACTGAAGAGGAGACTGCGGTGATCGTTGATGCGGAAACGACAGCGTTTTTCGCTAAGCTGAGGCGGCCGAAAGAGCCAGAGTTCCCCAGCACCAAAGAAGAAAAAGACAAAGTGTTGAAAATGCTAAAGACTCTTCATCAACCCGAGCCAAAGCTGTCATCAGACTATGTGCGTTCTATTCTCAAGTCACATGCGGCACAAAAAACCTCGAAGAGCAGTACTGATGCAAGCGAGAAATCTGTTGCCCAGCTCGGAGAACAAGCAAAACAGTCTTGCGCCCCTCTCAAGGTGATTTCCCAAACCAATGTGGGGTCGAGCAAATATGGGGCCAAAGAGCAGTATGATCCAGAGGTAGTTGCAGAATACGGAGAAGCTGCCGCTGCTCAAGGTATGGGTATTACCCAGTACTTATCCTAGTTAGAGTACTTCCCCGTGAGTGAAGTAGCATACAAATACCAGTACGGCAAACCTCTCGTCAAACCTGTGGAGGTAAACAATCTTCCAACAAAAATGCGAAGATTGCATAAGTGGTACATGCATGCCACAAAGGCCGGGGCTAACTGGATAGTGCTGAGGGTTACAAAAAAGCATCATGGGAAAGAAAAGGATAACATGGTATCCATTGAATTTGATGAACTATTTCAATTATTCAATCAAGACGCCTTGGACAAATCGATCATCAGTGCATATTGTCTGTAAGTACTAATTCTGTAATTAATTTAGTCTCTAGCTATCTCACCTTGTTTATTGCATGTATATAATCATACTGTAATATGCAGAATGAAGATTCTCGAATGCAGCAGAGGACAAATCTATGACATTGGCTTCATTGACCCATATTGGGTTCATGAAGCTAATCTCAAAATAAGCCCCCAGGATACGGGGGATAATATAGTACACACGTTAAGGTTTGAAGAAACCAAAAGGGAAATACTTTTTCCTTACAACTTCGAGTGAGTGTTATTGTCTTGTATACACTTTCTATTTCGCTTACTCGATGTTAAGTATATAATTGATTAGTTATGCATTCACAGCTTCCACTATATTCTGTTAATCATTCAACTTGAAAAAGGGCGTGTACTAGTCATGGACTCGAAACATAAACCACTTGAGACATGGAAGGACATAAAGATGCTTCTCCAGCGGTAATTCTAATCATTACGACACTATATCGGCAACGTTCATGAATTTTATGATATCAAGTAATTAATAACTTATTTTATTTGTTTTCTTCGCCGGGCAGTGCTTGGAAACAGTTCACCAACAAGGCTAGGGGTGTTTGGAAAGCGGATCTTACATTTCAAGCAGTAGAGGTCTCCACGCATCTCTTTGATTCTAGTTTTGATATAGTTATTATCATGCTTGATTATTATTTTGATTGAACTATGTTCTTGTAAAGTGCCTGCCACAGGGACCAGGTAACAATCTATGTGGATACTATGTTTGCGAGTTCATCCGGCAGTCGTGCGATGAGAAGGGCAGAAATTTAGACAACTCCACTTACGTAAACAATTTCTATAGTTTTTAATTACAATTAAATTGTGTTTAATTTCATTCATATAGGCTGACTCCTTTTTTAAATCAGATCGAACGTCTACGGGGCGGTCTTCTGTCAAAGGATCGCGTACGAGCAATTCAGAAAGAATTGGTGGGATTCTTGGATGCAGAAGTCCTAAACCCAAAAGGGGAATACTATTTGGCTGTGTATAGACAATAGGGATTGTAAAAAGAGCAACTTTTGTATGTAGTGCATGAACTCGATCCGTGTATCGAATGTAATATTGTCATGATGATCTTGTGTAATATAACGGTTCCTTCATTGATAAGTGCAAAACACTAAATAAACAATAAAACAACCTAAATGAATTCTCTGCCGCGGCACAAAAAGTGGCGAAAATGCTGCCGCGACAACAAAATGTGCCAAAATGAATTCTCTGTCGCGGCAGAGAAATGTGCCAAATCTCTGCCGCGGGAGAAGGTTATTTGTCCCGGTTCGTGTTACGAACCGGGACTAATTCTCCACCCCCTCACCCTCTGCCGCTGTCACGTGTACCCCCATTTGTACCGGTTGGTGGGGCAACCGGGACTAAAGGTTGGGGCTTTAGTCCCGATTGCCCCGTCCCGGTTGGGTAACCGGGACTAATGCCCCTTACCAACCGGGACTAATGGGGCGTTTCCTACCAGTGGGTGTAAACCTCATGAACTGAAGCAACAAACATAATTATATATATAGATCTAAGGCTACCCAAATTTGACAAACTCGAAACAGGCTTTACGCCCAGCTTTATAAATAAAGCAACGACCAACAAGTAGCACAAAGTCAACGACGCCCAGGCGTCCCAAGAAAAATAGAAAGCATAGTCCGCTGAGGCAACAACACAATAAACCCAAAAAAGGGAAAAAAGACAAGGCGACCAAAAGCAGAAGAGAGCTCCCCTAGTGGGGGGCACTAGCAGGCACCACAAAACGTTGCGCCGACGCCCTGATAGCCTGCAAGATGTCGTCCACGCGGTCTCGGTCACGCTGCCTAGAGAGGGGGTACCACTGCTGAAGGTGGCCAAGCAAATAAAACACAGAGTAAGAGGCCCGGCTAGGAAAAATCCGCTCAATCAGCATCTTATTTCTAATCTTCCAAAGAGACCACGAGATGGCTGCGAACACCATCCAGAAGAGGTGGCACCCTCTTCCAGGACGGTTTGACTCAGATTCCAGGAACTCCCCGAGGTCTTGGGCCTGCCACGCAGGACCCAGGGCCTCCCGGATAAAGTTCCATAGGAGCTGAGCGGCAGTACAGGTGAACATTATGTGGGTGCAAGACTCTGGGGTCCCACATAATGGACACAAACCATCACTAGGACCATTCCTCTTAACGACCTCCACCCTAGAGGGGAGGTGATCCCGGAGCAGCTACCACACAAAGATATAAACGCTCAGAGGAAGGGGGCCTTCCAAAGATGCGACGCCCACGGGAGCTCAGGACCCTGGAAGAGGGTCCGATAAGCCGAGCCCACCGAGAAGGCTCCCGAAGGAGACTGGCTCCAAGAAATCTCATCTCTCATCTGAGAGGGCAAGAGGCAAGGAGCCTCGCAATCTCACAAAGTCCGCCGCCTCGTTAACGTTGAAGGTCCTCCGGAACGAGATGTTCCAATGGGCCTCCTGCATAGCCTCGGCAACTAACATCGTGGGGACTGCGCAGATAGCGAACAACACCGGGAATTCCAGTCTGAGAGGGACCCCCTGTAACCAGGGGTCCATCCAAAACAGAACTCCCTTCCCGTTCCCAACCCCAAAACTAGAACCGCGGCGGATGAGGTGCTTTATGTCCTGGATAGCCCGCCAGAACTGGGATCCTTCCCGGCGTTCGCAATCCAGCAAGGGGCAGCCCCGGAGGTATTTGGATTTGATGAGCTACAACCACAAACCCCCTCGTCCCGCAGAATCCGCCAAACCCATTTCAGCAGCAAGGCCACATTGAAGCGGTGAGAATCGAGAACCCCTAGACCCCCAAGGATTTTTGGGGAGCAGATATCTGCCCATTTCACCATGTGGTATTTCTGGTGACCATCCCCTGCCGCCCAAAAGAATCTAGACAGCTCTTTCGCGAAGTCTGCATGGACCCCTTCAGGCAACAGGTATAGACCCATCTGATACTGGTGAGGCTGGACAGGCAGGAATTGATCAGTACCGTTTTGGATCCCTTGGTCGTAAGGCGAGATCGCCATGGCTCAGCACGCGAGCGGACCTTCGAGACCATGGGGGTCAGGTCCCTAATCAATACCCGCGAGTCCCGCATAGGCATCCCCAAATAGGTAATGGGGAAATCCGCAAGGCGGTAGTTGAGCCTATCGGCAATCAACTGCCGCTCGTCCTCCGGGAAACCCAGGACCATGACCTCGCTCTTGTCGAAGTTAATCTTGAGTCCAGACATGGACTCAAAACACAACAACAGGAACTTGAGGTTAATAATATCTAGGTATGATCCCTGGACCATGATCATCGTGTCATCGGCATATTGGAGGTGGGTGATGCCACCTCCGGGGATAAGATGCCCTACCACCCCTGACAGGTGGCCAGCAACCTTGGCTTTGTCCAAGATTTCTGCTAGGGCATCCACCGTGGCGTTAAAAAGCAGGGGTGAGATCGGATCCCCTTGCCTAACTCCACAGGAGGGTCTAAAATAAGGACCCACCTCCCCATTAATATTGATCGCCGTGCTACCACTCATAACAAATTGCATGATCCACGCAATCACCCGGTCCTCAAAATCACGACGTTCGAGAACTTGTCTCAGGAAGGCCCAATCCAGCTTATCGTATGCCTTCTGGAAGTCTAGCTTGAGGAACACCCCTCTCTGATGGCTCACCTTCACCTCATGAATGATTTCATGAAGTGCTAGTATGCCATCGTGGATCAGGCGTCCCTTCAAGAAGGCAAACTGAAGCGGGTGGGTCAAGGATTCCATAACAGGGGCCAGGCGGACTGCAAAGACCTTGGCGAAAATCCGCTGGATGACGTTGATCACCGTGATAGGTCGAAATTGGCAGATGTCCGTGGCCCCCACTACCTTGGGGATCAGGGTAATCACGCCAAAGTTTAACCTAGACATGACCAGGGTCCCAATGTAGAACTCCTGAAACATGCGCATGATCACCGGGCACAGCTGCTCCTAGAAGGTCTAGAAGAACACCACCGGTAGCCCGTCCGGGCCTGGTGCCGAGTTGGACTTCATCGCTTTGATAACCTCGGTGACCTCAGACTGGAGAAACGGGAGGGTCAGGTCCCCATTCTCCTCCATGGTCACCCTGGCATCCTGGGGCCAGAAGTCCAAACCCAACGCTAGGCCCGATCTCGGGGAAGCCGAGAACAGCTCCCGGTAGAAGGAATAAATATGGGCCGAGATATCTCTGTGGTCTTCCAGAAGAGAGTCCTCGGCCCAGAGGCAGGGAATTGAGCACTTCCTACAACGGCCATTAGCAATGGCGTGGAAGTAGGTTGTATTCGATTCCCCCTGGATAGTCCAGTTCTGACGGCTGCGCTGCCTCCAGAAAGCCTCCTCTCCCTTATAGATCTCCATAATGGAGGCCTCAAGGGAGTACCTATGGGCCCAGGCGTCCGCCGAGAGGCCCACATGGTCCGCTTCTCGGTCTAAGGCCTGAATCTCAAGCAGAATACTCGCTTTCTGGCCTCCAAGCGTGGCGCCCAAGTTCGCTCCCCAACCCCGCATGAGTTGACGCGACAGCAAGGCACAATGGTGCCAGATATCAATCGCGCAGAACACACAGGGTGGAGAGGCGGCTGCCTCAGCCCACCTAGCTCGCACCGCTTCCACGAAGCCCTGCTGGCGGAGCCAGGAGTTCTCAAAGTGGAAGCGGTTCAGCCTAGGCCGCTGCCCCCCTCCCGACGAGAGAAGGAGGGGGTATGGTCTGAGCCCACCCGAGTGAGCGCCCAGAGAGAGCATAGAGGGAAGGCCAGTTCCCAGTCGACCGAAACAAAGACTCGATCCAGAACGCTATGGACCGGATCGAGTCGATTGTTGGTCCAAGTGAACCTCGCACCCACCCTAGCAATCTCCTTGAGAGCGAGATCAGCAATGCAGTCATTAAACAATCGTATCCTATTAAGGTCCATGTTTGCTGAGCTCTTGTCCGCGGCGGATCTGATGAGGTTGAAGTCCCCTGCCACCATGACCGGGGTCTCCGTCCTCTCCACCTTGGTCTTGAGCTCGAGCAAGAACTCCTGGGACCTCCTATGATCCGCGGGGCCATAGACAATCACGACTTCCCATCTAAGGCGTGATTGTCTATGGATGAGAGCCATGCTCACAAAGAAGTCCCCGTGGTCCATATCCTCTACCTCGAATATATCTTCCTTGACCCCAAGGAGGATGCCCCCCGAGTGACCGGAAGCCGGTAGCCACGTCCAGACAAACTTACGTCTAGACAGAGCCTCCAGCTCCTGGATCAAGAAGTCCTGACGAATCGTCTCCTGGAAGCCTACAATGTCCACATCTTCTTGGTGCAAGTACTCCTTGATCTGGCGACGCCGCCCATCCTGCCCAAACCCCCGGATGTTCCAAATGAACACCCGGAAGGCCCTGAGGATGTTCATCTGAACAATCACTCCAGGGCCCCCCCCTGACTGGGGGCCGAACGGGGGCAACTAGCAGACGGGACGCAGGACAGGGCCTTAGGCGGCCGCCCCCGAGGTCTCCCAGAGCCGGGTGTCCTCAAAGGGGGGGCCGCCATCAGGCTCAAGGGGTGGAGCTGAGCCGTCCCCGGCCACCACTGGGCCAGGGTCAGTCAGCAGGAGGGCCCGTTCCCGCTCCCGAGCATCGCGTGCCCGGGCAGCCGCGATCTGGCCCTCGTACACCTCTCGAGCCTTGATGGCCTCAACCTGCGCGGGACAGGGGCCCTTCTCTCCACGAAACACAATTCCACAATCATCCGCCACCATACCCAAATGATCCACGGGAACCTCTTCCAGAACAGAGAATCTAGACCCCGAGCGGGACAAGGGACTAGACGGGCGGAGAGACGGGGGACGGGAGGTACTTGGGAGCTCATCACGGGCTGTCACCCTCATGGTCGCCCGCTCCGCGATCGTCGTCTCAGGGCCTGTACCCCCGCGCCTAGCCCCTGCAAGACGCTCGCTGTGGCGTGAAGGGGGAGGGGGCGGCTGGCGGGGGCCCCTGCCACGACGCCCCGTGGATGCCGGAGCGGGGGAGGCGAGGGCGGCTGAGGACGAGCCGCCAGCGTCGAGGTCCGAGGTGTCCGGGGCGAGGGAATAGCACACCATCCCCGGGCAGCGCGGGGAGGACTGAGGGAACACCTCAAGTCCCACACTCCCTGAGGAAACCTCGGCCGGAGCGGTGGGCCCAGAGGGAGGAAGGGAGTCCCCCTTTCCCACCCCGAGGAACCCCCCCCCCCCCGAGAACAGCTGGGGGCTACCGATGTTGGAGCCGTACTGGGCGATGTCGAAGGCAAGAGGCTCCTGTAGGATAGGACGGGCGCAGCGAGGAGGGGCGACTGGACCAAGCTTGGCCGGGGCACTCCTGGAGAGCGGCTGACGGTCAGGGAAGAAGGGGCCCACGCCAGCGGCCGTGTGGCCGCCCGCGTCCCCACCTGCGAAAGGATGCTGAGATGGGGGGGCCGGGGCCTGGGCCTCATGGCCCGGAGACCTGACCGCCTCCGGGGAGTCCTCTCCCAGCGAGTCCTCCTCAGATCCTCCAACCACCCGTCCCGCCCCAGGATCGTTATGCTGGGGAGGGGGAGCCGTCCAACTCCATCAGCAGGTCCCGCCCAGCGCGATCGAAGAAGAAACGCTCAATAGTCACTGGGAATATGGCCGGGTCAGGACACAGGACGCGCAGACGGATCGCTCCGAAGCCAGCCAGGGAACTCAGATCCACCTCCAAGCACTTCCCCACCGTCTGGTCCACAAGGGAGACGACCTCGACCCGTCTAGCCTCCGGGGGGACGCCAGACAGCCGAAGCCAGACCTCGGACAGCGAGGCCGAAATTTGACAAACCGCAACAACGGATTCTTTACTATCAACAAACATAATTATCCGTGAGCTTCACTACCCAATCCTGGAAAGCTACCTCTATCGATTACCCCCGAACTGCGGATACCAAAATACAGTTCGTAAAGAAATCAAGAAGGAAGGCAATCCATGAACCAGGTGAGATTCGAAAGGGGATGAGGCAATGAGGATTGGGCTGAAAGGTGGGCCCACGTCCAGCTCAGCTCATCCTCCATGTATGCTGCCAAGTCATCCTTATAGATGGGTTCCACCAGCCAGGGTTGCTGTCAAAACGAGGTTAGACCCGAATCGGTGCGACTTGTGACTCCACGACGCAAACTTGGTACTGACACGCAAAAATTACTAATATTGGTATTGACTTGTAGTCAGAGAACGAATTTACTCCTTCGTGCCTTGGAGGTATGGCAGAACGCAGCCAGTCGCCGGTGGGAAGCTTCACGTTCGTTTTTTTTAAGATGATGGTATGTATTAACGAGAAAGAGAGTATTGATTATAATCTTTCAACGCCAGCATCTGCACAATAAGAGGTGCTGAACCTTGTAACACACCACCACTATAGCTTACACGACTCGGTCTAGCCAGCTGATGGGCCGGCATGTTGTTCTCCCTTGCAATTTTCGTGAACACAACCTTTTTTGAGAGCAACCACGTATTTTATTAATAGAAAATCAAATTACATAAGTAAACACACGTGTAAACTAACAGACTAACCAGGAGAAAACAGATATCCTGAAAACTTTGCAGAAAACTAACGCTAGGATTTTCTGCACTTGCCGAATCTCACGGCCATCGCCAAAAACCAACGCCGCCTAGACGTGCGCTGGAATAGACGCCGAGGCTCCACCATTGCCAGATCCAAGCACTAGTGGAAAACGTGCCATCGGTCCCGGTTTGTAAAGGCCTTTAGTTCCGGTTTCCTAACCGGGACAAAGAAATCGGGACTAAAGGCCTACCCCTTTAGTCCCGGTTCGGTCACAAAACGGGACTAAAGGCACCCACGGGGCCGCGTCGAGTGTGCAGGACCTAATACGAACTGGGACTAAAAGTTTGTCAATTTTTTCTTAAACCTTTGAATTATTTGACTCGTTAATCTCCCACATCTCTCATTTTTAACACTAATTATACTTAATCTTAGTTCAAATCGTACTTCCCAGCACGCTTAACTTCTTCATTCCATCTCTCCCACCTGCGCGAAGGACCATTATATCTTGTTGTCAAGACTAGTATATCAATCTTATTAACTCATATCGATATGTGACACGTTTTTAATTTTTTAAATTAAGAACAACTATTTTTTGTAAACAACAATAAATAATTAATAATAACATTTTATTCTAATGAAAGTAAAAACTAATGAAATTAATATTTTATTCATTTTTGCCATTTATTCATTTAATATGACATAAACAATATCTTCAAATCTGTAAATTGAAATTTAACAAATAATATATCCATTATTATCACAAAAATGCGAGAAATTCAAATATGACATAAAAAAATACTAAAATAATTTAATTTCTGAAATAATTTTTTCTGCACGTTTTGATAGGTTGTACTTTTTTACATGGTATACAAAAGTTATGGCCATTTGAATTTTTATAACATTTTTTGTAAATTATGTTGAAATTTATATTTGTTAATTTTTGTAACAACTAAATCACTTAATATAAGGGCACGTCTAATTTTTCCTGCGGCGGACTGTACGGACGCGAAAAACAAACTCTATTTAGCGCCCGGGTTTAACGCCACGTGATGAGGGACAAGGGCGCTTGCCTAATTTTCTTCTTCGTACGTATTGTTTTTAATCAGTTAAACGTCTATCTAAACGTCTGGCAATGTACATGGCCTAACTACAACTACAGTTCGAAGGATTTTATTTTTAGAATTTTTTATAACCTTTAGTCCCGGTTCGTATCACCAACCGGGACTAAAAGGGGTGCCCCGGTGCCAATCCCTTTAGTCCGGGCTGATAATACGAACCGGGACTAAAGGTTTGACCTTTAGTCCCGGTTCGTATTATCAGCCCGGACTAAAGGGATTGGCACCGGGGCACCCCTTTTAGTCCCGGTTGGTGATACGAACCGGGACTAAAGGTCCCGTTTGATCCGGGACTAAAGATTGCTGGCGTTCTAGCCATTGGAACCGGGACTAATGCTCACATTAGTCCCGGGTCTAACTATAACCGGGATTAATGCTTCGAACTGGGATGGACGAATGACTTTTTTTCTACTAGTGAAGGGAGCACCATCGCCAACGAGGCTTTGTGAGTCGATGAACAGACCCGCTGCAAACAACAAGGCACATGTCGCTGTGGCACGTCGACCATGGACGTCCCCGTGCTACTTTGAACCAAGATCTGCCGCATACACTTGACGAAGTCAAGAAATAACAACAAATTCACCACCTCCGGACCAGTATCCTTGTTCCAGAGCATTCACCTCGCCCTGGCCCCCAGCGCCACCGTGGATAACAGCGAACGCTGGCGACACGTCGTGAACACAACCTTAGGTAGTAAGGAGGCCAGGCGTTTGATGTCTGTCAGTACGCTCGAGGTGTGAGATCGATCCTTATCACTGGAGATTGCCTTCTTAATATGTGCTGCGCAGTCACTTTCGCTAATCAAACCAGTGTCTACCCAGTTTAGACAATGTTTTATACCTTCCAGATAGGCTAAGGCTTCAGCTGTTTCAGCGCCCCAGATTAGCCTGGCCTAAATGATCACGAGCTAGAGCGCCCCAGATTGCAAAATTTGATTTTTTTTTAGATAACAACCGATGAAATTTCAGCAATGGCGAAACCGATTACAAACGACTCCACAAAAAAAAGAAAAATACAACATGGACCCAGAAGACCACACACCGTACTTCCAAATCACGATCAAGGCCATCATCCTCATCGTCACCACCCAAGTACCGATACCGGATCCAGAAGCAGCACATATTCAGCCACCATCGAATCACCGCCGCCACTTTCGCCACATTGGGCTTTGAACACCGCAGTAGTGGCCACCCCGAAGAGTGAGAGCTAAGAGACTTTTCCAGACCATCGGGCAGGCAGGAGATGGTGAAGACCAGGCATTACCTCCAATCCAAGATCCCCCAGCAGAAGGTCCCAACCATCAACGCCACGTCGAGCCGCCTCCTCCCCTCGCCACCATGGCCGGCCAGAAGAAGCTTCAAGACGCGACAGCCGCATCTAAAAAAAAAAGACCATACAAGAACCTAATAAGGAAGGCGTTTGTACCATCTCACCAAGGATGGAGTTGTTTCTTTGATGCCAGGCCTGCCACCATATCAACACAATCTTTTTGCGCATCTCTGGTTTAAGGGCATCCAAGATGTTCAGAGTCCATTCTTGGCAACTATTCCTCAGATTTTCTTTTTAGGTGGGATCTGCCAGACTTTTCTCATGCGTTCTCTTAGTGCAGCAGATTTTTGTGCATCTCATAGTGGATGGTAACCGTCTTCTTCTTCTCTTTCATGTTCGTTGTTTAGACTATTTTTAGTGCCTTTTTATGAATTTTGAGGCAACAACTATATCCTAAAGTCATAATAAGATCTGACATATCCTTGCTCTGGTGGTGCGCCTAGCGCAGGAGAAGGCCGCGTGTAGTCTTGTGTCCGACGAATCTATTGAGATCTGATCGTTTTTCGTATTCTTTAGTGTAATTTGGGGTCAGCCACTTCTGATCTATGATTGTCATCTTTGATGATGGTTCCTGCTCTGGTGCACTGGTTCTTTGGGGCCTTGACACAACGACTTTCCATCCGTCTATTAAAACAAGCTCTACTACAACAAACTTTGTACAACTCTAGTGATGTAGGGGCGAGGATGCCAGCAAGCCTTCGGCTCATGCTAGTGTATGTAGTCGTTCGCTAGGTGGTTGTTGCCTGCCAAAACTCACCGGCGAGCAGCGACGAGCAACACGAAGAGCCGGGAGGCTCCCAGAACTGCTGGTGGGCCCTGGTCCCTCGGGCAACGGCCCGCAAAACTCCGGCACACGTCCTGGCTTGGTTCGAGGGCGTGCCACCTGACCTATACCTGATCAGGAAGGTGATGGATTGCTCCGATTGGTTTCCTGCATGGTAAACAAGTATACGTAAAATTCGAGCCGTGACCGGCTCCCAGGTTTCCCTGTGAATCGGCTCCTAGAGCCGATTAACCCATGGTTCTGCATTAGATCTATGATAACATGGGGTTTTGCTTCATCAATACAAGTTAAATCGATCTACGATAGTTTAATGTTTTCACTACATAATTGGAACGTCCTACACGTAATTGAGCCTGGTAGATATAAAAGATGATGGAAAACTAACCCTAGAGAAGGCCTAAAAACCAACATAAAGTCAATTCCCGGAACAACTCCTCTTGGATTGGCAAACCATATCTTACATATTACTGGATCGTTCAACCCGTTTGCAAGGCCTGATCATGTAGATATCAAACTAAACCTTGAAGAACAAGGCACAACTATAACAGATCAAATCGACTTAAATAAAGATCAAGCAAGATGCCACCCTTACACCCGGGAAAAGGTGCAAAGGCGGCGAGATAGCTAGAGGCAGCAAAACTAAACGATCATAGCGAAAAGTACTGTTGCTAGCCTACACAAATCTATGATAATAGTACTACTCGCCATCAACAAGGCTTCAGTACGAGTAGCACCAAACAACGCATAAGTAAATACTGCCTAGATCGCAAGATGCGATCTAGGCAACATGGCACTTACCCGAGAAAAACCCTAGAAACAAGGGGTGGTGATGCGCCGAGATTGTGTTTGTTGTGAACGTGATTGTCCTCTTTTTCTCGATAAC
The DNA here is from genome assembly GCA_916181665.1 of Avena sativa. Classification (NCBI taxonomy): domain Eukaryota; kingdom Viridiplantae; phylum Streptophyta; class Magnoliopsida; order Poales; family Poaceae; genus Avena; species Avena sativa. Next base: position 24,107,262 of record OV702300.1, on the reverse strand, counting down.
CTTAGGTACATATTTATAGTCCGGAGACTCTCTACTTTTGGAATAACTCTAAAATTCTATCTTTACCTAAACTGAAACGGAACCTAAACTAACACGAAACCTACTATGATACAAGATACATGGGCAATTTAGCCCAAATCCACGCACTAGGCCGATCCAACAACACGTTGAATATACGCATCTTCCAAGCCCATCTTGATCACGGCCCATCCCCTTCTCTGGCCAGAATATGGCGATAACACATGCCCCCCTGGTTTTGGCAATGATAATTCCAAAACCACTCTGTGTTTTTTTTTCTTCTTCTCCTCTCCTTTTTTTTGTATCGGGTTGCGCGTTGACAGAATGCGTGGCAGAACAGAATCGTCACGCTACCCCTTCATCATGATGCCCTGTCTTCTCACCTCCTTCGCACTGCATGATTTGACGATTTTGGCAGTGCAATCTGGGAAACCGCTATGGCATTGAACCGTCTCTCCAATATTCCCCTTATTTAAATCCGTCTGAGCAGTTCGCAGTCCCCATCTTCCTCCAGTAGAAAAGAGAAAATCCTTCTTCCTCCTCCATCGAAAAAACCCTCTTTCTCCGCCATGGCCTCCTCCGCTTCATCTGGCCTGTCCTCCCAAGCCTCCAACTCAATGAGCGACCGAGAGCCGACGCCAGAACACCCGCCGATGGCGGCGTACAACACTCTCGCCCCACAATGGTGGGACGAGAGGGATTGGGACTTCGCCGCTTGGTCGGAGGACGATGCGTCCATGACTGACGGCGAGGAGGACCTACAGTTCCTCGCCGATGGGGAACTGGAGGCGGACAGCACCGACGACGCCATGTCCTGGGACGGCGTCGACTCCTCCGACGAGGAGGAGGAAGAGGAGGACACCTCCTCCGAGGAGTACCAGCCGGTGAAGTACTTCCGCGCCGGGTCAGACGAAGACACCGAAGACGATGACGAGGACGAGGAGGCCCTTGCTGGCTCCTTCAGCAGCAGCAGCGAAGACGACGCCGGCAGCAGCGCTGATGACAGCGAACAAGACGGCGGCGACGGCAGCGACGACGACCTCGGCCTAGATTAGGAACCAGTAGTAGTAGTAGTAGTAGTATGCTCCCTTTTGTAATCCATCAGCCGCTTGTAAGCAATCTGCTTTTGAATGAATGAATGAAAAATCCGTTTCTCGAAGATTGTCTTTCCGCCCCAATTTTGTCGATAACAAAAATAGGTCGATGCTCCAGGAGCCGATAGCAATGTATCGGCTTTTACCTTGTCACGTTCTCACAGTCAACCAAGCTATAACTCAAAGAGCCGATGCACATCGGCTTTCCCAAAATCGTTGACAAGGTCAAATTCAGTCGCATACTCAGACAAACCTAAACGGCCACTTCCTAGTTTCAAACGGTAACCTGCGACTCTAAGGGCGACCCAGATCTTCAATCTGCCCCTCGACCAGATCGAGCTCATAGCAACAAGAACCCCCAATCCTCAACTTGCATAGATCCATCTCCGCCGGCAACTAGATGGCGGAATCATCCAACACCAATCCAGAGGTCTTCGGTCTGAAGGTACGCCTACTCTTCGCAGTCTGAACGCGATGTTAGAATTTAATGGCGAACACCTGAATTAATGCCTTTATTCCACCATTAAACTTTCTAGGTTTCAGACATCCTGCTGCCACATCCTTCTCTCCCAAATTCCCTTTGTCTTGGCCCTCGTACAGATTCTAGTCCTGCCCATCTGATTTCTTGCGAAGCAAATAGAATCCCCTTCGTAAGCCAAGATCTAGATCTGAACTCTTGGGCCGACTGCTTGCGATCCTGGCCTAATCCCCCCGAACATTGGGTTTCTTGGTTCAGTAGGGTAGCTAGAGCTTACCAATCCCAATGGGAAACTACGGGAATAGCCGATGCCTTGCATCTATCATTGTCTCCTCTCGAGAAACACGAGAATCTTCTCAAATCCATCGGCTACTTCTGGTCTGACGCTCTGAACTGCTTCATGTTCGGTCATGGCCCTATGTCACCAACTTTATTAGATGTGGTGATGATCACTGGCCTGGATGTTACATCACCCAGCCCCTCTGCCTTTAAACTGACCAAAGTCCCTTACAAGCTGTCTTCTAAAACAGACTGCACAAACTGGGGTGCCTACCTCCAACGCCACATGAAAACAAAGGGCCCTGTTTCAGAGAAAAAACATACAGCCTTTCTCAACTTCTGGCTGGAGCATTTCATATTCTGTGGCCCTTCCCTTGCTCCAACCAAAAACTATCTTTCCTTAGCCCACGAACTGGCCAAAGGTACCCAACTTGGCCTTGGCAAACTGTTTCTGGGAGAAGTCTATCGATACCTCCAGTTGATGTCTGTCAAGCTGTTTTCGGGCATAGCAGTCAAAACAGGTGGTCCTTGGTGGTTTATTCAGCTATGGGCTCAGCTATATTTCCAAAATCACATCCCAAACTTCCCCCTTTTGGCGAGTTGCACCTTCCCAGATGTCAAAGGGAAACAGATCCGATGCACTAGTTACGGCCAAGCTTTGTATAGGCTGCCAGGCAGCAAACTATCCCCTCCGGAAGCATCCAAGTTGTTCAGCACTTTCTTCCAGGGCCTGGACAACCCTACCTTCTTCCCTTATATGGAGGAATCGGAACACTTTGAAAATCCACTCTCCTTCAGGCTGGACAATTTTGCCGATGACACTAGCACTCGGCAGCTCTTCTCCACCGTGATTCGTCCCTGTTTCCTTCCAGTTGGCATGAGTACGTCCAACAGAATAATCAAACCTGGGTATGAATTCTACCAGCCAGTCTTAGTGGCCCGCCAATTCGGCCTTGGACAAGTAGCTCCCCACTTCTTTCTCCATCATCTTACGGAAAGCAGAGCCGACCTGCCTGATCCTCTCACCAGCCAAAGGTGTTACTCCTTTTTTGATGCTCTGACCATCCCAATTCCCAACGACCTCACCTTTGCCTCATCAACCGATGGCTTCGGAGACTGGTGGTCGATGTGGAAAACTCACGCCTTCAGGAGGGCTCTGGGACCGTTGTTGAAACAGCTCGATGCTGACTATGACATCCCCGTGGAACAGGTACCACTACTTGCAAATTTTCTTGATGTAGCTTGCAATTGATCCTTTTACTAATCCATTCTTTCTCTTTGCAGCAACAAGATGGCCCTGAGCCTACACACAGTGATGGCTCCCCCTTCGAGTTCTTTCCACCAGCTCCTGTGGTTCTTTTCTGCAAAAACTCGCCACCTCTAAAAAAGGTCATAATGCAGAAACAGCCGATATCACCACAATCGGCTTCCAAGAACCCAGCAACCTCTAAACCATCTGCCCCTCGAGTTCCAACTAAAACAAGAACGACGACGAGGAAGGTAGCTGCCAGGAAGACCTTGAAGCGCCGGAGCCCTTCTCCAGAAAGCTCGCATGTAGGGTGATCTATGCCTTGGTCGATTCTTGTCATTCTTCCATCCTCGCAGACCTGCTTGTGCTTACTAGTTCCCCTTTTTTTTACAGGCTTCCGTCGAAGACACCTCCAGCGAGAACACCCAAACCAATCGAGGAGAACTAGGCCCAACGGATTCTGAGAGGACCATCACACCGAACCAGCCGGATTCACCACCATCGGCTTCCAGGAAAAGGTCGGCTCCTGAACCTTCTGCCCCCCGAGCACCAGTCGAGGCGGGGCCAACTGCGGGTCCCAAGAGAGCTCGCAAAGGACCACAAGCTTCTTCGTCGAGCCAGGAGGTCTCGCAAATCGCCACCCTACATACTCTTATCACTTGTTTACTTTTGTCTGCCGATTTATGATCATTTACATCGGCTAAGAACACCTTTCATGCAGACGACGGACGTTTTTAGTGGGGAAGCCGGGGCAGTGCCGACGCCGGATCTGGGAATCCCCGAAGGTGCAGATGAGACGGCTACCACTCTGGCCAGGCCTCCAGCGACCACACACAAACCGATTGCCTCCTCATCGGCTATCCCTTCAATCTTAGGAGAGGTACGTTTAGGTTCTTCCGGCTCATCCTTACCCGTTTGGATGTACCCTGACGCCTTTCTGGCTGTCAGAGTTGTGATCTTTCAGGTTTGCTGTCGTTCGACCCTGAATCCATCGATCCAACTCCCTCTGTTGCCCACGCTGAACCACAGGCCAGGGCTGCTCTACCTCAATTCCAGCGTCTTAAAACCTTGCTGTCCTCCCCGATCGAGGAGTTGATCGAGGGTTCTGAGGAAGTGAAGAGCGTTCTTGCCGAAATCCAGGACCATCTTCCAGTAGCATTGCAAGTGAAGCTTTGGGCAGTTGCAAATCTGTCCTTCTTCGGGCCACGGGTGAAGTTAGCTCGTGAAAGGATCAACCTGCGTCTTGCCCAACTTCCGCTGAAAGCCGATATTGCAGAAAGATGTCAGCAGCTTAATGAGAAAAAGGCGTCTCTGGATGCTAAAACTGACACCTCCGTCGGTACCGCCGAGCTCGCATCCTTGAAAAAGGAGCTGGAAGATCTTGAGGAGAAGGTCCGGGTGACTAAACAGCTCATTCGCGACAAGGAAGAATCCATAGCCCGTTCCCAAAACGAGGCGGAAGGCCTCAAAGCTCAACTGAAGACCGATCTGGCAGACATACGTGCCCTGAGCAAGCAGCTAGTGACGGGCAAGGATGAAGATGACGAAGCCGAGATCGCCGAGGTGGATCGTGTCCGTGCTGACGCCTTCCACGCCTTCGAGGCATTTCTTCAGTAGTTCGTATGTGTAAACTGGCATCTGTTTGTAATGTGTGTGGACCTCTAGAGTCGATGACCGTGCATCGGCTATATTTTTCTTTTTGTTCGGCCGATTTCATGTATCGGCCTTCACATTTTACTGTCCATCGTCCCACATGCTTGGGAAATATTTCTTGAGATGTTGGCCGTTGACCGCCACTGGGAATTTTACGCCGTCCAGTTCTTCCAGCATGTACGCGTTCCCTCTTAAAACCTGATCGACCCTGTATGGCCCGTGCCAATTTGGAGACCATTTACCATATGCTGCATCCTTAGTCCCTAACGGCAACACCGCTTCCCATACCAGATCGCCAACGTGGAACTCCTTAGGTCTCACCTTCTTGTTGTATGCACGAGCTACTTTGGCCTTGTTCTCTTTGATTTTCTCAAGCGACCACAGCCTAAGCTCAGTCACATCTTCAACACTGTCACTCATCAAAGCTGCATATTCTTCAGCCATTAGATCGTTCTGAAAGGTGACGCGTCTCGATCCAGCCGTAATTTACCAAGGCAATACGGCTTCTTGTCCATAGACCAGATGGTACGGCGAGGTTTTTATCGCTCCATGACATGACATGCGGTAAGCCCATAAAGCCTCTGATAAAACCTCATGCCAACGCCTAGGGTGCTCATCGATTTTCCTCTTGATCAGCTTGATAAGGCTCTGGTTGGACGCCTCAGCTTGCCCATTTGCTTGAGCATAGTACGGAGATGATCGAATCAGCTTAATCCCTGTGTCCTCACAGAACTTCCTGAACTCGTGAGAAGTGAAAACCGAACCTCCATCGGTCGTGATAGTCTGGGGAATCCCAAACCTATGAATGACGTGCTCTTTCACAAAATCGACAACATCCTTTGAACTTACTGACTTCATAGGGACGGCTTCCACCCACTTGGTGAAATAATCCGTGATGGCCAAGATCCACATGTGGCCCTTGCTTGACGGAGGATTGATCTTGCCGATCATATCCATGCCCCAACCTCGGAATGGCCAAGGCTTGATGATGGGATTCATTGCTGACGCGGGTACCATCTGGATTTTTCCAAATCTCTGACATGCTTGACACCCTTTGTAGTACTTAAAACAGTCCTCGAGCATGGTAGGCCAATAAAACCCTGATCGCCTGATCAACCACTTCATCTTATGAGCCGATTGGTGAGTTCCACAGGCGCCTTCGTGTACCTCATGTAGGAGCCGATTGGCCTCGGCTGTCCCAGAAATTTGAGCAATAACCCCTCAAGAGTCCTGTAAAACATGTCGTCCCCAATGAGCACATACTTCATGGCCTTGTATCTTATCCGTTTAGGTGCCCCCCGAGCCGAATCCTTCAAGTAACTGAAGATATCGGCTCTCCAGTCATCTGCGTCCAGGAATTGCACCTGAACATCGGCTCCCTCTGCTACGTCCTTGTAGCCTGAAGCCATTTGTGCAAGATCGTTTGCTTCGGTATTCTGCGATCGCGGGATCCAGGTGAAGTTTATGTATCGGAACTGTGCCATCAGCTCACGGCATTGCATCCATAATGGGAAGAGCGACTCACTCTCACACTTATATTCCTCCGTGAGTTGAGAAATCACCAGCTTGGAGTCTCCAAAAATTTCCGCTGCTTCTGCTCCAGCTTCGATGAGCAACTCCATTCCCTTGCGTATCGCCTCATACTCGGCTACATTGTTGGTGCGAGAGGTAGACAATCTAATGGAGAAGGAAAATGTTTCCCCCCGGGGCGACACGAGTAAAATGCCGATGCGGCAGCCATCGTCACAAACTGATCCGTCGAAAAACATAGCCCACGCTCTTATGGACAGTGCTGCTATGTTGGTGTTGATCCTTTCAGCAATAAGATCGGCCAACGCCTGTCCCTTAACTGCTTTCGCGGGTTGATACCGGATGTCAAACTCTGATAATGCAAACATCCATTTGCCCAGTCAGCCTTTTAACATAGGAGCCGACAGCATGTGCTTTATGACGTCTGATTTGCATATGATGATGATCTCTGCTGATAGCAAAATGTGGCGCAGCTTGGTGCAGGTGAAAAACAGGCAGAGGCATAACTTCTCAATATCAGGATACCTTGTCTCTGCGTCCAGCATCCTCCTGCTTATGTAAAATACGACTCGCTCCAGCCCATCATAAACTTGCACCACCACCGAGGCGATGGACGTGTCAGCTACTGACAGGTAAATGTAGAACGGTCTGTCCGGCTGGGGTGGAACTAATACTGGCGGCTTCGTCAGATATTCTTTGATCTCTTCAAAGGCTCGCTGTTGTTCTGCCCCCCAGCGGAATTCCTCGTCAGATTTAATTTTTACTAGTCCCATGAACGGCTCTATCCTTCCTGACAAATTGGAGATGAATCTTCTGACGAAGTTGATCTTGCCGATGAGAGACTGCAGTTCTCTCTTTGTGGTGGGTGGCTTCATTGTTCGCACTGCCTCCTGACTTTTCAGGCCGATCTCAATCCCGCGTTCATGGACCAAGAAACCCAAGAACTGACCGGCCGTTACCCCGAAGGCGCACTTCTTTGGGTTCATCCGTAGTCCGAATTTTCTCGTTCGGTCCAGGACGCGTTGCAGATCGCCCAAGTGTCCTTCTACTGAGGCAGACTTGACCACTACGTCATCGATATAAATTTCCACCAGCTTGCCGATCAGATCATGGAAAATGTAGTTCATGGCTCTTTGGTACGTGGCACCAGCATTTTTCAGTCCAAACGTCATGACAACGTATTCAAACAACCCCACCGAGCCTGGTACTCTGAACGCAGTCTTGTGTATGTCTTCTGGAGCCATAAAAATTTGGTTGTAACCGGCATTTCCATCCATAAAGCTCAAGATCTTATGGCCAGCCGCTGCGTTGATTAACGTTTCTGCCACCGGCATTGGGTACTCATCCTTTGGGGTAGCTCTATTGAGGTCCCGAAAATCTATGGCGACACGCCAACGGCCATCCTTTTTCTCCACAGGTACGATACTAGAAATCCATTCAGCATACCTGCATGGCCTGATTAAATCGGCTGCCAACATTTTCTCGATCTCCTTCTTGACTTTTTCCAGAATTTCGGCCTTCATCTGTCGTGCCCGCTGCTGGAACGGCCGAAATCCTTTTTTAAGCGGGAGTCGATGCTCAATGATGTTCCTGTCTAACCCGGGCATCTCTGTATAGTCCCAGGCGAAGCAGTCTGGATATTTTTTTAACAGGGCTATCATTGGACCCCGCAGACTTAGATCCAACCTTTTGCTGATAAAAGTTGGTCGTGGCTTATCCCCAGGACCAATGTCGATTTCTTCTAGTTCATCAGCAGATGTAAATCCATACCCTATCTTTCCGTCACCTGTCAAATCGATGCTAAGCACAGGGCAAACAGTAGGTGAGGTTGACAAAAATAATTTGGGCCGATTGCCTGAATCGGCCCCCTTTTTTGTTGCATTAGTCAAGGACGGTTTACACCTTATGGTTTTAAAATGGCTGGGAATCTCCCTGCTACGACTGCACGATCTGCTCGTCGTAAGATTGCTGCTTTCTGTTTTTTGTGGCCGATCGCAGGGATCGGCCGTACCACGCACCGTCGTGGACTTTGCTACTCTGTCAGGCTGGTGGATAAGACCAGCCTCACCCCGTTTTTTGTAGCCTCAATACGCTCACAGCCGTCTAGATTAATTCCAGAGATCGGCTCTTGGTCTTCTGCTTCCCAGACGTTCATGCCAGCTATGGAGATCTCGATAGAATCATCTGCATGGATGACCTCCACTTCATCTCCATCCCACTGGATTAGGCACTGGTGCATTGTGGACGGAATGCAGCAATTAGCGTGAATCCAATCCCTTCCTAGCAAGACAGTGTAAGTGCTTTTGCTATCCACGACGAAGAATGACGTGGGGATGGTTTTTCTGCCCACGGTCAGATCCACGTTCAGTACGCCTTGCGTTTCCGAAGTCTGACCGTTGAAGTCGCTTAACGTGACGTTGGTTTTGATCAAATCTGCGGTGGAGCGTCCCAAACGCCGTAGCATGGAGTATGGCATGATATTGACCGCCGCTCCGGTGTCCACCAACATCTTGGTGACAGGTTGCCCATTGATGTAACCTCGTAGGTACAGGGCTTTCAGATGCTTGTAACCCTTCTCACGCGGCTTCTCAAAAATAACCGGTCGTGGGCCGCAGTCGAACTGTGCCACTGGTAGCTCGTTGGTTCTTGGTGCGCAGAATTCTGACGGAAGTATGAACACCATGTTTGTGCCAGCCGATGTCTTCGCATCGGCTTTTACCGGTTTGGGGCGCCACTCCTTCCTTCTCGGGTGATCTTCCGTTTCCAAAGTCTGCCTCACTTTGACGGCCAGATCAGGCCGTGCTTTCTTTAAAGCGTGGAGATACTGCGCTTCGGCTTCCTCCAAGTTACGTAGCCGCTGCACTCTGCGCTTTTGGGTGTGTCTGAGTCCATTGGGACACCACCTTGGACGGTGATACCTGTCTTCTTCTTTGTCGTCCCTTGGCTTCTCGAGGACGTTTGCTCAAGCGGATTCCTTGTAACGGCTCTGAGGTGGGAGGGGCCCTAGACGTTGGAACACCGAAACTGGCTCCGTGTCCTCCCTCTGCTGACCACATTCCGTGCAGTTGTCGACTGTAGGCAATCGGCTCATTCCCGCGTCCCAGCAATACTTGAAGAAAGGACAATCCCAATGTTTGTCTGCGCCTTCCTTTTCTTTTGACGGTCCCCTAGCGAGGTGCTCATATCCTTCGTCGTTTCTGTCGCGCCGGCGGCGTTGTTCATACTGACGCTCATACTTGTTAAGGAGATGCGTGGAATGTGGCTTCTGATATCGCACTCTCCTCACTTGTTCCTCTGTTAAGTACCGCCTGTGATTGTGGCTGGGCCGGTCGCGTGGACTAGCCTTCTCTCTTTCTTTGCCCCGAGAGCGACCACCCTCCTCCTTGTAGTCATGGTGGTACCCATACCCTGCCATATTAACGCCGAACGAGAAATCCAACTGACGCCTCGCGGAGCGACTGAGCTCTACCATGTTGACGCCGGGAAATGAGTTTGTGTCCACTTTCATGGCGACCTGCCCAAGGATCAGACGGCCTTGTTCTATCGCCGTTTGGATTTGGCGACGTAGCTCTTTGCAATCATTGGTGGTGTGGGTGAACGAATGATGCCACTTGCAGTATGGTCTCCCGTGCATTTCCTGAGCCGTAGGGATTTTGTGGCCTTCGGGTAACCTCAGCTGCTTCTCCTTCAGCAGTAAATCGAATATCTGCTCGGCTTTGCTCACATCGAAGTCGAACCCTTTTGCAGGCCCTTGCTGTTTCACCCATTTGCAGGACACAGGATCTGCCCCTCGAGCCCATTCGGCTACGTCCACTTCCTGGTCTTGTGTAGGATCATCTTCTTCTGCATCGACCAGGCCTATCGGACGTTTGAATTTGTCTTGGTACAACTCAGGGTGGCGCTGTTCATACATCGTCAGTTTCTGGGCCATGTGCGCCAATGAGTTGTACTCCACTTGGAAAGCCAGATCCTTGATGGGTGCTAAGAGACCCAACACTGCCAGCTCGACTGCTTCCTTCTCAGTTAAACGAGCTGAGTAACATCGGTTCTTGACGGTCCTGAAGCGCTGGATGTATTCGGCTACAGTTTCTCCCCGCTTCTGCCGCACCTGCGCCAGGTCTGCAATGCCAGCCTCAGTAGCCTCTGAATGGTACTGGATGTGGAACTGCTCTTCCAGTTGCTTCCAGGTATGAATTGAATCAGGTGGCAGCGAGGTGTACCACCCAAAGGCTGGTCCTGTCAGAGATTGCGCAAAAAATCTTACGCGCATCTGATCCGATGCCGAAATCATGCCTGGCTGTGCCAGGTATCGGCTTATGTGCTCGATCGAGCTTGACCCTTCTGACCCGCTGAACCTTGAGAACTCAGGGAGCCGATACTTGGGTGGCAGCGGAATCAGATCAAACTCGTTGGGGTACGGCTTTGAATAGCCGATCGTCCTTCTCTTCGGCACGAAGCCGAACTGGTCCCTCAGGATGGTACCGATTTGCTCCACTGTTTGAGCTGCAGGGGCTAGATTCTCATGACTTGTTCCAGTGGCATACTTGGCTAGCCACGCCTGTTTGTCAGCGTCCATCCCAGACATCGCTGCTCCAGACACGCCTGCCCCTGAAGATCCTGCCCCAGGAACCCCTGCCGCAGAAACTCCTGCGGTTGCAATCTTTTTGGTGCGCGTCAGGTTATTGCAGTCCGGCACGTAGGTGCATATATATCCGTGTGGGATTTCCTTAGGTGGCTCAAACAGGAATTGGCAATCGCCTGGGTCGCCTCCAGCCTTGTAGACGACATAAGCCGCTGCTCCTGGCGGCTCTGGAGCTGCAAGTGTGAATGGCAGCTGTGGCCTGGTCTGGAGCGGTCTTTCTCCCTGGTGAGTCCCCAGAGTAGGCCCCGTCGGAGAATACTGATGTTTCATGATCTCCTGAACTAGGCGAACCGCGACCCGTTCGAAAGCGTTCACCAAGCTCTCCGAATGGCGGTGCAGAGAATGAGCCACCATGTAGTTGACTTCCTGTCGCAGAGCTCTGGTACGCTCCTCCGAAGGAACAGACAGATCCACCTCATCAAGAGCACCCTCGGCGGAGAACCCTCTCCACTTGATGCCATGCTTACGGGTCCTCTCGAAAGAGCCGATGAGATCGGCTTCGAAGAGATTTCTGATCTCATCATACTTCGCCTTGTGCTCTTCAGGCAGCTCGTCGTACGTGACTGGTCTGCTCTCCATTGCAGCGTCGGATGTTGATGTAGACGTTGTTGAAGGTCCCACCGGGCGTGCCAGAATGTGTTGCCTGCCAAAACTCACCGGCGAGCAGCGACGAGCAACACGAAGAGCCGGGAGGCTCCCAGAACTGCTGGTGGGCCCTGGTCCCTCGGGCAACGGCCCGCAAAACTCCGGCACACGTCCTGGCTTGGTTCGAGGGCGTGCCACCTGACCTATACCTGATCAGGAAGGTGATGGATTGCTCCGATTGGTTTCCTGCATGGTAAACAAGTATACGTAAAATTCGAGCCGTGACCGGCTCCCAGGTTTCCCTGTGAATCGGCTCCTAGAGCCGATTAACCCATGGTTCTGCATTAGATCTATGATAACATGGGGTTTTGCTTCATCAATACAAGTTAAATCGATCTACGATAGTTTAATGTTTTCACTACATAATTGGAACGTCCTACACATAATTGAGCCTGGTAGATATAAAAGATGATGGAAAACTAACCCTAGAGAAGGCCTAAAAACCAACATAAAGTCAATTCCCGGAACAACTCCTCTTGGATTGGCAAACCATATCTTACATATTACTGGATCGTTCAACCCGTTTGCAAGGCCTGATCATGTAGATATCAAACTAAACCTTGGAGAACAAGGCACAACTATAACAGATCAAATCGACTTAAATAAAGATCAAGCAAGATGCCACCCTTACACCCGGGAAAAGGTGCAAAGGCGGCGAGATAGCTAGAGGCAGCAAAACTAAACGATCATAGTGAAAAGTACTGTTGCTAGCCTACACAAATCTATGATAATAGTACTACTCGCCATCAACAAGGCTTCAGTACGAGTAGCACCAAACAACGCATAAGTAAATACTGCCTAGATCGCAAGATGCGATCTAGGCAGCATGACACTTACCCGAGAAAAACCCTAGAAACAAGGGGTGGCGATGCGCCGAGATTGTGTTTGTTGTGAACGTGATTGTCCTCTTTTTCTCGATAACTTTAGGTACATATTTATAGTCCGGAGACTCTCTACTTTTGGAATAACTCTACAATTCTATCTTTATCTAAACTGAAACGGAACCTAAACTAACACGAAACCTACTATGATACAAGATACACGGGCAATTTAGCCCAAATCCACGCACTAGGCCGATCCAACAACACGTTGAATATACGCATCTTCCAAGCCCATCTTGATCACGGCCCATCCCCTTCTCTGGCCAGAATATGGCGATAACAGTGGTCCAATGACTTATTTTTATTTTTTATTACTTTTGGCCTTCTTTGTTGATGATTATTAGTAGATCGGTAGAATTTTGCAAAAAAAAAGATAGAAATAAATTTAGGATATATTCTGGTAATGCCAATTAAATACTTAAAAATTTTGGTCATTGTTTTGATTGATGGTCAAAATTAGAAATTCTTGACTGCAAAAATTCTAACAGTGTTTATAATTTTGTGCTGAGGTTAGTTCGTATGGAAGATATTTTCCATCATAGCCGTGCTTGACTCAAAATCTCGAATAAACGTTAAGTCTTCCTTTCTTTGTCACCAATTAGCTGCGAGTAGGTAGGGTGTCTTCATCATGATTAACCGAAAAAATAGAGATAGAGCAATGATAACTATGTTGAAGTGTCCCCTGGCAATAGTTAGCACAAATAAGCTAGCCACCATTGAATACCTCCCTTAGATATTAACTATTACTGATTTTGTAGGTTGTAAACATATTTTAGTACTACGTATTATATAAATAGTCTTATCTTTTTAGCAGCCCATGACATCAAGATATGATTGTATTTGCAAGCCAAGTCGTGGCCTCGATAATCCCTTGGCTTGATATGACTCACCGATCGCTCTGGTATCATTCTAAAAGAAACATGATCAAGTCCTTGTATTTGAATATTCCTTGCTAACCACTGTCACATGTCTGCCTTCGATCAGTACTGCCTGCCTATATCATGCTTCCGGAAAATGAAAAGAAAAGGAAATTATTACCGGCCAGCAATTTCTAAAAGAATCGGGAGGAGCTCGCTCACACCGTCGAGATTGTTTTGAATGTGGGTTCCACGGGGGACTGCGTATTTGCTTGCACTTCATGGATGTCCTCTACAACTCATGGTCCTCACCGGTCTAAAATTGGAGGATTGGAAAAGTATATTAGTGGATGGGGTTCAATCCTCCCATCCTAACTTAGTTGAGATATGATTCAAATTATTATGCATGGCTTTTTATAACCTAGAAAAGATTAGCATAAAAACATGTTCTTATAGTTCATAAATAAGCCCCACCATCTCTCAAAGTCGTATGCGATGAGAGCTGCTCGTGGCATCTATGCGATGGGTTACATATTCTATGCTACGAACTGCCGCATTATTTTCATATTTCCTACTATGGTGTAAGAACGTAGGTCTTAGGTTCACGCCTTGTATTTCATAATGTGACATAAAAAATGCTCCTTCCTTCTTTCCATGACTTGTAGGCCTTATCGACTCACACGACGAGAGAGGGTGTTAATATATATGTTGATTGCCCACCTCATCTCCATTAGTTCGGTCTTATGATTTCACGGAAATTTAACAAAAAAGACAACATCTGTAGAAGGAATTCGTCGTTGAACAAGGTGAACTTCCTAGTTTCTCCAGTTTGGATCTATCCTTCGCTCGGATACCATAGTAGGAAATATGAAAATTGACGACTCATATGTACCCCGCGTTGCCCCCTTACTTCTCATCTTCTTTTTTCCCCTTTCATCTTATTTAATATTTTTACCTAGGAGCATGTGTAAAGCTGACTCTTCTATAAGATCCCGTTTTTTCTTGTGATCTCTCTTCTTCACATATGCTAAAGTGCCATATCAGCGGGCTTATAACCACTACTTCTACTTGCTGTGATGAGGGCATAATTTTTCTAGCAAGTGGATTAAGAAGCAATTGAGTACTCCCTCTGTTAGGGATTACAAGGTCTATGGAACACTTTGCTAGGCTTAAGAAAATCAATAACTATTTCTCTTAATTACTTCATACACCAATAGTTACACATGTATGAGAGAAGATAGAAAAAAAAGGAAAACATGCATTAGAACAGAGAGACTAATAAATGAAAGAAAACTTACAATTTCTAACATTTTAAAAACTCTTAGGCCTTGTAATCCCTAACTAACGGAGGGAGTAGGTGCATGTAAGACAATCGTACTACTCACCAAATAACAAGGGGCATGCAAGCCTCTACAGTACACATAAATCTCTTCAATCGTGATAACTGGGAGTCGTCCGGAGTTATAGCGCCCCTTGTTATTTGCTAGCATTAAATCGTGATAACTGGCTGTCCTGTAGAGGCTTGCATGCCCATGCACCACAAGTTAAAGCTGTGTGCACGGCGCCTTGCTCTATGGCGAAAATTTGCAAAACAAAAGTCACCTGTTGTTTATGGGAACTGAGGGAGTAGCATCGTTTCTACCTGTTGTAGCTTTTGGTGCTCCTCGATCTGGCTGCAGACGAGTTCGGGACTACTCCTAGCGGGATATTCTCCGATTGGCTCTTCGTGCCCCTTGATCGCTTGGTCACATGGTTTCGGCTATGCGCGTCCATACCATAAGCCCGTGTGGTTTGACTTGCGGTCGACACTACGGAACGTTTCTACGTCTAGATTTCTGTGGTGTTTAGTTTGCTGGAGAACGTAAAGACAACTATGAGTGCAAGGTCAGAAGGTTTTCATGGCTCATGTTGAGTTCGAGACTGGTAATGGCGGTGGATGGTCTTGGTTGTGATGAAGAGAGCCATGTCTTCATTGTGCTCATCCAATACCGATACTTAGTTTCAGGATGAAAATCCAGTGTCTATCCTTCATTGGTGTATGCTGCAAAGTCTTTGTTCAGGAAATTGTTTTGGGACCTCTGACTTTCTTTTGAAAGGAAAGCGGTGGAAAAAACCCTATGGCGAGTTAGATTTTTAAAATAATAAGAAGTCAGTTCCATAGCCATGAGGACTTGAAACATGGTGGTTGGATCGTACATCCATTCCTCTAAGGGAGCAAGGCTCACCTTCTTGTATACTATCCCTTTCTTAGTGGCGTGGCTTTCATAGTCCGGGAACTGTTTTTGGTTGTGGTTTGCGTGCTGCCGCTGCAAGTGGTTGTTCACATTGACAAGGTCTTTTTCTTCTGTTTATTTTTGGCTATGTGCAACCCGGTGTCTTTCAGATATCTTATTGGTGGAGTTGGGGATGAGTATAAATGTGTAATTGGTATCTTTATGATATTAATATAGTTGTTTTGTTGAAAAAAAAATGAAATGTGAACTTGTGCTTCCGCGAGAACGAGGGTTGTTATATATACATGTACATGTGTGGTAAATATGTCGGAAACCCTTATAGAATGGGAACATACACATCAATACACAAGAAATACAAACTACTATAACACCCCCTCAAAGACATGAAGGGTCAACAACACTACGCCGCGTCATCAAAACTGGCACTCAATGCACATGGAATCTATTTAATTTCTTGTTGTGGGTCAACTAGGCCTCTCTTAGTTGTACCCAACAATAGTGCGGAGTTGTCGTTCGTCATTGACATGTCACACATATGTGGGTTCCGAGGAAAATTCTACATGTGTTGTGTCGACGTGTATTTAAGGACGTACACACCCTCCCTGGCTCATTGCCTCATTGGTAGATATACAACGAATAAGCAGCTGAAGTATCAGGTATGTTGGCAATGCTTTCTTCTTCGCGTGTTCAATGATTTTAAGTAATATGAGTTTGATGATGATGAAGTTGTGTCTGGCATATCCGGAAATTGCAGGAGGTTCAGCTATGGCTTTAGAGAAAATTGCTCCCATCGTTCCAGTGACGCCGTTCAACGTGATGGCGGACTCGTACGAAACGTTCATTGAGAACGTACGTGTAGCTTTGGCCGGCAGTAAACCGGACACGGTAAAAGGGCCAACATCCAAAATAGAACGCCCCGTTCTGGCCAAGGAGACGACGCCCGTCACGCAGCCGCCGAGGTGGATCCACGTCCAGCTCCGCGGCAAGAATGGCGAAACACCCAAGGTGGCCATCCGGAGCGACAACGCCTACATCATCGGGTTCACCAACAGCAAAGGGAAGTGGTACCAGCTCAGCGAGACAGGTAGCAAGGTCAAGCTCGTCGACGACAACCCGGCGATGGCAGGCTTTGATGGCCACTACCAGACGCTAATCGGCGGTGTCGACAAACTACCGACCCTGAACGTCAACAACTTTAGCATGGCGGCAGCAGCTGCCACGCTCTGGAACAGGACCAAACTCTACGATAACGACGATGTCGACGCCAACGACAATGACAAAGAAGCGGCCATCCTCCGCACCGACCAGGAAAAGAAAGCAGTGGCCACCCTCGCTGTTGCCATCTGTGAGGCCGCGAGGTTCATCCCTGTTTGTGGCGTCATCAGCCATGGTTGGACCGAGGAAAGGGTATCCGTCACAACCAAGGAGGTGAGTTACATAAAGGAGTGGGGTGACTTGTCCTCCGCGCTGCTCAGCTGGAAGAAGAAGGGTTACAAGGACGAATCCTTTTTTGACGAATTCAAGGGTATCGGGATAAGCAACGGGGAACAAGCCTTGGCTGTGGTGCGGCTTGTGAAGCTAGTCATCCGAAACAAAACAATGGCGAGCTCCCTGACCGAGGAGCAGCTGCTGGCATACTCTGAGCTACCGAAACTGGGGCGGTACATGGCGGAGGTTTTTGCGGTGCGCATCCCGGCCATCGCCGGAGGAGAACTGCCGAGCGGCACCATCTCTTTCCATGGCGGCCACTACTGCAGCGACTTCATTTACAACTGGAGCCCACCAGAAGAACACACCTCGCAGCAAACCTGCGACAGCCAGGTGCAATTCCGTTCCATCTCTCCTAGTATTCTTCTTACTTAATTACTACTACTACTCTCCGATGAAAACAAGGGAGGGGACGGGTTGACCAGGGGCAGGGAGAACATTTTTTTTTCCCGAAATAGGGATGAACCCCGGCCTCTGCATCAAAGAGATGCACACAGCCCTTTTATTGGGGGATAACATGTTATTAGTTGCATAAACCTTAGGTCCTGAAATTCTTTAAAGCTGTAACCTATATATATATCATACTTATAACTCTTGTTTCAAAAATATCCTACTATTAAAAAAAAAAAGGAATGCATCGGTTGATTAACAGAGTTAGTGTGTTGTGAAGCTAGGTATATATCGTTTTCTTTCTTGCTAGAGTATGTATGACTGTTTAATTAAAGAGGATCGGACTAGAGGTACCACTTTGCTCATGCATTCTTCTACCGATCGAAACAGGGTAACATCGTGCTCACTGGACCATCGGTGGCTATGTCAGCATACAGTCCAATTGTCTTCAGCCTGGACCTCCAAGACAGCAGCCGCGGGCAAGCCGACGACGAGGAGGAGGTGGAAGAGAACACCGGGAGGATAGTCTGCGACGCCGTTGGCGGGGACTTCTCCGAGTACAATAGGGTCATATCAGAGACTGTTCGCACAGCCTATGGCCCCGCGGAGGTGATCTACGCCGTCCTGAGCAACGCTGTCCAAGCCTTGGTGGAAGTGAAGCTTGCTGGCATGCAGTCCGGACACGAAGAGGACGACGCCTTTCTCGGGAAGATAGTTGCTCGCAGCAAGCTATTCGATGTCAGCTGCGTGCTCTTCCAGCACAACGAGGCTGACAAGGGAGTGCATGTGCGACCTGGGGAGCTGGTTCCGTTGGCGAGGCAAGCGCTTGCCGTGCCGCTGCACATGCCATTGACAATTGAGCTTGACCTTCGTCGCTCTTCTGGAGATGAAATTGTTAGAGGCCAGCTTGAGTTCAAAACTGCCATCGACGGCCTGCATACCAAACGTCTGGTTGGTGCCAATGGTGCCGAATTCGAGGTGACAATCGTATGGTCAGAGTACCCTTGGTAATGTGAGCCGAGTACTATCACTCAACTATTGTCTATACTATATATATGTGGAACTCAGCAGCAGTTCAAAAATAAGTGTTTCTTGACGCATACTCATTTGGATTTTCTAATATATGTTTGTAATATGTAAAGGGCAATAAAAATGTGAGATTGTGTGATATATATTTTTGTTTTGCTCCCGTTCTTTTTCATGCCATTCTTTCGAAATGTTTTTCCTTGCTTTTTTATATTCTTGCCTCGGCAAAAGAAATTGATACTGCTGTTGTTCAAGATTAAAATCATTAAGATAATTTGATTTCACACTCTAAGATAACTCTAATTTTTTTTCTAGAGCCAGTAGTACATTGGTGAAATAGACTAAAGCGCCCTGCTATATCTTTCTTCAATTATGAGGATGACATAGACGTGCCACTAATATGAGCTTATCACTATATTCATTATCACAAGAACATGCTAAACAATGTAGGATGAGATTACGTTGAGAACAATCACAGATCATAATACGACAATCAACTCAGGAGCAAGATTAACACCACATGATTTTTCGTTTTCTCGGAAGCAGGATAGGCAGGCAGCACTGAAGGCAACCATGTGAGGGTGGTTAGCAAGGAATGTTTTAATGCAAGTACTTGATCACATTTCTTTTAAAATGATACCATACCGATGGGTGACTCATATCAAGTAGGGGAAGATGAAGGCGACGACTTAACTCAGAAAAACAGGCACACCTTGATGGCACATGCTACCAGCATGTGAACGAATATTTTAGTGGGACAAACGAATATTTTGGTGCGTGAAACAACTGCACAATCATCGTAAGGATATCCCGGATGATGAACAAACCCGTTCTGTTATTCTGCATGCTTTAGCGTCGAGACTGTTTCGGCCACTCCTAGATTGTTGCACAAGTCGTTTGTTTCTTGTTTCTAGCTTCGGCAGCTCGTCAGCAGGTACAAATCAAGAATGGATTTTGGTAGCTCTGCTTAGGATGATACAAACAATCAAGGCATAGATCCACCAAAACATGTATTATTCGAGAATATTGCGTATAGTCAGGTGGCAAAACTACGTGATTAGTTTCTTTTCATTTCTTACTAGATTTTTTTTGTGTGGAAACCTATAATCTTTGATCGGGCGACAATGGCGCTTGTATATTGTTTCCTTCATGAAGGCGTCGCTATTGGAGAGCTTAGACTTCTGATGTTGTTTTGCTAGTATTAGTGTCGTTGCTATAAAGAATTTATCACTGTAGCGGGACTTTAATTTTTTCTATTCTTTCCTTTTCTAGGTTGTGTGCATCCGTGTGATCGTTAGGGCAATATTTTGTTGTAGAGGCTAAGCGTAATTGGTATCTCCGCGATATTAATATATGGTCTTTGTAAAAAAAAAAACTTTACTCGTGGCATTCAGCCTTCTTCAGACGCCAGTAGTATTTTTCCTTCTAGTCGTGGCATGTGTTTAATGTAGCACACCATTAAGAAAATGTCTCCTATAAGTGTTTTCTTAATAGAAAAATCTCAAAAAAAGCTCCATATAATATAGAGAAATCAGAACAAGGTACAATCATGAGCAAGATGTATGTTCCCTTATGGCACCGTGTCCTAGATAACGACATGTGCCTAGTCTCCTTGCGGCGATTAATTAGTTTCCTTGCTCTTGATGGCATGAGCCTGCCTGATGCCATCTCTTCTATCTATCCTTTCCTTAAGATATTTAAGGCTGAATCCACGTACTTGGTCATGGTAGGTTGGTGGTTGCAGCCATACTTGCCGTCGACCAGCCACCGTTGCCGTCGCCGAGCACAGCCCCGCAACAGCTGCCCCACCTATGGTGTTCACACCAGGAAGATGATTTAGGGATTGGAGGAGAATCCACGACCTGTGTGCGATTTGCACTTGAGCAGTTTGTGCTCAACCCACAAGGCCACAAATAGAGAGATGGGAATTTCCATAATTATTGGATCATTATTAATAGATCAATGAGTATTCACAAACAAAATCAATTCACTCAACGTAAAACTGAATTTTCTTAACTACCATTGTACCAATAGTTGTGCTCATATATTTAACCAAGTTTCATATCGTTAAATCCAAAGAAACAACTTTATATTGTTATAAAAATAGAACATAAATAAATAGAAATGTTTGATTGAAAAAATTCTCACGGTATTTACAATTTCGGTACGAGGTTAATTTGTATGCAAGATATTTTCTACCGCCATGGTTGACTCGAAATCTCAAATAAACTTTAAACCTTCTAACTTTTGTCACGAACTAGCCGCTAGCTAGTAGGTATGCTATCTTAGTCGAAAGTAACCAACAAATAAATCCCACATTTATTGGGTTGGTTGTTGAGAACGTTGAAGAGTCGTCTGGCATCATCTTGCACAAGTAAGGCCTTTAATAATACAATGTCGCTTAGCACGTCGTCATACGAGATATACCATCTTAAGAACATCTCTAAGAGGGATATTGGAGAGCTTAGACTTCTGGTGTTGTTTTGGTGGTGTTAGTGTCGTTGCTATAAAGAAGTGATCACTGTAGTGGGACTTTAATTTTTACAATTCTTTCTTTTTCTAGGCTGTGTGCATCCGTGTGGTCACTAGGACAATACTTTATTGCAGAAGTTGAGTGTAATTTCTATTTATGCGATATTAATATATGGTCTTTGTAAAAAAAGTATTTACTCGTGGCGTTCAGCCTTCTTCAGATGCCCACTAGTATTTTACCTTCTAGTCGTGACATGTGTTTAATGTAGAATGCCACTGAGAAAATGTCACTTATACGTGTTTTCTTAATAAAAAAATCTTGAAAAAAGCTTTCTACATAATATAGAGCGATCAGAATGAGGTAGTACAATCATGAGCAAGATGTCTGTGCCCTTATGGCACCGTGGTCCTAGATAACGACATGTATGTGCTGGCTATTCTCTTTGCGGCTATTAATTAGATTCCTTACTCTTGATGGCATGGGGTCTGAGAGCAAGTACAATAGTGGGCTATATGCCTGTTGACTTGATATTTTTGTCTATGTGAAGGAGAGAGATAAACAAAAATATAAGTTGTTGGCACTTATGCAACAGCCAGCTCTGCACTTGCTTCTATATAGAAACATTAAATATGATGAAAGAGAAAGAGAGAAAATAGCAACTAGTACTAATCTAATAGCCAACCTTATATCCAACACTATTATACAAACTAGCTCTTGATAACATGATATAGCCAACTTGCTAGCTATACTATTGTCCTTGCTCTGATGGCATATCTTCTATCTATTCTTTCCTTAAGATCTTTAAGGCTTAATCCACGTACTTGGTCATGGTAGGTTGGCGGTAGCAGGCATACTCGTTGTCGACCGGCCACTGTTGCCGTTGCCGAGCATAGCCCCGCAACAGCCTTTAACAATACATCGTGGCTTAGAATGTCATCATATGAGATATACCCTATTAAGAACATCTCTAACAGTTTTTCTATAATAGGGAACCATATTTTGATTACAGGGTAGCTGTTTTTGATATATAAGACACGAACACGGCTGCCACTTTACGAGATGATGCATTTTGCAGCACGACTGCCGCATCACAACCTATATTCTATCTCCATATTTGCATACATATGAATATAAACTTGATCTCAAATGATAATAAAAAAATACTTAAATAGAACTTAATTATTAGAGTAAAGTCCAATATGAACCCTGAACTCATACAGGGTAGCGAAATCAAACCTTAAACTCTGAATCCCTAAAATTCACACACCAAACTTTGCCCATCCCGGTCTATCCCGGACCCTCGATCTCTTTTCTGCTCCAGAAAAAATAAGTCATATACTAAAAAAATAGGTACTCTCACCAACACCTATGGCCCACATGTCATATTCATCTTCAACCTCTTCTGACCCAATCTCTCTGATTTCTCTCCTCGATCCTAACAGGGCCTGAAGTGGTGGTCCTTCGCCCATCCATTCACTAGCACCAACAGCTCAGCGATGCCCCCAGCCCGCCTAAACGCCAGCAGCCAACCCTGCAGAAGGTGGCGCCTCCATGTCACCCATCTCTTGGTTCGACGACGGGGCCGGCGGCGAGATGAGCGGGGCCAGGAATAGCAGCTCCCCGAGTGAGGGGAGAGAGAGAGAGAGAGAGAGAGAGAGAGAGAGAGAGAGAGAGATTGGCCAAATGTCCTCTAATCCCCGAGTGAGCCGATCAATTCGTCCACTAATCCCGCACTAAAGTGAGGTTTAATTCCGGCGGCCCCATCTTGACGATGGTGACCAGTACATAGCTATTTGCTTCTTGGCCATCAAGATTCATAAGCTAGCTACGCCTGTTCGGGCTGATCGTTCTTGTATAATGTGTGTTCGTGTTGTGTGATAGCTTGCCAATTAATCAGATCAAGTGCCATCTAGCCAGATTTGTACCGAACAAATCAATCAATCTAGGAGTATTACATTTAGCGTTGCACAGTAATCTCGGCAAGGACCGCGTTACGTCCATGAGAAGTTGAAGCCCAGGCGCATTGGGCAATACCACACCACCGCCGTCCCTGGTGGCGGCCGGCACGCGTATCCCGCCAGGAGTTCGTCATCGCCGGAGAAGCAGGTCCAGCGCCGTGTTTTGCGCGCTGGAAGTTGCCAGTTACTGCGGTCTGGGATGCTATTTTTTTGGCTGAGAGGGATCTGACGCATGTCTGCGAGAGTGGCGAGTTATCCCGGTCAGGATCTTTGCTTTCCTTGTGCTCCAAACAGGTCTAAGGGTGAAATTGATCGGGATTTGTTAGTTCGGTGTGCTAACTTCAAGGATTTGAAGTTCGGGGTTTGATTTCGCCAACCTCTACAAATACAAGGTAATTATTACATGACAAAATAAATAGTTCATCTAATTGTCGTCGGTGAGGGGAAGCTGGTCGCAGTACTTTACCAGATGATGCATTTTGCAGCATGGCTGTGTTGTTATATAGGTGTGGAACCAGAATGTCACCCGCATGATATGGGTACGGGTGGCACCACCATGTACCCTTACGATGTCCTCTCTGATATTGACCATCACACGAACCCATATTCGTTAGTGGGTACATATTTTTTCATACTCATCCCCCGACAGGGTAAATGGGTGCCCGTGGGTGAAAATACCCATGTTTACGACACTTTAAATCTGAAAAAATAGCAGGACATTATAAAAATTGACACATTATAAACAACATCCTAACCTGGAATAGGAATAGAGCGTCGCCAGTCAAGCGGTAACCCTGGCAACAAGTCAAAAAGTTGCGATGCATAAGAAAAATACGAGATCGATACTGATTGCTCCAGAATAAAGATGTGATAACATAAAGAATATACAGATTGTGGCAACTACGTGGTAGGAGATGAAGTGATTCTAACTAATCTACGAGCGATTGTAGGACTAAGAAACACAAGACGACCTGGCAAGCGTCAATGCATGTTTAAGGAAAACTTACATATTGAAGGACCCACTCATCATATTTTGAACAGATAGATGAGTATACGGGTATGTGTTCTAACGATGCATATCCATATCTATTTTGCCTGATGGGTATTTAATTTTCTATTTATGTAACCATGGATAATAGGCGAGTCATGGGTACCTATTGCCATCCCTAAGTGGAAGAAAACTAGAACGGTTTAGTTGGTATTTTGTCGACGTTTTGGTTGAAACAATCCGCACGCTGAAACATGCAGAGTAACAGAACGAGTTTTCTCATCATTCAGTTTTTCTTGTTGAAGTGTATAAGTGGATTGCACTAACCCTTTCTATCAGTTTGGACTTTTGGTTGCGTTGGCTAGTGCATGAAGCTTGACATGGTATCAGAGCCTAAGGTTTTGAGTTCGATTCCTGGCTTTCGCAATTTATCCTAAAATTGTTGTTGACTCCTCTATGTCCACGTATAGGCCTATTCGAGTCATACGCGAGTTTCGCGCGCCGTCGCTCTCTTCCGGTTGCACGTGCTGACTTCTCCCCGTCACACGTGAGAGGAGGTGTTGAAGTGTATAAGTAAATTGTACTAGCCCTTTCCATCAGTTTGGACTTTTGGTTGCGTTGGCTAGTGCATGAAGCTTGACATTCCTTACAATGATTGTGCAGTTGAGTCACACACACATGGCTACATGTGTTTTCCTTACAAGTCCTTGCATTAACATTCCTTGCTAACCACCCTCACATGGTTGCCTTCGGTACTGCCTGCCAATCTTGCTTCACATGGTTCCTGAGTTGATTGGCCTATTATTATTTGTGATTGTCCTCAATATAATCTCATGCAAGATTGTTTAGCATGTCCTTGTGATAATGAATAGTGATATGCTGCTCATATTAGTGGCATGTTTATGCCGTCCTCATAATCAAAGAATGATATAACAGACATTGGAGTGTATTTCACCAATGTATTACTGCGTCTAGAAAAAAGAATAGAGTGATCCTATATCGTGAAATCGAATTATTTTAATGATTTTAATCTTGAAGAACAATAGTATTAAAAATAACAAGGAAACACCTTTCAACAGAATGGCGTGAAAAAGAACGGAAGAAAAACAAAAATAGTTTTTTGATTTCGGTTTTGATTTTTTACCGGGTCCAGCAAGATGGCCGAAATTCAGCCATTTCCGTGAATTTCAGTCAAATATGGGATGAAATGAAGTTTGAAACGAAATTTGACCAGAAATTGGACTGCTAGTGAGTTCCACTTATTTTTGAACTTTACAAACATATATTAGAAAATCGAAAATAGTATGCGTCAGGAAACACTTATTTTTGAACTGCTAGTGAGTTCCATATATAGAGAGAGTATATAGTTGACAGTACTCCGCTGACAGAGGTGTTGGTTAATGGGCATTACCAAGGGTACTCTGACCATACGATTGTCACCTCGAATTCAGCACCATTCACAGCAACAAGACGTTCCATATGGAGGCCGTCGATGGCAGTATTGAACTCAAGCTGGCCTCTGACAATTTCATCTCCGGAAGAGCGACGAAGGTCAAGCTCAATCGTCAGCGGCATGTGCAGCGGCACGGCGAGCGCTTGCCTCGCCAACGGAACCAGCTCCCCCGGCCGCAAGCTCACTCCCTTGTCATCCTCGTTGTGGAAGAGCACGCAGCTGACGTCGAACAGCTTGCTGCGAGCAACGATCCTCCCGAGAAAGGCGCCGTCGTCTTCGTCTCCGGACTGCAGGCCAGCAAGCTTCACTTCCACCATGGCTTGGACAGCGTTGCTCAGGACGGCGTAGATCACCTCCGCGGGGCCGTAGGCTGTGTGGACAGTCTCTGATATGACCCTATTGTACTTGGAGAAGCCCCCGCCAACGGCGTCGCAGACTATCCTCCCCGTGTTCTCTTCGTCCTCCTCCTCCTCCTCGCCGTCGGCTTGCACGTGGCTGCTGTCTTGGAGGTCCAGGCTGAAGACAATTGGGCTGTATGCCGAGGTGGCCACCGATGGCCCCGTGAGCACGATGTTACCCTGTTTCGGTAGAAGGATGCATAAGCAAAGTGGTTCACTTGATATCTTGTCTGATGATCCAATTAGTACTACCTCTAGTCCGATCCACTTTAATTAAACAGACATACATATTGTAGCAAGAAAGAGAACGACATGTAGCTATCTTCACGAGCTTCTTTAATTTGCACACTCAGGGATGCAGCAAGACCTTGTTAATCAGGTGCTGTAGCATTCTTTTAGAAAAGACTAAGATTTATTTTGAAATAAGAGTTATAAGGCATGATATATACAAATTGAAGTTTTAAGGAATTTCTAAGATTTATGCAACTAATAACCTGTCTTCCTGCCCCTCAACTGGTCAACCCATCCTCTCCCTCGTTTTCATCAGACAGTTGTAGTAGTTCTACCGATTATAATCAGAAAAGAAAAGGAGAGATGGACCAGAATTGCACCTGGCTGTCGCAGGTTTGCCGCGATATGTCTTCTTCCGTCGGACTCCAGCTGTAAATGAAATCGCTGCAGTAGTGACCGCCATGGAAAGAGATGGTGCCGCTCGGCAGGTCTCCTCCGGCGATGGCCGGGATGCGCACCGCGAAAACCTCTGCCATGTAGCGCCCTTGTCTTGGTAGCTCAGCGTAGGCCATCAGCTGCTCGTCGGTCAGGGAGCTCGCCATGTCGCCCGTGCGCGGAAGAATGGATTGTGAAGGGTGGAATGAGAAGACCCGGGAACGGGGAAGATATGGGGATTTTTTTTTCCGGTCGAACCCAGCTAAGGCCGATGCATGACGTCACCTGGACCATATGACGTTGCACACCCTTGAATGCATATGTTACACGAAGGGGAGTACTACCCGTCCCCCGGGATAACTCCCCCGGATCCCCGGGTCCTCTGCGTGACATCTGTCCTTGTTTTTTTTCCAGATTTTCGCTTTTGCTATAAATTAGTCTGATTTGCTATAAATGTCCCTTTTTTCTACATGTAGCAGAAAACGGTTCGGTCTAAAAATAGAAAATTAGACTGGACCTGCCAGAGATTTCGTCGGAGATCTCGCCGGCGACCGTGTAGCAAAAAAAGTTGGGCTAATGTAGCAAACCCGACCTCACCTGAGACTCGCCGGAGATTTTCGTCGGAGACTTTCGTCGAAAACCTTGTAGCAAAAACTTTGCGTTAGTATAGCAAAACCATACAACGGTGGTAGCAAAAAACATGTGCTAATGTAGCAAAAAGAAGACCTCGCCGGAGGCTTCCGCCGGAAGACCTCGCCGGACACCTCGTAGCAAAGTCCCACGCCCATGGTAGCAAACGCTGTTGCCTCTTGTAGCAAAGCAAATTCGCCATTGTAGGAAGCGCCACCGCCATGTGTAGCAAAAAAACGACGTTGTCATGGTAGCAAGCGCTAGACGTTGGTAGCAAAACCGCTAAACGGTGGTAGCGAAAAAATATACTATTGTAGAAAATCCAACTTTATTGGACACCTCGCCGGAGATCTCGTCCAAGACCTTTGTAGCAAAACACACAAAAAGTTGTAACAAAAATACTTATGTGAAAGTAGAAAACAAATATACTAATATATAGCAGAAATAATAGCAAGTGTGGCGGCTTGCAGCAGTACAATCGGTGGCCCCACGATGGCGCGGCAGCGGCGGCGCACAGCAGTGCGGCGATGGCCCCCAGCGACGCGGCGGCGGCCCGGCAGCGCGCGCGCAACAGTGCGGCGGCGGCCCCAGGAGCGCGTCCGTGCGCGTCACCGACGGCGCGCAGCAATGCACGATGGCCCCCTGCGACGCGGCGGCGGCTCGGCAGGCAGCAGTGCGGCGATGGCGCCTGGCGACACGGCAACAACGCTCCACATCGGCAGCAGCGTGGTCTGTCATGCACGCTTCCAAAATCGGTTCTGCACAGGCTCAAAAAATGGAACAGATAGCCACGGGGCAAGCGTGATGAACCTCGTTGAAAAAAGAGGAGAGAGATTTCCCTGTACCAGTGAAGCGGAGAGGAATTTGAGATAGGGAGAGGAAGCGATGGAGAAGATGATGTCGAGCGAGACAGAGGAGGGCATAAGGTAGAGATCTTTTCATTGAACGGGGCGATGGGCTAGTGGTGGGGCCAAGTAAATTTGTATCGCACGATCAATCACATCTAATGGCCGCGCACCCGGGGGACGCGAGCGCGCGATCCCTCGGGGGAACAGTATCATTTTCCTTACAGGAAATTATTTCTGATTGGGCCAGCTCATTCTATGTAGTAATTTATTTTGGAAAACATACTTACCTTTTTTATAACTTTTCTTAGGCTGGTCATAGTGGTAGTATTTCTACTAGTATCATGTATATGATATTAGTGTATGATACTATCTCTATAGTGTATAGTATTATATAGTCGTATCATAGTAGTACTATATTTAATGATTTGTAAAATCTTAATATAAAATTATTTACTCCCTCCATTCTGGATTATAGGGCTAATATGTTGTTCGAGAAAATAGTTTGACCGCAAATTTGGTCAATAATATATGAATCATATGTCACAAAAAATGTATCATCGGAAGTGTATTTTGAATATGAATCTGATGGTATAATTTTTGTTAAATATAGTTTGTATTTTATTGATTAATTTATGGTCAAACTATTTTCTCGAACTACGTATTTGCCCTATAAACGGGAATAGAGGTAGTACAAGATTTATTTGTATAAGGATTTTCTAGTTTTACGTGCTATGATACGGTATCTAGTACCTATGATACTTCAATCATCTCTTTCTTCATTAATTGTTGTGCTACGTCAGATTTTTTTCTAACATGGCATGCATGATATTAGCTATGATACTTCCATTAGGACCAGCCTTGACCGCGCTTTGCCGTTATGCTGGGTTTTTAGAGGCCGAGAGCATGCAAACCTGGCCTATAAAACAGTTCATCGGGGATTTGCCGGGATGTTGGGCAGGGCCAGTGTAATACTCAGCGATCCTCTGGAAAACCTCCGTGCAAAACAAGGCCTTGGAGGCTTGGCACCATACGTAATTGAACAACCTTTTTACGATCGATCCAACTTTGCATTACCGCTTCTCTACACCCATTACCGCTTCTCTACACCCATGATCCAACTTTGCATAGATATTAAAGAAATATTTAAGAATTTTTCTAAAGTAGGAGGGTCATTGCCTCTCTCGACTCAATGAAACTTTGCCACTTTAAATGAGGGGTCTTTGGTGTCATCTTGCTCTCCACCGCAAAGACGCCGCCGAATTATGGAGTGGGGAGGTGGTGACAATTGGAGTGGTTTGTCGATTGTTGAATACTACTGAGACCTCGCTCGTCTCGCCCCCCGCGGGCGACGGGGCGAGCGCCGCCGCATCCCCTCTCCCCCGACCTCCTTCTCTCCTCTTCCCCCCGCCATCGTCGGCGCGCACCGCCGGGCAAAGCCCGGGCGGGGCCGGCGGCGGCGGGCGTTCTTCTCCCGGCGGTGGTAGGGGTTGCGCGGGAACCCTCTCTGGTGGCGGCGCTCCATGGCGGCCTCGCGCGGGGCTCTGCAGGAGGGGGCGTGGCGATGGCGGCGGCTCCATGGGCGTGGGGTGGTTGGCGGCCTTGCTGCGCGACGGGTGAGTACGGAGGTGCTCCTGGCTGGGAGCTCTGCAGGGCCCAATCTGGGCCATGCGGGCTCCGGCCGTGGCCCTCGTTCTCCGGCGAGCGGTGCGCGGCAACAGGCCCCCCCCCCCGCCGATGGCTGCGTGGCGGCGGGCTTCCCGGCATGGAGGGAGACGGAGGTGCTACGGGTGCTCCCTCGGTGGCCCTTGCCAGGCCCGATCTGGGCCAGGCGGGCCCCTTGGTCTCCAGCATAGGCGCCTCATCCGGGCTGCGCGGCGGCCGGGTTTCCGGAGCAGGGCCAGGCGGGTCTGGTGGTCTCCTGTTTTCCGTGCTCGCGGTGTCTCGTGGGCAGCACGGAGCGGCCGTGTTCGCCACGCTCGTCTCTCCGAGCCCTTGCGGGCCTAGATGGTGCCTCTCAGACCGATGGTGGTCCGGAAGTCCCCGGTGAGCGTGGTGGTAACGGTGCTGCCATTTGGCGGCAGGGTTCGACGGTGGCAGTTGTTCCCCTGGTGGACGGGTCAGTAGGGGCTAGTGTGGGGTTGGCGTGGACGACGGTCCCCTTGCTGCAGTGCGGCTACGGGGCTTCACGGGCTCTCGGGGGCTCGGCCAGGCCAGGTGGGCCTGGTTTGCCCTGCGACTGTATCAGGTCGGCTACCACCTTCTGGTGGTGGAGGTAGTTCCCTCCCGCGTATTGTTGTTCTGGCAACCCTGTCGAAGCCTGCTCTTTTCTGTCCTATCGGCCTTACTTCGCGGATCTCGGTGCGATGGCGGTGGCGGCTGCAAGACCGTGCTGGCGTGCACTGGTGGGCGACGAGCTTGGTGGAGCACTACGATTGCGTCCGAGAGTGTGTTTTTTCTGAGGGGTCGGGAGAAATCCTTGTCTTCTTGACACCGACGCGGTGACGCCTGTGGGCTCCACCGTCCTTCTTGAAGGGCGTCGGGTGTACCTCTTCTCCACCTCCCGGTGCGCACCGGGGGAAACCCTAGGACCTGTCAGGGCAGCAGCGTCGTCATCGTCGCTTTCCTTTTTGGAGGTGTTGCTTGGTGCGTGGCGCTTGGTAGTGCTGGGCTTGCGGTGGAACTTAGTTGCAGGGCGCAACGGTTGCGGGTCGTCCTCTTTTTCATCAAGCCGCTGTTATCGGCTTTGCTTTCTTTTGTTTTACTTTTGTGTTTTCTTTTTGTTTTCTCTTGGGCGATGTGCTGTCTGACCCAGCAACGGTCTCAACTGGTTGCTATATTTATATAGCCGGGCGTATACCTGTTTCGAGGAGGTGGTGACAATTTGTATCAGTAGGGAATGCCAAGGTGGTGATAATATATAACTGCCGGGAATGGTGCCAAGGAGTGGCAAGGTGGTGACAGTTTATATCAGCAGGGAATGGCGTGGACGCCTTGAGTGAAATACACCTCAAGTAGATAGCACACAACACACATAAGTAGATAGCACACAACACACATGCAGACAATATTATTCATCAGACAATGTAAATAATTTTTTTTAGTAGGGGGGACCCTAGAAAAGCTCTTCCAAAGGGCATTTGATGTCGTGTTGCCCTAGGATCAATAAAATCTATGGTCCAGCCCTGATCACCACTAATGCATTCTGCAGGCAACCTACCCCGATGGAGACGGATTGAAGGCCGTGGGTGGGCAGACCTACTAGCTCACATGACTTGCACCTTTCTTGACGTGGGATTATCCTGGAATCCATCATGTTCTGATCACGTTTAATTAGAGGAGATAGTGAATACACTTTACAGTATGTGGGGGGAGAGTGAGTCATTTCAATGCATATGAGAGAGCCTGTCTCTTGAAAACAACATGCACTTCTTACTATAATTACATGCATGCATACACTTAAGGAAAAAAAGTTGATGCCATCATATATTCTCACTTGTTTATAAATTTAAAATGGTTAGCGGCTCCCTTTAAAATCCGTAAATAAAAAATCGCTATGCGACAAGACCTTCAAAACTAGATCCCATATTGGTATGCTCCGACGACGTTTTTTGGGGTGAAAGGCTGCATATGTTAATTACCACGACTACGGTGTGTATGTTGAAGCCGAATTTGTTACCCAACACAAAGAAACTATGCTACAAGATGGCACCTAGAAACACTACGAAGATGACAGGTAATTTATGGATGGGCAACACTTGTTCCAATGAAGAGCTAACGCATGGCTCCACTGGAGAACGAGAAGCCAACATGTGGAGGATCGTCCATGATCGATGTCATGTGCGAGTATCAGATCCGAAACCCACACCGGTAGAATCACATTAGTCTGGTCATAGTGATAGTACCATACTATTAGTATCATGCATATGATACTAGTACTATATTTAATAATTTGTAGAATCTCAATAAAAATATGTACAAGATTTATTCGTATGAGGATTTTCTAGTTTTACGTGCTATGATAAGGTATTTACCTATGATACTTTAACCATCTCTTTCTTCATTAATTATTGTGACACATCAGATTTTTGCCAACATGGCATGCATGATACTAGCTATGATACTTCCACTAGGACCAGCTTTACGGTGGCTCCCAGTTGTCGGTTAGCAATGATCGATGAAACACATGTGGTAGATGTTGTAATGTCTGCATAGTAAAAATTCAAGTCAATGGCACATGCAGGAAGATCAAATTTCACAACAAAGTTTTCTTAAAAAGTAAAACTTATGAATAAATCCAGCTCGCGTGGCAACATAAAAACAAGAGAAAAAACATGCCTAAGGACATCAATAGGAGAGAAAACATGCGAGCTACACGGGCATGTACGAGCATGGTTGATAAAACAATCTTATCTTATACCTGCCACGTCATTTGATATGACAACAAAAAAATAACATGCAATGGGTTCTTTCTTTAGTCTTATCTCTAGCACCATATGCTCCTAAATATGTGGTCAGACATATTGTTGCTAAGAGATGATCTCTTAGTCAAAAGAAGGCAGGCGTTTTTTCCAACTCAGCAACTATCCTATGTGGCATTGCTAAGGTAAAATCATTGTACCTGCCCTACCTTGGCATCAGTTGCACCGTGTGATGCCGAGCACCGTTGCGATTGCGCCTCGGCTTTTAGTTAGCTGATCGGCCGGCCTACCACGATGTGGCAGGCAAACAAATTGATCAGCATCATCACCTCATACAACATCCCGTGACACATGAAAAAAAGATCTTATATATATTCTAGTAACCGAATTAGAACTGGGCATGCATATGAATACATGCACATGAGTTGCTTTTCAGCTATTTTTTACATGCAAGGGGAGCCAAGAGAGGGGAGCACTAGAGGAAAAAGGGCCATCCGTTCGCGACCCCTCGGAGCATTAGTCCCGGTTGCGCCACCAATCGGGACTAATGCTGGCACGCGTCCCGGTTGGAGCGGGCACGGGGCCAGGGGGCATGGTCCCGGTTGGTAAGGGGGCATGCGTCCCGGTTGGAGCCACCAACCGGGACTAAAGGTTTGGCCACAGCCACGTGGCGTGGCACGCACCTTTAGTCCCGGTTGCTGGCTTCAACCGGGACTAAAGACCCCTTGCCCTCTATAAATGCAACGCCCTAGCCCCCTCTGCCTCCACTCTGTTTTTTCGAATGGTGTAAGGTGTGAGGGTGTGTGCTAGTTTTTTCTCATGCATGCATTGAAGGTGTTTGTTGAAATGTTTGAGTGAAAAATCCCGTTGAATTTCTCATAGAACAAAAATATAGAAGGTGTCCGAGACGCACTTGAGCTTTCTCCTCTTTATTTTCCTCGATCGAGGTTAGCAATCTTATCTTTTCTAGGTCATTGATACAATTCATGTGTCGGTGTGAATTGGTTATTTCACTATTTATGATGTCCTGTTTTTTGATAAACTTACTTATATGATGCAGATGAACGGTCGGGAATGGATGTACGGTGACCGGCGGGTAGCCGGGTATATCAAAGGCGTGGATAAATTTATCGATGTGGCTACGGCAAACAAAGAGAATGGATTTATACGTTGTCCATGTGTTCAATGTCGGAACAACAAGGAGTACTCTTCCTCGAAAATCATTCGCGGCCACCTGATTATGAAAGGTTTCATGCCCAACTATAATTGCTGGACCAAGCACGGGGAAAGAGGGGTTATGATGGAAGATGGTGAAGAAGAAGATGATGATAAGAACTATCATCATATGTTTCCTGAATACAGTGATACTGCAATGGAAGATAATGGAGAGGAAAAAGGTGAAGAACGGGCATCAGATGAGCCGGCTGATGAACTTGGTAGGGTCATTTCTGATGCAAAGCGAGACTGTGAAACAGAAAATGAGAAGTTGAAGTTAGAGGGCATGTTAGAAGATCACAAGAAATTGTTGTACCCAAATTGTGAAGATGGCAGCACAAAGCTCGGTACGACACTGGAATTGTTGCGATGGAAGGCAGAGTGTGGTCTAACTGACTCCTCATTTGAAAAGATGCTGAAAATAATGAAGCCGAAGTTTCCAAAACATAACGAACTTCCCGAGAGTACCTACGAAGCAAAGAAGACTCTCTGTCCTCTGGGATTAGATGTGCAAAAGATACATGCATGCATTAATGACTGCATCCTCTACCGCGGTAAGGAGTATGAGAATTTAGATAAATGCCCGGTATGCAACGCGTTGTGGTATAAGATCAGACGAGATGACCCTGGTGATGTTGAGGGAGAGCCCCTCCGGAAGAGGGTTCCTGCTAAGGTTATGTGGTATGCTCCTATAATACCAAGGTTGAAACGCATGTTCAGAAACAAAGAGCATGCCAGGTTGTTGCGATGGCACAAAGAAGACCGTAAGAAAGACGGGGAGTTGAGACACCCTGCTGATGGGTCACAGTGGAGAAAAATCGAGAGAGACTTCCCAGACTTTGCAGGTGACACAAGGAACTTATGGTTTGGTCTAAGTACGGATGGCATGAATCCTTTTGGGGAGCAGAGCTGCAGTCACAGCACCTGGCCCGTGACTCTATGTATCTACAACCTGCCTCCTTGGTTGTGCATGAAGCGTAAGTTCATTATGATGCCAGTGCTCATCCAAGGCCCGAAGCAACCGGGCAACGACATTGATGTGTACCTTAGGCCATTAGTTGAAGAACTCTTACAGTTGTGGGGCAAACCAGGTGTACGTGCGTGGGATGAGAACAAACAGGAGCCATTTAATCTACGAGGGTTGTTATTCGTAACCATCAATGATTGGCCTGCTCTTAGTAACCTTTCAGGACAGACAAACAAAGGATATAAGGCATGCACCCACTGTTTAGATAAGACCGAAGGTACATATTTGCATAAATGCAAGAAGGTTGTGTACCTAGCGAATCGACGATTTCTTCCGACCAATCATCCCGTAAGAAAGAAAGGCAAGCATTTCAAAGGTGAGGCAGATCACCGGAAGAAGCCTGAACTCCCAGCTGGTGATGATGTATTTGGTATGGTCAAGGACATAGAAGTAATCTTTGGAAAGGGTCCTGGCAGTCAATCAGTTCCGAACGACGTCGCTACAGGACACGCACCCATGTGGAAGAAGAAATCTATATTTGGGAGCTGCCATATTGGAAAGTCCTGCGTGTCCGCTCTTCAATCGACGTGATGCACGTGACGAAGAATCTCTGCGTGAACCTGCTAGGATTCCTAGGCGTGTATGGGAAGACAAAAGATACACCTGAAGCACGGGAGGACCAACAAATTATGAAAGACCCAAAGAACATGCATACAGATAACAAGACGGATAAAGGGCGTCACTTAAGTCGTGCCAGCTATGCTCTTACCAAAGCAGAGAAGGAAATCTTTTTTGAAGTCCTTTACAGTATCAAGGTGCCGTCGGGCTTCTCATCTAATATAAAGGGGATACTAAATATGGCAGAGAAAAAGTTCCAAAACCTGAAGTCTCATGACTGTCACGTGATTATGACGCAGTTGCTTCCGATTGCATTGAGGGGGCTTCTACCAGAAAATGTTCGAGTACCCATTGTGAAGCTGTGTGCATTCCTCAATGCAATATCTCAGAAGGTAATCAATCCAGATATTCTGCCAAGGTTACAGAAGGATGTGGTACAATGTCTTGTTAGTTTTGAATTGGTGTTCCCACCATCCTTCTTCAATATTATGACGCATCTCCTGGTTCATCTAGTGGAAGAGATTGCCATTCTCGGTCCGGTATTTCTGCACAATATGTTCCCCTTTGAGAGGTTCATGGGAGTCTTAAAGAAATATGTTCATAACCGTGCTAGAACAGAAGGAAGCATCTCCAAGGGATATGGAACAGAGGAGGTCATTGAGTTTTGTGTTGACTTTATTCCTGACCTTAAGCCGATTGGTGTTTCTGACTCGCGGCATGAGGGAAGACTAATTGGAAAAGGCACGCTGGGAAAGAAAGCAATGATATGTAGGGACGGGGATTCTTTCACTAAAGCACACTACACAGTTCTACATAATTCCACCTTGGCAGCTCCGTATATGGAGGAACACAAGAATATTGTACGCTCCAAAAACCCGGGGAAGCCTGAATCATGGATTACAGATGAACACATGAAGTCTTTCGGTGGTTGGATGCGGACACATCTCTTGAATGACACCACTGTTGGAGATCAGCTATACTTGTTGGCCGCGTCACCATCTTCTACTGTATTGAATTTCCAAGGGTACGAAATAAATGGGAATACATTCTACACGATCGCCCAAGATAAAAAGAGCACCAACCAAAATAGTGGTGTCCGCTTTGATGCAGTAGACGAGAATGGACAAAAGGACACATATTATGGTTACATAGAGGAGATATGGGAACTAGACTATGGAGTCTCTTTTAAGGTCCCTTTGTTTCGCTGCAAATGGGTCAACCTGAATGGGGAAGGGGTAAAGATAGACCAGTTGTACGGAATGACAACAGTGGATCTCAACAATCTTGGTTATAGAGATGAACCATTCGTCCTAGCCAATGATGTGTCTCAGGTTTTCTATGTGAAGGACATGTCCTCCAGACCGAAAAAAAGAAAAAATATGCAAACGAATACATCATATGATGAGCCAAAGCGTCACATAGTTCTTTCAGGGAAAAGAAACATCGTGGGAATCGAGGACAAGACAGACATGTCAGAAGATTATAATAAGTTTGATGAAATTCCGCCCTTCACAGTGAAAACTGAACCAAGCATTCCGTTAAGTAAAGAAGATGCTCCATGGTTACGTCTGAAGCGGTCATAAGGAATTACATATGCCAAGAAGTTCATGCTCATATTATGTAACTCTAGTTCATGTCTTTCGCGGTTTGTGGCTTGACCAAAGGATATCTTTCGCGGTTTGTGGCCTTTAGTCCCGGTTTTGTAGTCTCAGTTTTTAATATTAATAAATGTCTTGAGTGTTAGTCCCATTTTGTGGCTGGACCGGGAGTGCCTCTATGACCAGTTTCTCGGAGATGCCGGAGGACTGGGCTCCGTCGGCATCTCCCTGAAACTGGCCGCAGTGGCGTCCCTGCTCTCGAAAACCATCTTGCAGCTTGTAACTTCACTAACTAGATCAATACGCCTCGGAGCTAACTAATTTCACATATTAGGGAGTGCCTCTATGACCAGTTTCTCGGAGATGCCGGAGGACTGGGCTCCGTCGGCATCTCCCTGAAACTGGCCGTAGTGGTGTCCCTGCTCTCTAAAACCATCTTGGAGATGCCTCAAACTGGCTGGAGGACTGGACTCACAAGAATGCATATTTATAGTACAAGCAGCTCGGCATAATGTCGACACTCACGACATAATGTCGACACTCACCCCTATTATTAGTGCTGACTCATCTTTAGTCCCGGTTGGTGTCTCCAACCGGGACTAAAGGTTCATCTTTAGTCCCGGTTGGTGACACCATCCGGGACAAGGTACAAGCCGCACGACATAATGTCGACACTCACCCCTATTATTAGTGTTGTCTGGCCCACTCTGCCGCAATCCCTTCAGTCGCGGTTGGTTTCTCCAACCGAGACTAAATATGAACCCTCTCTTTATATAGGCATTTCCCTCTATTTATTAGGTAACACTTAAGACATTTATTAATATTAAAAACCGGGACAAATCGGGACTAGCTAACACTCAGGCCTAAAGCCGCCCCCTTTAGTCATAATCATGCCTAGTCCTATAGTACGCAGCTTCAGGGTCTTCATCGTCGTCGTCATCATCATCGTCATCGTCAACCTGCCACTCCGGGGATCCTCAGCCCATCCATGGCATATACCAGGGGCCATTCCAGCACACCGGTTCATGCACACCGGTTCGACCATAGTTAGAAATTCAGATAATTCAAAACGGGCATAATAAATTCAAAAAAAATCCGAACAATGAAAATCCTTCGAGTGGTGTCATATTATGTTACATAGTTGAAAGGAAAAATACCAGACTTGGTATATTGATCATGTTTCGAAAAAACCTTCACAAAATGACCTATCATGTTCGAGGTTTCATGGCTTTCGGTCCAAATGACCGATGTTATGTGCTGAATCACGGCATAGTTTGTGATGTTGTGCCCATATTATGCATGTGTGTGGACATTGGTATGGAGAACAATGTTGCAGGAGGAAGTTTTCCTTTTTGTCGCACGGAAAAGCCCTTTTCCATTTTCCGAGCGCAAAAAACGGGTCGTTTTGTGAAGTAACCACCAAAATGCCGTTTCACAATGCTACCGTCCCATTTTCCTAAAATACTAGACCACCTTACATGGACTATCTCCCAACCGGTACATCTCAAACCTTTTCGTCCATCCCGGGTAAAAAGGACAAATGTCTGCCGAATCGGTAGGAAGTGGGTCCGGTTTGTACTACAGGTACATGATCTATCGCCCGTGATTTTTTGAAAAAATCATTTTTAGACTCGCAATATGTGGTTTCTTCAGAGATCCAATGCAAGTTCTAACGATGCCCGTCCCCTATCTTCATGCACACCGGTTCGACCATAGTTAGAAATTCAGATAATTCAAAACGGGCATAATAAATTCAAAAAAAACGAACAATGAAAATCCTTCGCGTGGTGTCATATTATGTTACATAGTTGAAAGGAAAAATACTAGACTTGGTATATTGATCATGTTTCGAAAAAACCTTCACAAAATGACCTATCATGTTCGAGGTTTCATGGCTTTCGGTCCAAATGACCGATGTTATGTGCTGAATCACGGCATAGTTTGTGATGTTGTGCCCATATTATGCATGTGTGTGGACATTGGTATGGAGAACAATGTTGCAGGAGGAAGTTTTCCTTTTTGTCGCACGGAAAAGCCCTTTTCCATTCTCCGAGCGCCAAAAACGGGTCATTTTGTGAAGTGACCACCAAAATGCCGTTTCACAATGCTACCGTCCCATTTTCCTAAAATACTAGACCACCTTACATGGACTATCTCCCAACCGGTACATCTCAAACCTTTTCGTCCATCCCGGGTAAAAAGGACAAATGTCTGCCGAATCGGTAGGAAGTGGGTCCGGTTTGTACTACAGGTACATGATCTATCGCCCGTGATTTTTTGAAAAAATCATTTTTAGACTCGCAATATGTGGTTTCTTCAGAGATCCAATGCAAGTTCTAACGATGCCCGTCCCCTATCTTCATGCACACCGGTTCGACCATAGTTAGAAATTCAGATAATTCAAAACGGGCATAATAAATTCAAAAAAAATCCGAACAATGAAAATCCTTCGCGTGGTGTCATATTATGTTACATAGTTGAAAGGAAAAATACCAGACTTGGTATATTGATCATGTTTCGAAAAAACCTTCACAAAATGACCTATCATGTTCGAGGTTTCATGGCTTTCGGTCCAAATGACCGATGTTATGTCTGCCGAATCGGCAGGAAGTGGGTCCAAACCTTTGTTTTTGAATTATTTATTTAAATCCAAACACTTTTTATGTTTAAATTTTTTCTAAATTCCAAATTGATATTAAAAAAATATAATTTAATTCATTTTTAATTGTAAATGGTTCATATTTTAAATGGTTACATTAATTATTTTTTAAAACAGAAACTGTTTTTGAATTATTTATTTAAATCCAAACACTTTTTATGTTTAAAATTTTTCTAAATTCCAAATTAATATTCAAAAATATAAGTTAATTCATTTTAAAAGGTTACATTAATTATTTTTTAAAAATAGAATATGTTTTTGAATTATTTATTCAAATCCATACACTTCTTATGTTTAAAGTTTTTCTAAATTCCAAATTGATATTAAAAAAATATAAGTTAATTCATTTTTAATTATAAATGGTTCATATTTTAAATGGTTACATTAATTATTTTTTAAAACAGAAAATGTTTTTGAATTATTTATTTAAATCCAAACACTTTTTATGTTTAAATTTTTTCTAAATTCCAAATTGATATTAAAAAAATATAAGTTAATTCATTTTTAATTGTAAATGGTTCATATTTTAAATGGTTACATTAATTATTTTTTAAAACAGAAAATGTTTTTGAATTATTTATTTAAATCCAAACACTTTTTATGTTTAAATTTTTTCTAAATTCCTAATTAATATTCAAAAATATAAGATAATTCATTTTAAAAGGTGACATTAATTATTTTTTAAAAATAGAATATGTTTTTGAATTATTTATTCAAATCCAAACACTTCTTATGTTTAAAGTTTTTCTAAATTCCAAATTGATATTAAAAAAATATATGTTAATTCATTTTTAATTGTAAATGGTTCATATTTTAAATGGTTACATTAATTATTTTTTAAAACAGAAAATGTTTTTGAATTATTTATTTAAATCCAAACACTTCTTATGTTTAAAGTTTTTCTAAATTCCAAATTAATTATCATTTAAAAAACAATACAAATTTAAACCCCAAAATAAAAAATAAGGCGGGAACAGAGAGAAAATACCTGAAAAAATTTGAAATCAGGGGAATATGTCCCGGTTGGAGCCACCAACCGGGACTAAAGACCCCCTGCGCGCCAACCCTTGGTCTGCTGAAAATATTGGACTATACGTCCCGGTTGGTGGCTCCAACCGGGACGTATGCCCCTTTAGTCCCGGTTGGAGCCACCAACCGGGACTAAAGGCCCTTCGTTTATAATTGACGCGCCTCCTCTTATTCTTCCCCATCTCACTTCTCTGCTTCTAACTGACGCGCGCACCCCCGACGCCGGCAGGCTGCCCGAGCTCGCCGCCACCCGTACGTTCCGTCCGCCACCGCCGCTGCCTCCGTCCACGCGCTCCCCTGCTACCTTTCCCCCTCGCGCGTGACCTCAATCGCCTGGATTGGAAGCTCCGTCCGCGCGTCGCCTCCGTCGATTCCGGCGTCTCCCGAGCTCGCCCGACCTCGCCACCACCTCCGTCGTGTTCCTGGTGAGCTGCTGATCCTCACGGTGTTCTTCTTTCTCTCCCTCTCCTCCTGTACTACTCTCCCCGCGTGTGCCCGACGACACCGCCGCTC
Source organism: Avena sativa (assembly GCA_916181665.1). Lineage (NCBI taxonomy): Eukaryota > Viridiplantae > Streptophyta > Magnoliopsida > Poales > Poaceae > Avena > Avena sativa. Next base: position 24,066,367 of record OV702300.1, on the reverse strand, counting down.
GAGCTCGACGGAGGCGACGCTCCGGTGACCAACAAGGAGCGGCGCCGCCACTCCCTTTCTCCCTGCATCGCGCTCTCTCTAACGCGCCCATCCGCGCGTCCAGGGGTGCCTGCTATCGCCGCCGCTGCCGCTGCCTGCGAGCTCACCGCCAGCGTGACGTCGTGCTGACGTCACTCGTGCTCGCGTGGCAGCTGATGTGGCCTGGGGCCCATCAGTCAGCCTCAGTGGGTAGGCTTCTCTGTGGTAGGAAAATGATCTGTACGCGTGGAGGCTGAGTTGGCACTGGGGCCCTTCTGTCAGTCTCACTGGCTAGGGGGCGCCCCGGTGTAAAAACTATTTGCCTTATTTTTAATTCCAGACAATGACTTAATATTGTAAAATCAATAACTTATTATTTATAAGTCAGAAAAATACAAATAATATATCAAATTGTTCAGAAAAATGAAACCTATCTATCTAAACTATAATCATGCATTGTTCAACAACTTAAATGACAAGTATAATTAGAAGAACAAATGCACCCCTCTCATATGTTCCGGAGTTTCCCCGAGTTAGGATTTTCACCCCTCGGAACCCCGATGAAATCGTCGAGCATGTCTTAGGGTTACATTCAATGCAAATTAACTTGTCATATCATCATACTTGCTTGAGCATTGCATCGATGCCATGTGTTGATTGTTTCCCTTTCTTTTCGGTGTTTCGATTATTAGGTTTATTATTAGTTAGGTATTATTAGGTTTATTAATTACTTTGGTATTATTGGTCTTCGGCCCCACTGGTCAGTCACTGTGGGTAGCCCCAGACCCGATTCACATTGTCAAGCAACTTAGGTGCATGTGGGTTCGACGATGTGCCTATCTACTACACGGTTTCCCTTTCTCTTCATTTTTATTATTGTGTATGTATATATTAGGGTTTCTCTGAATTAGGGTTTATATCTCTCAACACCGTACTTAACTTTCTCCTTTAGCCGCTTTGACTTATTCGTTTTTCCACCCAGGCAGAAAATATGGACCCACACGTCAGAGACGAAGAAAAGGAAGAGTTGATCCAAGGTGTGATCCGTGGGGAAGATAATTTAGACGTATCAACGTTTCTGAACAACTCCGGTGAGGGTGATCCTCTTTTTACCGGAGTAGACAACTTGTTTGAGGTTGAAGGTGTTGCCTTCCGCGAGGGAGAAGGCGATGCCTTGTGTAATCGAGAAGACGACCGCTCCGGCAAGGTGCATGTAATATAAATCAATTCATTAATTAATCATCTGCTATCTATATAGAAATAGTAACGGCGATCTTTCTTCTTTTAGCCCTCCGGATCGAAGGAATCTACTGAAAAGAGCAGACGAGGCCCAACCAAAAAGTTGCAAGACCATGAGAGGTTCAGGATCGAAGATGTCGCTGTAGACGGCAGACCGAAAGCTCCCGAAGTTGTCGCAACCAAATTTGTGGCACAATGCGGAGTAATCGTTAGGGACTTAATCCCGATCACCATTAGAAATTGGAATAGGCCTGCTAATGCGGATGAAGAGGGAACATGTTTATTTGTCCCTAACCACGCCAAAGATTTACTGTGGAAGAGGCTCATGGTTAATTTCAAACTACCGAAGATAGAGCTGGATCCAAATGCGGAGGATCCAGTTGAGGACGCCTTACAACATGGGAGAGCCATGGAGGCTAAGGCCAGGGAGTGGGCTTTGAAGAAGATGGCCCAGTGTTTCACCAACTGGAAGAAAAGATTGCACCTTGACTATGTCGTGAAAAAGAAGACTCCCGATTTCAAGAATATTCAGTTTGAGAAGATAAAACCATTCTGGGATGAGTTTGTGGAATACAAGAAATCAGAAAAAGCTAAGAAAATGTCTGAAACGAATAAGCTGAATGCTGCTAACAAGAAGTATCACCATACTATGGGGCAAGGTGGCTACAGGGCTGGCATTCCTAAGTGGGAGAAACTTGAGCAGGAACTGCGTGATAAAAATATCACCCCAGAGACAGACGATTGGGTAGAACGTGCAAGGAATTGGTTTTACGGGCATGGGGGCACGTTGGACTCGGAAGGGAGGTGTATATATACCATACGACATAAAGAAGACCCCTTGCCAATCGAGAGGATGAGAAAAGCAGTAAAGGCTGTTAAAGATGGGGACTTCATTCCCGATAGAGAGAATGATGAGCTCACACTCGCCCTTGGAAATAAGGAACATGATGGACGAACACGAGGCACAATAGGCTCCCAATCATGGAGGACTGGGTTTCCCGAAGAGAGGAAGAAATATCCTGATAGAAGCCGTCAGAGGAGTAAGGACAGGGCGACAGTTGAAGCAGAAAGTCAGAAAGAGCGAATGCGTTTAATTGAAGAACGATTAAAGCAACAACAAGATGAAATTAACTCACTTAAAGAGCAAAGTACTACCGGCGCCCCATCTCAGCAGCACACTGCATTTGATGCTACCGGCCTATCGAATAATCGAAAAAGCAGTGTGGCTTCCACCGAGGTCCCGGGTGATGACAATGGCGATGTCGATGATGCACCGACGATGGCTCCTGTTGGCTACCCAGTGGATGATATCACAGAGATGACACACTGCGAGCTACATGTCAAAGTTGTGAACATATCAATGAAGGTGGCGGTCGGCTATGCCTTACCAATTGGACCCACACCAACTTACCACAGTCGTCCGGTTCCAGAGGGCTACGCTGTTGTCAGCGTGGATGAAATCATGCCCACCTTTGAGGTTTTGGATCTTCACTACCCTGCTGGTGAAGGGGATGTGACTGTGCTGGGTGACGCAAAAAACGTCACCATTATATGGCCGAAGGATTGTATCGTGCTTCGAAATCACACGCCAAGGCCATCTTCGCCGCCGCCTCACCCGTCTCCAGCGAGGTCGTCGCCGCCGCGGCAGCCGTCTTCGTCGCCTCACCCGGCTCCGTCGCCTCACCAATCTCCGGTGCAGCCATCGCCGCGGGAGCCATCGCCGGCGCCTCAGGATAAAAAGCGTAAGCGTACCGCTACTGTGCGTCGTAAGCGATCGCCAAAACGTAAACAAGAGCCTCTTCCAAAAGTACCAACGGTTCCTCCCAAGAGAGCTTATGACTGTACTGAAGAGGAGACTGCGGCTCGGGTTGATGCGGAAACGGCAGCGTTTTTCGCTAAGCTGAGGCGGCCGAAAGAGCCAGAGTTCCCCAGCACCAAAGAAGAAAAAGCCAAAGTGTTGAAAATGCTAAAGACTCTTCATCAACCCGAGCCAAAGCTGTCATCAGACTATGAGCGTTCTATTCTCAAGTCACATGCGGCACAAAAAGCCTCGAAGAGCAGTACTAATGCAAGCGAGAAATCTATTGCCCAGCTCGGAGAACAAGAAAAACAGACTTGCGCCCCTCTCAAGGTGATTTCCCAAACCAATGTGGGGTCGAGCAAATATGGGGCCGAAGTGCAGTATGATCCAGAGGTGCTTGCACAATACGGAGAAGCTGCCGCTGCTCAAGGTATGAGTATTGCCCAGTACTTATCCCAGTTAGAGTTCTTCCCCGTGAGTGAAGTAGCATACAAATACCAGTACGGCAAACCTCTCGTCAAACCTGAGGAGGTAAACAATCTTTCAACAAAAATGCGAAGATTGCATAACTGGTACATGCATGCCACAAGTGCCGGGGCTAACAGGATAGTGCTGAGGGTTACAAAAAAGCATCATGGGAAAGAAAGTGATGACATGATATCCATTGAATTTGATGAACTATTTCAATTATTCAATCAAGACGCCTTGGACAAATCGATCATGAGTGCCTATTGTCTGTAAGTACTAATTCTGTAATTAATTTAGTCTCCATCTATATTATTTTGTTTATTGCATGTATATAATCATACTTTAATATGCAGAATGAAGATTCTCGAATGCAGCAGAGGACAAATCTATGACATTGGCTTCATTGACCCATATTGGGTTCATGAAGCTAATCTCAAAATAAGCCCCCAGGATACGGAGGATAATATAGTACACACGTTAAGGTTTCAAGAAACCAAAAGGGAAATACTATTTCCTTACAACTTCCAGTGAGTGTTATTGTCTTGTATACACTTTCTATTTCGCTTACTCGATGTTAACTATATAATTGATTAGTTCTGCATTCGCAGGTACCACTATATTCTGTTAATCATTCAACTTGACAAAGGGCGTGTACTAGTCATGGACTCGAAACATAAACCCCTTGAGACGTGGAAGGACATGCAGATACTTCTCCAGCGGTAATTCTGTAGGGGTTCGTAGCATGGAAAACAAAAATTTTCTATCGCATACAAACAAGCAAGCCAAGATCTATCTACTAGATTGTAGCAACGAGTCGATAGAGGAACTCACCCTCGAAGATTCCAAAGCGGTTAACGAGAGCAGATTCTCGTGGGTGATGTAGTCATAAAACTTCCGATCTCAAGATCGCGTAGACGATCCTTCCGGCGCCACGTTCCGGCAGCGCTCCCGCAGTCGGTCACACGTTCGGTACTCGACGAAGACCTTCCTCTCCCTTGTTCCAGCAGGCAGCGGAGGTTGTAGCACTCTCCTCGCGATTCCGGCAGCACAACGGCGTGGTACCGGAAGTAGAGGGGAGATCCCGCAGGGCTTCGCCTTAAGCCGGTGCGAGTATGGTGGAGCTTATGAGAGAGGCTATTAGTGGTCTAGTAATTAGACACACCAATTAGAAGGCTCTAAACCAATTAGAAGGCTCTAAACAGCTGGCTAAAGCAATTAGAAGCTCTAAACCAAAACGGCTCTAAACCTGGAAATCTAGAGGTGAAACTTGTGTGTCTAGGAGGGGAGCCCTGCCCCTCCTTTTATAGGTGGGGAGGCGCGGCCAGGAGAGGGGAGTCCCTCCCCAAGTCGGCCTTGGGTGGCGCGCCGGCTTGGGGAGGAGACTCCTCCCTCAAGTCGGATTCCAACACCTCTTTCTTGTTTCCCACAGTTTCTTGTTTTGGCAGTTTGACTTTCAAACTGGACATTTGACTTTTCTGTTTTAGGATTCAATTTAATCCTTTATTTGGGACAGCAAGAACACTTAGTACATGATGCAATCATTCCATTAAGTAATGAAACATTCATGTACCCCTCCCCCCCCCCGGAGTGCCGGACAATTCGGAACCTTCTAGAACATTCCCGATGAAAACACCGGAATCATTCCCGAACTCCGAAACGGGACTTTCCTTATATGAATCTTATTCTCCGGACCATTCCGGATCACCTCGTGATATCCCGGATCCCATCCGAGACTCCGAACAACATTCGGTCTCTTTCTCATAATACCATAACTACTCAAACAACGTCGAATCCTTAAGTGTGTCTCCCTACGGTTCGTGAATTATGCGGACATGATCGAGACACTTCTCCGAACAATAACCAATAGAGGAATCTGGAAATTCATATGGCTCCCACATACTTCTACGATTACTTTGCGATCGAATGAACCACTTACATACGATACCAATTTCCCTTTGTCTCACGATATGTTACTTATCCGAGGTTATGATCGTCGGTATCTCTGCATACCTAGTTCAACCTCGTTACTGATAAGTACTCTTTTCTCGTTCCCGTGATATGTGATCCCTTGTGACCAAGTCACATGCTTGCAAGCCAATTGGATGACATTCCACCGAGAGGGCCCAGAGTATATCTATCCGTCATATGGATGGACAAATCCCACTCTTGATCCATGTGTTTCAACCAATACTTTCCGAACACTTAATGCCACCTTTATAGCCACCCTGTTACGGTGTGGTGTTTGATGTCATCAAAGCATCCATCCGGTAAAGGTGATATGCATGATCTCATGGTCGAAGGAATTAGGTTACTATGTATCAGAAAGCATATAGCAATTGAACTATTGAAATGACTTGATCTTTATGCTACGCTTATCTATAGGAGTATGTCCACCATATCATTCTCCTAACGATATTATCTTGTTGTTGATAACATCTCAATGTTCATGATAGGGAAACCACAATCATAAATCAACCAACAAGCTAGTGAAGTATAGAGGCTATACTAGGGACTTCAAATTAAGTTTACAAATCACACAAGTATTAATGGTTTCCTTGTTAATACTATTATAGCATGAATGTAAACATTTATCATAAACACAAAGATATAATAATAACTACATTTATTATTGCCTCTAGGGCATATCTCCAACAGTCTCCCACTTGCACTAGAGTCATCTAATCCAGATTACATGGTAATATACCGAACACCCATGGCAGTTTGGTGTTGGTCATGTTTTGCCCTCGGGAGAGGTTTAGTCAACGGATCCGCCACATTCAGATCTGTGTGTACTTTGCAAATCTTTATATCCCCATCCTGGATATGTTCTCGAATAGCGTGAAAACGCAGCTTGATATGCTTCAGCTTCTTGTGTGACCTTGGTTCTTGCGCATTGGCTATGGCGCCCATGTTATCACAGTAGATAGACATTGGGTCCAGCGCACTTGGAACCACACCCAGCTCTGTAATGAACTCTTTCATCCATATCGCTTCTTGTGAAGCCTCCTAAGCAGCCATGTATTCCGATTCAGTTGAAGATCTCGCCACAACGCTTTGCTTTGCACTCCTCCAGCTAACTGCTGCACCATTCAAAATAAATACGTATTCGGATTGTGATTTAGAATCATCCGGATCTGTGTTCCAACTAGCATCGGTGTAACCATTAACAACGAGCTGTTCATCACCTCCATAAGAAAGAACCATATCCTTAGTTCTTCTCAAGTACTTAAGGATGTTTTTGACCGCTGTCCAATGATCCACTCCTGGATCACTTTGATATCTGCTAGTTAAACTAACAGCATATGCAATGTCGGGTCTAGTACATAGCATGGCATACATTAGAGATCCTATGGCTGAGGCATAGGGAGTCTTACTCATCCTTTCTCTATCTTCTGCCGATGTCGGACTTTGAGTTTTACTCAAGGTCGTATTGGGCAATATGGGCAAGAACCCTTTCTTGCTTTCTTCCATTCCAAATCTCTTTAGAACTTTTTCCAAATATGTACTCTGTGACAATGATATTTGGCGTTTCGATCTATCTCTATAAATCTTTATGCCTAATATGTAAGCTGCTTCGCCAAGATCCTTCATTGAAAAACTATTATTCAAAATATTCCTTGACACTATTAAGAAGGTCTACATCATTCCCAATCAACAATATGTCATCTACATACAGTATTAAGAATGCTACAGAGCTCCCACTCACTTTCTTGTAAATACAAGCTTCTCCATAAGTTTGTATAAAACCAAAACTTTTGATTACCTTATCAAAACGTTGATTCCAACTTCGGGATGCCTGCTTCAATCCATAGATGGACCGTTGAAGTTTGCATACCTTGTTAGCATCTTTAGGATCGGCAAAACCTTTGGGTTGCATCATATACAACTCTTCATCAATGTCTCCATTGAGGAATGTTGTTTTGACATCCATCTGCCATATCTCATAATCATAATATGCAGCGATTGCTAACATAATCCTCACAGACTTTAGCTTCGCTACCGGTGAGAAAGTCTCATCGTAGTCAACTCCTTGAATTTGTCGAAACCCTTTTGCGACAAGTCGAGCTTTATAGACAGTAACATTACCATCAACATCTGTTTTCTTCTTGAAAATCCATTTGTTCTCGACAGCCTTCCGGCCATCCGGTAAGTCCACCAAAGTCCATACTTGGTTTTCGTACATGGATCCAATCTCGGATTTCATGGCTTCTTGCCATTTATTGGAATCTGGGCTCATCATCGCTTCCTCATATGTCTCGGGGTCACCGGTGTTGTCCACCACCATGACATTCATAACGGAATCATACCAATCTGGAGTGGTACGAGTTCTCGTTGACCTCCGAGGTTCTGTAGCAACTTCAACCGAAGTTTCATGATCATCATCATTAGCTTCCTCTCTTATTGGTGCAGGCACCACAGGAACTTCTTCCGGTGCTGCGCTACTCGCAATTTCGAGAGAAGGTTCGACAACATCGTCGAGTTCTACTTTCCTTCCAGTCACTTCTTTCGAGAGAAATTCCTTCTCTAGAAAGGATCCATTCTTGGCAACGAATGTTTTGCCTTCGGATCTATGATAGAAGGTATACCCAATAGTTTCCTTCGGGTATCCTATGAAGACGCATTTTTCCGCTTTGGGTTCAAGCTTGTCCGTCTGTAACTTCTTTACATAGGCTTCGCATCCCCAAACTTTAAGGAACGACAATTTAGGTTTCTTCCCAAACCATAATTCATACGGTGTCGTTTCAACGGATTTAGACGGTGCCCTATTTAAAGTGAATGCGGCTGTTTCTAATGCATAACCCCAAAATGATAGCGGTAAATCTGTAAGTGACATCATAGAACGAACCATATCTAAGAGAGTTCGATTACGACGTTCGGACACACCATTACGCTGTGGTGTTCCCGGCGGTGTCAATTGTGAAAGTATTCCGCACTTCTTTAAATGCTCGCCAAACTCGTAACTTAGATATTCACCTCGACGATCAGAACGTAGAAATTTAATCTTCTTGTTACGTTGATTCTCTACCTCACTTTCAAACTCCTTAAACTTCTCGAAAGTTTCGGACTTATGTTTCATGAAATAGATATACCCATATCTACTCAAGTCATCCGTGAAGGTAAGAACATAACGATAACCACCGCGCGATGCTACACTCATTGGACCACACACATCGGTATGTATGATTTCCAACAAGTCCGTAGCTCGCTCCATCATACCAGAAAATGGAGTCTTAGTCATTTTACCCATCAGACATGCTTCGCATCTTTCAAGTGATTCAAAATCAAGTGATTCAAGAAGTCCATCGGAATGGAGTTTCTTCATACGTTTCACTCCGATGTGACCAAGACGACAGTGCCACATATAGGTCGAATTATCGCTTGATTTCAAACGTTTAGCCTCAATGTTGTTGATATGTGTATTTCCACTATCGAGATTCAATAAGAATAGACCATCTATCAAAGGTGCATGTGCATAAAACATATTACTCATATAAATAGAACAACCATTATTCTCAGATTTAAACAAGTAACCGTCTCGCAATAAACAAGATCCCGATATAATGTTCATGCTCAACGCAGGCACCAAATAACAATTATTTAAGTATAAAACTAATCCCGATGGTAGATGAAGGGGTAGCGTGCCGACCGCGATCACATCAACCTTTGATCCGTTTCCCACGCGCATCGTCACCTCGTTCTTCGCTAGCTTCCGTTTATTCTGCAGCACCTGTTTCGAGTTACAAATATGAGCAACGAACCAGTATCAAATACCCAGGCACTACTACGAGTACTAGTGAGATACACATCAATAACATGTATATCAGATATACCTTTCTTTTTGATGTTGCCGTTCTTCAAATCCGCCAAGTACTTTGGGCAATTCCGCTTCTAGTGACCTTCTCCCTTGCAGTAAAAGCACTCAGTATCAGGCTTAGGTCCAGCCCTGGTCTTCTTCGTCGGCATGGTAGCTTTCTTACCACCCTTCTTGAAGTGTCCCTTTTGCTTAGACTTGCCTTTCTTGAATTTGGTGGTCTTATTGACCAACAACACTTGGTGCTCTTTCTTGATCTCCACTTCTGCAGATTTCAACATGGCAAAGAGTTCTGGCAACGTCTTGTTCATGTTCTGCATGTTGTAGTTCATCACAAAGTTCTTGTAACTTGGTGGTAGTGATTGGAGGACACGGTAAATCCCCAAAGCATTAGGAATCACTATACCCAAGCTTTGAAGTTTGTTTGCGTGCCCAGACATCTTAAGCACATGCTCACTGACGGAGCTGCCCTCTTCCATCTTGCAGTTAAAGAACTTTTCAGAAGCCTCATAGCTTTCAATTGCCGCATGAGTCTCAAAAATCAATTTGAGATCTTCGACAATATCATATGGGTCTGAATCCTCAAACCTTTTCTGAAGCTCCGATTCTAAACCATACAAGATAGCACACTGAACTATGGAGTACTGATTCTTCCGAGCGAGGTAAACATTCTTTACTTCATCGGAAGCAGTGGCTGCAGGTGGGTCACCCAGCGGTGCATCCAGCACATAGGTCAAATTACCAGCTGTGAGGACAATCCTCAAATTGCGGAACCAATCCGCGAAGTTGCTTCCATTGTTTTTCAACTTTTCTTTCTCTAGGAACGCATTAAAATTGATGGTAGGGGCTGCCATTGATCCTCAACATATTTGCAATAGTTTAGACTAAGTTTATGACAAATTGAGTTCAAATTAATAATAAAATTAAACTAGGTGAACTCCCACTCAAAACAATATCCCTCACATTGTTTTAGTGATCACACGAACCAAATCCACCATATCAACACCGATCATCACGAGAGTTGACATAGTTTCAATGGCGAACAATCGTCATGTTCATCATATCTTACTATATGATTCATGCTTTACCTTTCGGTGATCCGTGTTCCGAGACCATGTCTGTACATGCTAGGCTCGTCAAGATCAAACCTTAGTTTCTGCATGAGCAAATCTGGCTTGCTCACGTTGTATACACTTGCAGAATCTAACACACCCGATCATCACGTGGTGCTTCGAAACAACAAGCTTTAGCAACGGTGCTAACTAAGGGTGAACACTTTATGATTTGAAATTGATGTGCATGAGGGATCATCTTATAATGCTACCGTCGTCTACTAAGCAATACAAGATGCATAAAGGATTAACATCACATGCAATTCAATATATATGTGATATGATATGGCCTTTCTTCTTCGTGCCTCCGATCTCCATCTTCAAGCACGAACATGATCTCCATCATCACCGGCATTGCATCAAGGTCAATGACGCTTCTCCATGGTTGTCGTCCACCGGCTTCAACTATTACAACTACTTTGAATAGACACGCGGGTCTTAACATAAATTAAAGACAACCATATGGCTCCTGCCGGTTGCCGACTTACAATAAGGAACATTGCATACATTAAATATAATCACAATCATGGCCATATCACATCACTGCACACCCCTGCAAAACAAAGTTAGACGCCTCTACTTTCTTTGCATATTTTACGTGGTTTGGGGCTTTCAATAAGTGTCGTTCTAACTTACGAACAAGAACCACAACATTGATACTAGCATTGTTGATCACCCGTTGTAAATTGGATCTTAACTATGCTAGGAGAAACAGACACCCGCAAAGCCACTTATGCAATACAAGTTGCATGTCAAGCGTGGAGCAAGTCTCATGAACGATGTCATGTAAGGTTAGCCCGGGCCGCTTCATCCCAACATACCGCAAGATGCAAAGTACACAAAAAGCAATCTACAATAAAAGCATCAACGCCCACAATGACCATTGTGTTCTACTCGTGCAACAGATCTACATATAGACACGGCTCTGATACCACTGTAGGGGTTCGTAGCATGGAAAACAAAAAATTTCTATCGCATACAAACAAGCAAGCCAAGATCTATCTACTAGATTGTAGCAACGAGTCGATAGAGGAACTCACCCTCGAAGATTCCAAAGCGGTTAACGAGAGCAGATTGTCGTGGGTGATGTAGTCGTACACTTCCGATCTCAAGATCGCGTAGACGATCCTTCCGGCGCCACGTTCCGGCAGCGCTCCCGCAGTCGGTCACACGTTCGGTACTCGACGAAGACCTTCCTCTCCCTTGTTCCAGCAGGCAGCGGAGGTTGTAGCACTCTCCTCGCGATTCCGGCAGCACAACGGCGTGGTACCGGAAGTAGAGGGGAGATCCCGCAGGGCTTCGCCTTAAGCCGGTGCGAGTATGGTGGAGCTTATGAGAGAGGCTATTAGTGGTCTAGTAATTAGACACACCAATTAGAAGGCTCTAAACCGCTGGCTAAAGCAATTAGAAGCTCTAAACCAAAACGGCTCTAAACCTGGAAATCTAGAGGTGAAACTTGTGTGACTAGGAGGGGAGCCCTGCCCCTCCTTTTATAGGTGGGGAGGCGCGGCCAGGGGAGGGGAGTCCCTCCCCAAGTCGGCCTTGGGTGGCGCGCCGGCTTGGGGAGGAGACTCCTCCCTCAAGTCGGATTCCAACACCTCTTTCTTGTTTCCCACAGTTTCTTGTTTTGGCAGTTTGACTTTCAAACTGGACATTTGACTTTTCTGTTTTAGGATTCAATTTAATCCTTTATTTGGGACAGCAAGAACACTTAGTACATGATGCAATCATTCCATTAAGTAATGACACATTCATGTACCCCTCCCCCCCCCCCGGAGTGCCGGACAATCCGAAGCCTTCTAGAACATTCCCGATGAAAACACCGGAATCATTCCCGAACTCCGAAACGGGACTTTCCTTATATGAATCTTATTCTCCGGACCATTCCGGATCACCTCGTGATATCCCGGATCCCATCCGAGACTCCGAACAACATTCGGTCTCTTTCTCATAATACCATAACTACTCAAACAACGTCGAATCCTTAAGTGTGTCTCCCTACGGTTCGTGAATTATGCGGACATGATCGAGACACTTCTCCGAACAATAACCAATAGAGGAATCTGGAAATTCATATGGCTCCCACATACTTCTACGATTACTTTGCGATCGAATGAACCACTTACATACGATACCAATTTCCCTTTGTCTCACGATATGTTACTTATCCGAGGTTATGATCGTCGGTATCTCTGCATACCTAGTTCAACCTCGTTACTGATAAGTACTCTTTTCTCGTTCCCGTGATATGTGATCCCTTGTGACCAAGTCACATGCTTGCAAGCCAATTGGATGACATTCCACCGAGAGGGCCCAGAGTATATCTATCCGTCATATGGATGGACAAATCCCACTCTTGATCCATGTGTTTCAACCAATACTTTCCGAACACTTAATGCCACCTTTATAGCCACCCTGTTACGGTGTGGTGTTTGATGTCATCAAAGCATCCATCCGGTAAAGGTGATATGCATGATCTCATGGTCGAAGGAATTAGGTTACTATGTATCAGAAAGCATATAGCAATTGAACTATTGAAATGACTTGATCTTTATGCTACGCTTATCTATAGGAGTATGTCCACCATATCATTCTCCTAACGATATGATCTTGTTGTTGATAACATCTCAATGTTCATGATAGGGAAACCACAATCATAAATCAACCAACAAGCTAGTGAAGTATAGAGGCTATACTAGGGACTTCAAATTAAGTTTACAAATCACACAAGTATTAATGGTTTCCTTGTTAATACTATTATAGCATGAATGTAAACATTTATCATAAACACAAAGATATAATAATAACTACATTTATTATTGCCTCTAGGGCATATCTCCAACAAATTCTAATCATTACGACACTATATCGGCAACGTTCGTGAATTTTATGATATCAAGTATTAATAACTTATTTTATTCGTTTTCTACGCCGGGCAGCGCTTGGAAACGGTTCACCAAGAAGGCTAGGGGTGTTTGGAAAGAGGAGCTTACATTTCAACCACTAGATGTAAGCACCACTAGCTATATCCGCGTATCTCTTTGATTCTAGTTTTGATACAGTTATTATCATGCTTGATTATTATTTTGATTGAACTCTGTTGTCGTAAAGTGCCTGACGCAGGGACCAGGTAACAATCTATGTGGATACTATGTATGCGAGTTCATCCGGCAGACGTGCGATGAGAAGGACAGGAATTTAGAGCAACTCCACGTACGTAAACAATTTCTATAGTTTTAATTACAATCAAATTGTGTTTAGTTTCATATTCATATAGGCTGACTCCTTTTTTAAATCAGATCGAACGTCTACGGGAAGGTCTTCTGCCAAAGGATCGCATACGAGCAATACAGGAGGAATTGGCGGGATTCTTGGATGCAGAAGTCCTAAACACACAAGGGGAATACTACTCGGCTGTGTATAGACAATAGAAATTGTAAAAATAGCAACTTTCAAGAAATTGGCCAGTAGCATCGAATAGCAACTTTTGTATGTAGTGCATGAACTCGATCTGTGTATTGAATGTAATGTTGTCATGATGATCTTGTGTAATATAAGGTTCCTTCATTGATAAGTGCAAAACACTAAATAAACAATAAAACAACGTAAATGAATTCTCTGCCGCGGCACAAAAAGTGGCGAAAATGCTGCCGCGGCAACAAAATGTGCCAAAATGAATTCTCTGCCGCGGCAGAGAAATGGGCCAAATCTCTGCCGCGGCAGCAGGTTATTAGTCCCGGTTAATGCTCCACCCCCCTCGCGCTCTGATGCCGCCACGTGTGCCCCCATTTGTCCCGGTTGGTGGGACAACCGGGACTAATGGTTGGAGCTTTAGTCCCGATTGCCCCGTCCCGATTGGGCAACCGGGACTAATGGCCCTTACCAACCGGGACGCATGGCCCTTTTCTACCAGTGGAGTGAAATAATATATCCAACTCATGTGGTTAATCCAAGAGAGGGCAGTGACCGATTGGGCAACCGGGACTAATGGCCCTTACCAACCGGGACGCATGGCCCTTTTCTACCGGTGGAGTGAAATAATATATCCAACTCATGTGGTTAATCCAAGAGAGGGCAGTGAAATAAAAAAAAAGGGGTGGCATATTGACTGGATGATGAAGATGAGCGAACCCAAAGGTACCACGTACACGGAAGTTATGAAGTTATTGGCCGGGAACGAGCGTAAACCCCAATATATGCCAACCCCCTCGGCCCTCCGAAGCTAAGAGTACCAATATATGCTGGTTCGGTTGGCCTTGGACTAGCCGTGTGGTACTATTTATTTTTTGATCGGTAAGCTGAATCTTTCATGTCACGTTTTCCAGCTTATTACTACTAGAGAGCACTTATTTTCAGCTTTGACCCTTCACGCACTACGTGACCAAGACATAATTAATATATGTAGTTGAGATATTGGGTTTACACGGTTTTTTTTTGCGGGAAAAAGGAGTGATATTATAACCTCAAACTTAAAGAAAAGTCCAGTACAAGAGAGAAATTACAAACTGATCGAAAGGACCCCGATGTCGATGACGAAGACCACGATGCCGCCGCTGGCGCGCCGCCGCCGTTGCTCCTCTTGATGGCTTGGATCAGGAGCAAACCCTCCACGAACGGGAAGTCGCCGGTCGCCGGCTCATGGGAGCCTACACCACGGCCCATCATCTTCATCGTAAGGCCAAACCTCCACTCCTTCTTCATCTTCTTCGACTGGATCCGGCGCGTCCGCCATGCCAGCGCTGGAGAGGGACAGAGGAACTCGATGTATCCGGTGATCCGCGAGCTCGGGTGAGGCGAGAGCTCCGCCGCAGCTCCCGAGAGAGAGAGAGACACCGCCGGGGAGGATGAGCTCCTCCCCCAAAACGCCACATCGGATGCACATCCGCCTCTTGAGCGTCGCCGACAAGTAACCTAAATCCCCTACACTATGTACATGACATGGAGGGCCGATCCCCCACCCTCCCGCCGCTAGAGTGGCCGCCGGAGAGGGAGAAATGAAGTGCGCCATTAATCAAAAATCAGAACATGGATTGCCGAAATCACAACAATTTGAACCGGTGACAATGTCGCATTTAATTTAAAGATATTTTAATCATTTTCATCTATATATATACCAATATAAAAAGAACCAAATTGGTTCATACAAGAAATATTGGCCCTCAAACTATACCACACTAGTAAAGATCCGGCCTATTAAGACCCCGTCGCACACCGCAAACCCGAGACTAGTCAGACATGATAGCAAGTTTGTAGAAGATTTTTTCAAGAGAATCGTGATAACTCAAGTTTGATATTATATATTCTTTGCTATGCCAAGACGCACCTATGTGCAAAATCTGGTGCATTTCCTTGAAGGGAGCCATGGATATGTCGATCCCGTTGGACTATGTCGTCTGGGAGCGTCCTCCGTGCACGCGTTGTTCGTCAGTTCGCGTCACCTGCGGGTTCCGGTTTTGTGTTGGATGGGGCAAGGGATTAGAGTGATGCGGAAGAGAAAAAGGGGAAGGATCTGATGCAGAGGCGAGGCGAGGGGCTTGGGAACCCCTGGTTCATGCTCGACTAGCCGTTGCTGCCAGCGGCTAGATTGGAACTCGAGCTTGACAGAGCTGGAGCTTCGAAATTGCGTAAAAAACGAGAGGGGCAGATGTAAAGGATTTTAAGGGGGCGATTGTGTGCAGGAGGGGAAAAAATTAAGGGGGAGGGGTGGATTAAGATCGAACGTGTGTGTGTGTGTGTGTCGGTGTCCCCTTTCGGAGGTAGGAAAAGACGGGTGCTGCCAGTAATGGGTCCAGGAGCAGTCCGCTATGGAGAACGACCACGTGGCATGCTATGATTGGTCACAGTCTGAATGCACGCTGACGTGGCAGGAACGTGGCTACCAAACTGTGCAGTATTACTGGCATGTACCCGTTCGTGGATGATCTATTCTCTCTCGCCAGAGGGAGATCTGACGGCTCGGAGTGAAACCATCTGGTGCTCTCCAATGGTGGATGATGATAGTGGCCTTGGAGGTGCTCTGGTGATCCAATGGCATGGCAAGTATGCAGACAAGATGCGGGCGTCGGTGGTGGTCCACCTCGTGTCCTTTGCTTCACTTTCTTTACAAAATGAAATCGTTATTTGGCTAGTCCTCCTGATCTCCGACAATGCTTCGACATCGTGTTTCGGAGGATCTGGTGCTCTATTGGATGGTAAAGATTTGAGGCAGAAGTGAGGCGAGGGTCTCGGGAACTACGGGTTCGTGCTCGACTAAGCCACTGGAAGCAGCGAGATTGGAACTTCAGCTCGGGAAACCTAGGGTTTCACAATTCTCAAAAAAAAAACAAGATGGTCGGATTTAATGGATTTTATAGGGATGATTGCATACAAGAGGTGCAAAAAAAAAAGCGAATTTGAGGGGGCGGTTGGATCAGGATCAAGCGTGTGTGGGTTGGTGTCTCCATTTGGAGGTAGGAGAAGATGGGGTGGGGCAAGGGCTGCAGCCTGGCTCGGGCGGTTAGCTGGGCTGTCATTGGGAGATAGGAACGGGTCGGTCCGCTAGATTAGATAAGTTAGTTTATTTTTGTTCCTTTTCTTTTTCTGTTTTCTTATTGAATTCATAATCTTAATGGATGGAAAATAGAAGTTTTTTTTTTTTTTTGCAAGATGGTTATGAAAAAGTTCGGATGAAAAGATAAACTTTGACCAATGTAGCACACAAAAATCACTCGGTTAATTAGTGGAAAAAAGAGCTGGCATATTGCCTGGATGATGAAGACGAGCGAACCCAAAGGGCACCGCGTACACGGAAGTTGAAGTTACGGCATTTCAAGCCAAGCCCTCCGCCACGTCCACCAACATCTTGATGGACCGAGGCCCACAGGCTCGAGCCCACCTTCAACAACAAGGACATATATGCCAACCCTTAGCCCTCCGAAGCTGGAGTAACAAGCTCGCACCACCAAGCCCGGCCGATGTACCTGGCGGGTGGTACCAATATATCCTGGTTCTGCTAGCCTTGGACTAGCCGTGTGGTACTATTTATTTTGAATCTCCTGCCCCCATGCTCTTGTTAAGGCGAATAACAACCATCTCTGCTCTTGTTAACATTTGATGCAGCCAACCAACCGCATGCATGCGAAACTGCTTCGATCGATCGATTCAGGCTCCCACGATTCGGGTAGCGGGTACTGTACCACACTGCGCGGAGATTCAGCCAACAACGTACATTCCACAATGTGCATCACGGAGAAGAACTCCGCGCCGCCACGCCATGCCACGACAACGAGGAACAAAGTGACCACGTCTGGCAATCAATCGAATCCACAATGACGTGGTGAGAATATGCCCGCCTCGCCTCGCCCGTCACCACCACCCTCAAGGTCCCTCCAGATTGCCACCACTATTATATGTTGATCCAAATTCTATAAAGTATCACCAAACTTCTGGCGAGTGGAGCGAGGCCCGTCATCGAAGACTTGGGCCGGTACGGTATGGATCGTTGAAGACCTATTTTCCCATCTCTATATAAACCTCTATATAAACCTCTTGTAAGCCGCCGGTTGGATAGAGTTGCATCTGTAAAATTCCCGGTGTTTGTAAACACTTCTCGATATAGTGAAGTTTCGCTCGCTGACGCCCATGGTTTTTCTCTCTCTTTGTTGGAGAGTTTTTCCATGTTAAATCAGTGTCCCCTTTGCTATGATTTTGATTCCGTTCTTTGTTATTTACTTATCGCAATTATATCGAGTGGTATCATAGCCCCGGGTTCCAATCTAGGGTTTGCGACATGTCCTCGTTGATGTTCGATCTACCGTGGCTAGACTACACCACAAGATTCTCCTTGTGGCAGGTGAAGATGCGGGCGATTCTCGCCCAAACTTATGATCTTGATGAAGAGCTAGATGGATTCGGCGAAAAGGATGCTGAGACCTGGTCCGACGAAGAGAAGCGAAAGAATCGCAAGCCTTTGTCTTTGATTCAACTTCATCTGTCCAACAATATTTTGCAACAATATTTTGCATGAAGTGTTAGAGGTAAAATCCACTGCTGTCATGTGGGCAAAACTGGAAACGATCTGTGTGTCAAAGGATCTACCAAGTAATATTAACATGAAGATGAAGTTGTTCTCGCATTGGCTGCAAGAAGGTGGATCGGTAATGACTCACATATCTGTTTTTAAAGAGATTGTTTCAGACTTGCAGTCTATGGAGGTAAAATATGATAATGAGGATTTAGCTCTTCTACTCTTATGCTCGGTGCCTAGTTCCTATACAAATTTCCGTGATAACAATATTGTTGAGCCGTGATGAACTAACTCTTGCCAAAGTACATGACACCCTCAAATAGAGGGAAAAGGTGAAAACTATGGTAGGGTTAGATGGGTCGTCATCCAAGGCCGAGGCTCTGCAGGTCCGTGGCAGCACCAAGCAGAGGAACAACGACTATGGAAATAGAGATAAGAGCAAGGAAGACAGAGGTCGTTCAAAGTCCAAGGGAAAGGACAAATTCTATAGGTATTGTAAAAAATCTAATCACGTTATTGATGATTATTGAAATTTGCAGAATAAGGAGAAAAGGAACGGAACTTACCAACCGAAAGATAGGTCTGAAGGTTCTAGTAAGGCTAATGTTGTTTCTAATAGTTTTGATGGTGAATGTTTAGCCATTTTTGCTGCTTGTGCTTTTCGTGATGATGAATAGATACTTAATGTTGCATGTTCGTTTCGTATTTGCTATAACAAAGATTGGTTCAATTCATATGAGTCTGTGCAGACTGGAGATTTTGCGTGTGGGGAATGATAACCCATGCCATATTGTTGGTGTTGGATCTATTAAAATCAGGACATATGATGGCGTGACACGCACGTTGAGTGAGGTGAAGCACATACAAAGCATGGCCAGAAATTTTATCTCCCTGAGTACCATGGACGTTGATGGATAAATTATGCAGGTGGGCATAGAGTTTTGAAGGTATCAAAAGGTTCTTTTATTCACGTGATAGATGATATGAACTCTGCTAAATTATATGTTCTTAGAGGTAGCACTTTGCCTGATATTGCTGCTGCTGTTACTTCTAATGATTGGGGTAAAACACATATGTGGTATATGCGTCTTGGGCATATGAGCGAACAAGGCACGGCTGACTTGGTCAAGAGAGAGTTTATTGATGGTTGCAACTTGAGTAAGTTTGAGTTCCGTGAGCATTGCATTTTTGGTAAAACAATAAAGAGTTAAATTCAATACTTCCGTCCATATCACGGAAGGCATATTAGATTATGTGCATGTTGATGTATGGGGTCTGTACCGTAAGACTTCTATTGGTGGTGTTAATTACATGCTTACTATTATTGATGACTACTCAAGAAAAGTGTGGCCCTATTTTCTGAAGCATAAATATGATGCTTTTGGTGTTTTTAAGAAGTGGAAAGTTATGGTTGAAAAGCAAACTGAGAACAAGGTAAAGTTACTATATACTAACAATGGTATGGAATTCTGTTCTAATGAGTTTGAGGAGTTTTGCAGTAACGATGACATGATCAGCTATCACACCATCCCCTATACTCTGCAGAATGGCGTGGATGAGTGCATGACCAGAACCATCATCTCGATGGATCATTGTATGCTGTCTAATGTAGGTATGAATAGGCGTTTCTGGACTGAAGAAGCCAACACAACATGCTATCTCATCAACAGGTCACCTTCTATTCCACTTGAGAAGAAAACTCCCATTAAGGTATGGTTAGGTTCTCCTGCTGATTTTTCACAGTTGAAAGATTTTGGCTCCACTTCATATGCTCACGTTGATAATGGAAAGTTAGAGCCTAGGGCTGTTAAGTGCATATTTGATACGTCGGAAATGTATCTATAATTTTTTATGTTCCTTGCTTGTTTAGTATCTACTTTGTTTTTCTTTGTCCACACTTTGAGGTGCTTTTCATATGTTTTCTGGTACTAACCTATTAACAAGTTGCCATAGTGCCAGTTGCCTGTTTTCTGCTGTTTTTGGTTCCAGAAAAGCTAATAAGGAAATATTTTCAGAATTGGACGGGACAAAAGCCAAATTCAATATTTCACCGAGGAGAACACGAAGTCCAGAGGAGAGACGGAGGGGCTCCCTAGGGTGGCCACATGCGGTGACCCAACATACCACTTCATGATGTAGTATACTATAGTCGTTGACATAACACCAATGAAACATCGTTCACTAGTATTACATCCCTTAAAATGGCACAACAGAAACACAACAAGTCCAATACATGGCTAAAGGTTATAACTCACTCTTTACACAAGATCCAGAGAACTCTCTAGGTGAAAGAGAGAGAAAGAACTTCATCCTGAGAAGAATCAAAGATAAACAACTCAAAAACTATTATACTATTAAGACTAGTATTTTAGCTAAGGGATTGGTATTGCGGCAACTGCAATATACTACAGAATTAGGTTCTTTGGCTAGAGATTATATTTCTATCTAATCCGTAACTGTGTCTTCACTTGAGTTGAAGTATTTGTTGACTTCCTTGACTTTGTTGAAGAGCTTTAGCTTTGGATGATGCTTCCTGGAGCATAACCTGGTGTAGACAATGTCTCAATGGCTTCAGAATCTAGCAATGGTTAAGAAGATACTTTGAGTACGAGCGTACTCAGCAAATTCACTAGAAAAGGAGTATTTGATGCACTATACCTACAGCCACAAACCATAGGTCGTAGGCAATGCAAGTTTTCATAAACATTTCTTCAAAGGTTGCTTTTATTTGGAAAATTTATGTCTGTCAGCCTTCACGGGTTTACCAGAACTTTCATGGAGTTCCTTTACTGCCGCGTTTGTAGCTCCTTTCTGGAACAGGGAGTAACAAGTTATGGTTCTTTCACTCTACAGAGGTGCGTTACTTTACCCATGAGAGATCAACTCTTTGTGCACAACCAAACAACTTATTCCCGTCCACAATTCCATGATGTGGGCCCCAGAAGATGATCCAAGCCAATCGCTGCCCCCTTCGCGACCTCGCATGCCTCCTTGGTGCACACCATGCCCACATAAAGAATTACGGCAATGGTTTGTACAAACCGTTGGATGTCAGAACTATCGTGGTACGTTGAGGGTTCCCACCCATATGCTGCATATCCTCTATGAATTACCAATTAAAATGCACGCTTCGAGGATAACAGCCACGACCTGCACATCTGGCTTCATGCGAGAGGAAGAAGATACAGCTGACTTCTCCGTCCCATTCCTAATCTCATGGTCAACGCGTAATATACGGCGCAAGAATCACTGGCGACATTGGTTGTTAAGTCCTAGGTGATATAGTTCTGAACAGTGGTATTCCAACTGTCAGATTTAATAGATTAACTAATCACCCTGGATTAGTAACCAATAGTTCACATTATTATTTAAAATAGTGTTTTCTGACCTTTTCAAATGCAGGTGATGACAACACTGAATTTGTAGAATTATTTATAGAAAATAAACAAAGGATATGAGCAAGTGTGAACTTGCCTTTTGTGATTGCAAGATTATGCACTCACGGTCTTCGAGTCAGTATAAGATCCAAAATCTGCAATCAGCATCATTGGTCCGATAAGGACTAATGTTTAAAGAAGCAATATGCTTTTATGCATAAGTAATGTGATGCACGTTCTAAACGCAAATCCCGGGAATAACGTGGTCCTAAGGTTTGGATTTCGGAAATGGCTACTTTAGAATGTGATGTCCCTTTTAGATAAGTTTCACACTTGTGCTTCTTATTAGGGCTTGTGAGTGTGTGAACAACACATATTTATGTAGCAATTAAATTATATATCTATGAAATGTTATTTAAAATTGTTTACACTTTAATAGTTTATCTCCAAACTTTACTTTATAAGTAGAGTCACTTATAAATAGCTTAAGTGTTATTGCTCCTAGGTATATGAGTGAAGTATAAAGTAATGTGATCTTGTTTATTTGTCATATATTTTCTGAGTGGCAAAACGAATAACTTTTGAAGAAAAGATTCCTTTTCTAAGATTTAATCAATCTTTGTGGTTAGTTAGTGGTATTCGATGTTATTTGTGTTTGCTTGAATGGTTTTGGCTTGAGATTCTTAATCACTTAACTAACTCAGACCAAAGTTAACTATAAAACATATAACAATGTTTATAGTGTTATATTTAGATTCTTGCAGACTAAAGTTAACTTGAAAACAAAGATAGTTTGAAAGTATAATGCTTATAACATTTATACCTTGTGTACTTGGTAATGTTGCCTTAAGGTTACTTAAGAATAGTTATTCTTCTATTTGAGTAGTGGTCTCTTAATTTTGAAGTGTAACAAGATTTCTTGTTTCCTTATATGAGTATTGACTATGGTTGGTGGATAAATAAATAGTACTAGTGATTACTCATGAATTATTTTTGGATTTAGTCCATTATAAAGTTGTATTTGATTGATATATAATTCTTGAAGATTTTACTATTATTAAATATCTTTTGAAAATATAATTTATTCATATAGTAGAAAGATAATTCAATATAATAGTATTTCTATTATTTTGAATAATTATGAATTATTAGTAATATTCAATAATAATACTTATTTATTAGACTCGATTGACTACTTTTAGAAATATTAACAAATTTTATTTACCTTTATATGAATTTTAAACTAAGTAATTAAGTTTAAATTTGAGTTATTAAAATATTCCAATTTTTAATTAACTCAAAAGTGAATATTATATTTTTAACATGTAGATATTATTTTTGTGATCATTTTGGTATATTTCATTTATTTTTGTGATTTATAAATAATAAGATATGATTTTTATAATTCTTATTACTTAATAATTACATAATAAATAATAAATATTTAATTAAGTGAAATAATAACGCATGATTATGGTTTTAATTATAGTTCTTATTTTTCTAAGATTTTTGTTATTTTATTCATATTCTTATTATTTATCATTATTAAAATGTGAATTATAAGGTTTTATTAATTATAAAACATTTATTAAATAATATATTTTTAAATAATTATCATAATAATATTTGATAATAATTTAAGTTGTAGATTTTATTTTTCTACAATTTTTCATATATTATACACATTTTTCTGAATTATAAATCAAAAGTTATGAATTAAACCATATTTAATCATTTATTTGATTTCTGAAATATTATTAATTGAGTTATAACATTTTATTTATTTCCTAAACATGGAATAACTTTTTATACCGCACCCACAACTAGCCACAGTCACCGACTAGTGGGTCTATGTCCACCTCAGCTCTCAGATTTAATAAATGTGTTTGTTACCGACCCTGTCTTTACCCCCAGACATTGACATATGGGCCGAAGGCCATGTCATCAGCCACGCAGGCAAAGACTGGTCAAACTCGCTGACGTGGTTCGAACCTGAGGTGAGAATGACGTCACCAGGTCTGATCCTCATAGGTTGAGGATCAATCGATCGATCTGGTGCGCGTGCGGGGCTGTGGTTAGGTTCGTTGGACAGAGGAGATTGAGGCGAACCTATTGGTGGCAGCGCCGCCCTTTTTTGGTCACCGGAGGTAAACTGGCGACGAGCTCATGTGGCGGTGCTTGCGGTCGATCACGGTGGTGTGGATTTAGGAAGAAAACGAAAGATCTACGCATACTAGGAGACTCAGTGACTCACCAGGAACGTGGTGGTGTGCTTGGTTTGGCGAGGCGCGGCCGAAGACGCCGGCGAGGTCGACGAACAGCGTCAGGAATGAGGGTTCGATTGGGTTGATTCACGCCTTCTCCGCTAGTGCGAGTTGGGTTAAATGGACAAGAAGAGCACGACGGTCTCCACCGTGGTCTTACATGGCCGAGGCGAGCACATAATCACCATCTCCAGCTCACCTCCGAGCTAGGGTTCTCGAGTTAGAAGAAGAAATTGAGAGAGAGAGAGCTGCAGAGGGGGAAATGGGGATGAGTACGAGCAGACGGCGTCGTGGCGTTCTTATCCCTTTCACCCAGGAGCAGTAGCACGCATCACAACGCGATAGTCCATCGACGATGGAGCTCCTGGACAGCGAGCTGCTTCTAGTAGGCGAGGTAGACGACGACATGCGGTTTTGCGGATAACCCCCTAGTACTTTCTTAATCTCAACCCGCAGTCCCTCTTCGGTCCCACCTGCCAGCCAGAGGTGAGAATGAGCTGGGCTTCTATTTGGGATATTTGATGAATGTTTACCCTAGGGTTTAGGGTTTTTAATATACTTAGATTCCTTTATGGATGTGAGTAAAGATTTAATAACTAAGCATATTGTTTTCTGTTTGGGATATTTGATGACATCACCTTTAGTACTTGAAAGTTATATCTTGAATATTTTAGAGAAAGTAATTGATAAAGATACTCCTAAGCACATTTAATTCTGATGGTTGGAATTGTCAGAGATGTGTTTATGTGATATGTTGTAGGAAATGTTCCTATCAAGTGGTATAGATATAAGAAGAGGAATTCTGAATATGAAATGAATATTATAGTTGGTTTTAAGATTTAGAGTTGATTGTTTACCAAGAATTACTATCTTCCATAATTCATAATTCTAGACTTCTTATTAAGGAATTCCTTTCCTAGATATACTACCTGTTTCTATCTATCATCATGATTAACATGATGAGTTTTTTACTTCATAGTAATATTCTCATTCATTGATTAACCTTCTAAACTCATGGATGAATCCAATGAGTTTCATACTAAAGTATTTCATAACTTACTCATATCCTTGCTTGGTTGTATCTACTACTCTACTGTTGATAGCCTTCCATCCAACAAATAGTTCCTTCAAACTCTACTCATAATCTTCCTTAATCATTCATTACTAATGTATCTCTAATAGTTGTATGCATCCAACTACCTTTCTCTAAAGTTGACTATCCTTTAAAATGAATAACACCACTTATATAACTCTATGCTATACAAGCTTTAATTGAATAATACCATCCTATATTCACTTTACTCCAATAACTCACACTCCAACCCTAATTTATATTTATGTGGCTTGCAATAACTACTCTAGGATAACTTATCTCTACTAAGGTTCCAATCATGTTCTACCCACCATTATTACTTATACTAAATATAAGCATTCAATATTAGTGGCTAAAGCATCACCATTATAATCCTTTAATCAATTATTGCTTAAGTTCTTAGTTGGTTAAGCAAGGCTTTATCAATCCTATTTTTCAATTTTCTTGAGATTATCCTCTTAGTATCTCATATTGGATTAAGGTTATTTATGGACTATGCCCTCTTTAAATGATTTAAGTAGATGTTATGAGGAGATCAAGAAATAGTAGATCAAGGATTGATAGTTAAAGAATTTGTGAATCAATGGGGAATTACCCAACATTGATGAACAACAGATATTAAGATAAGTTCCATAAAGATTGATATAGAAAGAAAGATATTTAGTGGATGATCTTGACTTTGTCTCTTTCCAACTCCAACTCTTTAATGAGTTTAAGGTCAGGTATTACTATGATACTCATAGTAAGATTAGATAAGAATAAGATAGATCAGCATTAATCATTGCATTTTTATTATTTTAATGGTAATCTTAACTTAGTATTCCCAGGTTGAGATGATGAATAGTATGATATGATCCCTTAAGGATCATATATGAATCATTTAAGCAATGTATTGTGAGTAACATTTTATCATATCTGGTCTACCCTTAGACCAAATCATGTTTAACCAAATAAGGTTTTAGCAAAGGTCATATTGAAACTTATCGCAGTTAAATTGATGATCTACTTCAATTCCATCAAGTTAAGAGAAGCTTCAATCAATTTGACAAGTTCTCTCTTAAAAGCACGAAAATTATTCGGATTTTCTATGCATGAATGCAATGCACACATCGGGGTTCAGTTTATTTCTAAGCTCTAATGTTGGGATGTTACAAACTCTCCCCCTTAAAATAAACTTCATCCTCGAAGTTCGCAAACTCTCATGTTTCGGAGTAAGGAATTGACTTGTAGTGGTTGCTACATTCTCCACTCCATGATGACCTTAAATGGAATTAATTGTAGTATTCCATAACCTGATTAGATATCTTAATCCAATTCCTTTTTATTTAATGATCAAACTTTTTTACTATTTTAAGTATAATTTAGAGGGTCTCCTTAAAAAGAAGTTTTACGTTTCTATATACCCGTGTTAGTAGTCAAAAGACTACCTTTGTATTCCTGTTATATTATAGTTGATTCTGGTACTCCTTCCAATATTGGATTTGAACTCAATTTGTCCATACCCATTATAATTTTTCATTCTTGATACTTGCCCAATTAGGTGTTCTATATTACTTCTTCAGGGTTACTTAAGAGTTGTTTCTTTTAGAATTGGTCCGTTAAATGTATCGTTTATCACCTTCAAGCTTATACCTTCTTAAGGTTTAAATAATCTTTCATTATTACCTATAGTACTTTCTTCAACTTTCATTCATAATGTCTACTCTCCCCCTTAAGTTTTACTAATAGTCTTTAAACTACATACATAGAGACCATTGGTTCTTAAACTAGAATGTTTGTCGCTGTTCAGCTTATATTTTACCGGTTTAGGGTCCGATGAAAGATTATACGGTGTATCCACATAGTTGTCGATCTCTGAAGCAAATCTTTCAGCACTATATGTTGTACTTACTATTGGATATTTTCGCTGGGGTAAGTCTAACTTTGTGAAGCCTCTCGAAAGACGATCGCCTTTAAATTTTTGTACTTCCTTAGGTTTTACTTAACTTAGGACAAATTTTATGCTCTTTATGCATCTTTTAAGAAGATTTGGGTAACTATGTTAACCAAATACCAGCTGCGGTCAAAATACTAAATGTGGATCAGAATACCGACTAGGAATTAAATACCAACGACAGATCATTCTGGGTGGTAGGTATTACCTTACAGTTTCCAACCTACTACTGGTATTCTCTCTGAATTGTCAGAGCTTGCATACCCTTTTGGGTTCCAAGGCATCTTCTTAGTACTTTTTCATGATATTTCCATGAACTTGGTACAATCTTTCATTAACTTCTTAGCATCTTACCTACTTTGAATGAGCTTTCAGTTTGTTATATCTTGTTGATCCCTACATCTTCTACACTAGACTTTCTTCCTAAGCTGGCCAAAAATGACCTATGCTCTATCTATCCTCCAGATGGTGTTAATACCCCTTATATTTTGCTTCACCCTTCAAGTAAGTCTTCCTTATGATCTTCGAAACTCGTCACTCCCTTACATGAATTCCTATTTCTATCTAGGTCTATAACATCAAGTAATAACTGGGTGTTACATCATGCATTTGCACACCTAATTAAACTTCATGTAGCGATCTAGTTAATCAAGAAGACCCAATAAGATCCAAAACTCGATAACAACAAAACATATACCCTGTATTACACATAGGTTTTAAATAATTTACAAATGTACTAGATGTTCCAACGGTTTGCTCCATACTTATTTACATAACTATCTTACAAGAACTTCTTGTTCTTGTGGATATATCCTCACTTATTTGGGCAAACCCTTCAAACTACAATACGCATTACCCTCTATATACATTATTCAAGCACTCATCCCGTTGGGATGTCGTTCCTTTCTTACTTTCGTCTTCCTCTAGTGCTTCCCGGAGTTCGGTCCATGATGACCTGAAGTCCTACGACTGCCTTCTGGAGCATAATAACATCCAGGAGGTGTGTATTCTTGGTTAGAAGTACCGAGACTGAGATTAGTCATTGAAAAATGACTAGAGTTGGAATAGTCTTCTACAGTATATTCCTGGTTTTTCGTCATCGCTTCCTCATAGTAAGTTGGCTCCTTAACTTTTTCTTGGATCCAGTCATATATATTGGTGTACTAGGAAAACGGCTATAGGTAATCCACACATCCATGGCGCACGTGCTAGTGGTGCCCCACGGGTAAAATAGGCGTGGCGCACTGCCCACAGGTTCCCTACGGCTAACTGCCATAAGCGTGGCGCACATGAGGGAGGTGCGCCCGCGACTATGTGTGGGCCAGGGCACAGGTGGCCGGAACACACATTCCCGTAGCGCACTATGTCAAGGTGTGCTACGGATGTGAAACTTAGCCGTAGCGCACCTTGACCTTGTGCGCTAAGGGATGTGTTCTGCGGCAGCTAAGTCAACTTAGCCGTAGGGCACTCCGCCCTAGTGCCCTACGGCTAAGTGGCCTACACCAACTCCACCCCCTGTGGATCTCCTTTTTAGCTTTGCAAAAAATAAAAGAAAATGAAAAACACTTCAAAAAATAAAATCCTTTCATATTTAGGTAGATAATGTGGTCTAGTTTCTAGGAAAATTAACAAACATGAATTTCGACTTTTTCTGTAAAAAAAGTCATGCCACGGTAAAACGGCCGTAACTGTTGCGTACGATGTCGAAAAAAACGTATAATATACCAAAATGACCAGAACGAGATTCCAGATTCGCTTGCAACCCCTTTAGGTCATTTAGCGATTTTTTAGAATCTCAAAATTCGAAAAGAGTAAAAAGTTATGCTAAAAACAAGAATTTTTGCTGTAGAAAAAAAGTTGAGGCAACTTACCCGTAGCGCACCACCACCTAGTGCGCCACGAGTAAGTTGGGCGGGATTCGAAATTCGAATCATCACTCTGCCCACCTACCTCCTTCTCTCCCTCTCTTCCTTCCTCCCTCTGTTCTTCTCTTCCTCTTCTCTTCCTCCCTCTCTTCTTCTCTTCCTTCCTCTCTTCTTCTCTTCATCTTATCTTCGTCTTCTCTTCCTTCCTCCCTCTCTTCTTCTCTTCCTTCCTCTTCTCGTTGTCCTCACTTCGTCCTCCTCCGACCAAGGACGACCACGGGAACCATCTCCTCAGCCGTCGCCGTCGCCTCCTCCGACCACACGTCCTCCAGCCGTCGCCGCCACCACCTCTTCCGACCATACCTCTGTCCACCTTTGACTGCATCTCCCGACGCACCTCCTCCTCCTGCCTCGACGCCGACGAGGACTAGCATGGACACAGCCTCCCGCACATCCCTGCGGTGGTAGGTCGTGGCCACGACCACTGGTCCGGCGAGGCGACGCGACGACGGCAATTTCGGGACCCGATTGCTTGTGCAATTCAAAACGAGGGTGTTGTTTGCATTTTTTGTTTTTTGAAAAACACATCCGTGGCGCACCTGTACCCCTACCCATGGTGCACCTGGTAGTGCGCTACGCCTATCCTCATATAACCGTGGCGTACCTGGTAGTGCGCTACGGGCACTTTTTAGCCGTAGCGTACGCCTAGTGGCGCACCACTAGTGCGCCACAGATGGGCTTTTCAGGTGCGCCACGAACAGCCTTTTTCCTAGTAGTGTCTTCTAAGTGGATTGGATTAGTATCACCCCCATAGGGTCCATAAGGCTCTCTATGTTTATAGTTGGTCTCTTCTTCAATACCTATATCACAAGGTATAGGGTTTCCTATGGTCCAACGTTGAGATTCTACTTCCCATCCATACTTGTTTGGTTCAGGTTTATTTGGAATAACTCTAGTCCATTCCTGTTGTTCGGAGTAGTACTTGGTCCATAGGTCTTTAGGTGGCTTGAAGTCATTTTGTTAATAGCCATAATTTTCCGAGTTTGGATCATCAAACTCAGTTTCCTCAAACACCTCTCTTGAAGGTATGTATTGGGATGCCTAGCTTCTTTATCTAACTTCTTCCTACATGTCATTGCTTATCAGGATCAGTGAAATCCTCAATGACCGTATCCAGCTCCTGAACTAAGACTTGGTGAGTGTTATGATAAGTGTTTAACAAAGACCGATAATGATCCATATGCTCTACAGCTAGAGTACGTTCAGCTTGGACTAAGGTAGAGTGATCTAACTCATGTTCTGAGTTTGAGGTTTCATGTGGTATAATGGTGTGAATACTACCTTCTAGAGCTTGGGATTTTTGTTCTCTAATCATGGTTATGGCTGCTGCTACGGCAATCTGATATGCAGATGCCATGCACCTTGCCTCTCCTAATGGCATTTATCCCTTAAGTCCTAACTTCTTGGGTAACATGATCATGACACGGTATTTAGCTAATACCTGTCCATCATAATAACTGTAAATCTTGACCAAAAGTCTCAATTCACATTCCAAACTCCATAGAAGTTGTCGGAGATTGTCTGTCCAATCCCCTCCGTAGTCATCCAACTTCCTGTTCATCACTTGAACATTCCGGGGTGGATATCGAGGTGCCATGTGGAACTATAGATAAGAAATTATCATCAGTCACATAGAGTTAAAACTCTTGGGTAATGAGCGAAATTGCAATCATATAAAAGAGTTATCGCACTAGTAACATAACATGATTATTCTCAAGTGAATATCCCTCAAATCACTAGAGAACTCTTTATTATTGCTATGATGTGTTCTACAGGTTCTACCCATTTACTAGGTTTCCAACCTAAGGTCAAAGCATATGCTCTGATACCAATTGCGGTGACCCATCATACCACTGCATGATGTAGTATACTATAGTCGTTGACATAACACCAATGAAACACCGTTCACTAGTATTACATCCCTCAGAATGGCACAAAAGAAACACAACGGGTCCAATACATGGCTAAAGGTTACAACTCACTCTTTACACAAGATCCAGAGAACACTCTAGGTGAAAGAGATAGAAAGAACTTCATCCTATGAAGAATCAAAGATAAACAACTCAAAAACTATTATACTATTAAGACTAGTATTTTAGCTAAGGGATATTGTATTGCGGCTACTGCAATATACTACAGAATTAGGTTCTTTGGCTAGAGATTATACCTATCTAATCCATAACTGTGTCTTCACTTGAGTTGAAGTATTTGTTGACTTCCTTGACTTTGTTGAAGAGCTTTAACTTTGGATGATGCTTCCTAGAGCATAACTTGGTGTAGACAACGTCTCAATGGCTTCAGAATCTAGCAAGGGTTAAGAAGATACTTTGAGTACGAGCATACTCAGCAAATTCACTAGAAAAGGAGTGTTTAATGCACTATATCTACAGCCACAGACCATAGGTCGTAGGCAATGCAAGTTTTCAAAAACATTTCTTCAAAGGTTGCTTTTATTTTGAAAAGTTATGTCCGTTAGCCTTCACGGGTTTACCAGAACTTTCATGGAGTTCCTTTCCCGCCGCGTTCGCAGCTCCTTCCCGGAACAGGGAGTAACAAGTTACAGTTCTTACACTCTGCAGATGTGCGTTACTTTACCCATGAGAGATCAACTCTTTGTTGCACATCTGGCCAACTTATTCCCATCCACAATTCCATGATGTGGGGCCTAGAAGATGATCCAAGCCAATCACTGCCCCCTTCGCGACCTTGCATGCCTCCTTGGTGTACACCATGCCCACATAAAGAATTACGGCAATGGTTTGTACAAACTGTTGGATGTCAGAACTATCATGGGATGTTGAGGGTTCCCACCCATATGCTACATATCCTCTACGAATTACCAATTAATATGCACGCTTCGAGGATAACAGCCATGACCTGCACATCTGGCTTCATGCGAGAGGAAGAAGATACAGTTGACTTCTCCGTCCAATTCCAAATCTCATGGTTAACGCGAAATATACGGCGCAAGAATCACTGGCGACATTGGTTTTTAAGTCCTAGGTGATATAGTTTTGAACAATGGTATTCCAACTGTCAGATTTAATAGATTAACTGATCACCCTGGATCAGTAACCAATAGTTCACATTATTATTGAAAATAGTGTTTTCTGACCTTTTCAAATGCAGGTGATGACAACACTGAATTTGTAGAATTCTTTACAGAAAATAAACAAAGGACATGAGCAAGTGTGAACTTGACTTTTGTGATTGCAAGATTATGAACTGATGGTCTTCGAGTCAGTATAAGATCCAAAATCTGAAATCAGCATCATTGGTCCGATAAGGACTAATGTTTCAAGAAGCAATATGCTTTTATGCATAAGTAATGTGATGCACGTTCTAAACGCAAATCCCGGGGATAACATGGTCCTAAGGTTTGGATTCCCGAAATGGTTACTTTAGAATGTGATGTCCCTTTTAGATAAGTTTCACACTTGTGCTTCTTATTAGGGCTTGTGAGTGTGTGAACAACACATATTTAGGTAGCAATTAAATTATATATCTATGAAAGGCTATTTAAAATTGTTTACACTTTAATAGTTTATCTCCAAACTTTACTTTATAAGTAGAGTCACTTATAAATAGCTTAAGTGCTATTGCTCCTAGGTATATGAGTGAAGTATAAAGTAATGTGATCTTGTTTATTTGTCATATATTTTCTGAGTGGCAAAACGAATAACTTTTGAAGAAAAGATTCCTTTTCTAAGATTTAATCAATCTTTGTGGTTAGTTAGTGGTATTCAATGTTATTTGTGTTTGCTTGAATGTTTTTGGCTTGAGATGGTTAATCACTTAACTAACTCAGACCAAATTTAACTATAAAACATATAACAATGTTTATAGTGTTATATTTATATTCTTGTAGACTAAAGTTAACTTTAAAACAAAGATAGTTTGAAAGTATAATGCTTATAACATTTATACCTTGTATACTTGGTAATGTTGCCCTAAGTTTACTTAAGAATAGTTATTCTTCTATTTGTGTAGTGGTCTCTTAATTTTGAAGTGCAACAAGATTTCTTGTTTCCTTATATGAGTATGATTATGGTTGGTGGATAAATAAATAGTACTAGTGATTACTCATGAATTATTTTTGGATTTAGTCCATTATAAAGTTGTATTTGATTGATATATCATTCTTGAAGATTTTATAATTATTAAATATCTTTTGAAAATATAATTTATTCATATAGTAGAAAGATTATTCAATATAATAGTATTTCTAATGTTTTGAATGATTATGAATTATTAGTAATATTCAGGAATAATACTTATTTATTAGACTTGATTGACTACTTTTAGAAATATTAACAAATTTTATTTACCTTTATATGAATTTTAAACTAAGTAATTAAGTTTAAATTTGAGTTATTAAAATATTTGAATTTTTAATTTACTCAAAAGTGAATATTATATTTTTAACATGTAGATATTATTTTTGTGATCATTTTGGTATATTACATTTATTTTTGTTAGTTATAAATAATAAGATATGATTTTTATAATTCTTATTACTTAATAATTACTTAATAAATAATAAATATTTAATTATGTGAAATAATAATGCATGATTATGGTTTTAATTATAGTTCTTATTTTTCTAATATTTTTGGTATTTTATTCATATTCTTATTATTTATCATTATTAAAATGTGAATTATTAAGGTTTTATTAATTATAAAACATTTATTAAATAATATTTTTTAAATAATTATCATAATAATAT
This sequence comes from Avena sativa, assembly GCA_916181665.1. Taxonomy (NCBI): domain Eukaryota; kingdom Viridiplantae; phylum Streptophyta; class Magnoliopsida; order Poales; family Poaceae; genus Avena; species Avena sativa. The sequence continues at coordinate 24,032,591 of OV702300.1, read as the reverse complement.
TTGATAATAATTTTAAGTTGTAGATTTTAGTTTTCAACAATTTTTCATAAATTATACACATTTTTCTGAATTATAAATCAAAAGTTATGAATTAAACAAGATTTAATCATTTATTTGATTTCTAGAATATCATTTATTTCATAAACAGGGAATAACTTTTTATACCGCACCCACAGCTAGCCACAGTCACTGACTAGTGGGCCTATGTCCACCTCAGCTCTTAGATTTAATAAATGTGTTTGTTACCGACCCTGTCTTTACCCCCCAGACATTGACACATGGGCCCAAGGCCATGTCATCAGCCACGCGGGCAAAGACTGGTCAAACTCGCTGACGTGGTTTGAACCTGAGGTGAGTATGACGTCACCAGGTCTGATCCTCACAGGTTGAGGATCAATTGATCGATCTGGTGTGCGCGCGGGGCTATGGTTAGGTTCGCTGGACAGAGGAGATCGAGGCGAACCTATTGGTGGTGGCGCCGCCCTTTTTTGGTCACCGGAGGTAAACCAGCGACGAGCTCATGCGGCGGTGCTTGCGGTCGACCACGGTGGTGTGGATTTAGGAAGCAAACGAAAGATCTACACATACTAGGAGACTCAGTGACTCACCAGGAACGCGGTGGTGTGCTTGGTTTGGCGAGGCGCGGTCGGAGACGCCGGCGAGGTCGACGAACAGCGTCGGGAATGAGGGTTTGATTGGGTTGATTCACGCCTTCTCCGCTAGTGCGAGTTGGGGAAAACGGACGAGAAGAGCACGGCGGTCTCCACCATGGTCTTACATGTCCGAGGCGAGCACGGAATCGCCGGCTCCAGCTCACCTCCGATCTAGGGTTCTCGGGTTAGAAGAAGAAATTGAGAGAGAGAGAGAGAGTTGCAGAGGGGGAAATGGGGATAAGGACGAGCAGACGGTGTCATGGCGTTCTTATCCCTTTCACCCAGAAGAGGAAGCACACATCACAGCGCGACAGTTCATCGACGGCGAAGCTCCTTGCCAGCGAGCTGCTTCCAGTAGGCGAGGTAGACGACGACATGCGGTTTTGCCGATAATCACCTGGTACTTTCGTAAGCTCAACCCGCAGTCCCTCTTCGGTCCCACCTGCCAGCCAGAGGTGAGAATGAGCTGGGCTTCTTGTGGGATGCACATGGGCGTTAGATAAGGAAAGAGAAGTTGGGCCACGACGAGGTAATGTTTTTATTTTCTTTAACTTTTTATATTTTTGGTTTTCCTTTTCAGATTTGAATTTGATTTATATTTTGAACTTTTCTTTGTAGGATTTATTTGCTGGAATAATTGCAATAATACTAAAATATATTTAGTATCATTTGTGAACTTTTATTATATAATCTTTTTATATTTCTTTTATTTTCTCAATATGAACCCCTTTTAATAATTTGTAGAAAATTTTCTTATTATTTTTCTCTCCACTTTTTATCATGGATTTCTTGAATGATGTATTCTTATTTGTTTATAAGACTTAACTCTAGTTGGTTCAGAGTTTGAATGTAAATGTTTATATGTATAATGATCCTATATCATTATTTGATGCATAAAATCTGAAAGAAATTAATATGATTCTTACTACTTCCATTAATTTGGAAAATAACCATGTATGTATTCTATTATGATAACTAAATAGGTTTAGGGTTTTGAATTATGAATGTTTACCCTAGGGTTTAGTGTTTTTAATACACTTAGGTTCCTTTATGGATGTGAGTAAAGATTTAATAACTAAGCATATTGTTTTCTGTTTGGGATATTTGATGACATCACCTTTAGTACTTGAAAGTTATTCTTGAATGTTTTATAGAAAGGAATTTATAAAGATACTCCTAAGCACATTTAATTGTGATGGTTGGAATTGTTAGAGATGTGTTTATGTGATATGTTGTAGGAAATGTTCCTATCAAGTGGTATAGATATAAGAAGAGGAATTCTGAATATGAAATGAATATTATACTTGGTTTTAAGATTTAGATTTGATTGTTTACCAAGAATTACTATCTTCCATAATTCATAATTCTAGACTTCTTATTAAGGAATTCCTTTCCTAGATATACTACCTGTTCTATCTATCATCATGATTAACATGATGAGTTCTTACTTCATAGTAATATTCTCATTCATTGATTAACCTTCTAAACTCATGGATGAATCCAATGAGTTTGATACTAAAGTATTTCATAACTTACTCATATCCTTGCTTGGATGTATCTACTACTCTACTGTTGATAGCCTTCCATCCAACAAATAGTTCCTTCAAACTCTACTCATAATCTTCCTTAATCATTCATTACTAATGTATCTCTAATAGTTGTATGCATCCAACTACCTTTCTCTAAAGTTGACTATCCTTAAAAATGAATAACACCGCTTCTATAACTCTATGTTATACAAGCTTTAATTGAATAATATCATCCTATATTCACTTTACTCCAATAACTCACACTCCAAACCTAATTTATATTTATGTGGCGTGCAATGACTACTCTAGGATAACTTATCTCTACTAAGGTTCCAATCATGTTCTACCCACCATTATTACTTATACTAAATATAAGCATTCAATATTAGTGGCTAAAGCATCACCATTATAATCCTTTAATCAATTATTGCTTAAGTTCTTAGTTGGTTAAGCAAGGCTTTATCAATCCTATTTTTTAATTGTCTTGAGATTATCCTATTAGTGTCTCATATGTATGGACTATGCCCTCTTTAAAAGATTTAAGTAGATGTTATGATAAGATCAAGAAATAGTAGATCAAGGATTGATAGTTAAAGAATTTGTGAATCAATGGGGATTTACCCAACATTGATGAACAACAGATATTAAGATAATCTCCATAAAGATTGATATAGAAAGAATGATATTTAGTGGATGATCTTGATTTAGTCTCTTTCCAACACAAACTCTTTAATGAGTTTAAGGTTAGGTATTATTATGATACTCATAGTAAGAATAGATAAGAATAAGATAGATTAGCATTAATCATTGCATTTTTATTATTTTAATGGTAATATTAACTTAGTATTCCTAGGTTGATATGATGAATAGTATGATATGATCCCTTATGGATCATATATGAATCATTTAAGCAATGTATTATGAGTAACATTTTATTATATCTGGTCTACCCTTAGACCAAATAATGTTTAACCAAATAAGGTTTCACTAAAGGTCATATTGAAACTTATCGAAGCTTCAATCAATTTCACAAGTTCTATCTTAAAAGCGCAAAAATTATTCGGATTTTCTATGCATGAATGCAGTGCACACATCTGGGTTCAGCTTATTTCTAAGCTCTGAGTTATTGCCCATAGTTTTAAGGTTTCAGGGCGATTTGCATGGCCCATAAGACCCGATAAATGTTTGAGCGGTATGAAAAAAAACTCGTCGCTTTCGCGTTTTATGGCCGTTTTCGTGATTTGCATGGCCCACAGTTTTGGCGTTCCAGGGAGATTTACACCGACCGATACACCCAATACATGTTTGATAGTTATGACAAAAAACTCATAATTTTCACGTTTTATGTCTTTTTTCATGAGCTATTGTCCACAATTTTGGGGGTTCTAGAGAGGTTTGGAATGATAGTTACACCCGTTACATGTTTGAGAATTATGACAAAGAATCATCATTTTCGCGTTTTATGGCCGTTTTCATAAGCTATTGCCCACATTTTAGGGGTTCCAGGGAGATTTACAACGACCGTTAGACCCGATACATGCTTGAGGGGATGACAAAAAATTCATCATTTTGGTGTTTGTGGCCGTTTTATTGAGTTATTTCCCACACTTTTGGGGTTTCACGGGGGTTTGTGTGGTCCGTAAAACCCGAGACATGTTTGAGAGTTATGACAAAAAAGTCGTCACGTTTCGCGTTTTCATGATCTATTGCCCACAGTTTTGAGGTTCCAGTGCGATTTACAAGGAACGTAATACCCGTTACATGTTTTCGTGTTATGAACAATAGCTCATCGTTTTCGTACTTTATGGCCGTTTTCGTGAGGTATTGCCCACATCTTTGGGGTTTCAGGGCGATTTGCATGGCCCGTAAGACCAGATACATGTTTGAGAGTTATAAACAAAAACTCGTATTTTTCGCGTTTTATAACCATTTTCATGAGCTATTGCGCACAGTTTTGGCATTCCACGGAGATTTACAACGACCGATACACCCAATACATGTTTGATAGTTGTGACAAAAAAATCGTCGTTTTCACGTTTTATGTCCATTTTCATGAGCTATTGTCCACAATTTTGTGGGTTCTAGAGAGTTTTGGAACGATCGTTACACCCAATACATGCTTGAGAGTTATGACAAAAAAATTGTCATTTTCGTGTTTTATGGCCTTTTTCATAAGCTATTACCCACATTTTAGGGCTTCCTGGGAGATTTACAACGAACGTTACACCCGATACATGCTTGAGGGCATGACCACAAACTCTTCGTTGGGGTGTTTATTGCCGTTTTCATGAGTTATTGCCCATAGTTTTGGGGTTACATGGGGGTTTGCATGGCCCGTAAGGACCGATACATGTTTGCGAGTTATAATAAAAAACTCGTCGCTTTCGCGTTTTCATGATCTATTTCCCACAGTTTTGAGATTCCAGTACGATTTACAACGGACATTATACCCGTTACATGTTTAAGTGTTATGACCAAAATCTCGTCGTTTTTGCATTTTATGGCCATTTTCATGAGTTATTGTCCATAGTTTTCTGGTTAAAGGGCGATTTGCATGGTCTATAAGACCCGATAAATGTTTGAGAGTTATGACAAAAAACTCATCTCTTTCGCGTTTTATGGCCGTTTTCGTGATCTGTTGCCCACATTTAAGGTGTTCCAGGGAGATTTACACCGACCGATTCACCCAATACATGTTTGATAGTTATGACAAAAAATTGTCGTTTTCATGTTTTATGGTCGTTTTTATGAGCTATTATCCACAATCTTGGGGGTTCTAGAGTGGTTTGGAATGATCGTAACACCTGATACATGTTTAAGAGTTATAACAAAAAAATCATCATTATCGCCTTTTATGGCCATTTTCATAAGCTATTGCCCACATTTTAGGGCTTCATAGGAGATTTACAACGACCATTACACCTGATACATGCTTGAGGGCATGACCAAAAACTCTTCGTTGGGGTGTTTATTGCCGTTTTCATGAGTTATTGCCCATAGTTTTGGGGTTACATGGGGGTTTGCATGGCCCGTAAGACCCGATACATGTTTGAGAGTTATAATGAAAAACTCGTCGCTTTTGCGTTTTCATGATCTATTGCCCACAGTTTTGAGACTCTAGTATGATTTACAACAAACATAATATCCGTTACATGTTTAAGTGTTATGACCTAAAGCTCGTTGTTTTCGCATTTTATGGCCGTTTTCATGAGTGATTGCCCATCGTTTTGAGGTTTCAGGGCGATTTGCATGGCCCATAAGACCCGATAAATGTTTGAGAGCTATGACAAAAAACTCGTCGCTTTCGCGTTTTATGGCCGTTTTCATGATCTATTGCCCACAGTTTTGGCGTTCCAGGGAGATTTACACGGACCGATACACCCAATACATGTTTGATAGTTATGACAAAAAACTCGTCGTTTTCACGTTTTATGGCTGTTTTGATGAGCTATTGTCCACAATTTTGGGGGTTCTAGAGAGGTTTGGAACGATCGTTACACCCATTACATGTTTGAGAGTTATAACAAAAAATTATCATTTTCGCATTTTATGGACGTTTTCATAAGCTATTGCCCACATTTTAGGGGTTCCAGGGAGATTTACACCGACCGATACACCCAATACATGTTTGATAGTTATGACAAAAAATTGTCGTTTTCACGTTTTATGGTCGTTTTTATGAGATATTGTCCACAATTTTGGGGGTTCTAGAGTGGTTTGGAATGATCGTTACACCTGATAGATGTTCGAGAGTTATAACAAAAAATCGTCATTATCGCATTTTATGGCCATTTTCATAAGCTATTGCCCACATTTTAGGGCTTCCTAGGAGATTTACAACGACCATTACACCCGATACATGCTTGAGGGCATGACCAAAAACTCTTCGTTGGGGTGTTTATTGCCGTTTTCATGAGTTATTTCCCATAGTTTTGGGGTTACATGGGGGTTTGCATAGCCCGTAAGACCCGATACATGTTTGAGAGTTATAATAAAAAACTCGCCGCTTTTGTGTTTTCATGATCTATTGCCCACAGTTTTGAGATTCTAGTACGATTTACAACGAACATAATACCCGTTACATGTTTAAGTGTTATGACCAAAAGCTCGTTGTTTTCGCATTTTATGGCCGTTTTCATGAGTTATTGCCCACAGTTTACACCTGATACATGCTTGAGGGCATGACCAAAAACTCTTTGTTTGGGTGTTGATGGCCGTTTTCATGAGTTATTGCACATAGTTTTGGGGTTTCACGGGGGTTTGCATGGCTAGTAAGACCCGAGACATGTTTGGGAGTTATGACCAAAAAATTCTTCACGTTCGCGTTTTCATGATCTATTGCCCACAGTTCTGAGGTTCCAGTGCGATTACAACGAACGTAATACCCGTTACATGCTTAAGTGTTATGACCAAAAACTCGTCGTTTTCGCATTTTATGGCCGTTCTCATGAGCTATTGCCCATAGTTTTGGGGTTTCAGGGCGATTTGCATGGCCCATAAGACGTGATACATGTTTGAGAGTTCTAAACAAAAACTCGTTACTTTCGCGTTTTATGGCCGTTTTCATGAGCTATGGCCCACAGTTTTGGCGTTCCACGGAGATTTACAACTACCATTACACCCGATACATGTTTGATAGTTAGGACAAAAAACGCGCCGTTTTCATGTTTTATGGTCGTTTTTATGAGCTATTGTCCACAATTTTGGGTGTTCTAGAGAGGTTTGGAATGATCGTTACACCCGATACATGTTCGCGAGTTATAACAAAAAAATGTCATTATCGCGTTTTATGGCCATTTTCATAAGCTATTGCCCACATTTTGGGCGTTCTAGGGAGATGTACAACGACCGTTAGACCCGATACATGTTTGAGGGCATGACCAAAAACTCGTCGTTTGGTGTTTATGGCCGTTTTCATGAGTTATTGCCCATAGTTTTGGGGTTACATGGGGGTTTGCATGGCCCTTAAGACCCGATACATGTTTGAGAGTTATAATAAAAAACTCGTCGCTTTTGCGTTTTCATGATCTTTTGCCCACAGTTTTGAGATTCTAGTAAGATTTACTACGAACATAATAACCCGTTACATGTTTAAGTGTTATGACCAAAAACTCGTCATTTTCGCATTTTATGGACGTTTTCATGAGGTATTGCCCATAGTTTTGAGGTTTCAGGGCGATTTGCATGGCCCATAAGACCCGATAAATGACGGAGAGTTATTACAAAATAAACTCGTCGCTTTCGCGTTTTATGGCTGTTTTCATGATCTACTGCCCACTGTTTTGGCGTTCCTGGGAGATTTACTCCGACCGATACACCCAATACATATTTGATAGTTATGACAAAAAACTCGTCGTTTTCACGTTTTATGGACGTTTTCATGAGCTATTGTCCACAATTTTGGGGGTTGTAGAGAGGTTTGGAACGATCGTTACATGTTTGAGTGTTATGATAAAAAATCATCACTTTCGTGTTTTATGGCTGTTTTCATAAGCTATTGCCCACATTTTAGGGGTTCCAAGGAGATTTACAACGACCGTTAGACCCGATAGATGCTTGAGGGCATGAGCAAAAACTTGTAGTTTTGGTGTTTATGGTCATTTTCATGATTTTTTTCCCACAGTTTTCATGTACTATTGCGCATAGTTTTGGCGTTCCAGGGAGATTTACAATGACCGTTACACCCCAGACATGTTTAATAGTTATGACAAAAAACTCGTCGTTTTCACGTTTTATGGCTGTTTTGATGAGCTATTGTGCACGACTTTGGGGGTTCTAGAGAGGTTTGGAATGATCGTTACACCCGATACATCCTTGTGAGTTATGACAAAAAATCGTCATTTTCGTGTTTTATGGCCGTTTTCATAAGCTATTACCCACATTTTAGGGCTTCCTGGGAGATTTACAACGACCGTTACACCTCATACATGCTTGAGGGCATGACCAAAAACTCTTCGTTTGGGTGTTTATGGCCGTTTTCATGAGTTATTGCCCATAGTTTTGGGATTTCACGGCGGTTTGCTGGCTAGTAAGACCCGAGACATGTTTGGGAGTTATGACCCAAAAATTCTTCACGTTTCGCGTTTTAATGATCTATTGCCCACAGTTTTGAGGTTCACGTGCGATTTACAACGAACGTAATACCCGTTACATGCTTAAGTGTTTTGACCAAAAACTCGTCGTTTTCGCATTTTATGGCCGTTCTCATGAGCTATTGCCCATAGTTTTGGGGTTTCAGGGCGATTTGCATGGCCCATAAGACCTGATACATGTTTGAGAGTTCTAAACAAAAAGTCGTTCCTTTCGCGTTTTATGGCCGTTTTCATGACATATGGCCCACAGTTTTGGCGTTCCACGGAGATTTACAACTACCATTACACCCGATACATGTTTGATAGTTAGGACAAACAACGCGCTGTTTTCATGTTTTATGGTCGTTTTTATGAGATATTGTCCACAATTTTGGGGGTTCTAGAGAGGTTTGGAATGATCGTTACACCCGATACATGTTCGAGTGTTATAACGAAAAATCGTCATTATCGCGTTTTATGGCCATTTTCATAAGCTATTGCCCACATTTTCGGGGTTCTAGGGAGATGTACAACGACCGTTAGACCCGATACATGTTTGAGGGCATGACCAAAAACTCGTCGTTTGGTATTTATGACCGTTTTCATGAGTTATTGCCCATAGCTTTGGGGTTACATGGGGGTTTGCATGGCCCTTAAGACCCGATACATGTTTGAGAGTTATAATAAAAAACTCGTCGCTTTCGCGTTTTCATGATCTATTGCCCACAATTTTAAGATTCCAGTACGATTTACTACGAACATAATAACCCGTTACATGTTTAAGTGTTATGACCAAAAACTCGCCATTTTCGCATTTTATGGCCGTTTTCATGAGTTATTGTCCATAGTTTTGAGGTTTCAGGGCGATTTGCATGGCCCATAAGACCCGATAAATGACAGAGAGTTATTACAAAATAAACTCGTCGCTTTCGCATTTTATGGCTGTTTTCATGATCTACTGCCCACAGTTTTGGCGTTCCAGGGAGATTTACTCCGACCGATACACCCAATACATGTTTGATAGTTATGACAAAAAACTCATCGTTTTCATGTTTTATGGCCGTTTTCATGAGCTATTGTCCACAATTTTGGGGGTTGTAGAGAGGTTTGGAACGATCATTACATGTTTGAGAGTTATGATAAAAAATCATCATTTTCGCGTTTTATGGTTGTTTTCAGAAGCTATTGCCCACATTTTAGGGGTGCTAGGGAGATTTACAACGACAGTTAGACCCGATACATGCTTGAGGGCATGAGGAAAAACTTGTAGTTTTGGTGTTTATGCTCATTTTCATGATTTGTTTCCCACAGTTTTCATGTACTATTGCGCATAGTTTTGGCGTTCCAGGGAGATTTACAATGACCGTTACCCCCCAGACACATTTAATAGTTATGACAAAAAACTCATCGTTTTCACGTTTTATGGCCGTTTTGATGAGCTATTGTCCACGACTTTGGGGGTTCTAGAGAGGTTTGGAATGATCGTTACACCCGATACATCCTTGTGAGTTATGACAAAAAATCGTCATTTTCGTGTTTTATGGCCGTTTTCATAAGCTATTACCCACATTTTAGGGCTTCCTGGGAGATTTACAACGACCGTTACACCTGATACATGCTTGAGGGCATGACCAAAAACTCTTCGTTTGGGTGTTTATGGCCGTTTTCATAAGTTATTGCCCATAGTTTTGGGATTTCACGGGGGTTTGCATGGCTAGTAAGACCCGAGACATGTTTGGGAGTTATGACCAAAAAATTCTTCACGTTTCGCACTTTCATGATCTATTGCCCACAGTTTTGAGGTTCCAGTGCGATTTACAACGAACGTAATACCCGTTACATGCTTAAGTGTTATGACCAAACACTCATCGTTTTCGCATTTTATGGCCGTTCTCATGAGCTATTGCCCATAGTTTTGGGGTTTCAGGGCGATTTGCATGGCCCATAAGACCTGATACATGTTTGAGAGTTCTAAACAAAAACTCGTTCCTTTCGCGTTTTATGGGCGTTTTCATGAGCTATGGCCCACAGTTTTGGCGTTCCACGGAGATTTACAACTACCATTACACCCGATACATGTTTGATAGTTAGGACAAAAAACGCGATGTTTTCATGTTTTATGGTCGTTTTTATGAGCTATTGTCCACAATTTTGGGGGTTCTAGAGAGGTTTGGAATGATCGTTACACCCGATACATGTTCGAGAGTTATAATAAAAAATCGTCATTATCGCGTTTTATGGCCATTTTCATAAGCTATTGCCCACATTTTCGGGGTTCTAGGGAGATGTACAACGACCGTTAGACCCGATACATGTTTGAGGGCATGACCAAAAACTCGTCGTTTGGTGTTTATGGCCGTTTTCATGAGTTATTGCCCATAGTTTTGGGGTTACATGGGGGTTTGCATGGCCCTTAAGACCCGATACATGTTTGAGAGTTATAATAAAAAACTCGTCGCTTTCACGTTTTCATGATCTATTGCCCACAGTTTTGAGATTCCAGTACGATTTACTACGAACATAATAACCCGTTACATGTTTAAGTGTTATGACCAAAAACTCGTCATTTTCGCATTTTATGGACGTTTTCATGAGGTATTGCCCATAGTTTTGAGGTTTCAGGGCGATTTGCATGGCCCATAAGACCCGATAAATGACGGAGAGTTATTACAAAATAAACTCGTCGCTTTCGCGTTTTATGGCTGTTTTCATGATCTACTGCCCACTGTTTTGGCGTTCCTGGGAGATTTACTCCGACCGATACACCCAATACATATTTGATAGTTATGACAAAAAACTCGTCGTTTTCACGTTTTATGGACGTTTTCATGAGCTATTGTCCACAATTTTGGGGGTTGTAGAGAGGTTTGGAACGATCGTTACATGTTTGAGTGTTATGATAAAAAATCATCACTTTCGTGTTTTATGGCTGTTTTCATAAGCTATTGCCCACATTTTAGGGGTTCCAAGGAGATTTACAACGACCGTTAGACCCGATAGATGCTTGAGGGCATGAGCAAAAACTTGTAGTTTTGGTGTTTATGGTCATTTTCATGATTTTTTTCCCACAGTTTTCATGTACTATTGCGCATAGTTTTGGCGTTCCAGGGAGATTTACAATGACCGTTACACCCCAGACATGTTTAATAGTTATGACAAAAAACTCGTCGTTTTCACGTTATATGGCTGTTTTGATGAGCTATTGTGCACGACTTTGGGGGTTCTAGAGAGGTTTGGAATGATCGTTACACCCGATACATCCTTGTGAGTTATGACAAAAAATCGTCATTTTCGTGTTTTATGGCCGTTTTCATAAGCTATTACCCACATTTTAGGGCTTCCTGGGAGATTTACAACGACCGTTACACCTCATACATGCTTGAGGGCATGACCAAAAACTCTTCGTTTGGGTGTTTATGGCCGTTTTCATGAGTTATTGCCCATAGTTTTGGGATTTCACGGCGGTTTGCTGGCTAGTAAGACCCGAGACATGTTTGGGAGTTATGACCCAAAAATTCTTCACGTTTCGCGTTTTAATGATCTATTGCCCACAGTTTTGAGGTTCACGTGCGATTTACAACGAACGTAATACCCGTTACATGCTTAAGTGTTTTGACCAAAAACTCGTCGTTTTCGCATTTTATGGCCGTTCTCATGAGCTATTGCCCATAGTTTTGGGGTTTCAGGGCGATTTGCATGGCCCATAAGACCTGATACATGTTTGAGAGTTCTAAACAAAAAGTCGTTCCTTTCGCGTTTTATGGCCGTTTTCATGACATATGGCCCACAGTTTTGGCGTTCCACGGAGATTTACAACTACCATTACACCCGATACATGTTTGATAGTTAGGACAAACAACGCGCTGTTTTCATGTTTTATGGTCGTTTTTATGAGATATTGTCCACAATTTTGGGGGTTCTAGAGAGGTTTGGAATGATCGTTACACCCGATACATGTTCGAGTGTTATAACGAAAAATCGTCATTATCGCGTTTTATGGCCATTTTCATAAGCTATTGCCCACATTTTCGGGGTTCTAGGGAGATGTACAACGACCGTTAGACCCGATACATGTTTGAGGGCATGACCAAAAACTCGTCGTTTGGTATTTATGACCGTTTTCATGAGTTATTGCCCATAGCTTTGGGGTTACATGGGGGTTTGCATGGCCCTTAAGACCCGATACATGTTTGAGAGTTATAATAAAAAACTCGTCGCTTTCGCGTTTTCATGATCTATTGCCCACAATTTTAAGATTCCAGTACGATTTACTACGAACATAATAACCCGTTACATGTTTAAGTGTTATGACCAAAAACTCGCCATTTTCGCATTTTATGGCCGTTTTCATGAGTTATTGTCCATAGTTTTGAGGTTTCAGGGCGATTTGCATGGCCCATAAGACCCGATAAATGACAGAGAGTTATTACAAAATAAACTCGTCGCTTTCGCATTTTATGGCTGTTTTCATGATCTACTGCCCACAGTTTTGGCGTTCCAGGGAGATTTACTCCGACCGATACACCCAATACATGTTTGATAGTTATGACAAAAAACTCATCGTTTTCATGTTTTATGGCCGTTTTCATGAGCTATTGTCCACAATTTTGGGGGTTGTAGAGAGGTTTGGAACGATCATTACATGTTTGAGAGTTATGATAAAAAATCATCATTTTCGCGTTTTATGGTTGTTTTCAGAAGCTATTGCCCACATTTTAGGGGTGCTAGGGAGATTTACAACGACAGTTAGACCCGATACATGCTTGAGGGCATGAGGAAAAACTTGTAGTTTTGGTGTTTATGCTCATTTTCATGATTTGTTTCCCACAGTTTTCATGTACTATTGCGCATAGTTTTGGCGTTCCAGGGAGATTTACAATGACCGTTACCCCCCAGACACATTTAATAGTTATGACAAAAAACTCATCGTTTTCACGTTTTATGGCCGTTTTGATGAGCTATTGTCCACGACTTTGGGGGTTCTAGAGAGGTTTGGAATGATCGTTACACCCGATACATCCTTGTGAGTTATGACAAAAAATCGTCATTTTCGTGTTTTATGGCCGTTTTCATAAGCTATTACCCACATTTTAGGGCTTCCTGGGAGATTTACAACGACCGTTACACCTGATACATGCTTGAGGGCATGACCAAAAACTCTTCGTTTGGGTGTTTATGGCCGTTTTCATAAGTTATTGCCCATAGTTTTGGGATTTCACGGGGGTTTGCATGGCTAGTAAGACCCGAGACATGTTTGGGAGTTATGACCAAAAAATTCTTCACGTTTCGCACTTTCATGATCTATTGCCCACAGTTTTGAGGTTCCAGTGCGATTTACAACGAACGTAATACCCGTTACATGCTTAAGTGTTATGACCAAACACTCATCGTTTTCGCATTTTATGGCCGTTCTCATGAGCTATTGCCCATAGTTTTGGGGTTTCAGGGCGATTTGCATGGCCCATAAGACCTGATACATGTTTGAGAGTTCTAAACAAAAACTCGTTCCTTTCGCGTTTTATGGGCGTTTTCATGAGCTATGGCCCACAGTTTTGGCGTTCCACGGAGATTTACAACTACCATTACACCCGATACATGTTTGATAGTTAGGACAAAAAACGCGATGTTTTCATGTTTTATGGTCGTTTTTATGAGCTATTGTCCACAATTTTGGGGGTTCTAGAGAGGTTTGGAATGATCGTTACACCCGATACATGTTCGAGAGTTATAATAAAAAATCGTCATTATCGCGTTTTATGGCCATTTTCATAAGCTATTGCCCACATTTTCGGGGTTCTAGGGAGATGTACAACGACCGTTAGACCCGATACATGTTTGAGGGCATGACCAAAAACTCGTCGTTTGGTGTTTATGGCCGTTTTCATGAGTTATTGCCCATAGTTTTGGGGTTACATGGGGGTTTGCATGGCCCTTAAGACCCGATACATGTTTGAGAGTTATAATAAAAAACTCGTCGCTTTCACGTTTTCATGATCTATTGCCCACAGTTTTGAGATTCCAGTACGATTTACTACGAACATAATAACCCGTTACATGTTTAAGTGTTATGACCAAAAACTTGTCATTTTCGCATTTTATGGCCGTTTTCATGAGTTATTAGCCATAGTTTTGAGGTTTCAAGGCAATTTGCATGGCCCATAAGACCCGATAAATGACGGAGAGTTATTACAAAATAAACTCGTCGCTTTCGCGTTTTATGGTTGTTTTCATGATCTACTGCCCACAGTTTTGGCGTTCTAGGGAGATTTACTCCGACCGATACACCCAATACATGTTTGTATTTATGACAAAAAAACTCGTCGTTTTCACGTTTTATGGCCGTTTTCATGAGCTATTGTCCACAATTTTGGGGGTTGTAGAGTGGTTTGGAACAATCGTTACATGTTTGAGAGTTATGATAAAAAAATCATCATTTTCGCATTTTATGGCCGTTTTCATACGCTATTGCCCACATTTTAGGGGTTCTAGGGAGATTTACAACGACCGTTAGACCCGATACATGCTTGAGGGCATGACCAAAAACTTGTAGTTTTGGTGTTTATGGTCATTTTCATGATTTGTTTCCCACAGTTTTCATGTACTATTGCGCATAGTTTTGGCGTTCCAGGGAGATTTACAATGACTGTTACACCCCAGACATGTTTAATAGTTATGACAAAAAAATCGTCGTTTTCACGTTTTATGGTCGTTTTGATGAGCTATTGTCCACGACTTTGGGGGTTCTAGAGAGGTTTGGAATGATCGTTACACCCGATACATCCTTGTGAGTTATGACAAAAAATCATCATTTTCGTGTTTTATGGCCGTTTTCATAAGCTATTACCCACATTTTAGGGCTTCCTAGGAGATTTACAACGACCGTTACACCTGATACATGCTTGAGGGCATGACCAAAAACTCTTCGTTTGGGTGTTTATGGCCGTTTTCATGAGTTATTGCCCATAGTTTTGGGATTTCACGGGCGTTTGCATGTCTAGTAAGACCCGAGACATGTTTTGGAGTTATGACCAAAAAATTCGTCACGTTCGCGTTTTCATGATCTATTGCCCACAGTTTTGAGGTTCCAGTGCGATATACAACGAACGTAATACCCGTTACATGCTTAAGTGTTATGACCAAAAACTCGTCGTTTTCGCATTTTATGGCCGTTCTCATGAGCTATTGCCCATAGTTTTGGGGTTTCAGAGCGATTTGCATGGCCCATAAGACCTGATACATGTTTGAGAGTTCTAAACAAAAACTCGTTCCTTTCACGTTTTATGGCCGTTTTCATGAGCTATGGCCCACAGTTTTGGCGTCCCACGGAGATTTAAACTACCATTACACCTGATACATGTTTGATAGTTAGGACAAAAAACACGCCGTTTTCATGTTTTATGGTCGTTTTCATGAGCTATTGTCCACAATTTTGGGGGTTCTAGAGAGGTTTGGAATGATCGTTACACCCGATACATGTTCAAGAGTTATAACAAAAAAACGTCATTATCCCATTTTCTGGCCATTTTCATAAGCTATTGCCCACATTTTGGGGGTTCTAGGGAGATGTACAACGACCGTTAGACCCGATACATGTTTGAGGCCATGACCAAAAACTCGTCGTTTGGTGTTTATGGCCATTTTCATGAGTTATTGCCCATAGTTGTGGGGTTGCATGGGGGTTTGCATGGCCCTTAAGACCCGATACATGTTTGAGAGTTATAATAAAAAACTCGTCGCTTTCGCGTTTTCATTATCTATTGCCCACAGTTTTGAGATTCCAGTACGATTTACTACGAACATAATAACCCGTTACATATTTAAGTGTTATGACCAAAAACTCGTCATTTTCGCATTTTATGGCCGTTTTCATGAGTTATTGCCCATAGTTTTGAGGTTTCAGGGCGATTTGCATGGCCCATAAGACCCGATAAATGACGGAGAGTTATTACAAAATAAACTCGTCGCTTTCGCGTTTTTTGGTTGTTTTCATGATCTACTGCCCACAGTTTTGGCGTTCCAGGGAGATTAACTCCGACCGATACACCCAATACATGATTGATAGTTATGAAAAAAAAACTCGTCGTTTTCACGTTTTATGGCCGTTTTCATGAGCTATTGTCCTCAATTTTGGGGGTTGTAGAGTGGTTTGGAACGATCGTTACATGTTTGAGAGTTATGATAAAAAAATCATCATTTTCGCATTTTATGGCCGTTTTCATAAGCTATTGCCCATATTTTCGGGGTTCTAGGGAGATTTACAACGACCTTTAGACCCGATACATGCTTGAGGGCATGACCAAAAACTTGTAGTTTTGGTGTTTATGGCCATTTTCATGATTTATTTCCCTCAGTTTTCATGAACTGTTGCGCATAGTTTTGGCGTTCCAGGGAGATTTACAATGACTGTTACACCCCAGACATGTTTAATAGTTCTAACAAAAAATTCGTCGTTTTCACGTTTTATGGCCGTTTTGATGAGCTATTGTCCACGACTTTGGGGGTTCTAGAGAGGTTTGGAATGATCGTTACACCCGATACATGCTTGTGAGTTATGACAAAAAAACCGTCATTTTTGTGTTTTATGGCCGTTTTCATAAGCTATTACCCACATTTTAGGGCTTCCTGGGAGATTTACAACGACCGTTACACCTCATACATGCTTGAGGGCATGACCAAAAACTCTTCGTTTGGGTGTTTATGGCCGTTTTCATGAGTTATTGCCCATAGTTTTGGGGTTTCACGGGGGTTTGCATGTCTAGTAAGACCCGAGACATGTTTTGGAGTTATGACCAAAAAATTCGTCACGTTCGCGTTTTCATGATCTATTGCCCACAGTTTTGAGGTTCCAGTGCGATATACAACGAACGTAATACCCGTTACATGCTTAAGTGTTATGACCAAAAACTCGTCGTTTTCGCATTTTATGGCCGTTCTCATGAGCTATTGCCCATAGTTTTGGGGTTTCAGAGCGATTTGCATGGCCCATAAGACCTGATACATGTTTGAGAGTTCTAAACAAAAACTCGTTCCTTTCACGTTTTATGGCCGTTTTCATGAGCTATGGCCCATAGTTTTGGCGTCCCACGGAGATTTAAACTACCATTACACCTGATACATGTTTGATAGTTAGGACAAAAAACACGCCGTTTTCATGTTTTATGGTCGTTTTCATGAGCTATTGTCCACAATTTTGGGGGTTCTAGAGAGGTTTGGAATGATCGTTACACTCGATACATGTTCAAGAGTTATAACAAAAAAACGTCATTATCCCGTTTTCTGGCCATTTTCATAAGCTATTGCCCACATTTTGGGGGTTCTAGGGAGATGTACAACGACCGTTAGACCCGATACATGTTTGAGGCCATGACCAAAAACTCGTCGTTTGGTGTTTATGGCCGTTTTCATGAGCTATTGCCCATAGTTGTGGGGTTGCATGGGGGTTTGCATGGCCCTTAAGACCCGATACATGTTTGAGAGTTATAATAAAAAACTCGTCGCTTTCGCGTTTTCATTATCTATTGCCCACAGTTTTGAGATTCCAATACGATTTACTACGAACATAATAACCCGTTACATATTTAAGTGTTATGACCAAAAACTCGTCATTTTCGCATTTTATGGCCGTTTTCATGAGTTATTGCCCATAGTTTTGAGGTGTCAGGGCGATTTGCATGGCCCATAAGACCCGATAAATGACGTAGAGTTATTACAAAATAAACTCGTCGCTTTCGCGTTTTATGGCTGTTTTCATGATCTACTGCCCACAGTTTTGGCGTTCCAGGGAGATTTACTCCGACCGATACACCCAATACATGTTTGATAGTTATGACAAAAAACTCGTCGTTTTCACGTTTTATGGCCGTTTTCATGAGCTATTGTCCACAATTTTGGGGGTTGTAGAGAGGTTTGGAACGATCGTTACATGTTTGAGAGTTATGATAAAAAATCATCATTTTCGCGTTTTATGGCTGTTTTCATAAGCTATTGCCCACATTTTAGGGGTTCTAGGGAGATTTACAACGACCGTTATACCCGATACATGCTTGAGGGCATGACCAAAAACTTGTAGTTTTGGTGTTTATGCTCATTTTCATGATTTGTTTCCCACAGTTTTCATGTACTATTGCGCATAGTTTTGGCGTTCCAGGGAGATTTACAATGACTGTTACACCCAGGACATGTTTAATAGTTATGACAAAAAAATTGTCGTTTTCACGTTTTATGGCCGTTTTGATGAGCTATTGTCCACGACTTTGGGGGTTCTAGAGATGTTTGGAATGATCGTTACACCCGATACATCCTTGTGAGTTATGACAAAAAATCATCATTTTTGTGTTTTATGGCCGTTTTCATAAGCTATTACCCACATTTTAGGGCTTCCTGGGAGATTTACAACGACCGTTACACCTGATACATGCTTGAGGGCATGACCAAAAACTCTTCGTTTGGGTGTTTATGGCCGTTTTCATGAGTTATTGCCCATAGTTTTGGGATTTCACGGGGGTTTGCATGGCTAGTAAGACCCGAGTCATGTTTGGGAGTTATGACCAAAAAATTCTTCACGTTTCGCGTTTTCATGATCTATTGCCCACAGTTTTGAGGTTCCAGTGCGATATACAACGAACGTAATACCTGTTACATGCTTAAGTGTTATGACCAAAAACTCGTCGTTTTCGCATTTTATGGCCGTTCTCATGAGCTATTGCCCATAGTTTTGGGGTTTCAGGGCGATTTGCATGGCCCATAAGACCTGATACATGTTTGAGAGTTCGAAACAAAAACACGTTCCTTTCACGTTTTATGGCCGTTTTCATGAGCTATGGCCCATAGTTTTGGCGTTCCACAGAGATTTACAACTACCATTACACCCGATACATGTTTGATAGTTAGGACAAAAAACACGCCGTTTTCATGTTTTATGGTCGTTTTTATGAGCTATTGTCCACAATTTTGGGGGTTCTAGAGAGGTTTGGAATGATCGTTACACCTGATACATGTTCGAGAGTTATAACAAAAAAACGTCATTATCCCGTTTTATGGCCATTTTCATAAGCTATTGCCCACATTTTGGGAGTTCTAGGGAGATGTACAACGACCGTTAGACCCGATACATGTTTGAGGGCATGACCAAAAACTCGTCGTTTGGTGTTGATGGCCGTTTTCATGAGTTATTGCCCATAGTTTTGGGGTTGCATGGGGGTTTGCATAGCCATTAAGACCCGATACATGTTTGAGAGTTATAATAGAAAACTCGTCGCTTTCGCGTTTTCATGATCTATTGCCCACAGTTTTGAGATTCCAGTACGATTTACTACGAACATAATAACCCGTTACATGTTTAAGTGCTATGACCAAAACCTCGTCATTTTCGCATTTTCTGGCCATTTTCATGAGTTATTGCCCATAGTTTTGAGGTTTCAGGGCGATTTGCATGGCCCATAAGACCCGATAAATGACGGAGTGTTATTACAAAATAAACTCGTCGCTTTCGCGTTTTATGGCTGTTTTCATGATCTACTGCCCACAGTTTTGGCGTTCCAGGGAGATTTAATCCGACCGATACACCCAATGCATGTTTGATAGTTATGATAAAAAACTCGTCGTTTTTACGTTTTATGGCAATTTTCATGAGCTATTGTCCACAACTTTGGGGGTTGTAGAGAGGATCGGAACGATCGTTACATGTTTGAGATTTATGAAAAAAAATCATCATTTTTGCGTTTTATGGCTGTTTTCATAAGCTATTGCCCACATTTTAGGGGTTCCAGGGAGATTTACAACGACCGTTAGACCCGATACATGCTGAGGGCATGAGAAAAATCTTGTAGTTTTGGTGTTTATGGTCATTTTCATGATTCGTTTCCCACAGTTTTCATGTACTATTGCGCATAGTTTTGGCGTGCCAGGGAGATTTACAATGACTGTTACACCCCAGACATGTTTAATAGTTATGACAAAAAACTTGTCGTTTTCACGTTTTATGGCCGTTTTGATGAGCTATTGTCCACGACTTTGGGGGTTCTAGAGAGGTTTGGAATGATCGTTACACCCGATACATCCTTGTGAGTTATGACAAAAAATCATCATTTTCTTGTGTTATGGCCGTTTTCAGAAGCTATTACCCACATTTTAGGGCTTCCTGGGAGATTTACAACGACCGTTACACCTGATACATGTTCGAGAGTTATAACAAAAAAACGTCATTATCGCGTTTTATGGCCATTTTCATAAGCTATTGCCCACATTTTGGGGGTTCTAGGGAGATGTACAACGACCGTTAGACCCGATACATGTTTGAGGGCATGACCAAAAACTCGTCGTTTGGTGTTTATGGCCGTTTTCATGAGTTATTGCCCATAGTTTTGGGGTTGCATGGGGGTTTGCATGGCCCTTAAGACCCGATACATGTTTGAGAGTTATAATAAAAAACTCGTCGCTTTCGCGTTTTCATGATCTATTGCCCACAGTTTTGAGATTCCAGTACGATTTACTACGAACATAATAACCCATTACATGTTTAAGTGTTATGACCAAAAACTCGTCATTTTCGCATTTTATGGCCGTTTTCATGAGTTATTGCCCATAGTTTTGGGGTTTCAGGGCGATTTGCATGGCCCATAAGACCCGATAAATGACGGAGAGTTATTACAAAATAAACTCGTCGCTTTCGCGTTTTATGGCTGTTTTCGTGATCTACCGCACACAGTTTTGGCGTTCCAGGGAGATTTACTCCGACCGATACACCCAACACATGTTTGATAGTTATGACAAAAAACTCGTCATTTTCACGTTTTATGGCCGTTTTCATGAGCTATTGTCCACAATTTTGGGGGTTGTAGAGAGGTTTGGAACGATCGTTACATGTTTGAGTGTTATGATAAAAAATCATCACTTTCGTGTTTTATGGCTGCTTTCATAAGCTATTGCCCACATTTTAGGGGTTCCAGGGAGATTTACAATGACCGTTAGACCCGATACATGCTTGAGGGCATGACCAAAAACTTATAGTTTTGGTGTTTATGGCCATCTTCATGATTTATTTCCCATAGTTTTCATGAACTATTGCGCATAGTTTTGGCGTTCCAGGGAGATTTACAATGACTGTTACACCCCAGACATGTTTAATAGTTATGACAAAAAATAGTCGTTTTCACGTTTTATGGCTGTTTTGATGAGCTATTGTCCACTACTTTGGGGGTTCTAGAGATGTTTGGAATGATCGTTACACCCGATACATCCTTATGAGTTATGACAAAAAATCGTCATTTTCGTGTTTTATGTCCGTTTTCATAAGCTATTACCCACATTTTAGGGCTTCCTGGGAGATTTACAACGACCGTTACACCTGATACATGCTTGAGGGCATGACCAAAAACTCTTCGTTTGGGTGTTTATGGCCGTTTTCATGAGTTATTGCCCATAGTTTTGGGATTTCACGGGGGTTTGCATGGCTAGTAAGACCCGAGACATGTTTGGGAGTTATGACCAAAAAATTCTTCACGTTTCGCACTTTCATGATCTATTGCCCACAGTTTTGAGCTTCCAGTGCGATTTACAACGAACGTAATACCCGTTACATGCTTAAGTGTTATGACCAAACACTCGTCGTTTTCGCATTTTATGGCCGTTCTCATGAGCTATTGCCCATAGTTTTGGGTTTTCAGGGCGATTTGCATGGCCCATAAGACCTGATACATGTTTGAGAGTTCTAAACAAAAACTCGTTCCTTTCGCGTTTTATGGGCGTTTTCATGAGCTATGGCCCACAGTTTTGGCGTTCCACGGAGATTTACAACTACCATTACACCCGATACATGTTTGATAGTTAGGACAAAAAACGCGATGTTTTCATGTTTTATGGTCGTTTTTATGAGCTATTGTCCACAATTTTGGGGGTTCTAGAGAGGTTTGGAATGATCGTTACACCCGATACATGTTCGAGAGTTATAATAAAAAATCGTCATTATCGCGTTTTATGGCCATTTTCATAAGCTATTGCCCACATTTTCGGGGTTCTAGGGAGATGTACAACGACCGTTAGACCCGATACATGTTTGAGGGCATGACCAAAAACTCGTCGTTTGGTGTTTATGGCCGTTTTCATGAGTTATTGCCCATAGTTTTGGGGTTACATGGGGGTTTGCATGGCCCTTAAGACCCGATACATGTTTGAGAGTTATAATAAAAAACTCGTCGCTTTCACGTTTTCATGATCTATTGCCCACAGTTTTGAGATTCCAGTACGATTTACTACGAACATAATAACCCGTTACATGTTTAAGTGTTATGACCAAAAACTTGTTATTTTCGCATTTTATGGCCGTTTTCATGAGTTATTACCCATAGTTTTGAGGTTTCAAGGCAATTTTCATGGCCCATAAGACCCGATAAATGACGGAGAGTTATTACAAAATAAACTCGTCGCTTTCGCGTTTTATGGTTGTTTTCATGATCTACTGCCCACAGTTTTGGCGTTCTAGGGAGATTTACTCCGACCGATACACCCAATACATGTTTGTATTTATGACAAAAAAACTCGTCGTTTTCACGTTTTATGGCCGTTTTCATGAGCTATTGTCCACAATTTTGGGGGTTGTAGAGTGGTTTGGAACAATCGTTACATGTTTGAGAGTTATGATAAAAAAATCATCATTTTCGCATTTTATGGCCGTTTTCATACGCTATTGCCCACATTTTAGGGGTTCTAGGGAGATTTACAACGACCGTTAGACCCGATACATGCTTGAGGGCATGACCAAAAACTTGTAGTTTTGGTGTTTATGGTCATTTTCATGATTTGTTTCCCACAGTTTTCATGTACTATTGCGCATAGTTTTGGAGTTCCAGGGAGATTTACAATGACTGTTACACCCCAGACATGTTTAATAGTTATGACAAAAAAATCGTCGTTTTCACGTTTTATGGTCGTTTTGATGAGCTATTGTCCACGACTTTGGGGGTTCTAGAGAGGTTTGGAATGATCGTTACACCCGATACATCCTTGTGAGTTATGACAAAAAATCATCATTTTCGTGTTTTATGGCCGTTTTCATAAGCTATTACCCACATTTTAGGGCTTCCTAGGAGATTTACAACGACCGTTACACCTGATACATGCTTGAGGGCATGACCAAAAACTCTTCGTTTGGGTGTTTATGGCCTTTTTGATGAGTTATTGCCCATAGTTTTGGGATTTCACGGGCGTTTGCATGGCTTGTAAGAAACGAGACATGTTTGGGAGTTATGACCAAAAAATTCTTCACGTTTCGCGTTTTCATGATCTATTTCCCACAGTTTTGAGGTTCCAGTGCGATTTACAACGAACGTAATACCCGTTACATGCTTAAGTGTTATGACCAAAAACTCGTCGTTTTCGCATTTTATGGCCGTTCTCATGAGCTATTGCCCATAGTTTTGGCGTTTCAGGGCGATTTGCATGGCCCATAACACCTGATACATGTTTGAGTGTTCTAAACAAAAACTCGTTCCTTTCGCGTTTTATGGCCGTTTTCATGAGCCATGGCCCACAGTTTTGGCGTTCCACGGAGATTTACAACTACCATTACACCCGATACATGTTTGATAGTTAGGACAAAAAACACGCTGTTTTCATGTTTTATGGTCGTTTTTATGAGCTATTGTCCACAATTTTGGGGGTTCTAGAGAGGTTTGGAATGATCGTTACACCCGATACATGTTCGAGAGTTATAATAAAAAATCGTCATTATGGCGTTTTATGGCCATTTTCATAAGCTATTGCCCACATTTTCGGGGTTCTAGGGAGATGTACAACGACCGTTAGACCCGATACATGTTTGAGGGCATGACCAAAAACTCGTCGTTTGGTGTTTATGGCCGTTTTCATGAGTTATTGCCCATAGTTTTGGGGTTACATGGGGGTTTGCATGGCCCTTAAGACCCGATACATGTTTGAGAGTTATAATAAAAAACTCGTCGCTTTCACGTTTTCATGATCTATTGCCCACAGTTTTGAGATTCCAGTATGATTTACTACGAACATAATAACCCGTTACATGTTTAAGTGTTATGACCAAAAACTTGTTATTTTCGCATTTTATGGCCGTTTTCATGAGTTATTACCCATAGTTTTGAGGTTTCAAGGCAATTTGCATGGCCCATAAGACCCGATAAATGACGGAGAGTTATTACAAAATAAACTCGTCGCTTTCGCGTTTTATGGTTGTTTTCATGATCTACTGCCCACAGTTTTGGCGTTCTAGGGAGATTTACTCCGACCGATACACCCAATACATGTTTGTATTTATGACAAAAAAACTCGTCGTTTTCACGTTTTATGGCCGTTTTCATGAGCTATTGTCCACAATTTTGGGGGTTGTAGAGTGGTTTGGAACAATCGTTACATGTTTGAGAGTTATGATAAAAAAAATCATCATTTTCGCATTTTATGGCCGTTTTCATACGCTATTGCCCACATTTTAGGGGTTCTAGGGAGATTTACAACGACCGTTAGACCCGATACATGCTTGAGGGCATGACCAAAAACTTGTAGTTTTGGTGTTTATGGTCATTTTCATGATTTGTTTCCCACAGTTTTCATGTACTATTGCGCATAGTTTTGGCGTTCCAGGGAGATTTACAATGACTGTTACACCCCAGACATGTTTAATAGTTATGACAAAAAAATCGTCGTTTTCACGTTTTATGGTCGTTTTGATGAGCTATTGTCCACGACTTTGGGGGTTCTAGAGAGGTTTGGAATGATCGTTACACCCGATACATCCTTGTGAGTTATGACAAAAAATCATCATTTTCGTGTTTTATGGCCGTTTTCATAAGCTATTACCCACATTTTAGGGCTTCCTAGGAGATTTACAACGACCGTTACACCTGATACATGCTTGAGGGCATGACCAAAAACTCTTCGTTTGGGTGTTTATGGCCTTTTTGATGAGTTATTGCCCATAGTTTTGGGATTTCACGGGCGTTTGCATGGCTTGTAAGAAACGAGACATGTTTGGGAGTTATGACCAAAAAATTCTTCACGTTTCGCGTTTTCATGATCTATTGCCCACAGTTTTGAGGTTCCAGTGCGATTTACAACGAACGTAATACCCGTTACATGCTTAAGTGTTATGACCAAAAACTCGTCGTTTTCGCATTTTATGGCCGTTCTCATGAGCTATTGCCCATAGTTTTGGCGTTTCAGGGCGATTTGCATGGCCCATAACACCTGATACATGTTTGAGTGTTCTAAACAAAAACTCGTTCCTTTCGCGTTTTATGGCCGTTTTCATGAGCCATGGCCCACAGTTTTGGCGTTCCACGGAGATTTACAACTACCATTACACCCGATACATGTTTGATAGTTAGGACAAAAAACACGCTGTTTTCATGTTTTATGGTCGTTTTTATGAGCTATTGTCCACAATTTTGGGGGTTCTAGAGAGGTTTGGAATGATCGTTACACCCGATACATGTTCGAGAGTTATAATAAAAAATCGTCATTATGGCGTTTTATGGCCATTTTCATAAGCTATTGCCCACATTTTTGGGGTTCTAGGGAGATGTACCACGGCCGTTAGACCGGATACATGTTTGAGGGCATGACCAAAAACTCGTCGTTTGGTGTTTATGGCCGTTTTCATGAGTTATTGCCCATAGTTTTGGGGTTGCATGGGGGTTTGCATGGCCCTTAAGACCCGATACATGTTTGAGAGTTATAATAAAAAACTCGTCGCTTTCGCGTTTTCATGATCTATTGCCCACAGTTTTGAGATTCCAGTATGATTTACTACGAACATAATAACCCGTTACATGTTTAAGCGTTATGACCAAAAACTCGTCATTTTCGCATTTTATGGCTGTTTTCATGAGTTATTGCCCATAGTTTTGAGGTTTCAGGGCGATTTGCATGGCCCATAAGACCCGATAAATGACGGAGAGTTATTACAAAATAAACTCGTCGCTTTCGCGTTTTATGGCTGTTTTCATGATCTACTGCCCACAGTTTTGGCGTTCCAGGGAGATTAACTCCGACCGATAAACCCAATACATGTTTGATAGTTATGAAAAAAAACTCGTCGTTTTCACGTTTTATGGCCGTTTTCATGAGCTATTGTCCACAATTTTGGGGGTTGTAGAGTGGTTTGGAACGATCGTTACATGTTTGAGAGTTATGATAAAAAATCATCATTTTCGCATTTTATGGCCGCTTTCATAAGCTATTGCCCATATTTTAGGGGTTCTAGGGAGATTTACAACGACCTTTAGACCCGATACATGCTTGAGGGCATGACCAAAAACTTGTAGTTTTGGTGTTTATGGCCATTTTCATGATTTATTTCCCTCAGTTTTCATGAACTGTTGCGCATAGTTTTGGCGTTCCAGGGAGATTTACAATGACTGTTACACCCCAGACATGTTTAATAGTTCTAACAAAAAATCGTCGTTTTCACGTTTTATGGCCGTTTTGATGAGCTAGTGTCCACGACTTTGGGGGTTCTAGAGAGGTTTGGAATGATCGTTACACCCGATACATGCTTGTGAGTTATGACAAAAAATCGTCATTTTTGTGTTTTATGGCCGTTTTCATAAGCTATTACCCACATTTTAGGGCTTCCTGGGAGATTTACAACGACCGTTACACCTCATACATGCTTGAGGGCATGACCAAAAACTCTTCGTTTGGGTGTTTATGGCCGTTTTCATGAGTTATTGCCCATAGTTTTGGGGTCTCACGGGGGTTTGCATGTCTAGTAAGACCCGAGACATGTTTTGGAGTTATGACCAAAAAATTTGTCACGTTCGCGTTTTCATGATCTATTGCCCACAGTTTTGAGGTTCCAGTGCGATATACAACGAACGTAATACCTGTTACATGCTTAAGTGTTATGACCAAAAACTCGTCGTTTTCGCATTTTATGGCCGTTCTCATGAGCTATTGCCCATAGTTTTGGGGTTTCAGAGCGATTTGCATGGCCCATAAGACCTGATACATGTTTGAGAGTTCTAAACAAAAACTCGTTCCTTTCACGTTTTATGGCCGTTTTCATGAGCTATGGCCCATAGTTTTGGCGTCCCACGGAGATTTAAACTACCATTACACCCGATACATGTTTGATAGTTAGGACAAAAAACACGCCGTTTTCATGTTTTATGGTCGTTTTCATGAGCTATTGTCCACAATTTTGGGGGTTCTAGAGAGGTTTGGAATGATCGTTACACCCGATACATGTTCAAGAGTTATAACAAAAAAACGTCATTATCCCGTTTTCTGGCCATTTTCATAAGCTATTGCCCACATTTTGGGGGTTCTAGGGAGATGTACAACGACCGTTAGACCCGATACATGTTTGAGGGCATGACCAAAAACTCGTCGTTTGGTGTTTATGGCCGTTTTCATGAGTTATTGCCCATAGTTGTGGGGTTGCATGGGGGTTTGCATGGCCCTTAAGACCCGCTACATGTTTGAGAGTTATAATAAAAAACTCGTCGCTTTCGCGTTTTCATTATCTATTGCCCACAGTTTTGAGATTCCAGTACGATTTACTACGAACATAATAACCCGTTACATATTTAAGTGTTATGACCAAAAACTCGTCATTTTCGCATTTTATGGCCGTTTTCATGAGTTATTGCCCATAGTTTTGAGGTTTCAGGGCGATTTGCATGGCCCATAAGACCCGATAAATGACGGAGAGTTATTACAAAATAAATTCGTCGCTTTCGCGTTTTATGGCTGTTTTCATGATCTACTGCCCACAGTTTTGGCGTTCCAAGGAGATTTACTCCGACCGATACACCCAATACATGTTTATAGTTATGACAAAAAACTCGTCGTTTTCACGTTTTATGGCCGTTTTCATGAGCTATTGTCCACAATTTTGGGGGTTGTAGAGAGGTTTGGAACGATCGTTACATGTTTGAGAGTTATGATAAAAAATCATCATTTTCGCGTTTTATGGCTGTTTTCATAAGCTATTGCCCACATTTTAGGGGTTCTAGGGAGATTTACAACGACCGTTATACCCGATACATGCTTGAGGGCATGACCAAAAACTTGTACTTTTGGTGTTTATGCTCATTTTCATGATTTGTTTCCCACAGTTTTCATGTACTATTGCGCATAGTTTTGGCGTTCCAGGGAGATTTACAATGACTGTTACACCCAGGACATGTTTAATAGTTATGACAAAAAACTTGTCGTTTTCACGTTTTATGGCCGTTTTGATGAGCTATTGTCCACGACTTTGGGGGTTCTAGAGATGTTTGGAATGATCGTTACACCCGATACATCCTTGTGAGTTATGACAAAAAATCATCATTTTTGTGTTTTATGGCCGTTTTCATAAGCTATTACCCACATTTTAGGGCTTCCTGGGAGATTTACAACGACCGTTACACCTGATACATGCTTGAGGGCATGACCAAAAACTCTTCGTTTGGGTGTTTATGGCCGTTTTCATGAGTTATTGCCCATAGTTTTGGGGTTTCACGGGGGTTTGCATGTCTAGTAAGACCCGAGTCATGTTTGGGAGTTATGACCAAAAAATTCTTCACGTTTCGTGTTTTCATGATCTATTGCCCACAGTTTTGAGGTTCCAGTGCGATATACAACGAACGTAATACCTGTTACATGCTTAAGTGTTATGACCAAAAACTCGTCGTTTTCGCATTTTACGGCCGTTCTCATGAGCTATTGCCCATAGTTTTGGGGTTTCAGGGCGATTTGCATGGCCCATAAGACCTGATACATGTTTGAGAGTTTGAAACAAAAACACGTTCCTTTCACGTTTTATGGCCGTTTTCATGAGCTATGGCCCATAGTTTTGGCGTTCCACAGAGAGTTACAACTACCATTACACCCGATACATGTTTGATAGTTAGGACAAAAAACACGCCGTTTTCATTTTTTATGGTCGTTTTTATGAGCTATTGTCCACAATTTTGGGGGTTGTAGAGAGGTTTGGAATGATCGTTACACCTGATACATGTTCGAGAGTTATAACAAAAAAACGTCATTATCCCGTTTTATGGCCATTTTCATAAGCTATTGCCCACATTTTGGGGGTTCTAGGGAGATGTACAACGACCGTTAGACCCGATACATGTTTGAGGGCATGACCAAAAACTCGTCGTTTGGTGTTGATGGCCGTTTTCATGAGTTATTGCCCATAGTTTTGGGGTTGCATGGGGGTTTGCATAGCCATTAAGACCCGATACATGTTTGAGAGTTATAATAAAAAACTCGTCGCTTTCGCGTTTTCATGATCTATTGCCCACAGTTTTGAGATTCCAGTACGATTTACTACGAACATAATAACCCGTTACATATTAAGTGTTATGACCAAAAACTCGTCATTTTCGCATTTTATGGCCGTTTTCATGAGTTATTGCCCATAGTTTTGAGGTTTCAGGGCGATTTGCATGCCCATAAGACCCGATAAATGACGGAGAGTTATTACAAAATAAATTCGTCGCTTTCGCGTTTTATGGCTGTTTTCATGATCTACTGCCCACAGTTTTGGCGTTCCAGGGAGATTTACTCCGACCGATACACCCAATACATGTTTGATAGTTATGACAAAAAACTCGTCGTTTT
The DNA here is from genome assembly GCA_916181665.1 of Avena sativa. Lineage (NCBI taxonomy): Eukaryota > Viridiplantae > Streptophyta > Magnoliopsida > Poales > Poaceae > Avena > Avena sativa. The sequence goes on along the minus strand of OV702300.1, from coordinate 24,002,756 downwards.
CACGTTTTATGGCCGTTTTCATGAGCTATTGTCCACAATTTTGGGGGTTGTAGAGAGGTTTGGAACGATCGTTACATGTTTGAGAGTTATGATAAAAAATCATCATTTTCGCGTTTTATGGCTGTTTTCATAAGCTATTGCCCACATTTTAGGGGTTCTAGGGAGATTTACAACGACCGTTATACCCGATACATGCTTGAGGGCATGACCAAAAACTTGTACTTTTGGTGTTTATGCTCATTTTCATGATTTGTTTCCCACAGTTTTCATGTACTATTGCGCATAGTTTTGGTGTTCCAGGGAAATTTACAATGACTGTTACACCCAGGACATGTTTAATAGTTATGACAAAAAACTTGTCGTTTTCACGTTTTATGGCCGTTTTGATGAGCTATTGTCCACGACTTTGGGGGTTCTAGAGATGTTTGGAATGATCGTTACACCCGATACATCCTTGTGAGTTATGACAAAAAATCATCATTTTTGTGTTTTATGGCCGTTTTCATAAGCTATTACCCACATTTTAGGGCTTCCTGGGAGATTTACAACGACCGTTACACCTGATACATGCTTGAGGGCATGACCAAAAACTCTTCGTTTGGGTGTTTATGGCCGTTTTCATGAGTTATTGCCCATAGTTTTGGGATTTCACGGGGGTTTGCATGGCTAGTAAGACCCGAGTCATGTTTGGGAGTTATGACCAAAAAATTCTTCACGTTTCGCGTTTTCATGATCTATTGCCCACAGTTTTGAGGTTCCAGTGCGATATACAACGAACGTAATACCTGTTACATGCTTAAGTGTTATGACCAAAAACTCGTCGTTTTCGAATTTTACGGCCGTTCTCATGAGCTATTGCCCATAGTTTTGGGGTTTCAGGGCGATTTGCATGGCCCATAAGACCTGATACATGTTTGAGAGTTCGAAACAAAAACACGTTCCTTTCACGTTTTATGGCCGTTTTCATGAGCTATGGCCCATAGTTTTGGCGTTCCACAGAGATTTACAACTACCATTACACCCGATACATGTTTGATAGTTAGGACAAAAAACACGCCGTTTTCATTTTTATGGTCGTTTTTATGAGCTATTGTCCACAATTTTGGGGGTTCTAGAGAGGTTTGGAATGATCGTTACACATGATACATGTTCGAGAGTTATAATAAAACAACGTCATTATCCCGTTTTATGGCCATTTTCATAAGCTATTGCCCACATTTTGGGGGTTCTAGGGAGATGTACAACGACCGTTAGACCCGATACATGTTTGAGGGCATGACCAAAAACTCGTCGTTTGGTGTTTATGGCCGTTTTCATGAGTTATTGCCCATTTGTTTTAGTTTTGGGGTTGCATGGGGGTTTGCATGGCCCTTAAGACCCGATACATGTTTGAGAGTTATAATAAAAAACTCGTCGCTTTCGCGTTTTCATGATCTATTGCCCACAGTTTTGAGATTCCAGTATGATTTACTACGAACATAATAACCCGTTACATGTTTAAGCGTTATGACCAAAAACTCGTCATTTTCGCATTTTATGGCTGTTTTCATGAGTTATTGCCCATAGTTTTGAGGTTTCAGGGCGATTTGCATGGCCCATAAGACCCGATAAATGACGGAGAGTTATTACAAAATAAACTCGTCGCTTTCGCGTTTTATGGCTGTTTTCATGATCTACTGCCCACAGTTTTGGCGTTCCAGGGAGATTAACTCCGACCGATAAACCCAATACATGTTTGATAGTTATGAAAAAAAACTCGTCGTTTTCACGTTTTATGGCCGTTTTCATGAGCTATTGTCCACAATTTTGGGGGTTGTAGAGTGGTTTGGAACGATCGTTACATGTTTGAGAGTTATGATAAAAAAATCATCATTTTCGCATTTTATGGCCGCTTTCATAAGCTATTGCCCATATTTTAGGGGTTCTAGGGAGATTTACAACGACCTTTAGACCCGATACATGCTTGAGGGCATGACCAAAAACTTGTAGTTTTGGTGTTTATGGCCATTTTCATGATTTATTTCCCTCAGTTTTCATGAACTGTTGCGCATAGTTTTGGCGTTCCAGGGAGATTTACAATGACTGTTACACCCCAGACATGTTTAATAGTTCTAACAAAAAATCGTCGTTTTCACGTTTTATGGCCGTTTTGATGAGCTAGTGTCCACGACTTTGGGGGTTCTAGAGAGGTTTGGAATGATCGTTACACCCGATACATGCTTGTGAGTTATGACAAAAAATCGTCATTTTTGTGTTTTATGGCCGTTTTCATAAGCTATTACCCACATTTTAGGGCTTCCTGGGAGATTTACAACGACCGTTACACCTCATACATGCTTGAGGGCATGACCAAAAACTCTTCGTTTGGGTGTTTATGGCCGTTTTCATGAGTTATTGCCCATAGTTTTGGGGTCTCACGGGGGTTTGCATGTCTAGTAAGACCCGAGACATGTTTTGGAGTTATGACCAAAAAATTTGTCACGTTCGCGTTTTCATGATCTATTGCCCACAGTTTTGAGGTTCCAGTGCGATATACAACGAACGTAATACCTGTTACATGCTTAAGTGTTATGACCAAAAACTCGTCGTTTTCGCATTTTATGGCCGTTCTCATGAGCTATTGCCCATAGTTTTGGGGTTTCAGAGCGATTTGCATGGCCCATAAGACCTGATACATGTTTGAGAGTTCTAAACAAAAACTCGTTCCTTTCACGTTTTATGGCCGTTTTCATGAGCTATGGCCCATAGTTTTGGCGTCCCACGGAGATTTAAACTACCATTACACCCGATACATGTTTGATAGTTAGGACAAAAAACACGCCGTTTTCATGTTTTATGGTCGTTTTCATGAGCTATTGTCCACAATTTTGGGGGTTCTAGAGAGGTTTGGAATGATCGTTACACCCGATACATGTTCAAGAGTTATAACAAAAAAACGTCATTATCCCGTTTTCTGGCCATTTTCATAAGCTATTGCCCACATTTTGGGGGTTCTAGGGAGATGTACAACGACCGTTAGACCCGATACATGTTTGAGGGCATGACCAAAAACTCGTCGTTTGGTGTTTATGGCCGTTTTCATGAGTTATTGCCCATAGTTGTGGGGTTGCATGGGGGTTTGCATGGCCCTTAAGACCCGCTACATGTTTGAGAGTTATAATAAAAAACTCGTCGCTTTCGCGTTTTCATTATCTATTGCCCACAGTTTTGAGATTCCAGTACGATTTACTACGAACATAATAACCCGTTACATATTTAAGTGTTATGACCAAAAACTCGTCATTTTCGCATTTTATGGCCGTTTTCATGAGTTATTGCCCATAGTTTTGAGGTTTCAGGGCGATTTGCATGGCCCATAAGACCCGATAAATGACGGAGAGTTATTACAAAATAAATTCGTCGCTTTCGCGTTTTATGGCTGTTTTCATGATCTACTGCCCACAGTTTTGGCGTTCCAAGGAGATTTACTCCGACCGATACACCCAATACATGTTTATAGTTATGACAAAAAACTCGTCGTTTTCACGTTTTATGGCCGTTTTCATGAGCTATTGTCCACAATTTTGGGGGTTGTAGAGAGGTTTGGAACGATCGTTACATGTTTGAGAGTTATGATAAAAAATCATCATTTTCGCGTTTTATGGCTGTTTTCATAAGCTATTGCCCACATTTTAGGGGTTCTAGGGAGATTTACAACGACCGTTATACCCGATACATGCTTGAGGGCATGACCAAAAACTTGTACTTTTGGTGTTTATGCTCATTTTCATGATTTGTTTCCCACAGTTTTCATGTACTATTGCGCATAGTTTTGGCGTTCCAGGGAGATTTACAATGACTGTTACACCCAGGACATGTTTAATAGTTATGACAAAAAACTTGTCGTTTTCACGTTTTATGGCCGTTTTGATGAGCTATTGTCCACGACTTTGGGGGTTCTAGAGATGTTTGGAATGATCGTTACACCCGATACATCCTTGTGAGTTATGACAAAAAATCATCATTTTTGTGTTTTATGGCCGTTTTCATAAGCTATTACCCACATTTTAGGGCTTCCTGGGAGATTTACAACGACCGTTACACCTGATACATGCTTGAGGGCATGACCAAAAACTCTTCGTTTGGGTGTTTATGGCCGTTTTCATGAGTTATTGCCCATAGTTTTGGGGTTTCACGGGGGTTTGCATGTCTAGTAAGACCCGAGTCATGTTTGGGAGTTATGACCAAAAAATTCTTCACGTTTCGTGTTTTCATGATCTATTGCCCACAGTTTTGAGGTTCCAGTGCGATATACAACGAACGTAATACCTGTTACATGCTTAAGTGTTATGACCAAAAACTCGTCGTTTTCGCATTTTACGGCCGTTCTCATGAGCTATTGCCCATAGTTTTGGGGTTTCAGGGCGATTTGCATGGCCCATAAGACCTGATACATGTTTGAGAGTTTGAAACAAAAACACGTTCCTTTCACGTTTTATGGCCGTTTTCATGAGCTATGGCCCATAGTTTTGGCGTTCCACAGAGAGTTACAACTACCATTACACCCGATACATGTTTGATAGTTAGGACAAAAAACACGCCGTTTTCATTTTTTATGGTCGTTTTTATGAGCTATTGTCCACAATTTTGGGGGTTGTAGAGAGGTTTGGAATGATCGTTACACCTGATACATGTTCGAGAGTTATAACAAAAAAACGTCATTATCCCGTTTTATGGCCATTTTCATAAGCTATTGCCCACATTTTGGGGGTTCTAGGGAGATGTACAACGACCGTTAGACCCGATACATGTTTGAGGGCATGACCAAAAACTCGTCGTTTGGTGTTGATGGCCGTTTTCATGAGTTATTGCCCATAGTTTTGGGGTTGCATGGGGGTTTGCATAGCCATTAAGACCCGATACATGTTTGAGAGTTATAATAAAAAACTCGTCGCTTTCGCGTTTTCATGATCTATTGCCCACAGTTTTGAGATTCCAGTACGATTTACTACGAACATAATAACCCGTTACATATTTAAGTGTTATGACCAAAAACTCGTCATTTTCGCATTTTATGGCCGTTTTCATGAGTTATTGCCCATAGTTTTGAGGTTTCAGGGCGATTTGCATGCCCATAAGACCCGATAAATGACGGAGAGTTATTACAAAATAAATTCGTCGCTTTCGCGTTTTATGGCTGTTTTCATGATCTACTGCCCACAGTTTTGGCGTTCCAGGGAGATTTACTCCGACCGATACACCCAATACATGTTTGATAGTTATGACAAAAAACTCGTCGTTTTCACGTTTTATGGCCGTTTTCATGAGCTATTGTCCACAATTTTGGGGGTTGTAGAGAGGTTTGGAACGATCGTTACATGTTTGAGAGTTATGATAAAAAATCATCATTTTCGCGTTTTATGGCTGTTTTCATAAGCTATTGCCCACATTTTAGGGGTTCTAGGGAGATTTACAACGACCGTTATACCCGATACATGCTTGAGGGCATGACCAAAAACTTGTACTTTTGGTGTTTATGCTCATTTTCATGATTTGTTTCCCACAGTTTTCATGTACTATTGCGCATAGTTTTGGTGTTCCAGGGAAATTTACAATGACTGTTACACCCAGGACATGTTTAATAGTTATGACAAAAAACTTGTCGTTTTCACGTTTTATGGCCGTTTTGATGAGCTATTGTCCACGACTTTGGGGGTTCTAGAGATGTTTGGAATGATCGTTACACCCGATACATCCTTGTGAGTTATGACAAAAAATCATCATTTTTGTGTTTTATGGCCGTTTTCATAAGCTATTACCCACATTTTAGGGCTTCCTGGGAGATTTACAACGACCGTTACACCTGATACATGCTTGAGGGCATGACCAAAAACTCTTCGTTTGGGTGTTTATGGCCGTTTTCATGAGTTATTGCCCATAGTTTTGGGATTTCACGGGGGTTTGCATGGCTAGTAAGACCCGAGTCATGTTTGGGAGTTATGACCAAAAAATTCTTCACGTTTCGCGTTTTCATGATCTATTGCCCACAGTTTTGAGGTTCCAGTGCGATATACAACGAACGTAATACCTGTTACATGCTTAAGTGTTATGACCAAAAACTCGTCGTTTTCGAATTTTACGGCCGTTCTCATGAGCTATTGCCCATAGTTTTGGGGTTTCAGGGCGATTTGCATGGCCCATAAGACCTGATACATGTTTGAGAGTTCGAAACAAAAACACGTTCCTTTCACGTTTTATGGCCGTTTTCATGAGCTATGGCCCATAGTTTTGGCGTTCCACAGAGATTTACAACTACCATTACACCCGATACATGTTTGATAGTTAGGACAAAAAACACGCCGTTTTCATTTTTTATGGTCGTTTTTATGAGCTATTGTCCACAATTTTGGGGGTTCTAGAGAGGTTTGGAATGATCGTTACACATGATACATGTTCGAGAGTTATAATAAAACAACGTCATTATCCCGTTTTATGGCCATTTTCATAAGCTATTGCCCACATTTTGGGGGTTCTAGGGAGATGTACAACGACCGTTAGACCCGATACATGTTTGAGGGCATGACCAAAAACTCGTCGTTTGGTGTTGATGGCTGTTTTCATGAGTTATTGCCCATAGTTTTGGGGTTGCATGGGGGTTTGCATTGCCATTAAGACCCGATACATGTTTGAGAGTTATAATAAAAAACTCGTCGCTTTCGCGTTTTCATGATCTATTGCCCACAGTTTTGAGATTCCAGTACGATTTACTACGAACATAATAACCCGTTACATGTTTAAGTGCTATGACCAAAACCTCGTCATTTTCGCATTTTCTGGCCATTTTCATGAGTTATTGCCCATAGTTTTGAGGTTTCAGGGCGATTTGCATGGCCCATAAGACCCGATAAATGACGGAGAGTTATTACAAAATAAACTCGTCGCTTTCCGCGTTTTATGGCTGTTTTCATGATCTACTGCCCACAGTTTTGGCGTTCTAGGGAGATTTAATCCGACCGATACACCCAATGCATGTTTGATAGTTATGACAAAAAACTCGTCGTTTTCACGTTTTATGGCAATTTTCATGAGCTATTGTCCACAACTTTGGGGGTTGTAGAGAGGATCTGAACGATCGTTACATGTTTGAGATTTATGATAAAAAATCATCATTTTCGCGTTTTATGGCTGTTTTCATAAGCTATTGCCCACATTTTAGGGGTTCCAGGGATATTTACAACGACCGTTAGACCCGATACATGCTTGAGGGCATGAGAAAAATCTTGTAGTTTTGGTGTTTATGGTCATTTTCATGATTCGTTTCCCACAGTTTTCATGTACTATTGCGCATAGTTTTGGCGTGCCAGGGAGATTTACAATGACTGTTACACCCCAGACATGTTTAATAGTTATGACAAAAAACTTGTCGTTTTCACCTTTTATGGCCGTTTTGATGAGCTATTGTCCACGACTTTGGGGGTTCTAGAGAGGTTTGGAATGATCGTTACACCCGATACATCCTTGTGAGTTATGACAAAAAATCATCATTTTCTTTTGTTATGGCCGTTTTCAGAAGCTATTACCCACAATTTAGGGCTTCCTGGGAGATTTACAACGACCGTTACACCTGATACATGTTCGAGAGTTATAACAAAAAAACGTCATTATCGCGTTTTATGGCCATTTTCATAAGCTATTGCCCACATTTTGGGGGTTCTAGGGAGATGTACAACGACCGTTAGACCCGATACATGTTTGAGGGCATGACCAAAAACTCGTCGTTTGGTGTTTATGGCCGTTTTCATGAGTTATTGCCCATAGTTTTGGGGTTGCATGGGGGTTTGCATGGCCCTTAAGACCCGATACATGTTTGAGAGTTATAATAAAAAACTCGTCGCTTTCGCGTTTTCATGATCTATTGCCCACAGTTTTGAGATTCCAGTACGATTTACTACGAACATAATAACCCATTACATGTTTAAGTGTTATGACCAAAAACTCGTCATTTTCGCATTTTATGGCCGTTTTCATGAGTTATTGCCCATAGTTTTGGGGTTTCAGGGCGATTTGCATGGCCCATAAGACCCGATAAATGACGGAGAGTTATTACAAAATAAACTCGTCGCTTTCGCGTTTTATGGCTGTTTTCGTGATCTACCGCCCACAGTTTTGGCGTTCCAGGGAGATTTACTCCGCCGATACACCCAATACATGTTTGATAGTTATGACAAAAAACTCGTCGTTTTCACGTTTTATGGCCGTTTTCATGAGCTATTGTCCACAATTTTGGGGGTTGTAGAGAGGTTTGGAACGATCGTTACATGTTTGAGAGTTATGATAAAAAATCATCATTTTCGCGTTTTATGGCTGTTTTCATAAGCTATTGCCCACATTTTTGGGGTTCTAGGGAGATTTACAACGACCGTTATACCCGATACATGCTTGAGGGCATGACCAAAAACTTGTAGTTTTGGTGTTTATGGCCATTTTCATGATTTGTTTCCCACAGTTTTCATGTACTATTGCGCATAGTTTTGGCGTTCCAGGAAGATTTACAATGAGTGTTACACCCCGGACATGTTTAATAGTTATGACAAAAAACTTGTCGTTTTCATGTTTTATGGCTGTTTTGATGAGCTATTGTCCACGACTTTGGGGGTCTAGAGAGGTTTGGAATGATCGTTACACCCGATACATCCTTGTGAGTTATGACAACAAATCATCATTTTCGTGTTTTATGGCCGTTTTCATAAGCTATTACCCACATTTTAGGGCTTCCTGGGAGATTTACAACGACCGTTACACCTGATACATGCTTGAGGGCATGACCAAAAACTCTTCGTTTGGGTGTTTATGGCCGTTTTTATGAGTTATTGCCCATAGTTTTTGGGGTTTCACGTGGGTTTGCATGGCTAGTAAGACCCGAGACATGTTTCGGAGTTATGACCAAAAAATTCTTCATGTTTCGCGTTTTCATGATCTATTGCCCACAGTTTTGAGGTTCCAGTGCGATTTACAACGAACGTAATACCCGTACATGCTTAAGTGTTATGACCAAAAACTCGTCGTTTTCGCATTTTATGGCCGTTCTCATGAGCTATTGCCCATAGTTTTGGGGTTTCAGGGCGATTTGCATGGCCCATAAGATCTGATACATGTTTGAGAGTTCTAAACAAAAACTCGTTCCTTTCGCGTTTTATGGCTGTTTTCATGAGCTATGGCCCACAGTTTTGGCGTTCCACGGAGATTTACAACTACCATTACACCCGATACATGTTTGATAGTTAGGACAAAAACGCGCTATTTTCATGTTTTATGGTCGTTTTTATGAGCTATTGTCCACAATTTTGGGGGTTCTAGAGAGGTTTGAAATGATCGTTACACCCGATACATGTTCGAGAGTTATAAGAAAAAATCGTCATTATCGCGTTTTATGGCCATTTTCATAAGCTATTGCCCACATTTTCGGGGTTCTAGGGAGATGTACAACGACCGGTAGACCCGATACATGTTTGAGGGCATGACCAAAAACTCGTCGTTTGGTGGTTATGGCCGTTTTCATGAGTTCTTGCCCATAGTTTTGGGGTAACATGGGGGTTTGCATGGCCCTTAAGACCCGATACATGTTTGAGAGTTATAATAAAAAACTCGTCGCTTTCGCGTTTTCATGATCTATTGCCCACAGTTTTGAGATTCCAGTACGATTTACTACGAACATAATAACCCGTTACATGTTTAAGTGTTATGACCAAAAACTCGTCATTTTCGCATTTTATGGCCGTTTTCATGAGTTATTGCCCATAGTTTTGAGGTTTCAGGGGTATTCGCATGGCCCATAAGACCCGATAAATGACGGAGAGTTATTAAAAAATAAACTCGTTCTTTCGTGTTTTATGGCTGTTTTCATGATCTACTGCCCACAATTTTGGCGTTCCAGGGAGATTTACTCCGGCCGACACACCCAATACATGTTTGATAGTTATGACAAAAAACTCGTCGTTTTCACGTTTTATGGCCGTTTTCATGAGCTATTGTCCACAATTTTGGGGGTTGTAGAGAGGTTTGGAACGATCGTTACATGTTTGAGAGTTATGATAAAAAATCATCATTTTCGCGTTTTATGGCTGTTTTCATAAGCTATTGCCCACATTTTAGGGGTTCTAGGGAGATTTACAACGACCGTTATACCCGATACATGCTTGAGGGCATGACCAAAAACTTGTAGTTTTGGTGTTTATGGCCATTTTCATGATTTGTTTCCCACAGTTTTCATGTACTATTGCGCATAGTTTTGGCGTTCCAGGAAGATTTACAATGAGTGTTACACCCCGGAGATGTTTAATAGTTATGACAAAAAACTTGTCGTTTTCATGTTTTATGGCTGTTTTGATGAGCTATTATCCACGACTTTGGGGGTCTAGAGAGGTTTGGAATGATCGTTACACCCGATACATCCTTGTGAGTTATGACAAAAAATCATCATTTTCTTGTTTTATGGCCGTTTTCAGAATCTATTACCCACATTTTAGGGCTTCCTGGGAGATTTACAACGACCGTTACACCTGATACATGTTCGAGAGTTATAACAAAAAAACGTCATTATCGCGTTTTATGGCCATTTTCATAAGCTATTGCCCACATTTTGGGGGTTCTAGGGAGATGTACAACGACTGTTAGACCCGATACATGTTTGAGGGCATGACCAAAAACTCGTCGTTTGGTGTTTATGGCCGTTTTCATGAGTTATTGCCCATAGTTTGGGGGTTGCATGGGGGTGTGCATGGCCCTTAAGACCCGATACATGTTTGAGAGTTATGATAAAAAACTCGTCGCTTTCGCGTTTTCATGATCTATTGCCCACAGTTTTGAGATTCCAGTACGATTTACTACGAACATAATAACCCATTACATGTTTAAGTGTTATGACCAAAAACTCGTCATTTTCGCATTTTATGGCCGTTTTCATGAGTTATTGCCCATAGTTTTGGGTTTCAGGGCGATTTGCATGGCCCATAAGACCCGATAAATGACGCAGAGTTATTACAAAATAAACTCGTCGCTTTCGCGTTTTATGGTTGTTTTCGTGATCTACCGCCCACAGTTTTGGCGTTCCAGGGAGATTTACTCCGACCGATACACCCAATACATGTTTGATAGTTATGACAAAAAACTCGTCGTTTTCACGTTTTATGGCCGTTTTCATGAGCTATTGTCCACAATTTTGGGGGTTGTAGAGAGGTTTGGAACGATCGTTACATGTTTGAGAGTTATGATAAAAAATCATCATTTTCGCGTTTTATGGCTGTTTTCATAAGCTATTGCCCACATTTTAGGGGTTCTAGGGAGATTTACAACGACCGTTATACCCGATACATGCTTGAGGGCATGACCAAAAACTTGTAGTTTTGGTGTTTATGGCCATTTTCATGATTTGTTTCCCACAGTTTTCATGTACTATTGCGCATAGTTTTGGCGTTCCAGGAAGATTTACAATGAGTGTTACACCCCGGACATGTTTAATAGTTATGACAAAAAACTTGTCGTTTTCATGTTTTATGGCTGTTTTGATGAGCTATTGTCCACGACTTTGGGGGTCTAGAGAGGTTTGGAATGATCGTTACACCCGATACATCCTTGTGAGTTATGACAAAAAATCATCATTTTCGTGTTTTATGGCCGTTTTCATAAGCTATTACCCACATTTTAGGGCTTCCTGGGAGATTTACAACGACCGTTACACCTGATACATGCTTGAGGGCATGACCAAAAACTCTTCGTTTGGGTGTTTATGGCCGTTTTTATGAGTTATTGCCCATAGTTTTTGGGGTTTCACGGGGGTTTGCATGGCTAGTAAGACCCGAGACATGTTTGGGAGTTATGACCAAAAAATTCTTCATGTTTCGCGTTTTCATGATCTATTGCCCACAGTTTTGAGGTTCCAGTGCGATTTACAACGAACGTAATACCTGTTACATGCTTAAGTGTTATGACCAAAAACTCGTCGTTTTCGCATTTTATGGCCGTTCTCATGAGCTATTGCCCATAGTTTTGGGGTTTCAGGGCGATTTGCATGGCCCATAAGATCTGATACATGTTTGAGAGTTCTAAACAAAAACTCGTTCCTTTCGCGTTTTATGGCTGTTTTCATGAGCTATGGCCCACAGTTTTGGCGTTCCACGGAGATTTACAACTACCATTACACCCGATACATGTTTGATAGTTAGGACAAAAACGCGCTATTTTCATGTTTTATGGTCGTTTTTATGAGCTATTGTCCACAATTTTGGGGGTTCTAGAGAGGTTTGAAATGATCGTTACACCCGATACATGTTCGAGAGTTATAAGAAAAAAATCGTCATTATCGCGTTTTATGGCCATTTTCATAAGCTATTGCCCACATTTTCGGGGTTCTAGGGAGATGTACAACGACCGGTAGACCCGATACATGTTTGAGGGCATGACCAAAAACTCGTCGTTTGGTGGTTATGGCCGTTTTCATGAGTTCTTGCCCATAGTTTTGGGGTAACATGGGGGTTTGCATGGCCCTTAAGACCCGATACATGTTTGAGAGTTATAATAAAAAACTCGTCGCTTTCGCGTTTTCATGATCTATTGCCCACAGTTTTGAGATTCCAGTACGATTTACTACGAACATAATAACCCGTTACATGTTTAAGTGTTATGACCAAAAACTCGTCATTTTCGCATTTTATGGCCGTTTTCATGAGTTATTGCCCATAGTTTTGAGGTTTCAGGGGTATTCGCATGGCCCATAAGACCCGATAAATGACGGAGAGTTATTAAAAAATAAACTCGTTCTTTCGTGTTTTATGGCCGTTTTCATGATCTACTGCCCACAATTTTGGCATTCCAGGGAGATTTACTCCGACCGATACACCCAATACATGTTTGATAGTTATGACAAAAAACTCGTCGTTTTCACGTTTTATGGCCGTTTTCATGAGCTATTGTCCACAATTTTGGGGGTTGTAGAGAGGTTTGGAACGATCGTTACATGTTTGAGAGTTATGATAAAAAATCATCATTTTCGCGTTTTATAGCTGTTTTCATAAGCTATTGCCCACATTTTGGGGTTCTAGGGAGATTTACAACGACCGTTAGACCCGATACATGCTTGAGGGCATGACCAAAAACTTGTAGTTTTGGTGTTTATGGTCATTTTCATGATTTGTTTCCCACAGTTTTCATGTACTATTGCGCATAGTTTTGGCGTTCCAGGGAGATTTACAATGACTGTTACACCCCAGACATGTTTAATAGTTATGACAAAAAACTTGTCGTTTTCACGTTTTATGGCCGTTTTGATGAGCTATTGTCCACGACTTTGGGGGTTCTAGAGAGGTTTGGAATGATCGTTACACCCGATACATCCTTGTGAGTTATGACAAAAAATCATCATTTTCTTGTTTTATGGCCGTTTTCAGAAGCTATTACCCACATTTTAGGGCTTCCTGGGAGATTTACAACAACCGTTACACCCGATACATGTTCGAGAGTTATAACAAAAAAACATCATTATCACGTTTTATGGCCATTTTCATAAGCTATTGCCCACATTTTGGGGGTTCTAGGGAGATGTACAACGACCGTTAGACCCGATACATGTTTGAGGGCATGACCAAAAACTCGTCGTTTGGTGTTTATGGCCGTTTTCATGAGTTATTGCCCATAGTTTTGGGGTTGCATGGGGGTTTGCATGGCCCTTAAGACCCGATACATGTTTGAGAGTTATAATAAAAAACTCGTCGCTTTCGCGTTTTCATTATCTATTGCCCACAGTTTTGAGATTACAGTACGATTTACTACGAACATAATAACCCGTTACATGTTTAAGTTTTATGACCAAAAACTCGTCATTTTCGCATTTTATGGCCGTTTTCATGAGTTATTGCCCATAGTTTTGAGGTTTCAGGGGTATTCGCATGGCCCATAAGACCCGATAAATGACGGAGAGTTATTAAAAAATAAACTCGTTCTTTCGTGTTTTATGGCCGTTTTCATGATCTACTGCCCACAATTTTGGCGTTCCAGGGAGATTTACTCCGACCGATACACCCAATACATGTTTGATAGTTATGACAAAAAACTCGTCGTTTTCACGTTTTATGGCCGTTTTCATGAGCTATTGTCCACAATTTTGGGGGTTGTAGAGAGGTTTGGAACGATCGTTACATGTTTGAGAGTTATGATAAAAAATCATCATTTTCGCGTTTTATAGCTGTTTTCATAAGCTATTGCCCACATTTTGGGGTTCTAGGAGATTTACAACGACCGTTAGACCCGATAAATGCTTGAGGGCATGACCAAAAACTTGTAGTTTTGGTGTTTATGGTCATTTTCATGATTTGTTTCCAACAGTTTTCATGTACTATTGCGCATAGTTTTGGCGTTCCAGGGAGATTTACAATGACTGTTACACCCCAGACATGTTTAATAGTTATGACAAAAAACTTGTCGTTTTCACGTTTTATGGCCGTTTTGATGAGCTATTGTCCACGACTTTGGGGTTTCAAGAGAGGTTTGGAATGATCGTTACACCCGATACATCCTTGTGAGTTATGACAAAAAATCATCATTTTCTTGTTTTATGGCCGTTTTCAGAAGCTATTACCCACATTTTAGGGCTTCCTGGGAGATTTACAACAACCGTTACACCCGATACATGTTCGAGAGTTATAACAAAAAAACGTCATTATCACGTTTTATGGCCATTTTCATAAGCTATTGCCCACATTTTGGGGGTTCTAGGGAGATGTACAACGACCGTTAGACCCGATACATGTTTGAGGGCATGACCAAAAACTCGTCGTTTGGTGTTTATGGCCGTTTTCATGAGTTATTGCCCATAGTTTTGGGGTTGCATGGGGGTTTGCATGGCCCTTAAGACCCGATACATGTTTGAGAGTTATAATAAAAAACTCGTCGCTTTCGCGTTTTCATTATCTATTGCCCACAGTTTTGAGATTACAGTACGATTTACTACGAACATAATAACCCGTTACATGTTTAAGTTTTATGACCAAAAACTCGTCATTTTCGCATTTTATGGCCGTTTTCATGAGTTATTGCCCATAGTTTTGAGGTTTCAGGGGTATTCGCATGGCCCATAAGACCCGATAAATGACGGAGAGTTATTAAAAAATAAACTCGTTCTTTCGTGTTTTATGGCCGTTTTCATGATCTACTGCCCACAATTTTGGCGTTCCAGGGAGATTTACTCCGACCGATACACCCAATACATGTTTGATAGTTATGACAAAAAACTCGTCGTTTTCACGTTTTATGGCCGTTTTCATGAGCTATTGTCCACAATTTTGGGGGTTGTAGAGAGGTTTGGAACGATCGTTACATGTTTGAGAGTTATGATAAAAAATCATCATTTTCGCGTTTTATAGCTGTTTTCATAAGCTATTGCCCACATTTTGGGGTTCTAGGAGATTTACAACGACCGTTAGACCCGATAAATGCTTGAGGGCATGACCAAAAACTTGTAGTTTTGGTGTTTATGGTCATTTTCATGATTTGTTTCCCACAGTTTTCATGTACTATTGCGCATAGTTTTGGCGTTCCAGGGAGATTTACAATGACTGTTACACCCCAGACATGTTTAATAGTTATGACAAAAAACTTGTCGTTTTCACGTTTTATGGCCGTTTTGATGAGCTATTGTCCACGACTTTGGGGTTTCAAGAGAGGTTTGGAATGATCGTTACACCCGATACATCCTTGTGAGTTATGACAAAAAATCATCATTTTCTTGTTTTATGGCCGTTTTCAGAAGCTATTACCCACATTTTAGGGCTTCCTGGGAGATTTACAACAACCGTTACACCCGATACATGTTCGAGAGTTATAACAAAAAAACGTCATTATCACGTTTTATGGCCATTTTCATAAGCTATTGCCCACATTTTGGGGGTTCTAGGGAGATGTACAACGACCGTTAGACCCGATACATGTTTGAGGGCATGACCAAAAACTCGTCGTTTGGTGTTTATGGCCGTTTTCATGAGTTATTGCCCATAGTTTTGGGGTTGCATGGGGGTTTGCATGGCCCTTAAGACCCGATACATGTTTGAGAGTTATAATAAAAAACTCGTCGCTTTCGCGTTTTCATTATCTATTGCCCACAGTTTTGAGATTACAGTACGATTTACTACGAACATAATAACCCGTTACATGTTTAAGTTTTATGACCAAAAACTCGTCATTTTCGCATTTTATGGCCGTTTTCATGAGTTATTGCCCATAGTTTTGAGGTTTCAGGGGTATTCGCATGGCCCATAAGACCCGATAAATGACGGAGAGTTATTACAAAATAAACTCGTTCTTTCGTGTTTTATGGCCGTTTTCATGATCTACTGCCCACAATTTTGGCGTTCCAGGGAGATTTACTCCGACCGATACACCCAATACATGTTTGATAGTTATGACAAAAAACTCGTCGTTTTCACGTTTTATGGCCGTTTTCATGAGCTATTGTCCACAATTTTGGGGGTTGTAGAGAGGTTTGGAACGATCGTTACATGTTTGAGAGTTATGATAAAAAATCATCATTTTCGCGTTTTATAGCTGTTTTCATAAGCTATTGCCCACATTTTGGGGTTCTAGGAGATTTACAACGACCGTTAGACCCGATAAATGCTTGAGGGCATGACCAAAAACTTGTAGTTTTGGTGTTTATGGTCATTTTCATGATTTGTTTCCCACAGTTTTCATGTACTATTGCGCATAGTTTTGGCGTTCCAGGGAGATTTACAATGACTGTTACACCCCAGACATGTTTAATAGTTATGACAAAAAACTTGTCGTTTTCACGTTTTATGGCCGTTTTGATGAGCTATTGTCCACGACTTTGGGGTTTCAAGAGAGGTTTGGAATGATCGTTACACCCGATACATCCTTGTGAGTTATGACAAAAAATCATCATTTTCGTGTTTTATGGCCGTTTTCAGAAGCTATTACCCACATTTTAGGGCTTCCTGGGAGATTTACAACAACCGTTACACCTGATACATGTTCGAGAGTTATAACAAAAAAACGTCATTATCGCGTTTTATGGCCATTTTCATAAGCTATTGCCCACATTTTGGGGGTTCTAGGGAGATGTACAACGACCGTTAGACCCGATACATGTTTGAGGGCATGACCAAAAACTCGTCGTTTGGTGTTTATAGCCGTTTTCATGAGTTATTGCCCATAGTTTGGGGGTTGCATGGGGGTTTGCATGGCCCTTAAGACCCGATACATGTTTGAGAGTTATAATAAAAAACTCGTCGCTTTCGCGTTTTCATGATCTATTGCCCACAGTTTTGAGATTCCAGTACGATTTACTACGAACATAATAACCCATTACATGTTTAAGTGTTATGACCAAAAACTCGTCATTTTCGCATTTTATGGCCGTTTTCATGAGTTATTGCCCATAGTTTTGGGGTTTCAGGGCGATTTGCATGGCCCATAAGACCCGATAAATGACGGAGAGTTATTACAAAATAAACTCGTCGCTTTCGCGTTTTATGGCTGTTTTCATGATCTACTGCCCACAGTTTTGGCGTTCCAGGGAGATTTACTCCGACCGATACACCCAATACATGTTTGATAGTTATGACAAAAAACTCGTCGTTTTCACGTTTTATGACCGTTTTCATGAGCTATTGTCCACAATTTTGGGGGTTGTAGAGAGGTTTGGAACGATCGTTACATGTTTGAGAGTTATGAAAAAAATCATCATTTTCGCGTTTTATGGCTGTTTTCATAAGGTATTGCCCACATTTTAGGGATTCTAGGGAGATTTACAACGACCGTTATACCCGATACATGCTTGAGGGCATGACCAAAAACTTGTAGTTTTGGTGTTTATGGCCATTTTCATGATTTGTTTCCCACAGTTTTCATGTACTATTGCGCATAGTTTTGGCGTTCCAGGGAGATTTACAATGAGTGTTACACCCCGGACATGTTTAATAGTTATGACAAAAAACTTGTCGTTTTCATGTTTTATGGCCGTTTTGATGAGCTATTGTCCACGACTTTGGGGGTTCTAGAGAGGTTTGGAATGATCGTTACACCCGATACATCCTTGTGAGTTATGACAAAAAATCATCATTTTCGTGTTTTATGGCCGTTTTCATAAGCTATTACCCACATTTTAGGGCTTCCTGGGAGATTTACAACGACCGTTACACCTGATACATGCTTGAGGGCATGACCAAAAACTCTTCGTTTGGGTGTTTATGGCCGTTTTCATGAGTTATTGCCCATAGTTTTGGGATTTCACGGGGGTTTGCATGGCTAGTAAGACCCGAGACATGTTTGGGAGTTATGACCAAAAAATTCTTCACGTTTCGCGTTTTCATGATCTATTGCCCACAGTTTTGAGGTTCCAGTGTGATTTACAACGAAAGTAATACCCGTTACATGCTTAAGTGTTATGACCAAAAACTCGTCGTTTTCGCATTTTATGGCCGTTCTCATGAGCTATTGCCCATAGTTTTGGGGTTTCAGGGCGATTTGCATGGCCCATAAGACCTGATACATGTTTGAGAGTTCTAAACAAAAACTCGTTCCTTTCGCGTTTTATGGCTGTTTTCATGAGCTATGGCCCACAGTTTTGGCGTTCCATGGAGATTTACAACTACCATTACACCCGATACATGTTTGATAGTTAGGACAAAAACGCGCTGTTTTCATGTTTTATGGTCGTTTTTGTGAGCTATTGTCCACAATTTTGGGGGTTCTAGAGAGGTTTGAAATGATCGTTACACCCGATACATGTTCGAGAGTTATAAGAAAAAATCGTCATTATCGCGTTTTATGGCCATTTTCATAAGCTATTGCCCACATTTTCGGGGTTCTAGGGAGATGTACAACGACCGGTAGACCCGATACATGTTTGAGGGCATGACCAAAAACTCGTCGTTTGGTGGTTATGGCCGTTTTCATGAGTTATTGCCCATAGTTTTGGGGTAACATGGGGGTTTGCATGGCCCTTAAGACCCGATACATGTTTGAGAGTTATAATAAAAAACTCGTCGCTTTCGCGTTTTCATGATCTATTGCCCACAATTTTGAGATTCCAGTACGATTTACTACGAACATAATAACCCGTTACATGTTTAAGTGTTATGACCAAAAACTCGTCATTTTCGCATTTTATGGCCGTTTTGATGAGTTATTGCCCATAGTTTTGAGGTTTCAGGGCGATTCGCATGGCCCATAAGACTCGATAAATGACGGAGAGTTATTAAAAAATAAACTCGTCTCTTTCGTGTTTTATGGCTGTTTTCATGATCTACTGCCCACAATTTTGGCGTTCCAGGGAGATTTACTCCGACCGATACACCCAATACATGTTTGATAGTTATGACAAAAAACTCGTCGTTTTCACGTTTTATGGCCGTTTTCATGAGCTATTGTCCACAATTTTGGGGGTTGTAGAGAGGTTTGGAACGATCGTTACATGTTTGAGAGTTATGATAAAAAATCATCATTTTCGCGTTTTATGGCTGTTTTCATAAGCTATTGCCCACATTTTGGGGTTCTAGGGAGATTTACAACGACCGTTAGACCCGATACATGCTTGAGGGCATGACCAAAAACTTGTATTTTTGGTGTTTATGGTCATTTTCATGATTTGTTTCCCACAGTTTTCATGTACTATTGCGCATAGTTTTGGCGTTCCAGGGAGATTTACAATGACTGTTACACCCCAGACATGTTTAATAGTTATGACAAAAAACTTGTCGTTTTCACGTTTTATGGCCGTTTTGATGAGCTATTGTCCACGACTTTGGGGGTTCTAGAGAGGTTTGGAATGATCGTTACACCCGATACATCCTTGTGAGTTATGACAAAAAAATCATCATTTTCTTGTTTTATGGCCGTTTTCAGAAGCTATTACCCACATTTTAGGGCTTCCTGGGAGATTTACAACGACCGTTACACCTGATACATGTTCGAGAGTTATAATAAAAAATCGTCATTATCGCGTTTTATGGCCATTTTCATTAGCTATTGCCCACATTTTCGGGGTTCTAGGGAGATGTACAACGACCATTAGACCCGATACATGTTTGAGGGCATGACCAAAAACTCGTCGTTTGGTGGTTATGGCCGTTTTCATGAGTTATTGCCCATAGTTTTGGGGATACATGGGGGTTTGCATGGCCCTTAAGACCCGATACATGTTTGACTGTTATAATAAAAAACTCGTCGCTTTCGCGTTTTCATGATCTATTGCCCACAGTTTTGAGATTCCAGTACGATTTACTACGAACATAATAACCCGTTACATGTTTAAGTGCTATGACCATAACCTCGTCATTTTCGCATTTTATGGCCGTTTTCATGAGTTATTGCCCATAGTTTCGAGGTTTCAGGGCGATTTGCATGGCCCATAAGACCCGATAAATGACGGAGAGTTATTACAAAATAAACTCGTCGTTTTCACGTTTTATGGCAATTTTCATGAGCTATTGTCCACAACTTTGGGGGTTGTAGAGAGGATTGAAATGATCGTTACATGTTTGAGAGTTATGATAAAAAATCATCATTTTCGCGTTTTATGGCTGTTTTCATAAGCTATTGCCCACATTTTAGGGGTTCCAGGGAGATTTACAACGACCGTTAGACCCGATACATGCTTGAGGGCATGAGAAAAATCTTGTAGTTTTGGTGTTTATGGTCATTTTCATGATTCGTTTCCCACAGTTTTCATGTACTATTGCGCATAGTTTTGGCGTTCGAGGGAGATTTACAATGACTGTTACACCCCAGACATGTTTAATAGTTATGACAAAAAAAATAATCGTTTTCACGTTTTATGGCCGTTTTGATGAGCTATTGTCCACGACTTAGGGGGTTCTAGAGAGGTTTGGAATGATCGTTACACCCGATACATCCTTGTGAGTTATGACAAAAAATCGTCATTTTCGTGTTTTATGGCCGTTTTCATAAGCTATTACCCACATTTTAGGGCGTCCTGGGAGATTTACAACGACCGTTACACCTGATACATGCTTGAGGGCATGGCCAAAAACTCTTCGTTTGGGTGTTTATGGCCGTTTTCATGAGTTATTGCCCATAGTTTTGGGATTTCACGGGGGTTTGCATGGCTAGTAAGACCCGAGTCATGTTTGGGAGTTATGACCAAAAAATTCTTCACGTTTCGCGTTTTCATGATCTATTGCCCCCAGTTTTGAGGTTCTAGTGCGATTTACAACAAACGTAATACCCGTTACATGCTTAAGTGTTATGACCAAAAACTCGTCGTTTTCGCATTTTACGGCCGTTCTCATGAGCTATTGCCCATAGTTTTGGGGTTTCAGGGCGATTTGCATGGCCCATAAGACCTGATACATGTTTGAGAGTTCTAAACAAAAACACGTTCCTTTCACGTTTTATGGCCGTTTTCATGAGCTATGGCCCATAGTTTTAGCGTTCCACGGAGATTTACAACTACCATTACACCCGATACATGTTTGATAGTTAGGACAAAAAACACGCCGTTTTCATGTTTTATGGTCGTTTTTATGAGCTATTGTCCATAATTTTGGGGGTTCTAGAGAGGTTTGGAATGATCGTTACACCCGATACATGTTCGAGAGTTATAATAAAAAATCGTCATTATCACGTTTTATGGCCATTTTCATAAGCTATTGTCCACATTTTCTGGGTTCTAGGGAGATGTACAACGACCGTTAGACCCGATACATGTTTGAGGGCATGACCAAAAACTCATCGTTTGGTGTTTATGGCCGTTTTCATGAGTTATTGCCCATAGTTTTGGGGTTGCATGGGGGTTTGCATGGCCCTTAAGACCCGATACATGTTTGAGAGTTATAATAAAAAACTCGTCGCTTTCGCGTTTTCATGATCTATTGCCCACAGTTTTGAGATTTCAGTACGATTTACTACGAACATAATAACCCATTACATGTTTAAGTGTTATGACCAAAAACTCGTCATTTTCGCATTTTATGGCCGTTTTCATGAGTTATTGCCCATAGTTTTGGGGTTTCAGGGCGATTTGCATGGCCCATAAGACCCGATAAATGACGGAGAGTTATTACAAAATAAACTCGTCGCTTTCGCGTTTTATGGCTGTTTTCATGATCTACTGCCCACAGTTTTGGCGTTCCAGGGAGATTTACTCCGACCGATACACCCAATACATGTTTGATAGTTATGACAAAAAACTCGTCGTTTTCACGTTTTATGGCCGTTTTCATGAGCTATTGTCCACAATTTTGGGGGTTGTAGAGAGGTTTGGAACGATCGTTACATGTTTGAGAGTTATGATAAAAAATCATCATTTTCGCGTTTTATGGCTGTTTTCATAAGCTATTGCCCACATTTTAGGGGTTCTAGGGAGATGTACAACGACCGTTATACCCGATACATGCTTGAGGGCATGACCAAAAACTTGTAGTTTTGGTGTTTATGGCCATTTTCATGATTTGTTTCCCACAGTTTTCATGTACTATTGCGCATAGTTTTGGCGTTCCAGGGAGATTTACAATGACTGTTACACCCCAGGCATGTTTAATAGTTATGACAAAAAAATCGTCGTGTTCACGTTTTATGGCCGTTTTGATGAGCTATTGTCCACGACTTTGGGGGTTCTAGAGAGGTTTGGAATGATCGTTACACCTGATACATGCTTGTGAGTTATGACAAAAAATCGTCATTTTTGTGTTTATGGCCGTTTTCATAAGCTATTACCCACATTTTAGGGCTTCCTGGGAGATTTACAACGACCTTTACACCTGATACATGCTTGAGGGCATGACCAAAAACTCTTCGTTTAGGTGTTTATGGTCGTTTTCATGAGTTATTTCCCATAGTATTCGTGTTTGACGGGGGTTTGCATGGCTAGTAAGACCCGAGACATGTTTGGGAGTTATGACCAAAAAATTCGTCACGTTCGCGTTTTCATGATCTTTTGCCGACAGTTTTGAGGTTCCAGTGCGATATACAACGAACGTAATACCCGTTAAATGCTTAAGTGTTATGACCAAAAACTCGTCGTTTTCGCATTTTATGGCCGTTCTCATGAGCTATTGCCCATAGTTTGGGGGTTTTAGGGCGATTTGCATGGCCCATAAGACCTGATACATGTTTGAGAGTTCTAAACAAAAACTCGTTCCTTTCGCGTTTTATGGCCGTTTTCATGAGCTATGGCCCATAGTTTTGGCATTCCACGGAGATTTACAACTACCTTTACACCCGATACATGTTTGATAGTTAGGACAAAAAACACGCCGTTTTCATGTTTTATGGTTGTTTTTATGAGCAATTGTCCACAATTTTGGGGGTTCTAGAGAGGTTTGGAATGATCGTTACACCCGATACATGTTCGAGAGTTATAACAAAAAAACGTCATTATCGCGTTTTATGGCCATTTTCATAAGCTATTGCCCACATTTTGGGGGTTCTAGGGAGATGTACAACGACCGTTAGACCCGATACATGTTTGAGGGCATGACCAAAAACTCGTCGTTTGGTGTTTATGGCCGTTTTTTCATGAGTTATTGCCCATAGTTTCGGGGTTGCATGGGGGTTTGCATGCCCTTAAGACCCGATACATGTTTGAGAGTTATAATAAAAAACTCGTCGCTTTCGCGTTTTCATGATCTATTGCCCACAGTTTTGAGATTCCAGTACAATTTACTACGAACATAATATCCCGTTACATGTTTAAGTGTTGTGACCAAAATCTCGTCATTTTCGCATTTTATGGCCGTTTTCCTGAGTTATTTCCCATAGTATCGAGGTTTCAGGGCGATTTGCATGGCCCATAAGACCCGATAAATGACGGAGAGTTATTACAAAATAAACTCGTCGCTTTCGCGTTTTATGGCTGTTTTCATGATCTAGTGCCCACAGTTTTGGCATTCCAGGGAGATTTACACCGACCGATACACCCAATACATGTTTGATAGTTATGACCAAAAACTAGTCGTTTGCACGTTTTGTGGCCGTTTTCATAAGCTATTGTCCACAATTTTGTGGGTTGTACAGAGGTTTGGAACGATCGTAACACCCGTTACATGTTTGAGAGTTATGATAAAAAATCATCATTTTCGCGTTTTATGGTCGTTTTCATAAGCTATTGCCCACATTTTAGGGGTTCCAGGGAGATTTACAACGACCGTTAGACCCGATACATGCTTGAGGGCATGACCAAAAATTAGTAGTTTTGGTGTTTATGGCCGTCTTCATGATTTATTTCCTACAGTTTTCATAAACTATTGCGCACAGTTTTGGCGTTCCAGGGAGATTTATAATGACTGTTACACCCCATACATGTTAAATAGTTATGACAAAAAACTCATCGTTTTCATGTTTTATGGACGTTTTCATGAGCTATTGTCCACAACTTTGGGGGTTCTAGAGAGGTTTGGAACGATCGTTACACCCGATACATGCTTGTGAGTTATGACAAAAAATCGTAATTTTCGAGTTTTAAGGCCGTTTTCATAAGCTATTACCCACATTTTAGGGCTTCCTGGGAGATTTACAACGACCGATAGACCTGATACATGCTTGAGGGCATAACCAAAAACTCTTCGTTTGGGTGTTTATGGCCGTTTTCATGAGTTATTGACCATAGTTTTGGGGTTTCACGGGGGTTTGCATGGCTAGTAAGACCCGAGACATGTTTGGGAGTTATGACCCAAAAATTCTTCACGTTTCGCGTTTTCATGATCTATTGCCCATAGTTTTGAGGTTCCAGTGCGATTTACAACGAACGTAATACCCGTTACATGTTTAAGTGTTATGACCAAAAACTCGTCGTTTTCGCATTTGGTGGCCGTTCTCATGAGCTATTGCCCATAGTTTGGGGGTTTCAGGGAGATTTGCATGGCCCATAAGACCTGATACATGTTTGAGAGTTTTAAACAAATACTCGTTCCTTTCCCATTTTATGGCCGTTTTCATGAGCTATTGCCCACGGTTTTGGCGTTTCCGGGAGATTTACAACTACCATTACACCCGATACATGTTTGATAGTTAGGACAAAAAATAGCCGTTTTTATGTGCTATTGTCCACAATTTTGGGGGTTCTAGAGAGGTTTGGAATGATCGTTACACCTGATACATGTTCGAGAGTTATAACAAAAAATCGTCATTATCGCGTTTTATGGCCATTTTCATAAGCTATTGCCCACATTTTGGGGGTTCTAGGGAGATGTACACCGACCGTTAGACCCGATACATGTTTGGGGGCATGACCAAAAACTCGTCGTTTCGTGTTTATGGCCATTTTCATGAGTTATTGCCCATAGTTTTGGGGTTACATGGGGGTTTGCATGGCCCTTAAGACCCGATACATGTTTGAGAGTTATAATAAAAAAGTCGTCGCTTTCGTGTTTTCATGATCTATTTCCCACATGTTTGAGATTCCAGTACGATTTACAACGAACATAATACCCGTTACATGTTTAAGTGTTATGACCAAAATCTCGTCATTTTCGCATTTTATGGCCGTTTTCATGAGTTATTGCCTATAGTTTCGAGGTTTCAGGGCGATTTGCATAGCCCATAAGACCCGATAAATGTTTGAAAGTTATGACAAAAAACTCATCGCTTTCGCGTTTTATGGCTGTTTTCATGATCTATTGCCCACAGTTTTGGCGTTTCAGGGAGATTTACGCCGACCAATACACCCAATACATGTTTGATAGTTATGACCAAAAACTAGTCGTTTTCACGTTTTATGGCCGTTTTCATAAGCTATTTTCCACAATTTTGTGGGTTGTAGAGAGGTTTGGAACGATCGTTACACCCGTTACATGTTTGAGAGTTATGATAAAAAATCATCATTTTCGCGTTTTATGGCCGTTTTCATAAGCTATTGCCCACATTTTAGGGGTTCTTGGAAGATTTACAACGACCGTTAGACCCGATACATGCTTGAGGGCATGACAAAAAATTAGTAGTTTTGGTGTTTATGGCCGTCTTCATGATTTATTTCCTACAGTTTTCATAAACTATTGCGCACAGTTTTGGCGTTCCAGGGAGATTTACAATGACTGTTACACCCCATACATGTTAAATAGTTATGACAAAAAACTCATCGTTTTCATGTTTTATGGCCGTTTTCATGAGCTATTGTCCACAACTTTGGGGGTTCTAGAGAGGTTTGGAACGATCATTACACCCGATACATGCTTGTGAGTTATGATAAAAAATCGTAATTTTCGAGTTTTATGGCCATTTTCATAAGCTATTACCCACATTTTAGGACTTCGTGGGAGATTTACAACGACTGATAGACCTGATACATGCTTGAGGGCATAACCAAAAACACTTCGTTTGGGTGTTTATGGCCGTTTTCATGAGTTATTGCCCATAGTTTTGGGGTTTCACGGGGGTTTGCATGGCTAGTAAGACCCGAGACATGTTTGGGAGTTATGACCACAAATTCGTCGCGTTTCGCGTTTTCATGATCTATTGCCCACAGTTTTGAGGTTCCAGTGCTGTAAGGTTCCCAACCTTTAATAAGGTAGAGATCCGTGTGTTTACAATGCTAGTCCCTGGATCAATAGCTAGCATCCACAGTTAAGATGTAATATCAAGAAACAAAGGTCATAATACAACTTTATAACCAGGAATAACATAATTTTATTACATCTTACATAGCTCATTTGGCTATTACATTACATTGCAGCAGAATATCTATAAGCATGGGGTCCTTCATCTTCAAAGTGCCACATGAAGACATGTTGGTTGTAGACTTGTAATCCTAATCAATAACTTCACTAATATCAAACAAACCTGCAACATAACAAGTTACAACCACAAGGGTCAATACATTTGAATTGTATTGGCAAGCGATACTATGGTAGTATAGTGGAGTCTATCATCTATATGCATTTGGCTAAGTGGAGCTTAGGCTTGCATTGCTCAAAATAGAATTTTCCTTATCATTTGAAAACACTAAGTTTTTTTTGTTTGGCAAAAATCACCCAAGGCATCTACCAATCAAAGATTGAAGATCCTTTAACCCTTGTTCAACCACAAGTTTTTAACTTTAGAAGTTTGGATGATGAGATTCTTGATAGCTTCCATTTCTTGATGCTCAAATTGTCCTTTACCAGGGACATGGCTAAGTACTTAGATTTTACACTCTGTAGAGGTGGTGCACTTTCCCCACAAGACTTGGTTTCCCAAGACAAGATCTTTCAGAAGCCTTCCCTTAGACCAAATGGACGCGCTCCAACCTATCATTCCCACTAGCACCAACTGTCCAGATGGCTAAGTTCTAGCAACCTATATGATCCAGGCAGAGCCCATAATGCCAAGTGGTTGCACTTTAAGCTTCTCAACATTTGACATCTCAAATCTCTTTGTTCCTGGGTGGCCATCCACAAGTGAGATACACAAGGTAAACCATAAAAACGGGCCTAGTGAACCACTCAACACAAACCATTCCTTCCATTCCACCCAGGTGATTCATTCTTTTAGTTGTTTTATTAAACAAAACACAAGTCCTCGGACTTAGAAATTTTTCCATAGTGTGAATATATTTCCACCCTTGTTTTCTATTAGCTAATCTAAGCATGATAGTAGTAGGAGTCTTAACTTAGGAAATTTTACTAAGGTTTCATCTACTAGGTTTTCCCATAGCATGGTTTATACTTTAGCAAAAATTCCATGCAAGTTTTACTTAGAAAAATCACTAATGCATAGTGAAAGCAATGGGACAAAAGTATGAATCATCACTTGCCTTTTTGGTAGAGGGTATAAGTTCACTCCTTGTCCTTGCAACAATCACACTCTTCAAGTCACTACAATTCAATCAAGCAAGGCACAATCTCAATCTACCAATCAAGCAAAACATCACATAAAATAATAAACAAAACAATACATGGAAGCATGCAAAAGGGTTGTTTTATTTGTAAAAGTGGTTTCTAATGGGTCATAAACATTTGAAAACACCTAATGGTCATTTTATCAAGTGGCAAAGTCATTTGCAAAAGAATTCACTTTATAAACCATTTTCTAAACCAAGTCATTATTTTATGTGGTTTGAAAATGTCTTTAGTAAAGTAGTAGTTTTATAGGGTTCACCAAATACATTTTCAAATCATAAAACTTGGTATTTGGGGTCAGAGAGTTTGAAACAAATAATTTCCCAAAGGTTTTCTTCCAAAACCATTTTTAATAAATAAACCATATTTTTATTTGACTAGAATTGGTTTTAAATCCAAGATTCATTCTTTTGAATCACCAAATATATTTTTGAAACCACAAAGTGTTTCCTATGGTCAGTAGGTTCAAAACACACCATTTGCAAAAGAGTTTATCCCCAAAATCATTTTAGAACAATTTTTATAATCTAAATAAGCATACAAAAGTTTCTGCAAAAACAAACAATTAAACAGAAACTTTTTACTAAACAAATGGCATGGTTGGCTAGAGCTTGCTTTTCTGAATCTATTGATATAAAATTTGCAAAATTTGGACGTGTAGAACTAAAGTTATGTATTTTTCAAATTTGTATACCAAATCAGATTCTAATTCTGTTTTAAATCAAACTTCGTCCACGTGGCTGTTTCTGATTCGCCCATACCGTTTCGCTTGGATCGGCTACGGGGTGCGTTGGATCTAAGTGAGACTGGACGGTGCAGATTAGCTCGTACCCCTTCGTTAAGTGGATCTATCGTGTGCATAGGATCGTGATCTAACGGCTCACAGCGTATCAGCCAAGAACTAGCGGCGATGCGGTGGCTACTGGCGGCGGAGCTGTCAAATGACGACGGTGGCGACGCTACAGGATGCACACCGTGTTCGCAACGTCGTGGGGAAGCTCAAGGTGTGGTCAGTTTGTCGAGGGGCGCTCTGGTCCGACGTGGATTGCTCACCGGAGTCCACACGGCATCGGGCGTGCTCTGGTCATCGTTGTTGTCGAGGCTACAGGGCGTGCCGAAGAAAAGTAAAGGGTGCGTTAGACGCGCATGGTACCAGGGAGTATGCGTGCATCATCGAATAGTTTCGAGGCGGTCCGAGCTTACCAGGAATCCTCGTCGGAGTGAATGGCAGGCGGTGGCGCTATGGGTCGTCGTCGTAGTCGACGCTGCAAAGCACGCGCGGGCGAGCTGATGATACGGAGAGGTGCGCCTGGGTCTGGGGAATGTGTCTGTGTGCTTGGGGAGGCAAGGGGTGGCGAATACTGGCCGGAATTGGCAGGGAGAGTCGTCGGAGACAGAGGAGCTCGGAGAGGAATTAGGGCGGCCTGGGGGTGTGCTAAGGTGGGGCGACAGAGGGGAACGAGAGAGGAGGCGAGGGCGTTTAAGACAGCATGGTCGCAGCGAGAATTAAGCCTGTCATCAACGTGAATTTAATCAGATTCAATCGCGACAGAGTGACATTGAGGAAGGAGGAAACGGCCGGCGCGGGGTTGAAGACAGTGACGTGGCTGTGGGGCCTGTTCGTCAGCGAAAGAAAGAAATTGGAGGTGGGGTCTTGCTGTCTGCGACTGCGCGGGTGTGAGTTTGAGTGGAAAACGTTTCGCAGAGGGAGAGTTGGTGGGCTGGAACTGGGCTTGCTGGGCCAGGCTTAGTTGGGTCGAGTCCGTTTCATATTTTTTTTGTTCAGATACTTTTTCCTTTTTCCATTTCTTATTTCTGTTTTGAAATTCACTCAAACAATTCAAACAAAAAATCAAATCAAACTTTCACCAAACTTTGTATTGTGTTAGTTCTGTTTAACAACACAAAACAAGTCCAAAATAAAATAATATTTTTATTTTAGGGTCTATTAATAATTAAATGAATAGACCTTATTCATTTAATTCAAATAGGATTTGTTTTATTAAAATCTTTGTTTTGAAATCTAAAATAAAACCAAAAACACTTCAGTTGGTTTTATTTGAGAATATAAAATACTTGAAAAACTTGTTTAAAATAATTTTAACAAGTTTTGATGTTTTTAATTAAAATGGGAAAAACCTTTACTTTAATAAAATTGGTTTATTAATAAACTCTCATTATTTTATTTAAATAAACCTTTACTCTTTTAATCAAAGCAAAACATTTTATTTCAAAAGCTTGGCCAAGGTTTAATTTGGCTCTATAAAATAATCATTATTTATATTTCTACCTTTTCATTTGAAAACCAAACCTTTTTATTAAAAGATCCAAAAATAGTAATTCCAAATATTTTTAACTTTATTGTTTATTTATCTTTTTAAATCCCTTTAGGATTTTATTTGATCAAATAGGTTTGATCAATTGGAATCAAAAAGTTTCTTCTCACCATGAAAATCAACAAAGTTTTATTTTATTCATTTATTTTTCACATCACAAGATATGGAAAATCTTGGGATGTGACAAGTGCGATTTACAACGAACGTAATACCCGTTACATGTTTAAGTGTTATGACCAAAAGCTCGTCGTTTTCACATTTCATGGCTGTTCTCATGAGTTATTGCCAATAGTTTTGGGGTTTCAGGGCGATTTGCATGGCCCATAAGACCTGATACATGTTTGAGAGTTCTAAACAAAAACTCGTTCCTTTCACGTTTTATGGCCGTTTTCATCAGCTATTGCCCACAGTTTTGGTGTTCCAGGGATATTTACAACTACCATTACACCCGATACATATTTGATAGTTAGGACAAAAAAATCGCCGTTTTCACGTTTTATGGTCGTTTTTATGAGCTATTGTCCACAATTTTGGGGGTTCCAGAGAGGTTTGGAATGATCGTTACACCCGATACATGTTCGAGAGTTATAACAAAAAATCGTCATTATCACGTTTTATGGGAATTTTTATAAGCTATTGCCCACATTTTGTGGGTTCCAGGGAGATGTACAACGACTGTTAGACCCGATACATGTTTGGGGGCATGACCAAAAACTCGTCGTTTCGTGTTTATGGCCGTTTGCATGAGTTATTTCCCATAGTTTTGGGGTTACATGGGGGTTTGCATGGCCCTTAAGACCCGATACATGTTTGAGAGTTATAATAAAAAACTTGTCGCTTTCGCGTTTCATGATCTATTGCCCACACTTTCGAGATTCCAGTTCGATTTACAACGAAACGAATACCCGTTACATGTTTAAGTGTTATGACTAAAAACTCGTCATTTTCATATTTTATGGCCGTTTTCATGAGTTATTGCTCATAATTTTGAGGTTTCAGGGCGATTTGCATGGCCCATAAGACCCGATAAATGTTTGAGAGTTATGACAAAAAAACTCGTCGCTTTCGCTTTATGGCTGTTTTCATGGTCTATTGCCCACAGTTTTTGCGTTCCAGGGAGATTTACACCGACCGATACACCCAATACATGTTTGATAGTTATGACAAAAAACTAGTCGTTTTCACGTTTTATGGCCGTTTTCATGAGCTATTGTCCACAATTTTGGGGGTTGTAGAGAGGTTTGGAATGATCGTTACACCCGTTACATGTTTGAGAGTTATGACAAAAAAACTCGTCGCTTTCGCGTTTTATGGCTGCTTTCATGGTCTATTGCCCACAGTTTTGGCGTTCCAGGGAGATTTATAATGACCGTTAGACCCGATACATGCTTGAGGGCATGACCAAAAACTTGTAGTTTTGGTGTTTATGGCTGTTTTCATGATTTATTTCCTACAGTTTTCATCAACTATTGCGCACAGTTTTGGCGTTCCAGGGAGATTTACAATGACTGGCACACCCCATAAATGTTTAATAGTTATGATAAAAAACTCATCGTTTTCATGTATTATGGCCATTTTCATTGAGCTATTGTCCACGACTTTGGGGGTTCTAGAGAGGTTTGGAACGATCGTTACACCCGATACATGCATGTGAGTTATGACAAAAAATCATAATTTTCGTGTTTTATGGCCGTTTTCATAAGTTATTACCCACATTTTAGGGCTTCCTAGGAGATTTACAACGACCGTTAGACCCGATACATGCTTGAGGGCATGACCAAAAACTCTTCGTTTGGGTGTTTATGGATGTTTTTATGAGTTATTGCCCATAGTTTTGAGGTTTCAAGGCGGTTTGCATGGCCCATAAGACCCGATAAATGTCGGAGAGTTATTAAAAAATAAACTCGTCGCTTTCGCGTTTTATGGCTATTTTTATGATCTACTGCCCACGGTTTTGGCGTTCCAGGGAGATTTACACCGACCGATACACCCAATACATGTTTGATAGTTATGACAAAAAAACTCGTCGTTTTCATGTTTTATGGCCGTTTTCATGAGCCATTATCCACAATTTTGGGGGTTATAGAGAGGTTTGGAAAGATCGTTACACCCGTTACATGTTTGAGAGTTATGATAAAAAAATCATCATTTTCACGTTTTATGGCCGTTTTCATAAGCTATTGCCCATATTTTAGGGGTTCCAGGGAAATTTACAACGACCGTTAGACCCGATCCATGCTTGAGGGCATGACCAAAAACTTGTAGTTTTGGTGTTTATGGCCGTTTTCATGATTTATTTCCTACAGTTTTCATGAACTATTGCGCACATTTTTGGCGTTCCAGGGAGATTTACATTGACTGCCACACCCCATACATGTTTAATAGTTATGACAAAAAACTCATTGTTTTCATGTTTTATGGCCATTTCCAATGAGCTATTGTCCACGACTTTGGGTGTTCTAGAGAGGTTTGGAACGATCGTTACACCCGATACATGCTTGTGAGTGATAACGAAAAATCGTAATTTTCGTGTTTTATGGCCGTTTTCATAAGCTATTACCCACTTTTTAGGGCTTCCTGGGAGATTTACAACGACCGTTAGACCTGATACATGATTGATGATATGACCAAAAACTCTTTGTTTGGGTGTTTATGGCCGTTTTCATGAGTTATTGCCCATAGTTTTGGGCTTTCGCGGGGGTTTGCATGGCTAGTAAGACCCGAGACATGTTTGGGAGTTATAACCAAAAAAATCATCACGTTTTGCGTTTTCATGATATATTGCCCACAGTTTTGAGGTTCCAGTGCGATTTACAACGAACGTAATACCCGTTACATGTTTAAGTGTTATGACCAAAAACTCGTCGTTTTCGCATTTTATGGCCGTTCTCATGAGCTATTGCCCATAGTTTTGGTGTTTCATGGCGATTTGCATGGCCAATAAGACCTGATACATGTTTGAGAGTTCTAAACAAAAACTCGTTCCTTTCGCGTTTTATGGCCGTTTTCATGAGCTTTGCCCACAGTTTTGGCGTTTCTGGGAGATTTACAACTACCATTACACCCGATACATGTTTTATAGTTAGGACAAAAAACTCACCGT
This sequence comes from Avena sativa, assembly GCA_916181665.1. NCBI lineage: Eukaryota > Viridiplantae > Streptophyta > Magnoliopsida > Poales > Poaceae > Avena > Avena sativa. The sequence goes on along the minus strand of OV702300.1, from coordinate 23,969,499 downwards.
TTTCATGTTTTATGGTCGTTTTTATGAGCTATTGTCCACAATTTTGGGGGTTCTAGAGAGGTTTGGAATGATCGTTACACCTGATACATGTTTGAGAATTATAACAAAAAATTGTCATTATCGCGTTTTATGGCCATTTTCATAAGATATTGCCCACATTTTGGGGGTTCTAAGGAGATGTACAACAACCGTTAGACCGATACATGTTTGGGGGCATGACCAAAAACTCGTCGTTTGGTGTTTATGGCCGTTTTCATGAGTTATTGCCCATAGTTTTGGGGTTACATGGGGGTTTGCATGGCCCTTAAGACCCGATACATGATTGAGAGTTATAATAAAAAACTCGTCGCTTTCGCATTTTCATGATCTAGTGCCCACATTTTTGAGATTCCAGTACGATTTACAACGGACATAATACTCGTTACATGTTTAAGTGTTATGACCAAAAACTCGAAATTTTCGCATTTTATGGCCGTTTTCATGAGTTATTGCCCATAGTTTTGGGGTTTCAGGGCGATTTGCATTGCCCATAAGACCCGATAAATGTTTGAGAGTTATGACAAAAAAACTCGTCGCTTTCGCGTTTTATGGCTGTTTTCATGGTCTATTGCCCACAGTTTTGGCGTTCCAGGGAGATTTACACCGAACGATACACCCAATACATGTTGGATGGTTATGACAAAAAACTAGTCGTTTTCACGTTTTATGGCCGTTTTCATGAGCTATTGTCCACAATTTTGGGGGTTGTAGAGAGGTTTGGAACGATCGTTACACCAGTTACATGTTTGAGAGTTATGACAAAAAAACTCGTCGCTTTCGCGTTTTATGGCTGTTTTCATGGTCTATTGGCCACAGTTTTGGCGTTCCAGGGAGATTTATAATGACCGTTAGACCCGATACATGCTTGAGGGCATGAACAAAAACTTGTAGTTTTGGTGTTTATGGCCGTTTTCATGATTTATTTCCTACAGTTTTCATCAACTATTGCGCACAGTTTTGGCGTTCTAGGGAGATTTACAATGACTGGCACATCCCATAAATGTTTAATAGTTATGACAAAAAACTCATCGTTTTCATGTTTTATGGCCATTTTCATTGAGCTATTGTCCACGACTTTGGGGGTTCTAGAGAGGTTTGGAACCATCGTTACACCCGATACATGCTTGTGAGTTATGACAAAAAATCATAATTTTAGTGTTTTATGGCCGTTTTCATAAGCTATTACCCACATTTTAGGGCTTCCTGGGAGATTTACAACGACCGTTAGACCCGATACATGCTTGAGGGCATGACCAAAAACTCTTCGTTTGGGTGTTTATGGCTGTTTTTATGAGTTATTGCCCATAGTTTTGAGGTTTCAGGGAGGTTTGCACGGCCCATAAGACCCGATAAATGTCGGAGAGTTATTAAAAAATAAAATCGTTGCTATCGCGTTTTATGGCTGTTTTCATGATCTACTTCCCACGGTTTTGGCGTTCCGGGGAGATTTACACCGACCGATACACCCAATACATGTTTGATAGTTATGACAAAAAACTCGTCGTTTTCATGTTTTATGGCCGTTTTCATGAGCCATTGTCCACAATTTTGGGGGTTGTAGAGAGGTTTGGAAAGATCGTTACACCCGTTACATGTTTGAGAGTTATGATAAAAAAAATCATCATTTTCACGTTTTATGGCCGTTTTCATAAGCTATTGCCCATATTTTAGGGGTTCCAGGGAAATTTACAACGGCGGTTAGACCCGATCCATGCTTGCATGACCAAAAACTTGTAGTTTTGGTGTTTATGGCTGTTTTCATGATTTATTACCTACAGTTTTCATGAACTATTGCGCGCATTTTTGGCGTTCCAGGGAGATTTACAATGACTGCCACACCCCATACATGTTTAATAGTTATGACAAAAAACTCATTGTTTTCATGTTTTATGGCCATTTCCAATGAGCTATTGTCCACGACTTTGGGGGTTCTAGAGAGGTTTGGAACGATCGTTACACCCGATACATGCTTGTGAGTTATGACGAAAAATCGTAATTTTCGTGTTTTATGGCTGTTTTCATAAGCTATTACCCACATTTTAGGGCTTCCTAGGAGATTTACAACGACCGTTAGACCTGATACATGATTGATGATATGACCAAAAACTCTTCGTTTGGGTGTTTATGGCCGTTTTAATGAGTTATTGCCCATAGTTTTGGGCTTTCGCGCGGGTTTGCATGGCTAGTAAGACCCGAGACATTTTTGGGAGTTATGACCAAAAAAATCATCACGTTTTGCGTTTTCATGATCTATTGCCCACAGTTTTGAGGTTCCAGTGCGATTTACAACGAACGTAATACCCGTTACATGTTTAAGTGTTATGACCAAAAACTCGTCGTTTTCGTATTTTATGGCCGTTCTGGTGAGCTATTGCCCATAGTTTTGGTGTTTCAGGGACATTTCCATGGCCCATAAGACCCGATACATGTTTGAGAGTTCTAAACAAAAACTCGTTCCTTTCGCGTTTTATGGCCGTATTCATGAGCTTTGCCCACAGTTTTGGCGTTTCTGGGAGATTTACAACTACCATTACACCCGATACATGTTTTATAGTTAGGACAAAAAACTCGCCGTTTTCATGTTTTATGGTCGTTTTTATGAGCTATTGTCCACAATTTTGGGGGTTCTAGAGAGGTTTGGAATGATCGTTACACCTGATACATGTTCGAGAATTATAACAAAAAATCGTCATTATCGCGTTTTATGGCCATTTTCATAAGATATTGCCCACATTTTGGGGGTTCTAGGGAGATGTACAACAACCGTTAGACCGATACATGTTTGGGGGCATGACCAAAAACTCGTCGTTTGGTGTTTATGGCCGTTTTCATGAGTTATTGCCCATAGTTTTGGGGGTTACATGGGGGTTTGCATGGCCCTTAAGACCCGATACATGATTGAGAGTTATAATAAAAAACTCGTCGCTTTCGCATTTTCATGATCTAGTGCCCACATTTTTGAGATTCCAGTACGATTTACAACGGACATAATACTCGTTACATGTTTAAGTGTTATGACCAAAAACTCGAAATTTTCGCATTTTATGGCCGTTTTCATGAGTTATTGCCCATAGTTTTGGGGTTTCAGGGCGATTTGCATTGCCCATAAGACCCGATAAATGTTTGAGAGTTATGACAAAAAAACTCGTCGCTTTCGCGTTTTATGGCTGTTTTCATGGTCTATTGCCCACAGTTTTGGCGTTCCAGGGAGATTTACACCGAACGATACACCCAATACATGTTGGATGGTTATGACAAAAAACTAGTCGTTTTCACGTTTTATGGCCGTTTTCATGAGCTATTGTCCACAATTTTGGGGGTTGTAGAGAGGTTTGGAACGATCGTTACACCAGTTACATGTTTGAGAGTTATGACAAAAAAACTCGTCGCTTTCGCGTTTTATGGCTGTTTTCATGGTCTATTGGCCACAGTTTTGGCGTTCCAGGGAGATTTATAATGACCGTTAGACCCGATACATGCTTGAGGGCATGAACAAAAACTTGTAGTTTTGGTGTTTATGGCCGTTTTCATGATTTATTTCCTACAGTTTTCATCAACTATTGCGCACAGTTTTGGCGTTCTAGGGAGATTTACAATGACTGGCACATCCCATAAATGTTTAATAGTTATGACAAAAAACTCATCGTTTTCATGTTTTATGGCCATTTTCATTGAGCTATTGTCCACGACTTTGGGGGTTCTAGAGAGGTTTGGAACCATCGTTACACCCGATACATGCTTGTGAGTTATGACAAAAAATCATAATTTTAGTGTTTTATGGCCGTTTTCATAAGCTATTACCCACATTTTAGGGCTTCCTGGGAGATTTACAACGACCGTTAGACCCGATACATGCTTGAGGGCATGACCAAAAACTCTTCGTTTGGGTGTTTATGGCTGTTTTTATGAGTTATTGCCCATAGTTTTGAGGTTTCAGGGAGGTTTGCACGGCCCATAAGACCCGATAAATGTCGGAGAGTTATTAAAAAATAAAATCGTTGCTTTCGCGTTTTATGGCTGTTTTCATGATCTACTTCCCACGGTTTTGGCGTTCCGGGGAGATTTACACCGACCGATACACCCAATACATGTTTGATAGTTATGACAAAAAACTCGTCGTTTTCATGTTTTATGGCCGTTTTCATGAGCCATTGTCCACAATTTTGGGGGTTGTAGAGAGGTTTGGAAAGATCGTTACACCCGTTACATGTTTGAGAGTTATGATAAAAAAAATCATCATTTTCACGTTTTATGGCCGTTTTCATAAGCTATTGCCCATATTTTAGGGGTTCCAGGGAAATTTACAACGGCGGTTAGACCCGATCCATGCTTGCATGACCAAAAACTTGTAGTTTTGGTGTTTATGGCCGTTTTCATGATTTATTACCTACAGTTTTCATGAACTATTGCGCGCATTTTTGGCGTTCCAGGGAGATTTACAATGACTGCCACACCCCATACATGTTTAATAGTTATGACAAAAAACTCATTGTTTTCATGTTTTATGGCCATTTCCAATGAGCTATTGTCCACGACTTTGGGGGTTCTAGAGAGGTTTGGAACGATCGTTACACCCGATACATGCTTGTGAGTTATGACGAAAAATCGTAATTTTCGTGTTTTATGGCTGTTTTCATAAGCTATTACCCACATTTTAGGGCTTCCTAGGAGATTTACAACGACCGTTAGACCTGATACATGATTGATGATATGACCAAAAACTCTTCGTTTGGGTGTTTATGGCCGTTTTAATGAGTTATTGCCCATAGTTTTGGGCTTTCGCGCGGGTTTGCATGGCTAGTAAGACCCGAGACATTTTTGGGAGTTATGACCAAAAAAATCATCACGTTTTGCGTTTTCATGATCTATTGCCCACAGTTTTGAGGTTCCAGTGCGATTTACAACGAACGTAATACCCGTTACATGTTTAAGTGTTATGACCAAAAACTCGTCGTTTTCGTATTTTATGGCCGTTCTGGTGAGCTATTGCCCATAGTTTTGGTGTTTCAGGGACATTTCCATGGCCCATAAGACCCGATACATGTTTGAGAGTTCTAAACAAAAACTCGTTCCTTTCGCGTTTTATGGCCGTATTCATGAGCTTTGCCCACAGTTTTGGCGTTTCTGGGAGATTTACAACTACCATTACACCCGATACATGTTTTATAGTTAGGACAAAAAACTCGCCGTTTTCATGTTTTATGGTCGTTTTTATGAGCTATTGTCCACAATTTTGGGGGTTCTAGAGAGGTTTGGAATGATCGTTACACCTGAGACATGTTCGAGAATTATAACAAAAAATCGTCATTATCGCGTTTTATGGCCATTTTCATAAGATATTGCCCACATTTTGGGGGTTCTAGGGAGATGTACAACAACCGTTAGACCGATACATGTTTGGGGGCATGACCAAAAACTCGTCGTTTGGTGTTTATGGCCGTTTTCATGAGTTATTGCCCATAGTTTTGGGGGTTACATGGGGGTTTGCATGGCCCTTAAGACCCGATACATGATTGAGAGTTATAATAAAAAACTCGTCGCTTTCGCATTTTCATGATCTAGTGCCCACATTTTTGAGATTCCAGTACGATTTACAACGGACATAATACTCGTTACATGTTTAAGTGTTATGACCAAAAACTCGAAATTTTCGCATTTTATGGCCGTTTTCATGAGTTATTGCCCATAGTTTTGGGGTTTCAGGGCGATTTGCATTGCCCATAAGACCCGATAAATGTTTGAGAGTTATGACAAAAAAACTCGTCGCTTTCGCGTTTTATGGCTGTTTTCATGGTCTATTGCCCACAGTTTTGGCGTTCCAGGGAGATTTACACCGAACGATACACCCAATACATGTTGGATGGTTATGACAAAAAACTAGTCGTTTTCACGTTTTATGGCCGTTTTCATGAGCTATTGTCCACAATTTTGGGGGTTGTAGAGAGGTTTGGAACGATCGTTACACCAGTTACATGTTTGAGAGTTATGACAAAAAAACTCGTCGCTTTCGCGTTTTATGGCTGTTTTCATGGTCTATTGGCCACAGTTTTGGCGTTCCAGGGAGATTTATAATGACCGTTAGACCCGATACATGCTTGAGGGCATGAACAAAAACTTGTAGTTTTGGTGTTTATGGCCGTTTTCATGATTTTTTTCCTACAGTTTTCATCAACTATTGCGCACAGTTTTGGCGTTCTAGGGAGATTTACAATGACTGGCACATCCCATAAATGTTTAATAGTTATGACAAAAAACTCATCGTTTTCATGTTTTATGGCCATTTTCATTGAGCTATTGTCCACGACTTTGGGGGTTCTAGAGAGGTTTGGAACCATCGTTACACCCGATACATGCTTGTGAGTTATGACAAAAAATCATAATTTTAGTGTTTTATGGCCGTTTTCATAAGCTATTACCCACATTTTAGGGCTTCCTGGGAGATTTACAACGACCGTTAGACCCGATACATGCTTGAGGGCATGACCAAAAACTCTTCGTTTGGGTGTTTATGGCTGTTTTTATGAGTTATTGCCCATAGTTTTGAGGTTTCAGGGAGGTTTGCACGGCCCATAAGACCCGATAAATGTCGGAGAGTTATTAAAAAATAAAATCGTTGCTTTCGCGTTTTATGGCTGTTTTCATGATCTACTTCCCACGGTTTTGGCGTTCCGGGGAGATTTACACCGACCGATACACCCAATACATGTTTGATAGTTATGACAAAAAACTCGTCGTTTTCATGTTTTATGGCCGTTTTCATGAGCCATTGTCCACAATTTTGGGGGTTGTAGAGAGGTTTGGAAAGATCGTTACACCCGTTACATGTTTGAGAGTTATGATAAAAAAAATCATCATTTTCACGTTTTATGGCCGTTTTCATAAGCTATTGCCCATATTTTAGGGGTTCCAGGGAAATTTACAACGGCGGTTAGACCCGATCCATGCTTGCATGACCAAAAACTTGTAGTTTTGGTGTTTATGGCCGTTTTCATGATTTATTACCTACAGTTTTCATGAACTATTGCGCGCATTTTTGGCGTTCCAGGGAGATTTACAATGACTGCCACACCCCATACATGTTTAATAGTTATGACAAAAAACTCATTGTTTTCATGTTTTATGGCCATTTCCAATGAGCTATTGTCCACGACTTTGGGGGTTCTAGAGAGGTTTGGAACGATCGTTACACCCGATACATGCTTGTGAGTTATGACGAAAAATCGTAATTTTCCTGTTTTATGGCTGTTTTCATAAGCTATTACCCACATTTTAGGGCTTCCTAGGAGATTTACAACGACCGTTAGACCTGATACATGATTGATGATATGACCAAAAACTCTTCCTTTGGGTGTTTATGGTCGTTTTCATGAGTTATTGCCCATAGTTTTGGGCTTTCGCGGGGGTTTGCATGGCTAGTAAGACCCGAGACATTTTTGGGAGTTATGACCAAAAAAATCATCACGTTTTGCGTTTTCATGATCTATTGCCCACAGTTTTGAGGTTCCAGAGCGATTTACAACGAACGTAATACCCATTACATGTTTAAGTGTTATGACCAAAAACTCGTCGTTTTCGCATTTTATGGCCGTTCTGGTGAGCTATTGCCCATAGTTTTGGTGTTTCAGGGACATTTGCATGGCCCATAAGACCCGGTACATGTTTGAGAGTTCTAAACAAAAACTCGTTCCTTTCGCGTTTTATGGCCGTTTTCATGAGCTTTGCCCACAGTTTTGGCGTTTCTGGGAGATTTACAACTACCATTACACCCGATACATGTTTTATAGTTAGGACAAAAAACTCACCGTTTTCATGTTTTATGGTCGTTTTTATGAGCTATTGTCCACAATTTTGGGGGTTCTAGAGAGGTTTGGAATGATCGTTACACCTGATACATGTTCGAGAGTTATAACAAAAAATCGTCATTATCGCGTTTTATGGCCATTTTCATAAGATATTTCCCACATTTTGGGGGTTCTAGGGAGATGTACAACAACCGTTAGACCAATACATGTTTGGGGGCATGACCAAAAACTCGTCGTTTGGTGTTTATGGCCGTTTTCATGAGTTATTGCCCATAGTTTTGGGGTTACATGGGGGTTTGCATGGCCCTTAAGACCCGATACATGATTGAGAGTTATAATAAAAAACTCGTCGCTTTCGCATTTTCATGATCTAGTGCCCACAGTTTTGAGATTCCATTACGATTTACAACGGACATAATACTCGTTACATGTTTAAGTGTTATGACCAAAAACTCGTCATTTTCGCATTTTATGGCCTTTTTCATGAGTTATTGCCCATAGTTTTGGGGTTTCAGGGCGATTTGCATTGCCCATAAGACCCGATAAATGTTTGAGAGTTATGACACATGGTCTATTGCCCACAGTTTTGGCGTTCCAGGGAGATTTACACCGACCGATACACCCAATACATGTTTGATAGTTATGACAAAAAACTAGTCGTTTTCACGTTTTATGGCCGTTTTCATGAGCTATTGTCCACAATTTTGGGGGTTGTAGAGAGGTTTGGAACGATCGTTACACCCGTTACATGTTTGAGAGTTATGACAAAAAAACTCGTAGCTTTCGCGTTTTATGGCTGTTTTCATGGTCTATTGCCCACAGTTTTGGCGTTCCAGGGAGATTTATAATGACCGTTAGACCCGATACATGCTTGAGGGCATGAACAAAAACTTGTAGTTTTGGTGTTTATGGCCGTTTTCATGATTTATTTCCTACAGTTTTCATCAACTATTGCGCATAGGTTTGGCGTTCCAGGGAGATTTACACTGACTGGCACATCCCATAAATGTTTAATAGTTATGACAAAAAAACTCATCGTTTTCATGTTTTATGGCCATTTTCATTGAGCTATTGTCCACGACTTTGGGGGTTCTAGAGAGGTTTGGAACGATCGTTACACCCGATACATGCTTGTGAGTTATGACAAAAAATCATAATTTTCGTGTTTTATTGCCGTTTTCATAAGCTATTAATCACATTTTAGGGCTTCCTAGGAGATTTACAACGACCGTTAGACCTGATACATGATTGATGATTTGACCAAAAACTCTTCGTTTGGGTGTGTATGGCCGTTTTAATGAGTTATTGCCCATAGTGTTGGGCTTTCGCGCGGGTTTGCATGGCTAGTAAGACCCGAGACATGGTTGGGAGTTATGACCAAAAAAATCATCACGTTTTGCGTTTTCATGATCTATTGCCCACAGTTTTGAGGTTCCAGTGCGATTTACAACGAACGTAATACCCGTTACATGTTTAAGTGTTATGACCAAAAACTCGTCGTTTTCGCATTTTATGGCCGTTCTGATGAGCTATTGCCCATAGTTTTGGTGTTTCAGGGAGATTTGCATGGCCCATAAGACCCGATACATGTTTGAGAGTTCTAAATAAAAACTCGTTCCTTTCGCGTTTTATGGCCGTTTTCATGAGCTTTGCCCGCAGTTTTGGGGTTTCTGGGAGATTTACAACTACCATTACACCCGATACATGTTTTATAGTTAGGACAAAAAACTCGCCGTTTTCATGTTTTATGGTCGTTTGTATGAGCTATTGTTCACAATTTTGGGGGTTCTAGAGAGGTTTGGAATGATCGTTACACCAGATACATGTTCGAGAGTTATAACAAAAAATCGTCATTATCGCCTTTTATGGCCATTTTCATAAGATATTGCCCACATTTTGGGGGTTCTAGGGAGATGTACAACAACCGTTAGACCGATACATGTTTGGGGGCATGACCAAAAACTCGTCGTTTGGTGTTTATGGCCGTTTTCATGAGTTATTGCCCATAGTTTTGGGGTTACATGGGGGTTTGCATGGCCCTTAAGACCCGATACATGATTGAGAGTTATAATAAAAAACTCGTCGCTTTCGCATTTTCATGATCTAGTGCCCACAGTTTTGAGATTCCAGTACGATTTACAACGGACATAATACTCGTTACATGTTTAAGTGTTATGACCAAAAACTCGTCATTTTCGCATTTTATGGCCGTTTTCATGAGTTATTGCCCATAGTTTTGGGGTTTCAGGGCGATTTGCATTGCCCATAAGACCCGATAAATGTTTGAGAGTTATGACAAAAAAAACTCGTCGCTTTCGCGTTTTATGGCTGTTTTCATGGTCTATTGCCCACAGTTTTGGCGTTCCAGGGAGATTTACACCGACCGATACACCCAATACATGTTTGATAGTTATGACAAAAAAATAGTCGTTTTCACGTTTTATGGCCGTTTTCATGAGCTATTGTCCACAATTTTCGGGGTTGTAGAGAGGTTTGGAATGATCGTTACACCCGTTACATGTTTGAGAGTTATGACAAAAAAACTCGTCGCTTTCGCGTTTTATGGCTGTTTTCATGGTCTATTGCCCACAGTTTTGGCGTTCCAAGGAGATTTATAATGACCGTTAGACCCGATACATGCTTGAGGGCATGAACAAAAACTTGTAGTTTTGGTGTTTATGGCCGTTTTCATGATTTATTTCCAAAAGTTTTCATCAACTATTGCGCACAGTTTTGGCGTTCCAGGGAGATTTACAATGACTGGCACATCCCATAAATGTTTAATAGTTATGACAAAAAACTCATCGTTTTCATGTTTTATGGCCATTTTCATTGAGCTATTGTCCACGACTTTGGGGGTTCTAGAGAGGTTTGGAACGACCGTTACACCCGATACATGCTTGTGAGTTATGACAAAAAATCATAATTTTCGTGTTTTATGGACGTTTTGCAAAGCTATTAATCACATTTTAGGGCTTCCTGGGAGATTTACAACGACCGTTAGACCCGATACATGCTTGAGGGCATGACCAAAAACTCTTCGTTTGGGTGTTTATGGCTGTTTTTATGAGTTATTGCCCATAGTTTTGAGGTTTCAGGGAGGTTTGCATGGCCCATAAGACCCGATAAATTTCGGAGAGTTATTAAAAAATAAACTCGTTGCTTTCGCGTTTTATGGCTGTTTTCATGATCTACTGCCCACGGTTTTGGCATTCCGGGGAGATTTACACCGACCGATACACCCAATACATGTTTGATAGTTATGACAAAAAACTCGTCGTTTTCATGTTTTATGGCCGTTTTCATGAGCCATTGTCCACAATTTTGGGGGTTGTAGAGAGGTTTGGAAAGATCGTTACACCCGTTACATGTTTGAGAGTTATGATAAAAAAATCATCATTTTTACGTTTTATGGCCGTTTTCATAAGCTATTGTCCATATTTTAGGGGTTCCAGGGAAATTTACAACGACCGTTAGACCCGATCCATGCTTGCATGACCAAAAACTTGTAGTTTTGGTGTTTATGGCCGTTTTCATGATTTATTTCCTACAATTTTCATGAACTATTGCGCACATTTTTGGCGTTCCAGGGAGATTTACAATGACTGCCACACCCCATACATGTTTAATAGTTATGACAAAAAACTCATTGTTTTCATGTTTTATGGCCATTTCCAACGAGCTATTGTCCACGACTTTGGGGGTTCTAGAGAGGTTTGGAACGATCGTTACACCCGATACATGCTTGTGAGTTATGACAAAAAATCGTAATTTTCGTGTTTTATGGCCGTTTTCATAAGCTATTACCCACATTTTAGGGCTTCCTAGGAGATTTACAACGACCGTTAGACCTGATACATGATTGATGATATGACCAAAAACTCTTCGTTTGGGTGTTTATGGCCGTTTTAATGAGTTATTGCCCATAGTTTTGGGCTTTCGCGCGGGTTTGCATGGCTAGTAAGACCCGAGAAATGGTTGGGAGTTATGACCAAAAAAATCATCACGTTTTGCGTTTTCATGATCTATTGCCCACAGTTTTGAGGTTCCAGTGCGATTTACAACGAACGTAATACCCGTTACATGTTTAAGTGTTATGACCAAAAACTCGTCGTTTTCGCATTTTATGGCCGTTCTGATGACCTATTGCCCATAGTTTTGGTGTTTCAGGGAGATTTGCATGGCCCATAAGACCCGATACATGTTTGAGAGTTCTAAACAAAAACTCGTTCCTTTCGCGTTTTATGGCCGTTTTCATGAGCTTTGCCCACAGTTTTGGCGTTTCTGGGATATTTACAACTACCATTACACCCGATACATGTTTTATAGTTAGGACAAAAAACTCGCCGTTTTCATGTTTTATGGTCGTTTTTATGAGCTATTGTCCACAATTTTGGGGGTTCTAGAGAGGTTTGGAATGATCGTTACACCTGATACATGTTCGAGAATTATAACAAAAAATCGTCATTATCGCGTTTTATGGCCATTTTCATAAGATATTGCCCACATTTTGGGGGTTCTAGGGAGATGTACAACAACCGTTGGACCGATACATGTTTGGGGGCATGACCAAAAACTCGTCGTTTGGTGTTTATGGCCGTTTTCATGAGTTATTGCCCATAGTTTTGGGGTTACATGGGGGTTTGCATGGCCCTTAAGACCCGATACATGATTGAGAGTTATAATAAAAAACTCGTCCCTTTCGCATTTTCATGATCTAGTGCCCACAGTTTTGAGGTTCCAGTACGATTTACAACGGACATAATACCCGTTACATGTTTAAGTGTTATGACCAAAAACTCGTCATTTTCGCATTTTATGGCCGTTTTCATGAGTTATTGCCCATAGTTTTGGGGTTTCAGGGCGATTTGCATTGCCCATAAGACACGATAAATGTTTGAGAGTTATGACAAAAAAAACTCGTCGCTTTCGCGTTTTATGGCTGTTTTCATGGTCTATTGCCCACAGTTTTGGCGTTCCAGGGAGATTTACACCGACCGATACACCCAATACATGTTTGATAGTTATGACGAAAAACTAGTCGTTTTCTCGTTTTATGGCCGTTTTCATGAGCTATTGTCCACAATTTTGGGGGTTGTAGAGAGGTTTGGAACGATCGTTACACCCGTTACATGTTTGAGAGTTATGACAAAAAAACTCGTCGCTTTCGCGTTTTATGGCTGTTTTTATGGTCCATTGCCCACAGTTTTGGCGTTCCAGGGCGATTTATAATGACCGTTAGACCCGATACATGCTTGAGGGCATGAACAAAAACTTGTAGTTTTGGTGTTTATGGCCGTTTTCATGATTTATTTCCTACAGTTTTCATCAACTATTGCGCACAGTTTTGGCGTTCCAGGGAGATTTACAATGACTGGCACATCCCATAAATGTTTAATAGTTATGACAAAAAACTCATCGTTTTCATGTTTTATGGCCATTTTCATTGAGCTATTGTCCACGACTTTGGGGGTTCTAGAGAGGTTTGGAACGACCGTTACACCCGATACATGCTTGTGAGTTATGACAAAAAATCATAATTTTCGTGTTTTATGGCCGTTTTGCAAAGCTATTAATCACATTTTAGGGCTTCCTGGGAGATTTACAACGACCGTTAGACCCGATACATGCTTGAGGGCATGACCAAAAACTCTTCGTTTGGGTGTTTATGGCTGTTTTTATGAGTTATTGCCCATAGTTTTGAGGTTTCAGGGAGGTTTGCATGGCCCATAAGACCCGATAAATTTCGGAGAGTTATTAAAAAATAAACTCGTTGCTTTCGCGTTTTATGGCTGTTTTCATGATCTACTGCCCACGGTTTTGGCATTCCGGGGAGATTTACACCGACCGATACACCCAATACATGTTTGATAGTTATGACAAAAAACTCGTCGTTTTCATGTTTTATGGCCGTTTTCATGAGCCATTGTCCACAATTTTGGGGGTTGTAGAGAGGTTTGGAAAGATCGTTACACCCGTTACATGTTTGAGAGTTATGATAAAAAAATCATCATTTTCACGTTTTATGGCCGTTTTCATAAGCTATTGTCCATATTTTAGGGGTTCCAGGGAAATTTACAACGACCGTTAGACCCGATCCATGCTTGCATGACCAAAAACTTGTAGTTTTGGTGTTTATGGCCGTTTTCATGATTTATTTCCTACAGTTTTCATGAACTATTGCGCACATTTTTGGCGTTCCGGGGAGATTTACAATGACTGCCACACCCCATACATGTTTAATAGTTATGACAAAAAACTCATTGTTTTCATGTTTTATGGCCATTTCCAACGAGCTATTGTCCACGACTTTGGGGGTTCTAGAGAGGTTTGGAACGATCGTTACACCCTATACATGCTTGTGAGTTATGACAAAAAATCGTAATTTTCGTGTTTTATGGACGTTTTCATAAGCTATTACCCACATTTTAGGGCTTCCTAGGAGATTTACAACGACCGTTAGACCTGATACATGATTGATGATATGACCAAAAACTCTTCGTTTGGGTGTTTATGGCCGTTTCAATGAGTTATTGCCCATAGTTTTGGGCTTTCGCGCGGGTTTGCATGGCTAGTAAGACCCGAGAAATGGTTGGGAGTTATGACCAAAAAAATCATCACGTTTTGCGTTTTCATGATCTATTGCCCACAGTTTTGAGGTTCCAGTGCGATTTACAACGAACGTAATACCCGTTACATGTTTAAGTGTTATGACCAAAAACTCGTCGTTTTCGCATTTTATGGCCGTTCTGATGACCTATTGCCCATAGTTTTGGTGTTTCAGGGAGATTTGCATGGCCCATAAGACCCGATACATGTTTGAGAGTTCTAAACAAAAACTCGTTACTTTCGCGTTTTATGGCCGTTTTCATGAGCTTTGCCCACAGTTTTGGCGTTTCTGGGAGATTTACAACTACCATTACACCCGATACATGTTTTATAGTTAGGAAAAAAAACTCGCCGTTTTCATGTTTTATGGTCGTTTTTATGAGCTATTGTCCACAATTTTGGGGGTTCTAGAGAGGTTTGGAATGATCGTTACACCTGATACATGTTCGAGAACTATAACAAAAAATCGTCATTATCGCGTTTTATGGCCATTTTCATAAGATATTGCCCACATTTTGGGGGTTCTAGGGAGATGTACAACAACCGTTAGACCGATACATGTTTGGGGGCATGACCAAAAACTCGTCGTTTGGTGTTTATGGCCGTTTTCATGAGTTATTGCCCATAGTTTTGGGGTTACATGGGGGTTTGCATGGCCCTTAAGACCCGATACATGATTGAGAGTTATAATAAAAAACTCGTCCCTTTCGCATTTTCATGATCTAGTGCCCACAGTTTTGAGGTTCCAGTACGATTTACAACGGACATAATACCCGTTACATGTTTAAGTGTTATGACCAAAAACTCGTCATTTTCGCATTTTATGGCCGTTTTCATGAGTTATTGCCCATAGTTTTGGGGTTTCAGGGCGATTTGCATTGCCCATAAGACCCGATAAATGTTTGAGAGTTATGACAAAAAAACTCGTCGCTTTCGCGTTTTATGGCTGTTTTCATGGTCTATTGCCCATAGTTTTGGCGTTCCAGGGAGATTTACACCGACCGATACACCCAATACATGTTTGATAGTTATGACGAAAAACTAGTCGTTTTCACGTTTTATGGCCGTTTTCATGAGCTATTGTCCACAATTTTGGGGGTTGTAGAGAGGTTTGGAACGATCGTTACACCCGTTACATGTTTGAGAGTTATGACAAAAAACTCGTCGCTTTCGCGTTTTATGGCTGTTTTCATGGTCTATTGCCCACAGTTTTGGCGTTCCAGGGAGATTTATAATGACCGTTAGACCCGATACATGCTTGAGGGCATGAACAAAAACTTGTAGTTTTGGTGTTTATGGCCGTTTTCATGATTTATTTCCTACAGTTTTCATCAACTATTGCGCACAGTTTTGGCGTTCCAGGGAGATTTACAATGACTGGCACATCCCATAAATGTTTAATAGTTATGACAAAAAACTCATCATTTTCATGTTTTATGGCCATTTTCATTGAGCTATTGTCCACGACTTTGGGGGTTCTAGAGAGGTTTGGAACGATCGTTACACCCGATACATGCTTGTGAGTTATGACAAAAAATCATAATTTTCGTGTTTTATGGCCGTTTTCATAAGCTATTACCCACATTTTAGGGCTTCCTGGGAGATTTACAACGACCGTTAGACCCGATACATGCTTGAGGGCATGACCAAAAACTCTTCGTTTGGGTGTTTATGGCTGTTTTTATGAGTTATTGCCCATAGTTTTGATGTTTCAGGGAGGTTTGCATGGCCCATAAGACCCGATAAATGTCGGAGAGTTATTAAAAAATAAACTCGTTGCTTTCGCGTTTTATGGCTGTTTTCATGATCTACTACCCACGGTTTTGGCGTTCCGGGGAGATTTACACCGACCGATACACCCAATACATGTTTGATAGTTATGACAAAAAACTCGTCGTTTTCATGTTTTATGGCCGTTTTCATGAGCCATTGTCCACAATTTTGGGGGTTGTAGAGAGGTTTGGAAAGATCGTTACACCCGTTACATGTTTGAGAGTTATGATAAAAAAAATCATCATTTTCACGTTTTATGGCCGTTTTCATAAGCTATTGCCCATATTTTAGGGGTTCCAGGGAAATTTACAACGACCGTTAGACCCGATCCATGCTTGCATGACCAAAAACTTGCAATTTTGGTGTTTATGGACGTTTTCATGATTTATTTCCTTCAGTTTTCATGAACTATTGCGCACATTTTTGGCGTTCCAGGGAGATTTACAATGACTGCCACACCCCATACATGTTTAATAGTTATGACAAAAAACTCATTGTTTTCATGTTTTATGGCCATTTCCAATGAGCTATTGTCCACGACTTTGGGGGTTCTAGAGAGGTTTGGAACGATCGTTACACCCGATACATGCTTGTGAGTTATGACAAAAAATCGTAATTTTCGTGTTTTATGGCCGTTTTCATAAGCTATTACCCACATTTTAGGGCTTCCTGGGAGATTTACATCGACCGTTAGACCTGATACATGATTGATGATATGACCAAAAACTCTTCGTTTGGGTGTTTATGGCCGTTTTAATGAGTTATTGCCCATAGTTTTGGGCTTTCGCGCGGGTTTGCATGGCTAGTAAGACCCGAGACATGGTTGGGAGTTATGACCAAAAAAATCATCACGTTTTGCGTTTTCATGATCTATTGCCCACAGTTTTAAGGTTCCAGTGCGATTTACAACGAACATAATACCCGTTACATGTTTAGGTGTTATGACCAAAAACTCGTCGTTTTCGCATTTTATGGCCGTTCTGATGAGCTATTGCCCATAGTTTTGGTGTTTCAGGGAGATTTGCATGGCCCATAAGACCCGATACATGTTTGAGAGTTCTAAACAAAAACTCGTTACTTTCGCGTTTTATGGCCGTTTTCATGAGCTTTGCCCACAGTTTTGGCGTTTCTGGGAGATTTACAACTACCATTACACCCGATACATGTTTTATAGTTAGGACAAAAAACTCGCCATTTTCATGTTTTATGGTCGTTTTTATGAGCTATTGTCCACAATTTTGGGGGTTCTAGAGAGGTTTGGAATGATCGTTACACCTGATACATGTTCGAGAACTATAACAAAAAATCGTCATTATCGCGTTTTATGGCCATTTTCATAAGATATTGCCCACATTTTGGGGGTTCTAGGGAGATGTACAACAACCGTTAGACCGATACATGTTTGGGGGCATGACCAAAAACTCGTCGTTTGGTGTTTATGGCCGTTTTCATGAGTTATTGCCCATAGTTTTGGGGTTACATGGGGGTTTGCATGGCCCTTAAGACCCGATACATGATTGAGAGTTATAATAAAAAACTCGTCGCTTTCGCATTTTCATGATCTAGTGCCCATAGTTTTGAGGTTCCAGTACGATTTACAACGGACATAATACCCGTTACTTGTTTAAGTGTTATGACCAAAAACTCGTCATTTTCGCATTTTATGGCCGTTTTCATGAGTTATTGCCCATAGTTTTGGGGTTTCAGGGCGATTTGCATTGCCCATAAGACCCGATAAATGTTTGAGAGTTATGACAAAAAAACTCGTCGCTTTCGCGTTTTATGGTTGTTTTCATGGTCTATTGCCCACAGTTTTGGCGTTTCAGGGAGATTTACACCGACCGATACACCCAATACATGTTTGATAGTTATGACAAAAAACTAGTCGTTTTCACGTTTTATGGCCGTTTTCATGAGCTATTGTCCACAATGTTGGGGGTTGTAGAGAGGTTTGGAACGATCGTTACACCCGTTACATGTTTGAGAGTTATGACAAAAAACTCGTCGCTTTCGCGTTTTATGGCTGTTTTCATGGTCTATTGCCCACAGTTTTGGCGTTCCAGGGAGATTTATAATGACCGTTAGACCCGATACATGCTTGAGGGCATGTACAAAAACTTGTAGTTTTGGTGTTTATGGCCGTTTTCATGATTTATTTCCTACAGTTTTCATCAACTATTGCGCACAGTTTTGGCGTTCCAGGGAGATTTACAATGACTGGCACATCCCATAAATGTTTAATAGTTATGACAAAAAACTCATCGTTTTCATGTTTTATGGCCATTTTCATTGAGCTATTGTCCACGACTTTGGGGGTTCTAGAGAGGTTTGGAACGATCGTTACACCCGATACATGCTTGTGAGTTATGACAAAAAATCATAATTTTCGTGTTTTATGGCCGTTTTCATAAGCTATTACCCACATTTTAGGGCTTCCTGGGAGATTTACAACGACCGTTAGACCCGATACATGCTTGAGGGCATGACCAAAAACTCTTCGTTTGGGTGTTTATGGCTGTTTTTATGAGTTATTGCCCATAGTTTTGATGTTTCAGGAAGGTTTGCATGGCCCATAAGACCCGATAAATGTCGGAGAGTTATTAAAAAATAAACTCGTTGCTTTCGCGTTTTATGGCTGTTTTCATGATCTACTACCCACGGTTTTGGCGTTCCGGGGAGATTTACACCGACCGATACACCCAATACATGTTTGATAGTTATGACAAAAAACTCGTCGTTTTCATGTTTTATGGCCGTTTTCATGAGCCATTGTCCACAATTTTGGGGGTTGTAGAGAGGTTTGGAAAGATCGTTACACCCGTTACATGTTTGAGAGTTATGATAAAAAAATCATCATTTTCACGTTTTATGGCCGTTTTCATAAGCTATTGCCCATATTTTAGGGGTTCCAGGGAAATTTACAACGACCGTTAGACCCGATCCATGCTTGCATGACCAAAAACTTGCAATTTTGGAGTTTATGGACGTTTTCATGATTTATTTCCTTCAGTTTTCATGAACTATTGCGCACATTTTTGGCGTTCCAGGGAGATTTACAATGACTGCCACACCCCATACATGTTTAATAGTTATGACAAAAAACTCATTGTTTTCATGTTTTATGGCCATTTCCAATGAGCTATTGTCCACGACTTTGGGGGTTCTAGAGAGGTTTGGAACGATCGTTACACCCGATACATGCTTGTGAGTTATGACAAAAAATCGTAATTTTCGTGTTTTATGGCCGTTTTCATAAGCTATTACCCACATTTTAGGGCTTCCTGGGAGATTTACATCGACCGTTAGACCTGATACATGATTGATGATATGACCAAAAACTCTTCGTTTGGGTGTTTATGGCCGTTTTAATGAGTTATTGCCCATAGTTTTGGGCTTTCGCGCGGGTTTGCATGGCTAGTAAGACCCGAGACATGGTTGGGAGTTATGACCAAAAAAATCATCACGTTTTGCGTTTTCATGATCTATTGCCCACAGTTTTAAGGTTCCAGTGCGATTTACAACGAACATAATACCCGTTACATGTTTAAGTGTTATGACCAAAAACTCGTCGTTTTCGCATTTTATGGCCGTTCTGATGAGCTATTGCCCATAGTTTTGGTGTTTCAGGGAGATTTGCATGGCCCATAAGACCCGATACATGTTTGAGAGTTCTAAACAAAAACTCGTTCCTTTCGCGTTTTATGGCCGTTTTCATGAGCTTTGCCCACAGTTTTGGCGTTTCTGGGAGATTTACAACTAACATTACACCCGATACATGTTTTATAGTTAGGACAAAAAACTCGCCATTTTCATGTTTTATGGTCGTTTTTATGAGCTATTGTCCACAATTTTGGGGGTTCTAGAGAGGTTTGGAATGATCGTTACACCTGATACATGTTCGAGAACTATAACAAAAAATCGTCATTATCGCGTTTTATGGCCATTTTCATAAGATATTGCCCACATTTTGGGGGTTCTAGGGAGATGTACAACAACCGTTAGACCGATACATGTTTGGGGGCATGACCAAAAACTCGTCGTTTGGTGTTTATGGCCGTTTTCATGAGTTATTGCCCATAGTTTTGGGGTTACATGGGGGTTTGCATGGCCCTTAAGACCCGATACATGATTGAGAGTTATAATAAAAAACTCGTCGCTTTCGCATTTTCATGATCTAGTGCCCACAGTTTTGAGGTTCCAGTACGATTTACAACGGACATAATACCCGTTACTTGTTTAAGTGTTATGACCAAAAACTCGTCATTTTCGCATTTTATGGCCGTTTTCATGAGTTATTGCCCATAGTTTTGGGGTTTCAGGGCGATTTGCATTACCCATAAGACCCGATAAATGTTTGAGAGTTATGACAAAAAAACTCGTCGCTTTCGCGTTTTATGGCTGTTTTCATGGTCTATTGCCCACAGTTTTGGCGTTCCAGGGAGATTTACACCGACCGATACACCCAATACATGTTTGATAGTTATGACAAAAAACTAGTCGTTTTCACGTTTTATGGCCGTTTTCATGAGCTATTGTCCACAATGTTGGGGGTTGTAGAGAGGTTTGGAACGATCGTTACACCCGTTACATGTTTGAGAGTTATGACAAAAAACTCGTCGCTTTCGCGTTTTATGGCTGTTTTCATGGTCTATTGCCCACAGTTTTGGCGTTCCAGGGAGATTTATAATGACCGTTAGACCCGATACATGCTTGAGGGCATGACCAAAAACTTGTAGTTTTGGTGTTTATGGCCGTTTTCATGATTTATTTCCTACAGTTTTCATCAACTATTGCGCACAGTTTTGGCGTTCCAGGGAGATTTACAATGACTGGCACATCCCATAAATGTTTAATAGTTATGACAAAAAACTCATCGTTTTCATGTTTTATGACCATTTTCATTGAGCTATTGTCCACGACTTTGGGGGTTCTAGAGAGGTTTGGAACGATCGTTACACCCGATACATGCTTGTGAGTTATGACAAAAAATCATAATTTTCGTGTTTTATGGCCGTTTTCATAAGCTATTACCCACATTTTAGGGCTTCCTGGGAGATTTACAACGACCGTTAGACCCGATACATGCTTGAGGGCATGACCAAAAACTCTTCGTTTGGGTGTTTATGGCTGTTTTTATGAGTTATTGCCCATAGTTTTGATGTTTCAGGGAGGTTTGCATGGCCCATAAGACCCAATAAATGTCGGAGAGTTATTAAAAAATAAACTCGTTGCTTTCGCGTTTTATGGCTGTTTTCATGATCTACTACCCACGGTTTTGGCGTTCCGGGGAGATATACACCGACCGATACACCCAATACATGTTTGATAGTTATGACAAAAAACTCGTCGTTTTCATGTTTTATGGACGTTTTCATGAGCCATTGTCCACAATTTTGGGGGTTGTAGAGAGGTTTGGAAAGATCGTTACACCCGTTACATGTTTGAGAGTTATGATAAAAAAATCATCATTTTCACGTTTTATGGCCGTTTTCATAAGCTATTGCCCATATTTTAGGGGTTCCAGGGAAATTTACAACGACCGTTAGACCCGATCCATGCTTGCATGACCAAAAACTTGCAATTTTGGAGTTTATGGACGTTTTCATGATTTATTTCCTTCAGTTTTCATGAACTATTGCGCACATTTTTGGCGTTCCAGGGAGATTTACAATGACTGCCACACCCCATACATGTTTAATAGTTATGACAAAAAACTCATTGTTTTCATGTTTTATGGCCATTTCCAATGAGCTATTGTCCACGACTTTGGGGGTTCTAGAGAGGTTTGGAACGATCGTTACACCCGATACATGCTTGTGAGTTATGACAAAAAATCGTAATTTTCGTGTTTTATGGCCGTTTTCATAAGCTATTACCCACATTTTAGGGCTTCCTGGGAGATTTACATCGACCGTTAGACCTGATACATGATTGATGATATGACCAAAAACTCTTCGTTTGGGTGTTTATGGCCGTTTTAATGAGTTATTGCCCATAGTTTTGGGCTTTCGCGCGGGTTTGCATGGCTAGTAAGACCCGAGACATGGTTGGGAGTTATGACCAAAAAAATCATCACGTTTTGCGTTTTCATGATCTATTGCCCACAGTTTTAAGGTTCCAGTGCGATTTACAACGAACATAATACCCGTTACATGTTTAGGTGTTATGACCAAAAACTCGTCGTTTTCGCATTTTATGGCCGTTCTGATGAGCTATTGCCCATAGTTTTGGTGTTTCAGGGAGATTTGCATGGCCCATAAGACCCGATACATGTTTGAGAGTTCTAAACAAAAACTCGTTACTTTCGCGTTTTATGGCCGTTTTCATGAGCTTTGCCCACAGTTTTGGCGTTTCTGGGAGATTTACAACTACCATTACACCCGATACATGTTTTATAGTTAGGACAAAAAACTCGCCATTTTCATGTTTTATGGTCGTTTTTATGAGCTATTGTCCACAATTTTGGGGGTTCTAGAGAGGTTTGGAATGATCGTTACACCTGATACATGTTCGAGAACTATAACAAAAAATCGTCATTATCGCGTTTTATGGCCATTTTCATAAGATATTGCCCACATTTTGGGGGTTCTAGGGAGATGTACAACAACCGTTAGACCGATACATGTTTGGGGGCATGACCAAAAACTCGTCGTTTGGTGTTTATGGCCGTTTTCATGAGTTATTGCCCATAGTTTTGGGGTTACATGGGGGTTTGCATGGCCCTTAAGACCCGATACATGATTGAGAGTTATAATAAAAAACTCGTCGCTTTCGCATTTTCATGATCTAGTGCCCACAGTTTTGAGGTTCCAGTACGATTTACAACGGACATAATACCCGTTACTTGTTTAAGTGTTATGACCAAAAACTCGTCATTTTCGCATTTTATGGCCGTTTTCATGAGTTATTGCCCATAGTTTTGGGGTTTCAGGGCGATTTGCATTACCCATAAGACCCGATAAATGTTTGAGAGTTATGACAAAAAAACTCGTCGCTTTCGCGTTTTATGGCTGTTTTCATGGTCTATTGCCCACAGTTTTGGCGTTCCAGGGAGATTTACACCGACCGATACACCCAATACATGTTTGATAGTTATGACAAAAAACTAGTCGTTTTCACGTTTTATGGCCGTTTTCATGAGCTATTGTCCACAATGTTGGGGGTTGTAGAGAGGTTTGGAACGATCGTTACACCCGTTACATGTTTGAGAGTTATGACAAAAAACTCGTCGCTTTCGCGTTTTATGGCTGTTTTCATGGTCTATTGCCCACAGTTTTGGCGTTCCAGGGAGATTTATAATGACCGTTAGACCCGATACATGCTTGAGGGCATGACCAAAAACTTGTAGTTTTGGTGTTTATGGCCGTTTTCATGATTTATTTCCTACAGTTTTCATCAACTATTGCGCACAGTTTTGGCGTTCCAGGGAGATTTACAATGACTGGCACATCCCATAAATGTTTAATAGTTATGACAAAAAACTCATCGTTTTCATGTTTTATGACCATTTTCATTGAGCTATTGTCCACGACTTTGGGGGTTCTAGAGAGGTTTGGAACGATCGTTACACCCGATACATGCTTGTGAGTTATGACAAAAAATCATAATTTTCGTGTTTTATGGCCGTTTTCATAAGCTATTACCCACATTTTAGGGCTTCCTGGGAGATTTACAACGACCGTTAGACCCGATACATGCTTGAGGGCATGACCAAAAACTCTTCGTTTGGGTGTTTATGGCTGTTTTTATGAGTTATTGCCCATAGTTTTGATGTTTCAGGGAGGTTTGCATGGCCCATAAGACCCAATAAATGTCGGAGAGTTATTAAAAAATAAACTCGTTGCTTTCGCGTTTTATGGCTGTTTTCATGATCTACTACCCACGGTTTTGGCGTTCCGGGGAGATATACACCGACCGATACACCCAATACATGTTTGATAGTTATGACAAAAAACTCGTCGTTTTCATGTTTTATGGACGTTTTCATGAGCCATTGTCCACAATTTTGGGGGTTGTAGAGAGGTTTGGAAAGATCGTTACACCCGTTACATGTTTGAGAGTTATGATAAAAAAATCATCATTTTCACGTTTTATGGCCGTTTTCATAAGCTATTGCCCATATTTTAGGGGTTCCAGGGAAATTTACAACGACCGTTAGACCCGATCCATGCTTGCATGACCAAAAACTTGCAATTTTGGAGTTTATGGACGTTTTCATGATTTATTTCCTTCAGTTTTCATGAACTATTGCGCACATTTTTGGCGTTCCAGGGAGATTTACAATGACTGCCACACCCCATACATGTTTAATAGTTATGACAAAAAACTCATTTTTTTCATGTTTTATGGCCATTTCCAATGAGCTATTGTCCACGACTTTGGGGGTTCTAGAGAGGTTTGGAACGATCGTTACACCCGATACATGCTTGTGAGTTATGACAAAAAATCGTAATTTTCGTGTTTTATGGCCGTTTTCATAAGCTATTACCCACATTTTAGGGCTTCCTGGGAGATTTACATCGACCGTTAGACCTGATACATGATTG
The DNA here is from genome assembly GCA_916181665.1 of Avena sativa. Lineage (NCBI taxonomy): Eukaryota > Viridiplantae > Streptophyta > Magnoliopsida > Poales > Poaceae > Avena > Avena sativa. The sequence goes on along the minus strand of OV702300.1, from coordinate 23,944,730 downwards.
ATGATATGACCAAAAACTCTTCGTTTGGGTGTTTATGGCCGTTTTAATGAGTTATTGCCCATAGTTTTGGGCTTTCGCGCGGGTTTGCATGGCTAGTAAGACCCGAGACATGGTTGGGAGTTATGACCAAAAAAATCATCACGTTTTGCGTTTTCATGATCTATTGCCCACAGTTTTAAGGTTCCAGTGCGATTTACAACGAACATAATACCCGTTACATGTTTAGGTGTTATGACCAAAAACTCGTCGTTTTCGCATTTTATGGCCGTTCTGATGAGCTATTGCCCATAGTTTTGGTGTTTCAGGGAGATTTGCATGGCCCATAAGACCCGATACATGTTTGAGAGTTCTAAACAAAAACTCGTTACTTTCGCGTTTTATGGCCGTTTTCATGAGCTTTGCCCACAGTTTTGGCGTTTCTGGGAGATTTACAACTACCATTACACCCGATACATGTTTTATAGTTAGGACAAAAAACTCGCCATTTTCATGTTTTATGGTCGTTTTTATGAGCTATTGTCCACAATTTTGGGGGTTCTAGAGAGGTTTGGAATGATCGTTACACCTGATACATGTTCGAGAACTATAACAAAAAATCGTCATTATCGCGTTTTATGGCCATTTTCATAAGATATTGCCCACATTTTGGGGGTTCTAGGGAGATGTACAACAACCGTTAGACCGATACATGTTTGGGGGCATGACCAAAAACTCGTCGTTTGGTGTTTATGGCCGTTTTCATGAGTTATTGCCCATAGTTTTGGGGTTACATGGGGGTTTGCATGGCCCTTAAGACCCGATACATGATTGAGAGTTATAATAAAAAACTCGTCGCTTTCGCATTTTCATGATCTAGTGCCCACGGTTTTGAGATTCCAGTACGATTTACAACGGACATAATACCCGTTACATGTTTAAGTGTTATGACCAAAAACTCGTCATTTTCGCATTTTATGGCCGTTTTCATGAGTTATTGCCCATAGTTTTGGGGTTTCAGGGCGATTTGCATTGCCCATAAGACCCGATAAATGTTTGAGAGTTATGACAAAAAAACTCGTCGCTTTCGCGTTTTATGGCTGTTTTCATGGTCTATTGCCCACAGTTTTGGCGTTCCAGGGAGATTTACACCGACCGATACACCGAATACATGTTTGATAGTTATGACAAAAAACTAGTCGTTTTCACGTTTTATGGCCGTTTTCATGAGCTATTGTCCACAATGTTGGGGGTTGTAGAGAGGTTTGGAACGATCGTTACACCCGTTACATGTTTGAGAGTTATGACAAAAAACTCGTCGCTTTCGCGTTTTATGGCTGTTTTCATGGTCTATTGCCCACAGTTTTGGCGTTCCAGGGAGATTTATAATGACCGTTAGACCCGATACATGCTTGAGGGCATGTACAAAAACTTGTAGTTTTGGTGTTTATGGCCGTTTTCATGATTTATTTCCTACAGTTTTCATCAACTATTGCGCACAGTTTTGGCGTTCCAGGGAGATTTACAATGACTGGCACATCCCATAAATGTTTAATAGTTATGACAAAAAACTCATCGTTTTCATGTTTTATGGCCATTTTCATTGAGCTATTGTCCACGACTTTGGGGGTTCTAGAGAGGTTTGGAACGATCGTTACACCCGATACATGCTTGTGAGTTATGACAAAAAATCATAATTTTCGTGTTTTATGGCCGTTTTCATAAGCTATTACCCACATTTTAGGGCTTCCTGGGAGATTTACAACGACCGTTAGACCCGATACATGCTTGAGGGCATGACCAAAAACTCTTCGTTTGGGTGTTTATGGCTGTTTTTATGAGTTATTGCCCATAGTTTTGATGTTTCAGGGAGGTTTGCATGGCCCATAAGACCCAATAAATGTCGGAGAGTTATTAAAAAATAAACTCGTCGCTTTCGCGTTTTATGGCTGTTTTCATGGTCTATTGCCCACGGTTTTGGCGTTCCGGGGAGATATACACCGACCGATACACCCAATACATGTTTGATAGTTATGACAAAAAACTCGTCGTTTTCATGTTTTATGGACGTTTTCATGAGCCATTGTCCACAATTTTGGGGGTTGTAGAGAGGTTTGGAAAGATCGTTACACCCGTTACATGTTTGAGAGTTATGATAAAAAAATCATCATTTTCGCGTTTTATGGCCGTTTTCATAAGCTATTGCCCATATTTTAGGGGTTCCAGGGAAATTTACAACGACCGTTAGACCCGATCCATGCTTGCATGACCAAAAACTTGCAATTTTGGTGTTTATGGTCGTTTTCATGATTTATTTCCTACAGTTTTCATGAACTATTGCGCACATTTTTGGCATTCCAGGGAGATTTACAATGACTGCCACACCCCATACATGTTTAATAGTTATGACAAAAAAATCATTGTTTTCATGTTTTATGGCCATTTCCAATGAGCTATTGTCCATGACTTTGGGGGTTCTAGAGAGGTTTGTAACGATCGTTACACCCGATACATGCTTGTGAGTTATGACAAAAAAATCGTAATTTACGTGTTTTATGGCCGTTTTCATAAGCTATTACCCAGATTTTAGGGCTTCCTAGGAGATTTACAACGACCGTTAGACCTGTTACATGATTGATGATATGACCAAAAACTCTTTGTTTGGGTGTTTATGGCCGTTTTCATGAGTTATTGCCCATAGTTTTGGCTTTCGCGGGGGTTTGCATGGCTAGTAAGACCCGAGACATGTTTGGGAGTTATGACCAAAAAAATCATCACGTTTTGCGTTTTCATGATCTATTGCCCACAGTTTTGAGGTTCCAGTGCGATTTTCAACGAACGTAATACCCGTTACATGTTTAGGTGTTATGACCAAAAACTCGTCGTTTTCGCATTTTATGGCCGTTCTGATGAGCTATTGCCCATAGTTTTGGTGTTTCAGGGAGATTTGCATGGCCCATAAGACCGGATACATGTTTGAGAGTTCTAAACAAAAACTCGTTCCTTTCGCGTTTTATGGCCGTTTTCATGACCTTTGCCCACAGTTTTGGCGTTTCTGGGAGATTTACAACTACCATTACACCCGATACATGTTTTATAATTAGGACAAAAAACTCGCCGTTTTCATGTTTTATGGTAGTTTTTATGAGCTATTGTCCACAATTTTGGGGGTTCTAGAGAGGTTTGGAATGATCGTTACACCTGATACATGTTCGAGAGTTATAACAAAAAATCGTCATTATCGCGTTTTATGGCCATTTTCATAAGATATTGCCCACATTTTGGGGGTTCTAGGGAGATGTACAACAACCGTTAGACCGATACATGTTTGGGGGCATGACCAAAAACTCGTCGTTTGGTGTTTATGGCCGTTTTCATGAGTTATTGCCCATAGTTTTGGGGTTACATGGGGGTTTGCATGGCCCTTAAGACCCTATACATGTTTGAGAGTTATAATAAAAAACTCGTCGCTTTCGCATTTTCATGATCTAGTGCCCACGGTTTTGAGATTCCAGTACGATTTACAACGGACATAATACCCGTTACATGTTTAAGTGTTATGACCAAAAACTCGTCATTTTCGCATTTTATGGCCGTTTTCATTAGTTATTGCCCATAGTTTTGAGGTTTCAGGGCGATTTGCATTGCCCATAAGACCCGATAAATGTTTGAGAGTTATGACAAAAAAAACTCGTCGCTTTCGCGTTTTGTGGCTGTTTTCATGGTCTATTGCCCACAGTTTTGGCGTTCCAGGGAGATTTACACCGACCGATACACCCAATACATGTTTGATAGTTATGACAAAAAACTAGTCGTTTTCACGTTTTATGGCCGTTTTCATGAGCTATTGTCCACAATTTTGGGGGTTGTAGAGAGGTTTGGAACGATCGTTACACCCGTTACATGTTTGAGAGTTATGACAAAAAACTCGTCGCTTTCGCGTTTTATGGTTGTTTTCATGGTCTATTGACCACAGTTTTGGCGTTCCAGGGAGATTTATAATGACCGTTAGACCCGATACATGCTTGAGGGCATGACCAAAAACTTGTAGTTTTGGTGTTCATGGCCGTTTTCATGATTTATTTCCTACAGTTTTCATCAACTAGAGCACACAGTTTTGGCGTTCCAGGGAGATTTACAATGACAAGCACACCCCATAAATGTTTAATAGTTATCACAAAAAACTCATCGTTTTCATGTTTTATAGCCATTTTCATTGAGCTATTGTGCACGACTTTGGGGGTTCTAGTGAGGTTTGGAACGATCGTTACACCCGATACATGCTTGTGAGTTATGACAAAAAATCATAATTTTTGTGTTTTATAGCCGTTTTCATAAGCTATTACCCACATTTTAGGGCTTCCTGGGAGATTTACAACGACCGTTAGACCCGATACATGCTTGAGGGCATGACCAAAAACTCTTCGTTTGGGTGTTTAGGGCTGTTTTTATGAGTTATTGCCCATAGTTTTGAGGATTCAGGGCGGTTTACATGGCCCATAAGACCCGATAAATATCGGAGAGTTATTAAAAAATAAACTCGTCGCTTTCGCGTTTTATGGCTGTTTTCATGGTCTATTGCCCACAGTTTTGGCGTTCTAGGGAGATTTACACCGACCGATACACCCAATACATGTTTGATAGTTATGACAAAAAACTAGTCGTTTTCACGTTTATGGCCGTTTTCATGAGCTATTGTCCATAATTTTGGGGGTTGTAGAGAGGTTTGGAACGATCGTTACACCCGTTACATGTTTGTGAGTTATGATAAAAAATCATCATTTTCGCGTTTTATGGCCGTTTTCATAAGCTATTGCCCACATTTTAGGGGTTCCAGGGAAATTTACAATGACCGTTAGACCCGATACATGCTTGAGGGCATGAACAAAAACTTGTAGTTTTGGTGTTTATGGCCGTTTTCATGATTTATCACCTACAGTTTTCATCAACTATTGCGCACAGTTTTGGCGTTCCAGGGAGATTTACAATGACTGGCACACCCCATAAATGTTTAATAGTTATGACAAAAAACTCATCGTTTTCATGTTTTATGGCCATTTTCATTGAGCTATTGTCCACGACTTTGGGGGTTCTAGAGAGGTTTGGAACGATCGTTACACCCGATACATGCTTGTGAGTTATGACAAAAAATCGTAATTTTTGTGTTTTATGGCCGTTTTCATAAGCTATTACCCACATTTTAGGGCTTCCTAGGAGATTTACAACGACCGTTACACCTGATACATGATTGAGGGCATGAGCAAAAACTCTTCGTTTGGGTGTTTATGGCCGTTTTCATGAGTTATTGCCCATAGTTTTGGGGTTTCGCGGGGGTTTGCATTGCTAGTAAGGCCCGAGACAAGTTTGGGAGTTATGACCAAAAAGTCGTCACGTTTCGCGTTTTCATGATCTATTGCCCACAGTTTTGAGGTTCCAGTGCGATTTACAACGAACGTAATAATCGTTTCATGTTTAAGTGTTATGACCAAAAACTCGTCGTTTTCGCATTTTATGGCCGTTTTCATGAGCTATTGCCCATAGTTTTGGGGTTTCATGGCGATTTGCATGGCCCGTAAGACCTGATACATGTTTGAGAATTCTAAACAAAAACTCGTTCCTTTCGCGTTTTATGGCCGTTTTCATGAGCTACTGCCCACAGTTTTGGCGTTTCTGGGAGATTTACAACTACCATTACACCCGATACATGTTTTATAGTTAGGACAAAAAACTCGTCGTTTTCATGTTTTATGGTCGTTTTTATGAGCTATTGTCCACAATTTTGGGGGTTCTAGAGAGGTTTGGAATGATCGTTACACCTGATACATGTTCGAGAGTTATAACAAAAAATCGTCATTATCGCGTTTTATGGCCATTTTCATAAGCTACTGCCCACATTTTGGGGGTTCTAGGTGAAGGGAATATGCCCTGAGAGGCAATAATAAAGTGTTTATTATGTGTATTCCAAGTATATGATAGATGTTTATTTTGCATGCTATAATTGTATTAATACGGAAACGTTAATACATGTGTTATTAATAAACAAACAGAAAGTTCCTAGTTATGCCTCTCTCATAAGCTAGCTCGTTGATTAACAAGATGATCAAGGTTTCCTGATCATGGACATTGGATGTTGTTAATAACGGGATCACAACATTAGTTTAATGGTGTGATGAACATTCATCCGAAGTATAGCATTACGATCAAAGTCATTGAGTTTATATTGCTATAACAACTTACGAAGTGATCCTAATCCTTAGACCATGAGATCATGTCAATCACTAACACCGGAAGAGTTTCTTGATAACATCAAACGTCACACCGTAACAGGGTGATTATAAAGATGGATTCAGAACTAATAAAGTGTTATGTTGAGGCTCATGGATCGAAAGTGGAAATTGTTCATCCCGATGACGGATAGATATACTCTGGGCCCTCTCGGTGATATCACATTGACTAGCTTGCAAGCAAGTGATTTGATCACTAGAATGTTATATCACAGGAACGAGAAAAGAGTGCATGTCGGTAACGAGATCAAACAAGGTATGGAGATACCGATGATCGAATCTCGGACATGTAATATATCGTGAAGCAAAGGGATTAAGATACTAGCGTAAAAGGTTCCGACGATCACAAGAAAGTCATCGTTGAATGTGTGGGAGTCAGTATGGGTCTCCAGATCCCGCTTCTGATTATTGATCTGAGAGGGGTCTCGATCATGTCCGCATTATTCACGAACCGTAGGGTGACCCACTTAAGAGACACCGACATCCAATTGGAGCAGATGTTTCATGCCGAAAGAATGAACAAGCGCAGGAATTTATTTCACTAGATACCGAAACAGGTTTTCGGGTGAAATTGCATAAAGTGGTTATGCATGTGAAATAGAATTCTAGCAAGGGGTTATTTGTGAATGTTTGTCATTAAAGTAATTGACAAAATTCTGAATAAAATAAAATAGTTTTATTTAATGAGAGTTTGCATTAAATTTGGTGGAAATTTAATGGGAATTTGAGTGGACTTTTGAGTGGAGGGATTTTAAAGGGCATTTTGTGAGTGGAGTGTCCACCCACATGAATGAAGGAGGGGAGGGGGCAGCCCCCATGGCCGGCGGCCACCCCCTTGGGTGCCCCCCCCTCCTCCTATAAAAGGAGCCCCCCTCCTCACTTGTCTCTCACACCTCCTCGTGAAGGATCTCTCTCCCCCTCTAGAATTTATCCCCCATGGTCTCGGACTAGCGAGATACATGTTCCCGGTGGCTATTCGGCAAGAAAGAGTTGTGCTTCCGCTGCATCGCTGGAGCGAGGAGGCGGAGGTTGCTCGGTGCCTCGAACATGTGTGCGAGCACGGATGCGCTGCTGATTTGCGGCGCTAGGAATTCCTCTCGATCTTGAGATCGGCAAGAGATCGTCTACATCAACCACGAGTTGAACTCGTTAAGCTTTGTCGATCTTCAAGGGTATGTTCTCTACGGATATACATCCGCCCGTTGTTTGTATCTAGTAGATAGATCTTGGTATATAGTTCATATCGTAGGAAATTTTTTGTTTTCTATGATGCGAACCCTATAGTGGTATCAGAGCCGGATCTATGCGTAGATACTTTACACGGGTAGTACACATATGAGTATGTGGGCGATGATGATCATGTGTTGCTCCTTTTTTGTAATTTTGGATATTGGTGGCATAGTGGGATGAAGCGGCCCGAACAAACTTTACATGTCCTCGCACATGAGACCTGTTCCACGCTTGACATGCAACTAGTTTGCATAAGTGGCTAGCGGGTGTCTGTCTCTCCTACTATAGTCAATATCTATTTTGCAAGCGAGTTGTCAACAATTTTATTATCCTCGTTGTGGTTCATGTTCGTAGGTAAGAACGGTTCTATCTCGAAATCCCTAAGCCACGCAGAACTTGCAATGGATAAATTATAGGCTTCTAGTTTAGATTGTTGCTGGGCTAGTGTTATGATATGGCAGTGTTGTAAGTAGAAGTATGAGATGATACTCTTACAACACACATAGCGTGTAAAATCCATAGACCTTGGATTTACACATATAGGTATGATAGTGATCATACCACGATGCACATGATAGAGATCATCTGCGGGAACCATATAATTTCACTAATAAACATATGATGTTTGATAGAATCTTATATTGCTTGTTTAGCGCTTTTTTAGCATAATAAGATGATCCATCATTTAAATATAAAGATAAGAATGTGTTCTTCCTTTAGTATGCACCGATTATGTTTTCGTCGCTCCAAGACATCACGTGATGATCGGGTGTTCTTGGATCCACGACCATATTTCGGGTGTAAAACAGTTACACACGCGAATACTAAGGTTCTAACTTGGCGAGCCTAGCATGTACAAACATGGCCTCGGAACACGGACCGAAAGGTTAAGCATGAGTCATATAGTTGATATGATGCCCATTTGATGCTCGCCTTTGAAGCTATACCGACTCACGTGATGATCGGACTTGGTGTAGTGGATTTGGTTCATGTAATCACAAAAAAGGCACGAGGGATGTCTTTTTTGAGTGGGAGTTCATTCGATTAGTTGAACTCAATCTATCATACACTTAGTCTAAACTTTACAAATTCTGTTGTAGATGGCACCACCTGCTTTTAATTTCAATGTGTTCATGGAGAAAGAGAAACTAGCAACGAACGGTAGCAACTTTACCGAATGGGCCATGAATTTGAGGATTCTCCTCTCTGCTGCACAAAAGCAATATGTGCTAGAAGCGCCGTTAGGCCCCCCACCTTTTGATGATGCCCCTGACGAGGAGAAGAATGTCTATCAGACTCGTCAGGAGGACCACAACTTAGTTCATTGCGGCATATTGTATGGGCTAGAGTCGGAACTTCGAAAGCATTTCGAAAACGGCAATGCATTTGATACAATGGGTGAGTTGAAAATGATTTTCGACACACATGCTGCTGTAGAGAGCTACAATGCTTCAGAAAAGTTCTTTAGCTGCATGATGGAAGAGCACAGCTCCGTTAGTGAGCATGTACTCAAGATGTCGGGTTACGCCGATAAGCTTGTGTCCTTGGGAATATAGATTCCCATTGACTTAGGCATCCATCGTGTTCTGCAGTCTCTGCCACCTTGCTATAAGAGCTTCGTGATGAACTATAATATGCAAGGCATGAAGAAGTCTCTCCCCGAGCTTCTGTCAATGCTTAAAACTGCAGAAGTGGAGATCAAAAAGGAACATCAAGTGTTGATGATCAATAGGAACACTGGTTTCAAGAAAGACAAGAAGGGAAAACGGAAGGGAAGTAAGGGCAGCAAGCCTGTTGCCGCGCCTGAAAAGAAACCCCAAGTTGGACCTAAGTCTGATTCCGAGTGCTACTATTGTAAGGGGACTGGCCACTGGAAGCGCAACTGCCCCAAGTATCTGGCAGACAAGAAGGCCGGCAAGGCAAACAAAGGTATATATGATATACATGTTATTGATGTGTACTTGACTAGTGCTCGCAGTAGCACCTGGGTATTTGATACCGGTTCAGTTGCTAATATTTGTAACTCGAATCAGGGGCTGCGGAACAAGCGACCGCTAGCAAGGGGTGAGGTCAAGATGCGTGTCGGCAATGGATCAAGCATTGATGTGATCACCGTCGGAACTCTGCCTCTCCACTTACCGTCGGGATTAGTTATAAACTTGAATAAATGTTATCTGGTGCCTGCACTGAGCATGAACATTGTATCTGGATCGTGTTTGATGCGAAGTGGTTATTCATTTAAATCCGAGAACAATGGTTGTTCCATTTATATGAATGAAATCTTTTATGGTCATGCACCGATGATGAATGGTTTATTTCAATTAGATCTCGATGATAATGTTACACATATTCATAATGTTGATGCTAAAAGGATTAAACTTAATGATGATATATCCGCATATATGTGGCACTGCCGTCTAGGTCATATTGGCGTTAAACGCATGAAGAAGCTCCATTCAGATGGACTTTTGGAATCACTTGATTATGAATCATTTGATACATGTGAGCCATGCCTTATGGGCAAGATGACTAGAACGCCGTTTTTTGGTTCAATGGAACGGGCGACAGATTTATTGGAAATCATACATTCTGATGTATGTGGTCCAATGTGTGTGTCGACGCGAGGTGGATATCGTTATTTTGTTACTTTCACGGATGATTTGAGTAGATACGGTTATATCTACTTAATGAAACACAAGTATGAAACCTTTGAAAAGTTCAAGGAATTTCAGAATGAAGTGGAAAATCATCGTAATAGAAAGATCAAATTTCTACGGTCCGACCGTGGAGGTGAGTATCTAAGTTACGAGTTTAGCACTCACATGAAAGAGTGTGGAATTGTTTCACAACTCACACCTGCCGGAACACCGCAGCGAAATGGTGTGTCGGAACATCGTAATCGTACTTTATTAGATATGGTTCGATCTATGATGTCTCTGACGGACTTGCCGTTGTCATTTTGGGGTTATGCACTAGAAACTGCTGCATTCACTTTAAATCGGGCACCATCTAAATCCGTTGAAAAGACATCGTATGAATTGTGGTTTGGAAACAAACCTAAGCTGTCATTTCTTAAAGTTTGGGGATGCGATGTTTATGTGAAGAAACTTCAACCGGATAAACTTGAACCCAAAGCGGAAAAATGCGTCTTCATAGGATACCCTAAAGAAACTATTGGGTATTCCTTCTATCACAGATCCGAGGGCAAGATTTTTGTTGCCAAGAATGGATCCTTTCTAGAGAAAGAGTTTCTCGCGAAAGGTGTGAGTAGTCGGAAGGTAGAACTTGAAGAGGTTGTGGAACCTTCTCTTCAAAGTATGGCGAGTAGCGCAGCGCCGGAAGTTGTTCCGGAGTTGGCTCCACCTGTTGAAGAGGGAACTAATGATAATGATCATGAAACTCCGAAAGAGAGTACTACCAAACCTCGCAGGTCAAACAGGACGTGTGCAGCTCCCGAGCTGTACGGAAATCCTGTCATGAATTTCATGGTTGATGAAAATGATGACCCTGCGACGTATGAAGAAGCGATGATGAGCCCGGATTCCAAAAAATGGTTAGAAGCCATGAAATCCGAGATGGAATCCATGTATGAAAATCAAGTTTGGAACTTGGTGGAATTACCTCACGACCGAAAGGCCGTGGAGAACAAATGGATTTTCAAAAGGAAAACTGATGCTGATGGTAATGTGACCGTCTATAAAGCTCGACTTGTCGCAAAGGGGTTTCGAGAAATTCAAGGAGTTGACTACGATGAGACTTCCTCTCCCGTAGCGATGCTAAAGTCAGTTAGGATTATGTTAGCAATTGCTGCATATTTCGATTATGAGATATGGCAGATGGATGTTAAAACCGCGTTTCTCAATGGTAATATTGAAGAAGATTTGTATATGATACAACCAAAGGGTTTTGTCGATCCTAAGTATGCTAACAAGGTGTGCAAGCATCACGAAGTTGGAATCTCCGCTTTGATGAGGTGATCAAAGAGTTTGGATTTGTCCAAACTTATGGAGAAGCTTGTATTTACAAGAAAGTGAGTGGGAGCAATGTGGCATTTCTGATATTATATGTGGATGACATATTATTGATCGGAAATGATATAGATCTTTTAAACAGTGTTAAAAGTTATCTAAACAGCAAATTTTCAATGAAGGACCTAGGTGAAGCGTCATACATATTAGGCATAAAGATCTATAGAGATAGATCTAGGCGCCTAATAGGGCTATCGCAAAGTACATACCTTGATAAGATTTTAAAGAAGTTTAAAATGGACGGAAGTAAGAAGGGGTTCTTACCTATGTTGCAAGGCAAGACATTGAGTAAGACTCAAAGTCCGGCTCCGGCGGAAGAAAGAGAGATAATGGACAAAGTCCCCTATGCTTCAGCCATAGGCTCTATAATGTACGCCATGCTATGTACAAGACCGGATGTGGCACATGCTATTAGTTTGACTAGTAAGTACCAATCGGATCCAGGTTCGGAACACTGGATAGCGGTCAAGAATATCCTTAAGTACTTACGAAGAACTAAGGATATGTTTCTTGTATACGGAGGTGAAGAAGAGCTCGTCGCTAAGTGTTATGTCGACGCTAGCTTTGACACCGATCCGGATGACTGTAAGTCTCAATCCGGATACGTATTTCTCATGAATGGCGGAGCGGTTAGTTGGAGGATCTCCAAACAACCTGTGTGTCATATCCCAAGATTTTCCAAATCTTGTAATGTGAAAATAAATTAATAAAATAAAACTTTGTTTGATTTCAGAGCCAGAAGAAACTTTTTGAATTCAATTAGGACTTAAAACCCATTTGAATTAAATAAGATCTTAAAAGGATTCATAAAGATAAACATTTAATAAAAACAAATTAAAAATGTTTTGGAAATACTATTACTTGATCCTTTAATAAAAGATTTGGTATTCAAAAGAAAATATGGTTTTATAAACAAAGATTGTTTTATAAAGCCAAATTAAAACTTGGCCAAGTTTTGGAATTAAAACATTTTATTCTAAATAAATTTAGCAAAGGTTTATTTAAAATAAGTTAATAAGGATTTAATATCCAATTTTATTTAATAAAGGACTTTACCATTTTAATTAAAACATCAAAACTTATTAAAATGTTTAAAATAGGTTTTCCAAGTATTTTATATTCTCTAATAAAACCTACTAAAGTGTTTTGGCTTTGTTTTAGATTTAAAAATAAATATCTCAATAAAACAAATCCTAATGGACACTAAAATAAAAGGATATTTTGTTTTAAAAACAATTTCCAAAATATTATATATTTCCCAAATTAAACTTACTATTTTGGTTTTGAAGATATTTAGGTTTCAAATAAATATTTTAATAATAAAATCAAACTCTAATTGATTTAATAACTAAGGCCCATTTTATAAAATTATTATTGGACCCTAAAGTAAAATAATATTTTGTTTTAAACAAGTATCCAAGTACTATTTATTTCCAAATAAAACCTACTGATTTGTTCTGAAAATATTGGATTTAAAATAGTGATTTTATCAAATAAATCAAACCTTATTAAAAATAAATAACTAAAAGTACATTTTATTTAATTAATGAATGGATCCTAAAATGAATTAAAATATTATTTTATTTTAGAATTTTGGTATTTGTTACTGAACAGAATCAAGTTCAAAAGTTGTGAAGTGTGATGTTGGTTTGAATTTATTTGGTTGATTGAATCATGTGTTTGAATAATCAATTCAGAAAATAAAATAGAAAAGAATAAAACAAATAGACAGAAAAAAAAGAGGAAACAGACCAGCCCAACAAGGCCCAGCCCAACAGTCCCACAGCCTAGATTCCCCTCCCCCGAAGCGTTACTTTTCTCACCCCAGAAGCAACCCACATCCTCACTGGCAGGTGGACCTCCCCTCGATTCTTTTTCCCCACTGACCAGTGGACCCTTTCCACTGTTTGTCCTCCCCACCCGCACGACCCTTCTCCCCCACCCCTCGCCGGCCGTTGCAGGCGGATTAACTCCGGCGTAATACGCCTTAATCACGCAATGAATCTGCCCCTTGACCACGCAGGATAAATCGCCAGCACCCCTTCTTCATTTTCCCCCTGCCTTCTTCCCCAGACACGCCCCCAGGCCGCCTCGATTTCGCTCTGAGCACCCTCGGCTCCGACGACCTTCCTCATCGATTCCGGCGACACGACACCACCCCTAGCCTTCCTAAGCACACTCACTCACTCTCCTAGCCTTGGCGCTTCTCCCGGCGCTTCCCACTCACCCGCGGAAGCCCCAGAATGTCGGCAACGACGACAACCGTCATCGCCACCATCTGGTTTCTCCGACGAACCCCTCCCCGGTAAGCTAGACCACCCCCTTTCCTCGCGTTGATGCTAACTTGTCAGGGAACCGCGCACGAAGCTAACCCCATTCTCCATTCCCTCTCCCGTGCCTTGTAGCAACAACCCAGCGACGCCTGAACGCGCCCGACGCCGAGCGAACTCCGGCGAGCGATTAGTATCGCCCCAGTGCACCCCTCGCCTCCTCGAAACCACGTCGAGCTTCCCCACGACCCAGAAATCACGGTGGGCCTCTCCCCCACTTCCTCTCTTCTGGTATCACCGGCTCCGCCGCTGACAGACCTCGCCGCCGCCAACTACCGCCGCCAGCGCCGCTGCTGTTTGGCCAAGCAAGTAGAGCCGTTAGATTAACATCGGATGGCTTGGATAGATCCATTAACACGAAGGGGTATCGAGCCATCTGTGTCGCACGATAGGAGTAGATCCAACGCACCAGAGCGTGATCCGCAGCGAACCGTTTTCGGCCAATTAGAATGCGACGCGTGGCAGGATCTGTTTTAAAACAGGATTTGAAAAACAGATTTAAGTAGCAATTTGAAAACCCTATAACTTTCAAACCACACGTCCAAATTTGACAAATTTTATATCAATGAATTCAGGAGAACAAGCCCTAGCCAACCATGGCCTTAGTTTAGCAAATAGTAGCAGTTAGCTTGTTTGAAATTGCAGAAACATTTGTAAGCTTGTTATGAATATAAAAATTGTTTAAAATTGAATTTAGGGTTAAAATCTTTGGAAATTGGATTGATTTGAACCTACTGACCCTAGGAAACACTTTGTGGACACAAAAATGTATTTGGAGAAATTAAGAAATGATTCTTTAATTTAAAACCATTTCTAGCCAAATAAAAGTGTTGATTTTATTATAAAAATGGTTATGGAAAGAAATCTTTGAGAAAATGGTTTGGACCAAACCTACTGACCCAAAAACACCAAGTTTTGCAAATTAGCAACTCATTTGGTAAACAACTTAAGAGTTTTGCCTTAATAAAAACAATTTTCACCACATGAAATGATGAATGCATTTAGAAATAATTTTAGGACAAAACCCTCTTGCTAATGACCTTGCCACTTTGATAAATGACCAATTTGGATCTTACAAAGTTTAGAAACCCCATAAAGACCCCTTTGCAAAATAAAACTATCTTGTGCATGCTCCCATGCATGAATTGGTTTCCATTGTTTTGTGTGTGTGAATTTGTTTGAGTTTATTATTGGTTTGATATGTAAATTGAATTAGTGTTTGCTTGATTGACTTGTAGTGAAGTGTGAGACTAGCAAGATCAAGGAGTGAACTACCATTCCCTATCAAAAAGGCAAGTGATGCTTCATACTTTCTATCCCATTACTTTTACTATGCATTAGTGATTTTGCTAAATAAACTTGCATGGATTTTGCCAAGTATAGATCTTGCTATAGGAAAACTTAGTAGATGAATCCTTAGTGGGATTTCCTAAGTTAAGTTTCCTAATACTACTAAGCTTAGCCTAGCTAATAGAAAATATGGGTGGAATATATATTCACACTATAGAAAAATATTCTAAGTCTGAGGACTTAAGTTTTGTTTAATAAAACAACTAAGTTAATGAATCACCTGGGTGGAATGGGCTTGCTTGGTGGAGAATGGTTGAGTGGTTCACAATGCCATAGGCTTGGATTGTGTATCTCACTTGTGGAATGCCACCCAGGAAACAAAGAGATTTGAGATGTCAAATGTTGAGAAGCTTCAAGTGCAACCACTTGGCAATATGGGCTCTGCCATGATCATATAGGTTGCAAGAACTTAGCCAAATGGACAGTGCGTGGTAGTGTTTGATAGGTTGGAGCGCGTCCATTTTGGTCTAAGGGAAGGCTTCTGAAAGATTTTGTCTTGGGAAACCAAGTCTTGTGGGTAAAGTGCACCACCTCTGTAGAGTGTAAAATCTAAGTACTTAGCCATGTCCCTGGTAAAGGACAATTTGAGCATCAAGACATAGAAGCAATCAAGAATCTCATCATTCCAATTTCTAAATTAAAATCTTGTGGTTTGAACAAGGGTTGTTTGAATTCTTCAATCATTGATGGAGAGATGGCTTGGTACAAGGATCTTGAAATCTTTGATTGAGGAAATGATTTTGTCAAGCAAAAACTTAGTATTTTCAAAATGATAAGAAAATCTATTTTGAGCAATGCAAGCCTCAACTCCACTTAGCCAAATGCATATAGATGATAGACTGCACTATACTACCATAGTATCACTTGCCAATACAATTCAAATGTATTGACCCTTTGTGGCTGTAACTTGTATGTTGCAGGTTTGATTGATTTTAGTGAAGATTGAT
Organism: Avena sativa; assembly: GCA_916181665.1. Classification (NCBI taxonomy): domain Eukaryota; kingdom Viridiplantae; phylum Streptophyta; class Magnoliopsida; order Poales; family Poaceae; genus Avena; species Avena sativa. The sequence continues at coordinate 23,928,585 of OV702300.1, read as the reverse complement.
TGTTTAGGATTACAAAGTCTACAACCAACATCTGCCTGTGGCATTTTGAAGATGAAGGACCCATGCTTATAGTTATTCCGCTGCAATGTAATGTAATAGCCAAGTGAGCTATGTTTTATGTAATAAACTTATGTTATTCTTGGTTATAAAGTTAAATTATGACCTTTGTTTCTTGGTATTACATCTTAACTGTGGATGCTAGCTAATGATCCACGGACTAGCATTGTAAAACACAGGAGGACTCTACCTTATCAGGTTGGGACCCCTACAGATGGTATCAGAGCATTGTGTTGCCTGTAGGATTTGTAAACCTAGGATTGGACAAAAACCCTTAGAAAAATAGGAGTTATATTTTGATCCAAAACTTATTTACAAAAACACTTGTAAACTCTTTCCTTAACCATTTTGGTTTCAACTCTACTTCTCTTCTACTTCAACTTGATGGAAAAGCCTAACCATGACCAAAGACTACACCATGTACAAAGGACTTCTTCAACTTCTTCAACTCTAATGACTTCAACATCTTCAGCATGTTCATCAAAGACTTCCAACATGGAAACTACTAAGGACCACAAATGAGACAAGGAAATCTTGCTCAAGATTTAGAGACTAAGGGAATGCAAAAGTTAGAAGGAGCCATCAACAACTTTGAAGTATTGTGACCAAAAGTTTTTCCAAGGAAAACCATGATCTCATGCAAGAAGAATCAATCATGAAAGAAAGAAGGATCACAAGTGAACCATGTAGATGGACCACCATCTATAGTTAAAGTCAAATACACCAACTTATGCGGTGTAACAAAAATATTTTATTGCCCAAGTATGTGCTTGAACTTTGTTTGAGTGAAAAGTTTGTTTTGTGATTGCATGCACATTGCTTGTGTGAATTGTGATGTGTGTGATTAGGATTGAGTCCTTAGAAATATCTTGCCTATTCTAAATCCCTACCCAACCCAAACAGATGACTACTCCAAAAGACATCAAGGTTGATGACAACAACAACAACCAAGAAGACAACATGAGAGAACTTATGGCAACCCAAAACCAGTTGAGCCAAGAGACAACTCAGCTTTTAGCCCACAACAATGGACTAGACCCAGCCATACAAAGGATTTTGAAACTTCAGTCCCAATTGCTGCAAAGATTAGTTACTCAAATGATCAACATGAGAGAAAACTTTTCCCAAAGAGCTAATGACAACAAGGATGACAAAGATGTTAATCTAGAAGGAACCCAAGCCAGCAATATTTGTAGAAACAAGGATCATGCATCCAAGGAACATGAATATCAATGCCCCAAGAAGAGAGAAAGATCTCCCACCTATGAAGAATATGAACTGGAAGAACTCCTAGCTTTGGAGAGACCCAAGAAGAAGAAGGATATTACTCAAGTGCAATGTTACAATTGCAAAGAGATGGGACACTATGCCAATGAATGCCCAGAAAAGAAGAAGAACCAAAGAAACAAACAAAAGGTAATGATATCAAAGGAAAAGAAAGATATCAGCCAAGTGATGTGTTTCAAATGCAAGGAACTAGGCCACTATGCAAGCAATTGTCCAGAGAAGATGAAAAACAAGTTAAACAAGTCTATGAAGGATCTCAACCTTGGCCCATGAGTCAAGAATGGAAACCAAGGAAACCATACCAAAGTTTGCTTAGAGAAATTTCCCCAGGATCCTAAGAAGGACAATGTGTAATTTTTGTTTGAAAAGTTTTAAGGGTGGTAGTACCCTAGTTGTTTGAACTTGCTTGTAACCCCAGCCTTCCCAAATCTTGGGACGAGATTTATTTTAAGGGTGGTAGCCTGTCACATCCCAAGATTTTCCAAATCTTGTAATGTGAAAATAAATTAATAAAATAAAACTTTGTTTGATTTCAGAGCCAGAAGAAACTTTTTGAATTCAATTAGGACTTCAAACCCATTTGAATTAAATAAGATCTTAAAAGGATTCATAAAGATAAACATTTAATAAAAAGAAATTAAAAATGTTTTGGAAATACTATTACTTGATCCTTTAATAAAAGATTTGGTATTCAAAAGAAAATATGGTTTTATAAACAAAGATTGTTTTATAAAGCCAAATTAAAACTTGGCCAAGTTTTGGAATTAAAACATTTTATTCTAAATAAATTTAGCAAAGGTTTATTTAAAATAAGTTAATAAGGATTTAATATCCAATTTTATTTAATAAAGGACTTTACCATTTTAATTAAAACATCAAAACTTATTAAAATGTTTAAAATAGGTTTTCCAAGTATTTTATATTCTCTAATAAAACCTACTAAAGTGTTTTGGCTTTGTTTTAGATTTAAAAATAAATATCTCAATAAAACAAATCCTAATGGACACTAAAATAAAAGGATATTTTGTTTTAAAAACAATTTCCAAAATATTATATATTTCCCAAATTAAACTTACTATTTTGGTTTTGAAGATATTTAGGTTTCAAATAAATATTTTAATAATAAAATCAAACTCTAATTGATTTAATAACTAAGGCCCATTTTATAAAATTATTATTGGACCCTAAAGTAAAATAATATTTTGTTTTAAACAAGTATCCAAGTACTATTTATTTCCAAATAAAACCTACTGATTTGTTCTGAAAATATTGGATTTAAAATAGTGATTTTATCAAATAAATCAAACCTTATTAAAAATAAATAACTAAAAGTACATTTTATTTAATTAATGAATGGATCCTAAAATGAATTAAAATATTATTTTATTTTAGAATTTTGGTATTTGTTACTGAACAGAATCAAGTTCAAAAGTTGTGAAGTGTGATGTTGGTTTGAATTTATTTGGTTGATTGAATCATGTGTTTGAATAATCAATTCAGAAAATAAAATAGAAAAGAATAAAACAAATAGACAGAAAAAAAAAGAGGAAACAGACCAGCCCAACAAGGCCCAGCCCAACAGTCCCACAGCCCAGATTCCCCTCCCCCGAAGCGTTACTTTTCTCACCCCAGAAGCAACCCACATCCTCACTGGCAGGTGGACCTCCCCTCGATTCTTTTTCCCCACAGACCAGTGGACCCTTTCCAATGTTTGTCCTTCCCACCCGCACGACCCTTCTCCCCCACCCCTCGCCGGCCGTTGCAGGCGGATTAACTCCGGCGTAATACGCCTTAATCACGCAATGAATCTGCCCCTTGACCACGCAGGATAAATCGCCAGCACCCCTTCTTCATTTTCCCCCTGCCTTCTTCCCCAGACACGCCCCCAGGCCGCCTCGATTTCGCTCTGAGCACCCTCGGCTCCGACGACCTTCCTCATTGATTCCGGCGACACGACACCGCCCCTAGCCTTCCTAAGCACACTCACACACTCTCCTAGCCTTGGCGCTTCTCCCGGCGCTTCCCACTCACCCGCGGAAGCCCCAGAATGTCGGCAACGACGACAACCGTCATCGCCACCATCTGGTTTCTCCGACGAACCCCTCCCCGGTAAGCTAGACCACCCCCTTTCCTCGCGTTGATGCTAACTTGTCAGGGAACCGCGCACGAAGCTAACCCCATTCTCCGTTCCCTCTCCCGTGCCTTGTAGCAACAACCCCAGCGACGCCTGAACGCGCCCGACGCCGAGCGAACTCCGGCGAGCGATTAGTATCGCCCCAGTGCACCCCTCGCCTCCTCGAAACCACGTCGAGCTTCCCCACGACCCAGCAATCACGGGGGGCCTCTCCCCCGCTTCCTCGCTTCTGGTATCACCGGCTCCGCCGCTGACAGACCTCGCCGCCGCCAACTACCGCCGCCAGCGCCGCTGCTGTTTGGCCAAGCAAGTAGAGCCGTTAGATTAACATCGGATGGCTTGGATAGATCCATTAACACGAAGGGGTATCGAGCCATATGTGCCGCACGATAGGAGTAGATCCAACGCACCAGAGCGTGATCCGCAGCGAACCGTTTTCGGCCAATTAGAATGCGACGCGTGGCAGGATCTGTTTTAAAACAGGATTTGAAAAACAGATTTAAGTAGCAATTTGAAAACCCTATAACTTTCAAACCACACGTCCAAATTTGACAAATTTTATATCAATGAATTCAGGAGAACAAGCCCTAGCCAACCATGGCCTTAGTTTAGCAAATAGTAGCAGTTAGCTTGTTTGAAATTGCTGAAACATTTGTATGCTTGTTATGAATATAAAAATTGTTTAAAATTGAATTTAGGGTTAAAATCTTTGGCAATTGGATTGATTTGAACCTACTGACCCTAGGAAACACTTTGTGGACACAAAAATGTATTTGGAGAAATTAAGAAATGATTCTTTAATTTAAAACCATTTCTAGCCAAATAAAAGTGTTGATTTTATTATAAAAATGGTTATGGAAAGAAATCTTTGAGAAAATGGTTTGGACCAAACCTACTGACCCAAAAACACCAAGTTTTTCTAATTAGCAACTCATTTGGTAAACAACTTAAGAGTTTTGCCTTAATAAAAACAATTTTCACCACATGAAATGATGAATGAATTTAGAAATAATTTTTGGACAAAACCCTCTTGCTAATGACCTTGCTGAAGGGAATATGCCCGAGAGGCAATAATAAAGTGGTTATTATCGTATTCCTTGTTTATGATAAATGTTTATTTTGCATGCTATAATTGTATTAATACGGAAACGTTAATACATGTGTGTTTAATAAACAAACAGAAAGTTCCTAGTTATGCCTCTCTTATAAACTAGCTCGTTGATTAACAAGATGATCAAGGTTTCCTGATCATGGACATTGGATGTTGTTAATAACGGGATCACAACATTAGTGTAATGGTGTGATGAACATTCATCCGAGGTATAGCATTACGATCAAAGTCATTGAGTTTATATTGCTATAACAACTTACGAAGTGATCCTAATCCTTAGACCATGAGATCATGTCAATCACTAACACCGGAAGAGTTTCTTGATAACATCAAACGTCACACCGTAACAGGGTGATTATAAAGATGGATTCAGAACTAATAAAGTGTTATGTTGAGGCCCATGGATCGAGAGTGGAATTTGTTCATCCCGATGACGGATAGATATGGTCTAGGCCCTCTCGGTGATATCACATTGATTAGCTTGCAAGCAAGTGATTTGATCACTAGAATGTTATATCACGGGAACGAGAAAAGAGTGCATGTCAGTAACGAGATCAAACTAGGTATGGAGATACCGATGATCGAATCTCGGACATGTAATATATCGCGAAACAAAGGGATTAAGATACTAGCGTAAAAGGTTCCGACGATCACAAGAAAGTCATCGTTGAATGTGTGGGAGTCATTATGGGTCTCCAGATCCCGCTTCTGATTATTGATCTGAGAGGGGTCTCGATCATGTCCGCATTATTCGCGAACCGTAGGGTGACACACTTAAGAGACACCGACATCCATTTGGAGCAAAAGTTTCATGCCGAAAAGAAAAGGAAAGCGCAGGAATTTATTTCACTAGACACCGAAACTGTTTCGGTTGAAATTGCTGAAACTGGTTCTGCATGTGAAATGGAATACTAGCAAGGGGTTTTATGTGAATGTTTGTTAATTAAAGTAATTAGCAAAATTCTGAATAAATAAATAAAAGAGTTTTATTTAAATGAGAGCTTGCATTAAATTTGGTGGAAATTTAATGCATGTGAGTGGATTTTTGAGTGGAGAAATTTGAAGGGCCATTTTGTGAGTGGAGTGTCCACCCACATGAATGTGGAAGAGGTGGGGGCAGCCCCATGGCTAGGCGCATGGCCCCTTGGGTGCCCCCCCTCTCCCTATAAAAGGAGCCCCCCTCCCTCTCTCTCACTCACACCTCCTCGTGAAGGATCTCTCTCCCCCTCTAGAATTTATTCCCCATGGTCTCGGACTAGCGAGATACATGTTCCCGGTGGCTTTTCGGCAAGAAAGAGTTGTGCTTCCGCTGCATCGCTGGAGCGAGGAGGCGGAGGTTGCTCGGTGCCTCGAACGTGTATGCGAGCACGGATGCGCTGCTGTTTTGCGGCGCTAGGACTTCCTCTCGATCTTGAGATCGGCAAGAGATCGTCTACATCAACCACGAGTTTGGACTCGTTAAACTTTGTCGGTCTTCAAGGGTATGTTCTCTACAGATATACATCCGCCCGTTGTTTGTATCTAGTAGATAGATCTTGGTACATAGTTGTTCCCATCGTAGGAAAATTTTTGTTTTCTATGCTGCGAACCCTTCAGTGGTATCAGAGCCGGATCTATGCGTAGATACTTTGCACGGGTAGTACACATATGAGTATGTGGGCGATGATGATCATTTTATTGCTTCTTAGTTGTACTTTGGATATTGGTGGCATAGTGGGATGAAGCGGCCCGGACAAACTTTACATGTCCTCGCACATGAGACCTGTTCCACGCTTGACATGCAACTAGTTTTGCATAAGTGGCTAGCGGGTGTCTGTCTCTCCTACTATAGTCAATATCTAATTTTCAACGAGTTGTCAACAATTTGGTTATCCTCGTTGTGGTTCATGTTCGTAGGTAAGAACGGTTCTATCTCGAAAGCCCTAAGCCACGTAAAACTTGCAATGAATAAATTAGAGGCGTCTAGTTTAGATTGTTGCTGGGCTAGTGTTATGATATGGTGATGTTGTAAGTAGAAGTATAAGATGATACTCTTACAACACACATAACGTGTAATCTCCATAGACCTTGGACTTACACATAAAGGTATGATAGTGATCATACCACGATGCACATGATAGAGATCATATGCGAGAACCATATCATTCCACTAATAAACATGTGATGTTTGATAGCATCTTATATTGCTTGTTTGGCGTTTTATTAGCATAATAAGATGATCCCTCATTTAGATATCAAGATAAGAATGTGTTCTTCCTTAAGTATGCACCGACAATGTTTCGTCGCTTCAAGACATCACGTGATGATCGGATGTACTTGAATCCACGAGCATATCTCGGGTGTAAGACAGTTACACACGCGAATACTAAGGTTCTTACTTGACGAGCCTAGCATGTACAGACATGGCCTCGGAACACGGACCGAAAGGTTAAGAATGAGTCATATAGTAGATATGATGCCCATTTGATGCTCGCCTTTGAAGCTGTACCGACTCACGTGATGATCGGACTTGGTGAAGTGGATTTGGTTCATGTAATCACCAAAAAGGCATGAGGGATGTCATTTTGAGTGGGAGTTCATTTCTAATTTGGATTAGTAGAACTCAATTTATCATAAATTAAATCAAAGTGAATTTGCATAATTTGTTGTAGTCATTGGCATTCGTTCACCATCATATGCATAGTTGTAATTGAGATAATAGAACTATAGAATTCTGGATATATACTTTACGAACTGGTATCGTATTGTGTTGAGTGTCAATCTAAAGTTTAAAGTCCTATTGCAAACTTTCAGCAAAATTCTATTTACTCCGTGAAATTTAATAATTGGTATTAAATCGAGAGTAACAATTCCAGTGTTAGTATCTTAAGTATCATGTTTGCCTCCATGATTCTTGATTTAAACATCAAGTTTATCTAGGAGCTGAAAGAATTGTTTCAGAAACCATCATGTGTGGCAGATATAACGATATCTGAAACAATGTTTTGGTTGCAATATGATAGAGTATAATATATGTTCTCATATTGGATGAGAATTTGCGAAGGTTGGAGATGCTAGACATCCTAATCATCCAAAAGGATTTTGGAAAGTAATGTTATACTCACGATTCGCCTTTATAAGCTAAAGTAGCTTGATCATGAAAGTCGTCATGATAAGGGTGAATAGAAGATGTATGTAAAGTGTTTACTACACTAAAAGATTACTAAAGAATGGATTTTGAAAGAATACCGATCATTTTGATGATGGTGATCTACTTCAAAGTGCAAGTCCAAAGGTATTATTATTTGAATATACACGCTTTGGACTATGTGTCATGTGTATGGCGCCACTGTTGATGTTGTTAGTTTCTTTTAAAAAGGAAAAGGAAATGCTGAAAGAGAATCTATAAAATATATTTGGCAGAAAAGAAAAGATTGGAAATATCCAATTTAGGTATATAGATGATATACATGTTATGGTTGTATTCTTTGCTTGTTAAACAATGTGGTTCTTGGGTATTGGATACCGAATTGGTTGGTATGAAATTTCATACGGAATGACGCAATTCATGAACCACAATGGCCTAAGTAACTAGCAAGAGAATATGTGATGATGTTCATCGAAAACAAACAAACCGTTGTTTGTATTTCTCGTTGACATCAAAGCTTGACTTCAAGATTTGTTTTAATAATTGTTATTTAAATCAGGTATTATAAGAACAAAGGTTGTTCAAATAATTACCGTATTCCATATAAGATGGATGATTTACAAATCTAGTTGAAGAAATCACATTCATAAATCCTAATGCTAAAATGTTGCAAGACAAATGATTGAAAGATCACTTATGAAGTGACATCGCTGTTTAAATTATATTGGAAAGAAAACATGAAGAATCTCCATATTCATGGATTTTTGGAGTCTTTGATTTGATCAAGTGACGCTTGTGAGACTTTCCTCGGGATAATTAAAACTTCGTTCAAAGGCCAAAGAAGAACGAACGACTAAAATATTGGAATTTATACATATCGATGTATGTAGTCCATTATGTGCAGTCGTAAGCGATGGGTTTCAACTTCATATGCTTTCTCCGGAATTTTGAGTGAATATTCACTTAATGAGAAAGAAGTATGAAATATTTGAAAAACGTTTTCAAAGACTTTCAAGATGAAGTGAAAAATCATTGTAACAAGAAAAATAAATGGTTTATGATTTTATCATAAGGGATTTATTTGAGTTACAAGTGTAACAAGAAAAATAAATGAATTATGATTTTATCATAAAAGGGATTTATTTGAGTTACAAGTTTAGCAAAACACCTAGATTTACATCTCCTGAAACACCATAGGAATATGGAGTGTTTGAGATTTGTAATGAAACCTTGTTTGACATGGTTGGATCAAAGGTGTTATTTATAAAACTGCCATTATGTTTTAAAAGATTAAAGCTTTAGAGACTACCGCTTTTACACTGAAAAGAGCTCCATCTTGATCCGGTGAAATGACACCATGGAAGTTATGGTTTGGGGTAAAACCCAAGTTATCATTTCTTAAATTTTGGTATACTAAACATAAGTAAGATGTTTACAACCGAAGTCGGATGAGCATGTCTTTGTAGGTTATTTCGAATAACAATTGGTTATTCCTCCATAACACCAAGGACAAAAGGGTTTGTCGCTTGAAACGTGAAGTTTCTTGAAAAAGGAATTTTTTTCGTAAAAGTTAAGTGGGAGGACAATAGAACTTTGATAAGGTTAACGAACCTTAAATATGCTGAGTTGCGCAGCGCCGGAAAATGTTCCGGAGGCAGCCATAATGCTCATAGCTTATGTGCCTCAAAGGTTGTGATCACGGAGATCTAAGTTCCTATTGAACCAAGTAGGTCGGTTAAACAATCAAATACTAAGATTTGAGAGTAAATCATTATTGTTTGACAATGATGAACCGACTATATGCAAAGAAGCGATGATGGGCCCTAACTCCGTCAAATGGCTTGAAGCCATAAAATCCGTGATAGTTCCATACACGAGAAATCAAGTTTTGAACTTGGAAGACCCTCCGGAAAGGTGTAAAAACCTATCGGTCGTATTTGGATCTATAAAGAAACAGACATGGATGTATCTTTTAGAAATGATGTATCTTTTATTGTTGATTAGAAATGATGTATCTTTTATTTACAAAGGTTAAGAATTTCATTTCGATGAAAGACTTAGGCAAAACCCGAATATTTAGCGTAAATGTCTATAGTGGATAGACTGTAACGCCAATATGGTTGTGCCAAACGTACATATATGAGATATTGAAGGAGTTCAATATAGAAACGACAAGAAACAGTTCTTGTTGCATGGAAAGGAATTGAATCAAGATTCAAGTGTATCGACACTTGATAAGTGAAACAAGATTTAAGTGCTTTGACACTTGATGAGTGCAATCACGAGAATGTTTTGATCAATCATACCATGATATGTACACATCCAGATATGTCCTATGCTCTAAGTGTTATGAGCATATACCAGAATGAATCATAAAATGATCATTGGACGATAGTGAGGATATTCTTATGATCTTTTGGAAGAACTAAGAATATATTTGTGTAGAGGTGACAAACAATTACAAATAGTTCATTGTAAAGCGTTACATTGATACTAGTTTTGTCACAAAATACAAATTAAGTTTATCTCAATTTAAACTATGGGTGGCACAATGTAATGGAAAGGAGATTCCATGATGGATTTGGAAGAGTTCCAAAGTTAAGACATTGTGACGAATACTACAACAAAAGGCTAAGTATATGACTGCTATAGTAGCAGCAAAGGAGGGAATTTGTGTCAAGTAGTTTGTTATCAAACTAAGGTGTGGTTCGCAACGGGCTAACACTAAAGATATATTGTATGACAATAGTATCGACGTGTTTTAACCCCAAGGAACTAAAGGTCTCACCGAAAGACCGAATTTATACAATGCCATCTCATTGGAGAATGAGTGATGCGTGAAGACGCAAAGACATGCAAATACACACGGACCTGAAGCGTCAGCTCCGTAGATTATGTTAACCACTTGCAATTGCGTATATGGAACACCAGAAAGCCATAGGTGTTCAATACACAAAGTTTTTCAAACTATATTATTGTCTCTAGTGCAAGTGGGAGACTGAAGGGAATATGCCCGAGAGGCAATAATAAAGTGGTTATTATCGTATTCCTTGTTTATGATAAATGTTTATTTTGCATGCTATAATTGTATTAATACGGAAACGTTAATACATGTGTGTTTAATAAACAAACAGAAAGTTCCTAGTTATGCCTCTCTTATAAACTAGCTCGTTGATTAACAAGATGATCAAGGTTTCCTGATCATGGACATTGGATGTTGTTAATAACGGGATCACAACATTAGTGTAATGATGTGATGAACATTCATCCGAAGTATAGCATTACGATCAAAGTCATTGAGTTTATATTGCTATAACAACTTACGAAGTGATCCTAATCCTTAGACCATGAGATCATGTCAATCACTAACACCGGAAGAGTTTCTTGATAACATCAAACGTCACACCGTAACAGGGTGATTATAAAGATGGGTTCAGAACTAATAAAGTGTTATGTTGAGGCTCATGGATCGAGAGTGGAATTTGTTCATCCCGATGACGGATAGATATACTCTGGGCCCTCTCGGTGATATTACATTGATTAGCTTGCAAGCAAGTGATTTGATCACTAGAATGTTATATCACGGGAACGAGAAAAGAGTGCATGTCAGTAACGAGATCAAACTAGGTATGGAGATACCGATGATCGAATCTCGGACATGTAATATATCGCGAAACAAAGGGATTAAGATACTAGCGTAAAAGGTTCCGACGATCACAAGAAAGTCATCGTTGAATGTGTGGGAGTCAGTATGGGTCTCCAGATCCCGCTTCTGATTATTGATCTGAGAGGGGTCTCGATCATGTCCGCATTATTCGCGAACCGTAGGGTGACACACTTAAGAGACACCGACATCCATTTGGAGCAAAAGTTTCATGCCGAAAAGAAAAGGAAAGCGCAGGAATTTATTTCACTAGACACCGAAACTGTTTCGGTTGAAATTGCTGAAACTGGTTCTGCATGTGAAATGGAATACTAGCAAGGGGTTTTATGTGAATGTTTGTTAATTAAAGTAATTAGCAAAATTCTGAATAAATAAATAAAAGAGTTTTATTTAAATGAGAGCTTGCATTAAATTTGGTGGAAATTTAATGCATGTGAGTGGATTTTTGAGTGGAGAAATTTGAAGGGCCATTTTGTGAGTGGAGTGTCCACCCACATGAATGTGGAAGAGGTGGGGGCAGCCCCATGGCTGGGCGCATGGCCCCTTGGGTGCCCCCCCTCTCCCTATAAAAGGAGCCCCCCTCCCTCTCTCTCACTCACACCTCCTCGTGAAGGATCTCTCTCCCCCTCTAGAATTTATTCCCCATGGTCTCGGACTAGCGAGATACATGTTCCCGGTGGCTTTTCGGCAAGAAAGAGTTGTGCTTCCGCTGCATCGCTGGAGCGAGGAGGCGGAGGTTGCTCGGTGCCTCGAACGTGTGTGCGAGCACGGATGCGCTGCTGTTTTGCGGCGCTAGGACTTCCTCTCGATCTTGATATCGGCAAGAGATCGTCTACATCAACCACGAGTTTGGACTCGTTAAACTTTGTCGGTCTTCAAGGGTATGTTCTCTACGGATATACATCCGCCCGTTGTTTGTATCTAGTAGATAGATCTTGGTACATAGTTGTTCCCATCGTAGGAAAATTTTTGTTTTCTATGCTGCGAACCCTTCACTTGCCACTTTGATAACTGACCAATTTGGATCTTACAAAGTTTAGAAACCCCATAAAGACCCCTTTGCAAAATAAAACTATCTTGTGCATGCTCCCATGCATGAATTGGTTTCCATTGTTTTGTGTGTGTGAATTTGTTTGAGTGATTATTGGTTTGGTATGTAAATTGAATTAGTGTTTGCTTGATTGACTTGTAGTGAAGTGTGAGACTAGCAAGATCAAGGAGTGAACTACCATTCCCTATCAAAAAGGCAAGTGATGCTTCATACTTTCTATCCCATTACTTTTTCTATGCATTAGTGATTTTGCTAAATAAACTTGCATGGATTTTGCCAAGTATAGATCTTGCTATAGGAAAACTTAGTAGATGAATCCTTAGTGGGATTTCCTAAGTTAAGTTTCCTAATACTACTAAGCTTAGCCTAGCTAATAGAAAATATGGGTGGAATATATATTCACACTATGGAAAAATATTCTAAGTCTGAGGACTTAAGTTTTGTTTAATAAAACAACTAAGTTAATGAATCACCTGGGTGGAATGGGCTTGCTTGGTGGAGAATGGTTGAGTGGTTCACAATGCCATAGGCTTGGATTGTGTATCTCACTTGTGGAATGCCACCCAGGAAACAAAGAGATTTGAGATGTCAAATGTTGAGAAGCTTCAAGTGCAACCACTTGGCAATATGGGCTCTGCCATGATCATATAGGTTGCAAGAACTTAGCCAAATGGACAGTGGGTGGTAGTGTTTGATAGGTTGGAGCGCGTCCATTTTGGTCTAAGGGAAGGCTTCTGAAAGATTTTGTCTTGGGAAACCAAGTCTTGTGGGTAAAGTGCACCACCTCTGCAGAGTGTAAAATCTAAGTACTTAGCCATGTCCCTGGTAAAGGACAATTTGAGCATCAAGACATAGAAGCAATCAAGAATCTCATCATTCCAATTTCTAAATTAAAATCTTGTGGTTTGAACAAGGGTTGTTTGAATTCTTCAATCATTGATGGAGAGATGGCTTGGTACAAGGATCTTGAAATCTTTGATTGAGGAAATGATTTTGTCAAGCAAAAACTTAGTATTTTCAAAATGATAAGAAAATCTATTTTTGAGCAATGCAAGCCTCAACTCCACTTAGCCAAATGCATATAGATGATAGACTCCACTATACTACCATAGTATTACTTGCCAATACAATTCAAATGTATTGACCCTTTGTGGCTGTAACTTGTATGTTGCAGGTTTGATTGATTTTAGTGAAGATTGATTGTTTAGGATTACAAAGTCTACAACCAACATCTGCCTGTGGCATTTTGAAGATGAAGGACCCATGCTTATAGTTATTCCGCTGCAATGTAATGTAATAGCCAAGTGAGCTATGTTTGATGTAATAAACTTATGTTATTCCTGGTTATAAAGTTAAATTATGACCTTTGTTTCTTGGTATTACATCTTAACTGTGGATGCTAGCTAATGATCCAGGGACTAGCATTGTAAAACACAGGAGGACTCTACCTTATCAGGTTGGGACACCTACACTGTGGTAGCGGGATCAACAACGGAGGCCGAATATGTTGCTGCTTCAGAAGCGGCTCAGGAAGCAGTTTGGATGAAGGAGTTCATATCTGAACTAGGAGTGGTGGCAAACGCGTTGTACCCAATGGTGATCTATTGTGACAACAATGGTGCCATTGCCAATGCCAAAGTGCCAAGGTCTCACAAGCATTCCGAGCATATTAAGCGCCGGTTTCACTCCATCCACGAGCATGTCAAGGATGGAGATATAAAGATTTGTAAAGTACATACGGATCTCAATGTAGCAGATCCGTTGACTAAAACTCTCCCTAGAGCAAAACATGATCAACACCAGAACTCAATGGGTGTTAGATTTATCACTCTGTAACTAGATTATTGTCTCTAGTGCAAGTGGGAGACTGAAGGGAATATGCCCTGAGAGGCAATAATAAAGTGTTTATTATGTGTATTCCAAGTATATGATAGATGTTTATTTTGCATGCTATAATTTTATTAATACGGAAACGTTAATACATGTGTGTTTAATAAACAAACAGAAAGTTCCTAGTTATGCCTCTCTCATAAACTAGCTCGTTGATTAACAAGATGATCAAGGTTTCCTGATCATGGACATTGGATGTTGTTAATAACGGGATCACAACATTAGTGTAATGGTGTGATGAACATTCATCTGAAGTATAGCATTACGATCAAAGTCATTGAGTTTATATTGCTATAACAACTTACGAAGTGATCCTAATCCTTAGACCATGAGATCATGTCAATCACTAACACCGGAAGAGTTTCTTGATAACATCAAACGTCACACCGTAACAAGGTGATTATAAAGATGGATTCAGAACTAATAAAGTGTTATGTTGAGGCTCATGGATCGAGAGTGGAATTTGTTCATCCCGATGACGGATAGATATACTCTGGGCCCTCTCGGTGATATTACATTGATTAGCTTGCAAGCAAGTGATTTGATCACTAGAATGTTATATCACAGGAACGAGTAAAGAGTGCATGTCGGTAACGAGATCAAACAAGGTATGGAGATACCGATGATCGAATCTCGGCCATGTAATATATCGTGAAGCAAAGGGATTAAGATACTAGCGTAAAAGGTTCCGACGATCACAAGAAAGTCATCGTTGAATGTGTGGGAGTCAGTATGGGTCTCCAGATCCCGCTTCTGATTATTGATCTGAGAGGGGTCTCGATCATGTCCGCATTATTCACGAACCGTAGGGTGACCCACTTAAGAGACACCGACATCCAATTGGAGCAGATGTTTCATGCCGAAAGAATGAACAAGCGCAGGAATTTATTTCACTAGATACCGAAACAGGTTTTCGGGTGAAATTGCATAAAGTGGTTATGCATGTGAAATAGAATTCTAGAAAGGGGTTATTTGTGAATGTTTGTCATTAAAGTAATTGACAAAATTCTGAATAAAATAAAAGAGTTTTATTTAATGAGAGTTTGCATTAAATTTGGTGGAAATTTAATGGGAATTTGAGTGGACTTTTGAGTGGAGGGATTTTAAAGGGCATTTTGTGAGTGGAGTGTCCACCCACATGAATGAAGGAGGGGAGGGGGCAGCCCCCATGGCCGGCGGCCACCCCCTTGGGTGCCCCCCCTCCTCCTATAAAAGGAGCCCCCCTCCTCACTTGTCTCTCACACCTCCTCGTGAAGGATCTCTCTCCCCCTCTAGAATTTATCCCGCATGGTCTCGGACTAGCGAGATACATGTTCCCGGTGGCTATTCGGCAAGAAAGAGTTGTGCTTCCGCTGCATCGCTGGAGCGAGGAGGCGGAGGTTGCTCGGTGCCTCGAACGTGTGTGCGAGCACGGATGCGCTGCTGATTTGCGGCGCTAGGAATTCCTCTCGATCTTGAGATCGGCAAGAGATCGTCTACATCAACCACGAGTTGAACTCGTTAAGCTTTGTCGATCTTCAAGGGTATGTTCTCTACGGATATACATCCGCCCGTTGTTTGTATCTAGTAGATAGATCTTGGTATATAGTTCACATCGTAGGAAAATTTTTGTTTTCTATGCTGCGAACCCTATAGTGGTATCAGAGCCGGATCTATGCGTAGATACTTTACACGGGTAGTACACATATGAGTATGTGGGCGATGATGATCATGTTGTTGCTCCTTTTTTGTAATTTTGGATATTGGTGGCATAGTGGGATGAAGCGGCCCGAACAAACTTTACATGTCCTCGCACATGAGACCTGTTCCACGCTTGACATGCAACTAGTTTGCATAAGTGGCTAGCGGGTGTCTGTCTCTCCTACTATAGTCAATATCTATTTTGCAAGCGAGTTGTCAACAATTTTATTATCCTCGTTGTGGTTCATGTTCGTAGGTAAGAACGGTTCTATCTCGAAATCCCTAAGCCACGTAGAACTTGCAATGGATAAATTATAGGCGTCTAGTTTAGATTGTTGCTGGGCTAGTGTTATGATATGGCACTGTTGTAAGTAGAAGTATGAGATGATACTCTTACAACACACATAGCGTGTAAAATCCATAGACCTTGGATTTACACATATAGGTATGATAGTGATCATACCACGATGCACATGATAGAGATCATCTGCGGGAACCATATAATTTCACTAATAAACATATGATGTTTGATAGAATCTTATATTTCTTGTTTAGCGCTTTGTTAGCATAATAAGATGATCCATCATTTAAATATAAAGATAAGAATGTGTTCTTCCTTTAGTATGCATCGATTATGTTTTCGTCGCTCCAAGACATCACGTGATGATCGGGTGTTCTTGGATCCACGACCATATTTCGGGTGTAAAACAGTTACACACGCGAATACTAAGGTTCTAACTTGGCGAGCCTAGCATGTACAAACATGGCCTCGGAACACGGACCGAAAGGTTAAGCATGAGTCATATAGTTGATATGATGCCCATTTGATGCTCGCCTTTGAAGCTATACCGACTCACGTGATGATCGGACTTGGTGTAGTGGATTTGGTTCATGTAATCACAAAAAAGGCACGAGGGATGTCGTTTTTGAGTGGGAGTTCATTCGATTAGTTGAACTCAATCTATCATACACTTAGTCTAAACTTTACAAATTCTGTTGTAGATGGCACCACCTGCTTTTAATTTCAATGTGTTCATGGAGAAAGAGAAACTAGCAACGAACGGTAGCAACTTTACCGAATGGGCCATGAATTTGAGGATTCTCCTCTCTGCTGCACAAAAGCAATATGTGCTAGAAGCGCCGTTAGGCCCCCCACCTTTTGATGATGCCCCTGACGAGGAGAAGAATGTCTATCAGACTCGTCAGGAGGACCACAACTTAGTTCATTGCGGCATATTGTATGGGCTAGAGTCGGAACTTCGAAAGCGTTTCGAAAACGGCAATGCATTTGATACAATGGGTGAGTTGAAAATGATTTTCGACACACATGCTGCTGTAGAGAGCTACAATGCTTCAGAAAAGTTCTTTAGCTGCATGATGGAAGAGCACAGCTCCGTTAGTGAGCATGTACTCAAGATGTCGGGTTACGCCGATAAGCTTGTGTCCTTGGGAATATAGATTCCCATTGACTTAGGCATCCATCGTGTTCTGCAGTCTCTGCCACCTAGCTATAAGAGCTTCGTGATGAACTATAATATGCAAGGCATGAAGAAGTCTCTCCCCGAGCTTCTGTCAATGCTTAAAACTGCAGAAGTGGAGATCAAAAAGGAACATCAAGTGTTGATGATCAATAGGAACACTGGTTTCAAGAAAGACAAGAAGGGAAAACAGAAGGGAAGTAAGGGCGGCAAGCCTGTTGCCGCGCCTGAAAAGAAACCCCAAGTTGGACCTAAGTCTGATTCCGAGTGCTACTATTGTAAGGGGACTGGCCACTGGAAGCGCAACTGCCCCAAGTATCTGGCAGACAAGAAGGCCGGCAAGGCAAACAAAGGTATATATGATATACATGTTATTGATGTGTACTTGACTAGTGCTCGCAGTAGCACCTGGGTATTTGATACCGGTTCAGTTGCTAATATTTGTAACTCGAATCAGGGGCTGCGGAACAAGCGACCGCTAGCAAGGGGTGAGGTCAAGATGCGTGTCGGCAATGGATCAAGCGTTGATGTGATCACCGTCGGAACTCTGCCTCTCCACTTACCGTCGGGATTAGTTATAAACTTGAATAAATGTTATCTGGTGCCTGCACTGAGCATGAACATTGTATCTGGATCGTGTTTGATGCGAAGTGGTTATTCATTTAAATCCGAGAACAATGGTTGTTCCATTTATATGAATGAAATCTTTTATGGTCATGCACCGATGATGAATGGTTTATTTCAATTAGATCTCGATGATAATGTTACACATATTCATAATGTTGATGCTAAAAGGATTAAACTTAATGATGATATATCCGCATATATGTGGCACTGCCGTCTAGGTCATATTGGCGTTAAACGCATGAAGAAGCTCCATTCGGATGGACTTTTGGAATCACTTGATTATGAATCATTTGATACATGTGAGCCATGCCTTATGGGCAAGATGACAAGAACGCCGTTTTTTGGTTCAATGGAACGGGCGACAGATTTATTGGAAATCATACATTCTGATGTATGTGGTCCAATGAGTGTGTCGACGCGAGGTGGATATCGTTATTTTGTTACTTTCACGGATGATTTGAGTAGATACGGTTATATCTACTTGATGAAACACAAGTATGAAACCTTTGAAAAGTTCAAGGAATTTCAGAATGAAGTGGAAAATCATCGTAATAGAAAGATCAAATTTCTACGGTCCGACCGTGGAGGTGAGTATCTAAGTTACGAGTTTAGCACTCACATGAAAGAGTGTGGAATTGTTTCACAACTCACACCTGCCGGAACACCGCAGCGAAATGGTGTGTCGGAACATCGTAATCGTACTTTATTAGATATGGTTCGATCTATGATGTCTCTGACGGACTTGCCGTTGTCATTTTGGGGTTATGCACTAGAAACTGCTGCATTCACTTTAAATCGGGCACCATCTAAATCCGTTGAAAAGACATCGTATGAATTGTGGTTTGGAAACAAACCTAAGCTGTCATTTCTTAAAGTTTGGCGATGCGATGTTTATGTGAAGAAACTTCAACCGGATAAACTCGAACCCAAAGCGGAAAAATGCGTCTTCATAGGATACCCTAAAGAAACTATTGGGTATTCCTTCTATCACAGATCCGAGGGCAAGATTTTTGTTGCCAAGAATGGATCCTTTCTAGAGAAAGAGTTTCTCGCGAAAGGTGTGAGTAGTCGGAAGGTAGAACTTGAAGAGGTTGTGGAACCTTCTCTTCAAAGTATGGCGAGTAGCGCAGCGCCGGAAGTTGTTCCGGAGTTGGCTCCACCTGTTGAAGAGGGAACTAATGATAATGATCATGAAACTCCGAAAGAGAGTACTACCAAACCTCGCAGGTCAAACAGGACGCGTGCAGCTCCCGAGCTGTACGGAAATCCTGTCATGAATTTCATGGTTGATGAAAATGATGACCCTGCGACGTATGAAGAAGCGATGATGAGCCCGGATTCCAACAAATGGTTAGAAGCCATGAAATCCGAGATGGAATCCATGTATGAAAATCAAGTTTGGAACTTGGTGGAATTACCTCACGACCGAAAGGCCGTGGAGAACAAATGGATTTTCAAAAGGAAAACTGATGCTGATGGTAATGTGACCTTCTATAAAGCTCGACTTGTCGCAAAGGGGTTTCGAGAAATTCAAGGAGTTGACTACGATGAGACTTCCTCTCCCGTAGCGATGCTAAAGTCAGTTAGGATTATGTTAGCAATTGCTGCATATTTCGATTATGAGATATGGCAGATGGATGTTAAAACATCGTTTCTCAATGGTAATATTGAAGAAGATTTGTATATGATACAACCAAAGGGTTTTGTCGATCCTAAGGATGCTAACAAGGTGTGCAAGCATCACGAAGTTGGAATCTCCGCTTTGATGAGGTGATCAAAGAGTTTGGATTTGTCCAAACTTATGGAGAAGCTTGTATTTACAAGAAAGTGAGTGGGAGCAATGTGGCATTTCTGATATTATATGTGGATGACATATTATTGATCGGAAATGATATAGATCTTTTAAACAGTGTTAAAATTTATCTAAACAGCAAATTTTCAATGAAGGACCTAGGTGAAGCGTCATACATATTAGGCATAAAGATCTATAGAGATAGATCTAGGCGCCTAATAGGGCTATCGCAAAGTACATACCTTGATAAGATTTTAAAGAAGTTTAAAATGGACGGAAGTAAGAAGGGGTTCTTACCTATGTTGCAAGGCAAGACATTGAGTAAGACTCAAAGTCCGGCTTCGGCGGAAGAAAGAGAGATAATGGACAAAGTCCCCTATGCTTCAGCCATAGGCTCTATAATGTACGCCATGCTATGTACAAGACCGGATGTGGCACATGCTATTAGTTTGACTAGTAAGTACCAATCGGATCCAGGTTCGGAACACTGGATAGCGGTCAAGAATATCCTTAAGTACTTACGAAGAACTAAGGATATGTTTCTTGTATACAGAGGTGAAGAAGAGCTCGTCGCTAAGTGTTATGTCGACGCTAGCTTTGACACCGATCCGGAAGACTGTAAGTCTCAATCCGGATACGTATTTCTCATGAATGGCGGAGCGGTTAGTTGGAGGAGCTCCAAACAACCTGTGGTAGCGGGATCAACAACGGAGGCCGAATATGTTGCTGCTTCAGAAGCGGCTCAGGAAGCAGTTTGGATGAAGGAGTTCATATCCGAACTAGGAGTGGTGGCAAACGCGTTGTACCCAATGGTGATCTATTGTGACAACAATGGTGCCATTGCCAATGCCAAAGAGCCAAGGTCTCACAAGCATTCCGAGCATATTAAGCGCCGGTTTCACTCCATCCACGAGCATGTCAAGGATGGAGATATAAAGATTTGTAAAGTACATACGGATCTCAATGTAGCAGATCCGTTGACTAAAACTCTCCCTAGAGCAAAACATGATCAACACCAGAACTCAATGGGTGTTAGATTTATCACTATGTAACTAGATTATTGTCTCTAGTGCAAGTGGGAGACTGAAGGGAATATGCCCTGAGAGGCAATAATAAAGTGTTTATTATGTGTATTCCAAGTATATGATAGATGTTTATTTTGCATGCTATAATTGTATTAATACGGAAACGTTAATACATGTGTGTTTAATAAACAAACAGAAAGTTCCTAGTTATGCCTCTCATAAACTAGCTCGTTGATTAACAAGATGATCAAGGTTTCCTGATCATGGACATTGGATGTTGTTAATAACGGGATCACAACATTAGTGTAATGGTGTGATGAACATTCATCCGAAGTATAGCATTACGATCAAAGTCATTGAGTTTATATTGCTATAACAACTTACGAAGTGATCCTAATCCTTAGACCATGAGATCATGTCAATCACTAACACCGGAGGAGTTTCTTGATAACATCAAACGTCACACCGTAACAGGGTGATTATAAAGATGGATTCAGAACTAATAAAGTGTTATGTTGAGGCTCATGGATCGAGAGTGGAATTTGTTCATCCCGATGACGGATAGATATACTCTGGGCCCTCTCGGTGATATCACATTGATTAGCTTGCAAGCAAGTGATTTGATCACTAGAATGTTATATCACAGGAACGAGAAAAGAGTGCATGTCGGTAACGAGATCAAACTAGGTATGGAGATACCGATGATCAAATCTAGGACATGTAATATATCGTGAAACAAAGGGATTAAGATACTAGCGTAAAAGGTTCCGACGATCACAAGAAAGTCATCGTTGAATGTGTGGGAGTCAGTATGGGTCTCCAGATCCCGCTTCTGATTATTGATTCGAGAGGGGTCTCGATCATGTCCGCATTATTCACGAACTGTAGGGTGACACACTTAAGAGACACCGACATCCAATTGGAGCAAATGTTTCATGCCGAAAGAATGAACAAGCGCAGGAATTTATTTCACTAGATACCGAAACAGGTTTTCGGGTGAAATTGCATAAAGTGGTTATGCATGTGAAATAGAATTCTAGCAAGGGGTTATTTGTGAATGTTTGTCATTAAAGTAATTGACAAAATTCTGAATAAAATAAAAGAGTTTTATTTAATGAGAGTTTGCATTAAATTTGGTGGAAATTTAATGGGAATTTGAGTGGACTTTTGAGTGGAGGGATTTTAAAGGGCATTTTGTGAGTGGAGTGTCCACCCACATGAATGAAGGAGGGGAGGGGGCAGCCCCCATGGCCGGCGGACACCCCCTTGGGTGCCCCCCCTCCTCCTATAAAAGGAGCCCCCTCCTCACTTGTCTCTCACACCTCCTCGTGAAGGATCTCTCTCCCCCTCTAGAATTTATCCCCCATGGTCTCGGACTAGCGAGATACATGTTCCCGGTGGCTATTCGGCAAGAAAGAGTTGTGCTTCCGCTGCATCGCTGGAGCGAGGAGGCGGAGGTTGCTCGGTGCCTCGAACGTGTGTGCGAGCACGGATGCGCTGCTGATTTGCGGCGCTAGGACTTCCTCTCGATCTTGAGATCGGCAAGAGATCGTCTACATCAACCACGAGTTGAACTCGTTAAGCTTTGTCGATCTTCAAGGGTATGTTCTCTACGGATATACATCCGCCCGTTGTTTGTATCTAGTAGATAAATCTTGGTATATAGTTCACATCGTAGGAAAATTTTTGTTTTCTATGCTACGAACCCTACACTAGGGAGATGTACAACAACCGTTAGACCCGATACATGTTTGGGGGCAAGACCAAAAACTCGTCGTTTGGTGTTTATGGCCGTTTTCATGTGTTATTGCCCATAGTTTTGGGGTTACATGGGGGTTTGCATGGCCCTTAAGACCCGATACATGTTTGATAGTTATAATAAAAAACTCGTCGCTTTCGCATTTTCATGATCTATTGCCCATAGTTTTGAGATTCCAGTACGATTTACAACGAACATAATACCCATTACATGTTTAAGTGTTATGACCAAAAAATCGTCATTTTCCCATTTTATGGCCGTTTTCATGAGTTATTGCCCATAGTTTTGCGGTTTCAGGGCGATTTGCATTGCCCATGAGACCCGATAAATGTTTGAGAGTTATGACAAAAAAACTCGTCGCTTTCACGTTTTATGGCTGTTTTCATGGTCTATTTGTTCGAGATATGCCCTAGAGGCAATAATAAATATAGTTATTATTATATCTTTGTGTTTATGATAAATGTTTACATTCATGCTATAATAGTATTAACAAGGAACATTCATACTTGTGTGATTTGTAAACTTAAATTGAAGTCCCTAGTAAAGCCTCTTCATAATACTAGCTTGTTGGTTAAGAAATGATTGTGGTTTCCCTATCATGAACATTGAGATGTTATTAACAACAAGATCATATCGTTAGGAGAATGATATGGTGGACATACTCCTATAGATAAGCGTAGCATAAAAATCAAGTAATTTTAATAGTTTAATTGCTATATGCTTTCTGATACATAGTAACCTAATTCCTTCGACCATGAGATCATGCATATCACCTTCACCGGAAGGATGCTTTGATGACATTAAACACCACACCGTAACTGGGTGTCTATAAAGGTGGCATTGAGTGTTCGGAAAGTATTGGTTGAGACACATGGATCAAGAGTGGGATTTGTCCATCCATATGACGGATAGATATACTCTGGGCCCTCTCGGTGGAATGTCATCCAATTAGCTTGCAAGCATGTGACTGGCTCACAAGGGATCACATATCACGGGAACGAGAAAAGAGTACTTATCAGTAACGAGGTTGAACTAGGTAAGCAGAGATACCGATGATCATAACCTCGGATAAGTAAACTATCGTGAGACAAAGGGAAATTGGTATCGTATGTAAGTGGTTCATTCGATCACAAAGTAATCGTAGAAATATGTGGGAGCCATATGAATTTCCAGATTCCTCTATTGGTTATTGTTCGGAGAAGTGTCTCGATCATGTCCGCATAATTCACGAACCGTAGGGAGACACACTTAAGGATTCGACGTTGTTTGAGTAGTTATGGAATGATGAGTAAGAGATCGAATGTTGTTTGAAGTCTCGGATGGGATCCGGGATATCACGAGGAGATCCGGAATTGTCCGGAGAATAAGATTCATATAAGGAAAGTCCTGTTTCGGGGTTGGAGAATGGTTCCGGTGTTTTCATCGGGAATGTCCGGCACTCTGGAGGGGAAGGGTACATGAATGTGTCATACCAAGTTGGAATGATTGCATCATGTACTAGGTGTCATCGCTGAACAAAATAAAGGGTTTAATCAAATCCTAGTTTGAAAAAGTCAAACGCCAATTTGAAAAGTCAAACGGCTATTTTGGAAGGTGGAGGGGAAGTAGGAAACCTACTTGGGGAGGAGTTCCTCCCCTCCACCGCCGGCCCACTTGGGATCCGAGTTGGGGAGGGACTCCCCTCCCCTTGGCCGGCGCCTCCCACCTATAAAAGGAGGGGCAGGGCTGATCTTCCTAGCACACAAGTTGCCCCCTCTAAACCCGCAAACCCTAGTCTGGCGCCGCCACCTCCTGCTGCCGCCACCGCCTAGGGCAAGCCGCCGCCGCCACCATGCTAACCCTAGCCGCCGGCCAAGCCTCCTCCTTGGTGTGTCTAAACCCTAGATCACCGAGGGTCTCTCTCATAGTCCACCATACTCGCTCCGGCTTAAGGCGAAGCCCTGCGAGATCTCCCCTCTACTTCTGGTACCACGCCGTTGTGCTGCCGGAATCGCGAGGAGAGTGCTACAACCTCCGCTGCCTGCTGGAACAAGGGAGAGGAAGGTCTTCGTCGAGTACCGAACGTGTGACCGACTGCGGGAACGCTGCCAGAACGCAGTGCCGGAAGGATCGTCTACGCGATCTTGAGATCGGGAAGAGTACGACTACATCACCCACGAGAATCCGCTCTCGTTAAACACTTTGGAATCTTCGAGGGTGAGTTATTCCATCGACTCGTTGCTACAATCTAGTAGATAGATCTTGGCTTGTTTGTTTGTATGCGGTAAAATTTTTGTTTTCCATGCTACGAAACCCTACAGTGGTATCAGAGCCGTGTCTATATGTAGATCTGTTGCACGAGTAGAACACAATGGTCATTGTGGGCATTGATGCTTTTATTGTCGATTGCTTCTTGTGTACTTTTCATCTTGCGGGATGTTGGGATGAAGCGGACCGGGCTAACCTTACATGACATCGTTCATGAGACTTGCTCCACGCTTGACATGCAACTTGTATTGCATAACTGGCTTTGCGGGTGCCTGTTTCTCCCAGCATAGTTAAGATTCAATTTACAACGGGTGATTGTCAATACTAGTATCAATGTTGTGGTTCTTGTTCGTAAGTTAGAACGACACTTATTGAAAGCCCCAAACCACGTAAAACACGCAAAGAAAGTAGAGGCGTCTAACTTTGTTTTGCAGGGGTGTGCAGTGATGTGATATGGCCATGATTGTGATTATATTTGATGTATGCAATGTTCCTTATTGTAAGTTGGCAACCGGCAGGAGCCATATGGTTGTCTTTAATTTATGTTAAGACCCGCGTGCCTATTCAAAGTAGTTGTAATAGTTAAAGCCGGTGGACGACAACCATGGAGAAGCTTCATTGACCTTGATGCAGTGCCGATGATGATGGAGATCATGTTCGTGCTTGAAGATGGAGATCGGAAGCACAAAGAAGAAAGGCCATATCATATCACATATTATGAATTGCATGTGATGTTAATCCTTTATGCATCTTGTATTGCTTAGTTAACAACGGTAGCATTATAAGATGATCCCTCATGCACATGAATTTCAAGTCATAAAGTGTTCACCCTTAGTTAGCACCATTGCTAAAGCTTGTTGTTTCGAAGCACCACGTGATGATCGGGTGTGTTAGATTCTGCAAGTGTGTACAACGTGAGCAAGCCAGATTTTCTCATGCGGAAGCTAAGGTTTGATCTTGACGAGCCTAGCATGTACAGACATGGTCTAGGAACACGGATCACCGAAAGGTAAAGCATGAATCATATAGTAGATATGGTGAACATGTCGATTGTTCGCCATTGAAACTATATCAACTCTCGTGATGATCGGTGTTGATGTGGTGGATTTGGTTCGTGTGATCACTAAAACAATGTGAGGGATATTGTTTTGAGTGGGAGTTCACCTAGATTAATTTAACTATTAATTAGAACTCAATTTGTCATAAACTTAGTCTAAACTATTGCAAATATGTTGTAGATCAATGGCGGCCCCTACCATCAATTTTAATGCGTCCCTAGAGAAAGAAAAGTTGAAAAACAATGGAAGAAACTTCGCGGATTGGTTACACAATTTGAGGATTGTCCTCATAGCTGATAATTTGACCTATGTGTTGGATTCACCGCTGGGTGACCCACCTGCAGCTACTGCTACCGATGAAGTAAAGAATGTTTACCTCGCTCGGAAGACTCAGTACTCCATAGTTCAGTGTGCTATCTTGTATGGTTTATAATAGGAGCTTCAGAAAAGGTTTGAGAATTCAGACCCACATGATATTGTCCGTGATCTCAAATTGATCTTTGAGACTCGGGCGGCAATTGAGATCTATGAGGCTTCTGAAAAGTTCTTTAACTGCAAAATGGAAGAGGGCAGCTCCGTCAATGAGCATTTGCTTAAGATGTCTGGGCACGCAAACAAACTTCAAGGCTTGGGTATAGTGATTCCTAATGCTTTGGGTATTTACCGTGTCCTCCAATCACTACCACCAAGTTACAAGAACTTTGTGATGAACTACAATATGCAAAACATGAACAAGCAGTTGCCAGAACTCTTTGCCATGTTGAAATCTGCAGAAGTGGAGATCAAGAAAGAGCACCAAGTGTTGATGGTCAATAAGACCACCAAATTCAAGAAAGGCAAGTCTAAGAAAAAGGGACACTTCAAGAAGGGTGTTAAGAAAGTTACCGTGCCGACGAACAAGACCAAGGCTAGACCTAAGCCTGACACTGAGTGCTTTTACTGCAAGGGAGAAGGTCACTGGAAGCGGAATTGCCCAAAGTACTTGGCGGATTTGAAGAACGACATAATCAAGAAGAAAGGTATATCCGATATACATGTTATTGATGTGTATCTCACTAGTACTCATAGTAGTGCCTGGGTATTTGATACTGGTTCGGTTGCTCATATTTGTAACTCGAAACAGGTGCTGCAGAATAAACGGAAGGTAGCGAAGAACGAGGCGACGATGCACGTGGGAAACGGATCAAAGGTTGATGTGATCGCGGTCGGCACGCTACCCCTTCATCTACCATCGGGATTAGTTTTATACTTAAATAATTGTTATTTGGTGCCTGTGTTAAGCATGAACATTATATCGGGATCTTGTTTATTGTGAGAAGGTTACTTGTTTAAGTCCGAGAATAATGGTTGTTTGATTTATATGAGTAATATGTTTTATGCACATGCACCTTTGATAGATGGTCTATTCTTATTGAATCTCGATAGTGGAAATACACATATTAATAACATTGAGGCTAAACGTTTGAAATCGAGCGATAACTCGACCTATATGTGGCACTGTCGTCTTCGTCACATTGGAGTGAAGCATATGAAGAAACTCCATTCCGATGGACTTCTTGAATCACTTGATTTCGAATCACTTGAAAGATGCGAAGCATGTCTGATGGGTAAAATGACTAAGACTCCATTTTCAGGTATGATGGAGCGAGCTAGGGACTTATTGTAAATCATACATACCGATGTGTGTGGTCCAATGAGTGTAGCATCGCGCGGTGGTTATCGTTATGTTCTTACCTTCACGGATGACTTGAGTAGATATGGGTATATCTATTTCATGAAACATAAGTCCGAAACTTTCGAGAAGTTTAAGGAATTTCAAAGTGAGGTAGAGAATCAACGTAACAAGAAGATTAAATTTCTACGTTCTGATCGTGGAGGTGAATATATAAGTTACGAGTTTGGCGATCATTTGAAGAAATGCAGAATACTTTCACAATTGACACCGCCGGGAACACCACAGCGTAATGGTGTGTCCGAACATCGTAATCGAACTCTCTTAGATATGGTTCGTTCTATGATGTCACTTACAGATTTACCACTATCATTTTGGGGTTATGCATTAGAAACAGCCGCATTCACTTTAAATAGGGCACCATCTAAATCCGTTGAAATGACACCGTATGAATTATGGTTTGGGAAGAAACCTAAATTTTCGTTCCTTAAAGTTTGGGGTTGCGAAGCCTATGTAAAGAAGTTACTGAAGGGTTCGCAGCATAGAAAACAAAAATTTTCCTACGATGTGAACTATATACCAAGATCTATTTATACTAGATACAAACAACGGGCGGATGTACATCCGTAGAGAACATACCCTTGAAGACCGACAAAGTTTAACGAGTCCAAACTCGTGGTTGATGTAGACGATCTCTTGCCGATCTCAAGATCGAGAGGAAGTCCTAGCGCCGCAAATCAGCAGCGCATCCGTGCTCGCACACACGTTCGAGGCACCGAGCAACCTCCGCCTCCTCGCTCCAGCGATGCAGCGGAAGCACAACTCTTTCTTGCCGAATAGCCACCGGGAACATGTATCTTGCTAGTCCGAGACCATGGGGGATAAAATCTAGAGGGGGAGAGAGATCCTTCACGAGGAGGTGTGTGTGAGAAGTGAGAGGAGGGGCTCCTTTTATAGGAGGAGGGGGGGAACCCCAAGGGGGTGGCCGGCGCATGGGGGCTGCCCCCTTGCCCTCCCCTCTTCATGTGGGTGGACACTCCACTCACAAAACTCCTCCAAATTCCTCCACTCAAAATCCCACTCAAAATTCCCATTAAATTTCCACCAAATTTAATGCAATCTCTCATTAAATAAAACTCTTTTATTTTATTCAGAATTTTGTCAATTACTTTAATGACAAACATTCACAAATAACGCCTTGCTAGACTTCTATTTCACATGCATAACCACTTTATGCAATTTCACCCGAAAACCTGTTTCGGTATCTAGTGAAATAAATTCCTGCGCTTGTTTATTCTTTCGGCATGAAACTTTTGCTCCAATTGGATGTCGGTGTCTCTTAAGTGTGTCACCCTACGGTTCGTGAATAATGCGGACATGATCGAGACCCCTCTCAGATCAATAATCAGAAGCGGGATCTGGAGACCCATACTGACTCCCACACATTCAACGATGACTTTCTTGTGATCGTCGGAACCTTTTACGCTAGTATCTTAATCCCTTTGTCTCACGATATATTACATGTCCGAGATTCGATCATCGGTATCTCCATACCTAGTTTGATCTCGTTACCGACATGCACTCTTTTCTCGTTCCCGTGATATAACATTCTAGTGATCAAATCACTTGCTTGCAAGCTAATCAATGTAATATCACCGAGAGGGCCCAGAGTATATCTATCCGTCATCGGGATGAACAAATTCCACTCTCGATCCATGAGCCTCAACATAACACTTTATTAGTTCTGAACCCATCTTTATAATCACCCTGTTACGGTGTGACGTTTGATGTTATCAAGAAACTCTTCCGGTGTTAGTGATTGACATGATCTCATGGTCTAAGGATTAGGATCACTTCGTAAGTTGTTATAGCAATATAAACTCAATGACTTTGATCGTAATGCTATACTTCGGATGAATGTTCATCACATCATTACACTAATGTTGTGATCCCGTTATTAACAACATCCAATGTCCATGATCAGGAAACCTTGATCATCTTGTTAATCAACGAGCTAGTTTATGAGAGAGGCTTAACTAGGAACTTTCTGTTTGTTTATTAAACACACATGTATTAACGTTTCCGTATTAATACAATTATAGCATGCAAAATAAACATCTATCATATACTTGGAATACACATAATAAACAATTTATTATTGCCTCTCAGGGCATATTCCCTTCAGTCTCCCACTTGCACTAGAGACAATAATCTAGTTACATAGTGATATATCTAACACCCATTGAGTTCTGGTGTTGATCATGTTTTGCTCTAGGGAGAGTTTTAGTCAACGGATCTGCTACATTGAGATCCGTATGTACTTTACAAATCTTTATATCTCCATCCTTGACATGCTCGCGGATGGAGTGAAACCGGCGCTTAATATGCTTGGAATGCTTGTGAGACCTTGGCTCTTTCGCATTGGCAATGGCACCATTGTTGTCACAATAGATCACCATTGGGTCCAACGCGCTTGCCACAACTCCTAGTTCGGATATGAACTCCTTCATCCAAACTGCTTCCTGAGCCGCTTCCGAAGCAGCAACATATTCGGCCTCCGTTGTTGATCCCGCTACCACAGGTTGTTTGGAGCTCCTCCAACTAACTGCTCCGCCATTCATGAGAAATACGTATCCGGATTGAGACTTAGAGTCATCCGGATCGGTGTCAAAGCTAGCGTCGACATAACACTTAGCGACGAGCTCTTCTTCACCTCCGTATACAAGAAACATATCCTTAGTTCTTCGTAAGTACTTAAGGATATTCTTGACCGCTATCCAGTGTTCCGAACCTGGAGCCGATTGGTACCTACTAGTCAAACTAATAGCGTGTGCCACATCCGGTCTTGTACATAGCATGGCGTACATTATAGAGCCTATGGCTGAAGCATAGGGGACTTTGTCCATTATCTCTCTTTCTTCCGCCGAAGCCGGACTTTGAGTCTTACTCAATGTCTTGCCTTGCAACATAGGTAAGAACCCCTTCTTACTTCCGTCCATTTTAAACTTCTTTAAAATCTTATCAAGGTATGTACTTTGCGATAGCCCTATTAGGCGCCTAGATCTATCTCTATAGATCTTTATGCCTAATATGTATGACGCTTCACCTAGGTCCTTCATTGAAAATTTGCTGTTTAGATAACTTTTAACACTGTTTAAAAGATCTATATCATTTCCGATCAATAATATGTCATCCACATATAATATCAGAAATGCCACATTGCTCCCACTCACTTTCTTGTAAATACAAGCTTCTCCATAACTTTGGACAAATCCAAACTCTTTGATCACCTCATCAAAGCGGAGATTCCAACTTCGTGATGCTTGCTTCAATCCATAGATGGATCGCTGAAGCTTGCACACCTTGTTAGCATCCTTAGGATCGACAAAACCCTTTGGTTGTATCATATACAACTCTTCTTCAATATTACCATTGAGAAACGCGGTTTTGACATCCATCTGCCATATTTCATAATCGAAATATGCAGCAATTGCTAACATAATCCTAACTGACTTTAGCATCGCTACGGGAGAGAAAGTCTCATCGTAGTCAACTCCTTGAATTTGTCGAAACCCCTTTGCGACAAGTCGAGCTTTATAGATGGTCACATTACCATCAGCATCAGTTTTCCTTTTGAAAATCCATTTGTTCTCCACGGCCTTTCGGTCGTGAGGTAATTCCACCAAGTTCCAAACTTGATTTTCATACATGGATTCCATCTCGGATTTCATGGCTTCTAACCATTTGTTGGAATCCGGGCTCATCATCGCTTCTTCATACGTCGCAGGGTCATTATTTTCATCAACCATGAAATTTGTGACAGGATTTCCGTATAGCTCGGGAGCTGCACGCGTCCTGTTTGACCTGCGAGGTTCGGTAGTACTCTCTTTCGGAGTTTCATGATCATTATCATTAGTTCCCTCTTCAACAGGTGGAGCCAACTCCGGAACAACTTCCGGCGCTGCGCTACTCGCCATACTTTGAAGAGAAGGTTCCACAACCTCTTCGAGTTCTACCTTCCGACTACTCACACCTTTCGCGAGAAACTCTTTCTCTAGAAAGGATCCATTCTTGGCAACAAAAACCTTGCCCTCGGATCTGTGATAGAAGGAATACCCAATAGTTTCTTTAGGGTATCCTATGAAGACGCATTTTTCCGCTTTGGGTTCGAGTTTATCCGGTTGAAGTTTCTTCACATAAACATCGCAACCCCAAACTTTAAGAAATGACAGCTTAGGTTTGTTTCCAAACCACAATTCATACGGTGTCGTTTCAACGGATTTAGATGGTGCCCGATTTAAAGTGAATGCAGCAGTTTCTAGTGCATAACCCCAAAAAGACAACGGCAAGTCCGTCAGAGACATCATAGATCGAACCATATCTAATAAAGTACGATTACGACGTTCCGACACACCATTTCGCTGTGGTGTTCCGGCAGGTGTGAGTTGTGAAACAATTCCACACTCTTTCATGTGAGTGCTAAACTCGTAACTTAGATACTCACCTCCACGGTCAGACCGCAGAAATTTGATCTTTCTATTACGATGATTTTCAACTTCATTCTGAAATTCCTTGAACTTTTCAAAGGTTTCAGACTTGTGTTTCATTAAGTAGATATAACCGTATCTACTCAAATCATCCGTGAAAGTAACAAAATAACGATATCCACCTCGCGCCGACACACTCATTGGACCACATACATCAGAATGTATGATTTCCAATAAATCTGTCGCCCGTTCCATTGAACCGGAAAACGGCGTTCTAGTCATCTTGCCCATAAGGCATGGCTCACATGTGTCAAATGATTCATAATCAAGTGATTCCAAAAGTCCATCCGAATGGAGCTTCTTCATGCGTTTAATGCCAATATGACCTAGACGGCAGTGCCACATATATGCGGATATATCATCATCAAGTTTAATCCTTTTAGCATCAACATTATGAATATGTGTAACATTATCATCGAGATCTAACAAAAATAAACCATTCATCATCGGTGCATGACCATAAAAGATTTCATTCATATAAATGGAACAACCATTGTTCTCATACTTAAATGAATAACCACTTTGCATCAAACATGATCCAGATACAATGTTCATGCTCAGTGCAGGCACCAGATAACATTTATTTAAGTTTATGACTAATCCCGACGGTAAGTGGAGAGGTAGCGTTCCGACGGCGATCACATCAACACTTGATCCATTGCCGACACGCATCTTGACCTCACCCCTTGCTAGCGGTCGCCTGTTCCGCAGCCCCTGATTCGAGTTACAAATATTAGCAACTGAACCGGTATCAAATACCCAGGTGCTACTGCGAGCACTAGTCAAGTACACATCAATAACATGTATATCATATATACCTTTGTTTGCCTTGCCGGCCTTCTTGTCTGCCAGATACTTGGGGCAGTTGCGCTTCCAGTGGCCAGTCCCCTTACAATAGTAGCACTCGGTATGAGACTTAGGTCCAACTCGGGGTTTCTTTTCAGGTGCGGCAACAGGCTTGCCGCCCTTACTTCCCTTCCGTTTTCCCTTCTTGTCTTTCTTGAAACCAGTGTTCCTATTGATCATCAACACTTGATGTTCCTTTTTGATCTCCACTTCTGCAGTTTTAAGCATTGACAGAAGCTCGGGGAGAGACTTCTTCATGCCTTGCATATTATAGTTCATCACGAAGCTCTTATAGCTAGGTGGCAGAGACTGCAAAACACGATGGATGCCTAAGTCAATGGGAATCGTTATTCCCAAGGACACAAGCTTATCGGCGTAACCCGACATCTTGAGTACATGCTCACTAACGGAGCTGTTCTCTTCCATCATGCAGCTAAAGAACTTTTCTGAAGCATTGTAGCTCTCTACAGCAGCATGTGTGTCGAAAATCATTTTCAACTCACCCATTGTATCAAAAGCATTGCCGTTTTCGAAACGCTTTCGAAGTTCCGGCTCTAGCCCATACAATATGCCGCAATGAACTAAGTTGTGGTCCTCCTGACGAGTCAGATAGACATTCTTCTCCTCGTCAGGGGCATCGTCAAAAGGTGGGGGGCCTAACGGCGCTTCTAGCACATATTGCTTTTGTGCAGCAGAGAGGAGAATCCTCAAATTCATGGCCCATTCAGTAAAGTTGCTACCGTTCGTTGCTAGTTTCTCTTTCTCCATGAACGCATTGAAATTAAAAACAGGTGGTGCCATCTACAACAGAATTTGTAAAGTTTAGACTAAGTGTATGATAGATTGAGTTCAACTAATCTATATTACGAATGAACTCCCACTCAAAAGCGACATCCCTCGTGTCCTTTTGGTGATTACATGAACCAAATCCACTACACCAAGTACGATCATCACGTGAGTCGGTATAGCTTCAAAGGCGAGCATCAAATGGGCATCATATCAACTATATGACTCATGCTTAACCTTTCGGTCTGTGTTCCGAGGCCATGTCTGTACATGCTAGGCTTGCCAAGTTATAACCTTAGTATTTTGCGTGTGTAACTGTTTTACACCCGAAGTATGGTCGAGGATCCAAGAACACCCGATCATCACGTGATGTCTTGGAGCGACGAAAACATAATCGGTGCATACTAAAGGAAGAACACATTCTTATCTTGATATTTAAATGAGGGATCATCTTATTATGCTTAACAAAGCGCTAAATAAGCAATATAAGATGCAATTAAACATCATATGTTTATTAGTGAAATTATATGGTTCCCGCAGATGATCTCTATCATGTGCATCGTGGTATGATCACTATCATACCTATATGTGTAAATCCACAGTCTATGGTTTTTACACGCTATGTGTGTTGTAAGAGTATCATCTCATACTTCTACTTACAACACTACCATA
Organism: Avena sativa; assembly: GCA_916181665.1. Taxonomy (NCBI): domain Eukaryota; kingdom Viridiplantae; phylum Streptophyta; class Magnoliopsida; order Poales; family Poaceae; genus Avena; species Avena sativa. Next base: position 23,894,075 of record OV702300.1, on the reverse strand, counting down.
TCATAACACTGGCCCAGCAACAATCTAAACTAGACGCCTCTAATTTATCCATTGCAAGTTTTACGTGGCTGAGGGCTTTCGAGATAGAACCGTTCTTACCTACGAACATGAACCACAACGAGGATAATCAAATTGTTGACAACTCGCTTGCAAAATAGATATTGACTATAGTAGGAGAGACAGACACCCGCTAGCCACTTATGCAAACTAGTTGCATGTCAAGCGTGGAACAGGTCTCATGTGCGAGGACATGTAAAGTTTGTCCGGGCCGCTTCATCCCACTATGCCACCAATATCCAAAATCACAAGAAAGGAGCAACAACATGATCATCATCGCCCACATACTCATATGTGTACTACCTGTGTAAAGTATCTACGCATAGATCCGGCTCTGATACCACTGAAGGGTTCGCAGCATAGAAAACAAAAATTTTCCTACGATGTGAACTATATACCAAGATCTATTTATACTAGATACAAACAACGGGCGGATGTACATCCGTAGAGAACATACCCTTGAAGACCGACAAAGTTTAACGAGTCCAAACTCGTGGTTGATGTAGACGATCTCTTGCCGATCTCAAGATCGAGAGGAAGTCCTAGCGCCGCAAATCAGCAGCGCATCCGTGCTCGCACACACGTTCGAGGCACCGAGCAACCTCCGCCTCCTCGCTCCAGCGATGCAGCGGAAGCACAACTCTTTCTTGCCGAATAGCCACCGGGAACATGTATCTCGCTAGTCCGAGACCATGGGGGATAAAATCTAGAGGGGGAGAGAGATCCTTCACGAGGAGGTGTGTGTGAGAAGTGAGAGGAGGGGCTCCTTTTATAGGAGGAGGGGGGGGGAACCCCAAGGGGGTGGCCGGCGCATGGGGGCTGCCCCCTTTCCCTCCCCTCTTCATGTGGGTGGACACTCCACTCACAAAACTCCTCCAAATTCCTCCACTCAAAATCCCACTCAAAATTCCCATTAAATTTCCACCAAATTTAATGCAATCTCTCATTAAATAAAACTCTTTTATTTTATTCAGAATTTTGTCAATTACTTTAATGACAAACATTCACAAATAACCCCTTGCTAGACTTCTATTTCACATGCATAACCACTTTATGCAATTTCACCCGAAAACCTGTTTCGGTATCTAGTGAAATAAATTCCTGCGCTTGTTTATTCTTTCGGCATGAAACTTTTGCTCCAATTGGATGTCGGTGTCTCTTAAGTGTGTCACCCTACGGTTCGTGAATAATGCGGACATGATCGAGACCCCTCTCAGATCAATAATCAGAAGCGGGATCTGGAGACCCATACTGACTCCCACACATTCAACGATGACTTTCTTGTGATCGTCGGAACCTTTTACGCTAGTATCTTAATCCCTTTGTCTCACGATATATTACATGTCCGAGATTCGATCATCGGTATCTCCATACCTAGTTTGATCTCGTTACCGACATGCACTCTTTTCTCGTTCCCGTGATATAACATTCTAGTGATCAAATCACTTGCTTGCAAGCTAATCAATGTAATATCACCGAGAGGGCCCAGAGTATATCTATCCGTCATCGGGATGAACAAATTCCACTCTCGATCCATGAGCCTCAACATAACACTTTATTAGTTCTGAACCCATCTTTATAATCACCCTGTTACGGTGTGACGTTTGATGTTATCAAGAAACTCTTCCGGTGTTAGTGATTGACATGATCTCATGGTCTAAGGATTAGGATCACTTCGTAAGTTGTTATAGCAATATAAACTCAATGACTTTGATCGTAATGCTATACTTCGGATGAATGTTCATCACATCATTACACTAATGTTGTGATCCCGTTATTAACAACATCCAATGTCCATGATCAGGAAACCTTGATCATCTTGTTAATCAACGAGCTAGTTTATGAGAGAGGCTTAACTAGGAACTTTCTGTTTGTTTATTAAACACACATGTATTAACGTTTCCGTATTAATACAATTATAGCATGCAAAATAAACATCTATCATATACTTGGAATACACATAATAAACAATTTATTATTGCCTCTCAGGGCATATTCCCTTCAGTTACAGCCGGACAAGCTTGAACCCAAAGCGGAAAAATGCGTCTTGATAGGATACCCGAAGGAAACTATTGGGTATACCTTCTATCATAGATCCGAAGGCAAAATCTTCGTTGCTGAGAATGGATCCTTTCTAGAGAAGGAATTTCTCTCGAAAGAAGTGACTGGAAGGATAGTAGAACTTGACGAGGTTGTTGAACCTTCTCTCGAAATTGCGAGTAGCGCAGCAACGGAAGAAGTTCCTGTGGTGCCTGCACCAATAAGAGAGGAAGCTAATGATGATGATCATGAAACTTTGGTTGTAGTTGCTACAGAGCCTCGCAGGTCAACGAAAACTCGTATCACTCCTGATTGGTATGATCCCGTTATGAGTGTCATGTTGGTGGACAACACCGATGACCCTACGACATATGAGGAAGCGATGATGAGCCCAAATTCCAATAAATATCAAGAAGCCATGAAATCCGAGATTGGATCCATGTACGAAAACCAAGTATGGACTTTGGTGGACTTACCGGATGGCTGGAAGGCTGTCGAGAACAAATGGAATTTCAAGAAGAAAACAAATGCTGATGGTAATGTTACTGTCTATAAAGCTCGACTTGTCGCAAAAGGGTTTCGACAAATTCAAGGAGTTGACTACGATGAGACATTCTCACCAGTAGCGAAGCAAAAGTCTGTGAGGATTATGTTAGCAATCGCTGCATATTATGATTATGAGATATGGCAGATGGATGTCAAAACAGCATTCCTCAATGGAGACATTGATGAAGAGTTGTATATGATGCAACCCAAAGGTTTTGTAGATCCTAAAGATGCTAACAAGGTATGCAAACTTCAATGGTCCATCTATGGATTGAAGCAAGCATCCCGAAGTTGGAATCAACGTTTTGATAAGGTAATCAAAAGTTTTGGTTTTATACAAACTTATGGAGAAGCTTGTATTTACAAGAAAGTGAGTGGGAGCTCTGTAGCATTCTTAATACTATATGTAGATGACATATTGTGGATTGGGAATGATGTAGACCTTCTTAATAGTGTCAAGGAATATTTGAATAAAAGTTTTTCAATGAAGGATCTTGTCAAAGCAGCTTATATATTAGGCATAAAGATTTATAGAGATAGATCGTGACGCCTAATATCATTGTCACAAAGTACATATTTGGACAAAGTTCTAAAGAGGTTTGGAATGGAAGATAGCAAGAAAGGGTTCTTGCCCATGTTGCCCAATACGACCTTGAGTAAAACTCAAAGTCTGACAACGGCAGAAGATAGAGAAAGGATGAGTAAGACTCCCTATGCCTCAGCCATATGATCTCTAATGTATGCCATGCTATGTACTAGACCCGACATTGCATATGCTGTTAGTTTACCTAGCAGATATCAAAGTGATCCAGGAGTGGATCATTGGACAGCGGTCAAAAACATCCTTAAGTACTTGAGAAGAACTAAGGATATGGTTCTTTCTTATGGAGGTGATGAACAACTCGTTGTTAATGGTTACACCGATGCTAGTTGGAACACCGATACGGATGATTCTAAATCACAATCTGGATACGTATTTACTTTGAATGGTGCAGCAGTTAGCTGGAGGAGTGCAAAGCAAAGCGTTGTGGCGAGATCTTCAACTGAATCGGAATACATGGCTGCTTCAGAGGCTTCACAGAGCTGGGTGTTGTTCCAAGTGCGCTGGACCCAATGTCTATCTACTGTGATAACATGGGCGCCATTGCCTATGCGCAAGAACCAAGGTCACACAAGAAGCTGAAGCACATCAAGCTACGTTTTCACGCTATTCGAGAACATGTCCAATATGGGGACATAAAGATTTGCAAAGTACACACAGATCTGAATGTGGCGGATCCGTTGACTAAACCTCTCCCGAGGGCAAAACATGACCAGCACCAAACTGCCATGGGTGTTCGGTATATAACCATGTAATCTAGATTAGATGACTCTAGTGCAAGTGGGAGACTGTTGGAGATATGCCCTAGAGGCAATAATAAATATAGTTATTATTATATCTTTGTGTTTATGATAAATGTTTACATTCATGCTATAATAGTATTAACAAGGAAACATTAATACTTGTGTGATTTGTAAACTTAAATTGAAGTCCCTAGTAAAGCCCCTTCATAATACTAGCTTGTTGGTTAATAAATGATTGTGGTTTCCCTATCATGAACATTGAGATGTTATTGACAACAAGATCATATCGTTAGGAGAATGATATGGTGGACATACTCCTATAGATAAGCGTAGCATAAAGATCAAGTAATTTTAATAGTTCAATTGCTATACGCTTTCTGATACATAGTAACCTAATTCCTTCGACCATGAGATCATGCATATCACCTTCACCGGAAGGATGCTTTGATGACATCAAACACCACACCGTAACTGGGTGGCTATAAAGGTGGCATTGAGTGTTCGGAAAGTATTGGTTGAGACACATGGATCAAGAGTGGGATTTGTCCATCCATATGACGGATAGATATACTCTGTGCCCTCTCGGTGGAATGTCATCCAATTAGCTTGCAAGCATGTGACTGGCTCACAAGGGATCACATATCACGGGAACGAGAAAAGAATACTTATCAGTAACGAGGTTGAACTAGGTATGTAGAGATACCGACGATCATAACCTCGGATAAGTAAACTATCGTGAGACAAAGGGAAATTGGTATCGTATGTAATTGGTTCATTCGATCGCAAAGTAATCGTAGAAATATGTGGGAGCCATATGAATTTCCAGATTCCTCTATTGGTTATTGTTCGGAGAAGTGTCTCGATCATGTCCGCATAATTCACGAACCGTAGGGAGACACACTTAAGGATTTGACGTTGTTTGAGTAGTTATGGAATGATGAGTAAGAGACCGAATGTTGTTCCTAGTCTCGAATGGGATCTGGGATATCACGAGGAGATCCGAAATGGTCCGAAGAATAAGATTCATATAAGGAAAGTCCTGTTTCGGAGTTGGAGAATGGTTCCCGTGTTTTCATCGGGAATGTTCTAGAAGGTTCCGGAATGTCCGACACTCCGGAGGGGAAGGGTAAATGAATGGGTCATACCAAGTTGGCATGATTGCATCATGTACTAGGTGTCATCACTGAACAAAATAAAGGGTTTAATCACATCCTAGTTTGAAAAATTCAAACGCCAATTTGAAAAGTCAAACGGCTATTTTGGAAGGTGGAGGGGAAGTAGGAAACCTACTTGGGGAGGAGTTCCTCCCCTCCACCGCCGGCCTACTTGGGAACCGAGTTGGGGAGGGACTCCCCTCCCCTTGGCAGGCGCCTCCCACCTATAAAAGGAGGGGCAGGGCTGCCCCTCCTAGCACACAAGTTGCCCCCTCTAAACCCGCAAACCCTAGCCCGGCGCCGCCACCTCCTGCTGCCGCCGCCGCCTAGGGCAAGCCGCCGCCGCCTAGCTAACCCTAGCCACCGGCCAAGCCTCCTCCTTGGTGTGTCTAAACCCTAGATCACCGAGGGTCTCTCTCATAGTCCACCATACTCGCTCCGGCTTAAGGCGAAGCCCTGCGAGATCTCCCCTATACTTTCGGTACCACGCCGTTGTGCTGCCGGAATTAAGAGGAGAGTGCTACAACCTCCGCTGCCTGCTGGAACAAGGGAGAGGAAGGTCTTCATCGAGTACCGAACGTGTGACCGACTGCGGGAGCGCTGCCGGAACGCAGCGCCGGAAGGATCGTCTACGCGATCTTGAGATCGGGAAGAGTACGACTACATCACCCACGACAATCCGCTCTCGTTAAACACTTTGGAATCTTTGAGGGTGAGTTATTCCATTGACTCGTTGCTACAATCTAGTAGATAGATCTTGGCTTGTTTGTTTGTATGCGGTAGAAATTTTTTGTTTTCCATGCTACGAAACCCTACACTATTGCCCACAGTTTTGGCGTTCCAGGGAGATTTACACCGACCGATACACCCAATACATGTTGGATAGTTATGACAAAAAACCAGTCGTTTTCACGTTTTATGGCCGTTTTCATGAGCTATTGTCCACAATTTTGGGGGTTGTAGAGAGGTTTGGAACGATCATTACACCCGTTACATATTTGAGAGTTATGATAAAAAATCATCATTTTCGCGTTTTATGGGCATTTTCATAAGCTATTGCCCACATTTTAGGGGTTCTAGGGAGATTTACAACGCGTTAGACCCGATACATGCTTGAGGACATGACCAAAAACTTGTAGTTTTGGTGTTTATGGCCGTTTTCATGATTTATTTCCCACTGTTTTCATGAACTATTGCCCATAGTTTTTGCGTTCTAGGGAGATCTACAATGACTGTTACACCCGATACATGTTAAATAGTTATGACAAAAAAACTCGTCGTTTTCACGTTTTATGGCCGTTTTGATGAGCTATTGTCCACGACTTTGGGGTTTCTAGAGAGGTTTGGAACGATCGTTACACCCGAGACATGCTTGAGACTTATGACAAAAAATCATAATTTTCGTGTTTGATGGCCATTTTCATAAGCTATTACCCACATTTTAGGGCTTCCTGGGAGATTTACAACGACCGTTAGACCCGATACATGCTTGAGGGCATGAGCAAAAACTCTTCGTTTGGGTGTTTATGGCCGTTTTCATGAGTTATTGCCCATAGTTTTGGGGTTTCGCGGGGGTTTGCATGGCTAGTAAGACCCGAGACATGTTTGGGAGTTATGACCAAAAAGTCGTCACGTTTCGCGTTTTCATGATCTATTGCCCATAGTTTTGAGGTTCCAGTGCGATTTACAACGAACGTAATACTCGTTACATGTTTAAGTGTTATGACCAAAAACTCGTCGTTTTCGCATTTTATGGCCGTTTTCATGAGCTATTGCCCATAGTTTTGGGGTTTCAGGGAGATTTGCATGGCCCGTAAGACCTGATACATGTTTGAGAGTTCCAAACAAAAACTCGTTCCTTTCGCGTTTTATGGCCGTTTTCATGAGCTATTGCCCACAGTTTTGGCGTTTCCGGGAGATTTACAACTACCATTACACCCGATACATGTTTTATAGTTAGGACAAAAAACTCGTCGTTTTCATGTTTTATGGTCCTTTTTATGAGCTATTGTCCACAATTTTGGGGGTTCTAGAGAGGTTTGGAATGATCGTTACACCTGATACATGTTCTAGAGTTATAACAAAAAATTGTCATTATCGCGTTTTATGGCCATTTTCATAAGCTATTGCCCACATTTTGGGGGTTCTAGGGAGATGTACAACAACCGTTAGACCCGATACATGTTTTGGGGCAAGACCAAAAACTCGTCGTTTGGTGTTTATGGCCGTTTTCATGTGTTATTGCCCATAGTTTTGGGGTTACATGGGGGTTTGCATGGCCCTTAAGACCCGATACATGTTTGAGAGTTATAATAAAAAACTCGTCGCTTTCGCATTTTCATGATCTATTGCCCACAGTTTTGAGATTCCAGTACGATTTACAACGAACATAATACCCGTTACATGTTTAAGTGTTATGACAAAAAACTCGTCATTATCGCATTTTATGGCCGTTTTCATGAGTTATTGCCCATAGTTTTGAGATTTCAGGGCGATTTGCATTGCCCATAAGACCCGATAAATGTTTGAGAGTTATGACAAAAAAAACTTGTCGCTTTCATGTTTTATGGCTATTTTCATGGTCTATTGCCCACAGTTTTGGCGTTCGAGGGAGATTTACACCGACCGATACACCCAGTACATGTTGGATAGTTATGACAAAAAACCTGTCGTTTTCACGTTTTATGGCCGTTTTCATGCGATATTGTCCACAATTTTGGGGGTTGTAGAGAGGTTTGGAACGATCGTTACACCCGTTACATGTTTGAGAGTTATGATAAAAAATCATCATTTTCGCGTTTTATGGCCGTTTTCATAAGCTATTGCCCACATTTTAGGGGTTCTAGGGAGATCTACAACGACCGTTAGACCAGATACATGATTGAGGGCATGACCAAAAACTTGTAGTTTTGGTGTTTATGGCCGTTTTCATGATTTATTTCCCACTGTTTTAATGAACTATTGCCCATAGTTTTTGCGTTCTAGGGAGATTTACAATGACTGTTACACCCCATACATGTTAAATAGTTATGTAAAAAAAACTCGTCGTTTTCACGTTTTATGGCCGTTTTGATGAGCTATTGTCCACGACTTTGGGGTTTCTAGAGAGGTTTGGAACAATCGTTACACCCGATACATGCTTGAGAGTTATGACAAAAAATCGTACTTTTCGTGTTTATGGCCGTTTTCATAAGCTATTACCCACATTTCAGGGCTTCCTGGGAGATTTACAACGACCGTTAGACCCGATACATGCTTGAGGGCATGACCAAAAACTCTTCGTTTGGGTGTTTATGGCCGTTTTCATGAGTTATTTCCCATAGTTTTGAGGTTCCAGGGCGGTTTGCATGGCCCATAAGACCCGATAAATGTCGGAGAGTTATTAAAAAATAAACTCGTCGCCTTCGCGTTTTATGGATGTTTTCATGATCTACTTGTAGGGTTTCGTAGCATGGAAAACAAAAATTTTCTATCTCATACAAACAAACAAGCCAAGATCTATCTACTAGATTGTAGCAACGAGTCGATGGAATAACTTACCCTCGAAGATTCCAAAGTGTTTAACGAGAGCGGATTCTCGTGGGTGATGTAGTCGTACTCTTCCCGATCTCAAGATCGTGTAGACGATCCTTCCGGCGCTGCGTTCCGGAAGCGCTCCCGCAGTCACACGTTCGGTACTCGACGAAGACCTTCCTCTCCCTTGTTCCATCAGGCAGCGGAGGTTGTATTACTCTCCTCGCGATTCCGGCAGCACAACGGCGTGGTACCGGAAGTAGAGGGGAAATCCCGCAGGGCTTCGCCTTAAGCCGGAGCGAGTATGGTGGAGTATGAGTGAGCTCCTCGGCGATCTAGGGTTTAGACACACCAAGGAGGAGGGGCTAGATCCAGCGGCAAGGGTTCCGGGGACCCCCAAGTCGGCGGCTAGGGCAAAACCCTAGGTGGTGGCGGCGGCTATGGAGGGCTGCAGCTTTCTAGGGTTTGAGGTGAGGGACTTGTGTGTCTAGAGGAGGGATCCCTGCCCCTCCTTATATAGGTGGAGGGGCCGGCGGCCAAGGGGAGGGAGGGGAGTCCCTCCCCAACTCGGCTTGGAGGGGGCGCCGCCGGTTGGAGGAGGGATTCCCTCCCCAACTCGGTTTCCCACTCCTTCCTCTTTTCCTCTTTCCAATTTTAGTCGTTTGACTTTTCAAACTAGATATTTGACATTTCAATTTAGGATTCAATTTAATCCTTTATTTGGAACAGCGAGGACACTTAGTACATGATGCAATCATTCCAATATGCAATGACACATTCATGTACCCCTTCCCCTCCAGAGTTCCGGACATTCCGGAACCTTCTAGAACATTCCCGATGAAAACATCGGAATCATTCCCGAACTCCGAAACGGGACTTTCCTTATATGAATCTTATTCTCCGGACCATTCCAGATCACCTCGTGATATCCCGGATCCCATCCGAGACTCCGAACAACATTCGGTCTCTTTCTCATAATACCATAACTACTCAAACAACGTCGAATCCTTAAGTGTGTCTCCCTACGGTTCGTGAATTATGCGGACGTGATCGAGACACTTCTCCGAACAATAACCAATAGAGGAATCTGGAAATTCATATGGCTCCCACATATTTCTACGATTACTTTGCGATCAAAAGAACCACTTACATACGATACCAATTTCCCTTTGTCTCACGATAGTTTACTTATCCGAGGTTATGATTGTCGGTATCTCTGCATACCTAGTTCAACCTCGTTACCGATAAGTACTCTTTTCTCGTTCCCGTGATATGTGATCCCTTGTGAGCCAGTCACATGCTTGCATGCCAATTAGATGACATTCCACCGAGAGGGCCCAGAGTATATCTATCCGTCATATGGATGGACAAATCCCACTCTTGATCCATGTGTCTCAACCAATACTTTCCGAACACTCAATGCCACCTTTATAGCCACCCAGTTACGGTGTGGTGTTTGATGTCATCAAAGCATTCATCCGGTAAAGGTGATATGCATGATCTCATGGTCGAAGGAATTAGGTTACTATGTATCAGAAAGCATATAGCAATTGAACTAATGAAATGACTTGATCTTTATGCTACGCTTATCTATAGGAGTATGTCCACCATATCATTCTCCTAACGATATGATCTTGTTGTTGATAACATCTCAATGTTCATGATAGGGAAACCACAATCATTTATCAACCAACAAGCTAGTGATGTATAGAGGCTATACTAGGGACTTCAAATTAAGTTTACAAATCACACAAGTATCAATGTTTCCTTGTTAATACTATTATAGCATGAATGTAAACATTTATCATAAACACAAAGATATAATAATAACTACATTTATTATTGCCTCTAGGGCATATCTCCAACACTACTGCCCACAGTTTTCGCGTTCCAGGGAGATTTACACCGACCGATACACCCAAAACATGTTTGATAGTTATGACAAAAAACTCGTCGTTTTCACGTTTTATGGCCGTTTTCATGAGCTATTGTCCACAATTTTGGGGGTTGTACAGAGGTTTGGATAGATCGTTACACCCGTTAAATGTTTGAGAGTTATGATAAAAAATCATCATTTTCCCGTTTTATGGCCGTTTTCATAAGCTATTGCCCACATTTTAGGGGTTCTAAGGAAAGTTACAATGACCGTTAGACCCGATACATGCTTAAGGGCATGACTAAAAACTTGTAGTTTTGGTGTTTATGGCCGTTTTCATGATTTATTTCCTACAGTTTTCATGAACTATTGCGCACGGTTTTGGCGTTCTAGGGAGATTTACAATGACTGCCACACCCCATACATGTTTAATAGTTATGACAAAAAACTCATCGTTTTCATGTTTTATGGCCATTTTCATTGAGCTCTTGTCCACGACTTTGGGGGTTCTAGAGAGGTTTGGAACGATCGTTACACCCGATACATTCTTGTGAGTTATGACAAAAAATCCTAATTTTCGTGTTTTACGGCCGTTTTCATAAGCTATTACCCACATTTTAGGGCTTCCTGGGAGATTTACAACGACCGTTAGACCTGATACATGATTGAGGGCATGACCAAAAACTATTTGTTTGGGTGTTTATGGCCGTTTTCATGAGTTTTTGCCCATAGTTTTGGGGTTTCGCGGGGGTTTGCATGTCTAGTAAGACCCGAGACATGTTTGGGAGTTATGACCAAAAAATTCGTCATGTTTCATGTTTTCATGATCTATTGCCCACAGTTTTGAGGTTCTAGTGCGATTTACAACGAACGTAATACCCGTTACATGTTTAAGTGTTATGACCAAAAACTCGTTGTTTTGGCATTTTATGGCCGTTCTCATGAGCTATTGCCCATAGTTTTGGGGTTTCAGGGCGATTTGCATGGCCCGTAAGACCTGATACATGTTTGAGAGTTCTAAACAAAAACTCATTCCTTTCGCGTTTTATGGCCGTTTTCATGAGCTATTGCCCACAGTTTTGGCGTTTCTGGGAGATTTACAACTACCATTACACCCGATACATGTTTTATAGTTAGGACAAAAAATTCGTCGTTTTCATGTTTTATGGTCGTTTTTATGAGCTATTGTCCACAATTTTGGGGGTTCTAGAGAGGTTTGGAATGATTGTTACACGTGATACATGTTCGAGAGTTATAACAAAAAATCGTCAATATCGCGTTTTATGGACATTTTCATAAGCTATTGCCCATATTTTGGGGGTTCTAGGGAGATGTACAACAACCGTTAGACCCGATACATGTTTGGGGGCATGACCAAAAACTCGTCGTTTGGTGTCTATGGCCGTTTTCATGAGTTATTGCCCATAGTTTTGGGGTTACATGGGGTTTGCATGGCCCTTAAGACCCGATACATGTTTGATAGTTATAATAAAAAACTCGTCGCTTTCGCATTTTCATGATCTATTGCCCACAGTTTTGAGATTCCAATACGATTTACAACGAATATAATACCCGTTACATGTTTAAGTGTTATGACAAAAAACTCGTCATTTTCACATTTTATGGCCGTTTTCATAAGCTATTACCCACATTTTAGGGCTTCCTAGGAGATTTAAAACGACCGTTAGACCCGATACATGCTTGAGGGCATGACCAAAAAACACTTCGTTTGGGTGTTTATGGTCGTTTTCATGAGTTATTGCCCATAGTTTTGAGGTTTCAGGGCGGTTTGCATGGCCCATAAGACCCGATAAATCTCTAAGAGTTATTAAAAAATAAACTCGTCGCTTTCGCGTTTTATGGATGTTTTCATGATCTACTGCCCACAGTTTTGGCGCTCTAGGAAGATTTACACCGACCGATACACCCAATACATGTTTGATAGTTATGACAAAAAACTCGTCATTTCACGTTTTATGGCCGTTTTCATGAGCTATTGTCCACAATTTTGGGGGTTGTAGAGAGGTTTGGAAAGATCGTTACACCCGTTACATGTTTGAGAGTTAAGATAAAAAATCATCATTTTCGCGTTTTATGGCCGTTTTCATAAGCTATTGCCCACATTTTAGGGGTTCCAGGGAAATTTACAATGACCGTTAAACCCGATACATGCTTGAGGGCATGACCAAAAACTTGTTGTTTTGGTGTTTATGGCCGTTTTCAAGATTTATTTCCTACAGTTTTCTTGAACTATTGCGCACAGTTTTGGCGTTCCAGGGAGATTTACAATGACTGCCACACCCCATACATGTTTAATAGTTATGACAAAAATCTCATCGTTTTAATGTTTTATGGCCATTTTCATTGAGCTATTGTCCACGACTTTGGGGGTTCTAGAGAGGTTTGGAACGATCGTTACACCCGATACGAGCATGTGAGTTATGACAAAAAATTGTAATTTTCGTGTTTTATGGCCGTTTTCATAAGCTATTACTCACATTTTAGGGCTTCCTGGGAGATTTACAACGACTGTTAGACCTGATACATGATTGAGGGCATGACCAAAAAATCTTTGTTTGGGTGTTTATGGCCGTTTTCATGAGTTATTGCCCATAGTTTTGGGGTTTCGTGGGGGTTTGCATGGCTAGGAAGACCCGACACATGTTTGGGTGTTATGACCAAAAAATTCGTCACGTTTCGCGTTTTCATGATCTATTGCCCACAGTTTTGACGTTCCAGTGCGATTTACAACGAACGTAATACCCGTTACTTGTTTAAGTGTTATGACAAAAAACTCGTTGTTATCGCATTTTATGGTCGTTCTCATGAGCTATTGCCCATAGTTTTGGGGTTTCAGGGCGATTTGCATGGCCCATAAGACCTGATACATGTTTGAGAGTTCTAAACAAAAACTCGTTCCTTTCGCGTTTTATGGCCGTTTTCATGAGCTCTTGCCCACAGTTTTGGCGTTTATGGGAGATTTACAACTACCATTACACCCGATACATGTTTGATAGTTAGGACAAAAAACTCGCCGTTTTCATGTTTTATGGTCGTTTTTATTGGCTATTGTCCACAATTTTGGGGGTTCTAGAGAGGTTTGGAATGATCGTTACACCTGATAGTTGTTTGAGAGTTATAACAAAAAATCGTCATTATCGCGTTTTATGGCCATTTTCATAAGCTATTGCCTACATTTTGGGGGATCTAGGGATATGTACAACAACCGTTAGACCCGATACATGTTTGGGGGCATGACCAAAAACTCGTCGTTTGGTGTTTATGGCCGTTTTCATGAGTTATTTCCCATAGTTTTGGGGTTACATGGGGTTTGCATGGCCCTTAATACCCGATACATGTTTGAGAGTTATAATAAAAACTCGTCCCTTTCGCATTTTCATGATCTATTGCCCACAGTTTTGAGATTCCAATACGATTTACAACGAACATAATACCCGTTACATGTTTAAGTGTTATGACCAAAAACTCGTCATTTTCACATTTTATGGCCATTTTCATGAGTTATTGCATTTCCCATAAGACCCGATAAATGTTTGAGAGTTATGACAAAAAAACTCGTCGCTTTCACGTTTTATGGCTGTTTTCATCGTCTATTGCCCACAGTTTTGGCGTTGCAGGGAGATTTACACCGACCGATACACCCAATACATGTTGGATAGTTCTGACAAAAAACTAGTCGTTTTCACGTTTTATGGCTGTTTTCATGAGCTATTGTCCACAATTTTGGGGGTTGTAGAGAGGTTTGGAACGATCGTTACACCTGTTAGATGTTTGAGAGTTATGATAAAAAATCATCATTTTCGCGTTTTATGGCCGTTTGCATAAGCTATTGCCCACATTATAGGGGTTCCAGGGAGATTTACAACGACCGTTAGACCCGATACATGATTGAGGGCATGAACAAAAACTTGTAGTTTTGGTGTTTATGGTCGTTTTCATGATTTATTTTCCACAGTTTTCATGAACTATTGCCCACAGTTTTTGCGTTCTAGGGAGATTTACAATGACTGTTACACCCTAGACAAGTTAAATAGTTATGACAAAAAACTCGTCGTTTTCATGTTTTATGGAGGTTTTGATGAGGTATTGTCCACGACTTTGGGGGTTATAGAGAGGTTTGGAACGATCATTACACTCGATACATGCTTGAGATTATGACAAAAAAATGTAATTTTCGTGTTTTATGGCATTTTTCATAAGCTATTACCCACATTTTAGGGCTTCCTAGGAGATCTAAAACGACCGTTAGACCCAATACATGCTTGAGGGCATGACCAAAAACTCTTCGTTTGGGTGTTTATGGCCGTTTTCATGAGTTATTGCCCATAGTTTTGAGGATGCAGGGCGGTTTGCATGGCCCATAAGACCCGATAAATGTCGGAGAGTTATTAAAAAATAAACTTGTCGCTTTCGCGTTTTATGGATGTTTTCATGATCTACTGCCCACAGTTTTGGCGCTCTAGGAAGATTTACGTCGACCGATACACCCAATACATGTTTGATAGTTATGACAAAAAACTCGTCGTTTCACGTTTTATGGCCGTTTTCATGAGCTATTGTCCACAATTTTGGGGGTTGTAGAGAGGCTTGGAAATATCGTTACACCCGTTACATGTTTGAGAGTTATGATAAAAAATCATCATTTTCGCGTTTTATGGCCGTTTTCATAAGCTATTGCCCACATTTTAGGGGTTCCAGGGAAATTTACAATGACCGTTAAACCCGATACATGCTTGAGGGCATGAACAAAAACTTGTAGTTTTGGTGTTTACGGCCGTTTTCATGATTTATTTCCTACTGTTTTCATGAACTATTGCGCACAGTTTTGGCGTTCCAGGAAGATTTACAATGACTGCCACACCCCATACATGTTTAATAGTTATGACAAAAAAATCATCGTTTTCATGTTTTATGGCCATTTTCATTGAGCTATTGTCCACGACTTTGGGGGTTCTAGAGAGGTTTGGAACGATCGTTACACTCGATACGAGCTTGTGAGTTATGACAAAATATCGTAATTTTCGTGTTTTATGGCCGTTTTCATAAGCTATTACCCACATTTTAGGGCTTCCTGGGAGATTTACAACGACCGTTAGACCTGATACATGATTGAGGGCATGACCAAAAACTCTTTGTTTGGGTGTTTATGGTCGTTTTCATGAGTTATTGCCCATAGTTTTGGGGTTTCGCGGGGGTTTGCATGGCTAGTAAGACCCGACACATGTTTGGGTGTTATGACCAAAAAATTCGTCACGTTTCGCGTTTTCATGATCTATTGCCCACAGTTTTGAGGTTCCAGTGCGATTTACAACGAACGTAATACCCGTTACATGTTTAAGTGTTATGACCAAAAATTCGTCGTTATCGCATTTTATGGTCGTTCACATGAGTTATTGCCCATAGTTTTGGGGTTTCGGGGCGATTTGCATGGCCCATAAGACCTGATACATGTTTGAGAGTTCTAAAAAAACTCGTTCCTTTCGCGTTTTATGGCGTTTATGGTACATTTACAACTACCATTACACCCGATACATATTTGATAGTTAGGACAAAAAACTCGCCGTTTTCATGTTTTATAGTCGTTTTTATTGGCTATTGTCCACAATTTTGGGGGTTCTAGAGAGTTTTGGAATGATCGTTACACCTGATACATGTTTAAGAGTTATAACAAAAAATATTCATTATCGCGTTTTATGGCCATTTTCATAAGCTATTGCCCACATTTTGGGGGTTCTAGGGAGATGTACAACAACCATTAGACCCGATACATGTTTGAGGGCATGACCAAAAACTCGTTCTTTGGTGTTTAGGGCCGTTTTCATGAGTTATTGCCCATTGTTTTGGGGTTACTTGGGGGTTTGCATGGCCCTTAAGACCCGATACATGTTTGAGAGTAATAATAAAAAACTCGTCTCTTTCGCATTTTCATGATCTATTTCCCACAGTTTTTAGATTCCAGTACGATTTACAACGAACATACTACCCGTTACATGTTTAAGTGTTATGACCAAAAACTCGTCATTTTCGCATTTTATGGCCGTTTTCATGAGTTATTGCCCATAGTTTTGAGGTTTCAGGGCGATTTGCATTGCCCATAAGACCCGATAAATGTTTGAGAGTTTTGACAAAAAAATCGTCGCTTTCGCGTTTTATGGCTGTTTTCATGGTCTATTGCCCACAATTTTGGCGTTCCAGGGAGATTTACACTGACCGATACACCCAATACATGTTTGATAGTTACGACAAAAAACTAGTCGTTTTCACGTTTTATGGCCGTTTTCATGAGCTATTGTCCACAATTTTGGGGGTTGTAGAGAGGTTTGGAACGATCGTTGCACCCGTTAAATGTTTGAGAGTTATGATAAAAAATCATCATTTTCGTGTTTTATGGCCGTTTTCATACGCTATTGCCCACATTTTAGGGGTTCCAGGGAGATTTACAACGACCGTTAGACATGATACATGATTGAGGGCATGACCAAAAACTTGTAGTTTTGGTGTTTATGGCCGTTTTCATGATTTATTTCCCATAGTTTTCATGAACTATTGCCCACAGTTTTGGCGTTCCAGGGAGATTTACAATGACTATTACACCCCATACATGTTTAATAGTTATGACAAAAAACTCGTCGTTTCCACGTTTTATGGCCGTTTTCATGAGCTATTGTCCACGACTTTGGGGGTTCTAGAGAGGTTTGGAACGATCGTTACACCCGATACATGCTTGAGAGTTATGACAAAAAGTCGTAATTTTCGTGTTTTATGGCCATTTTCATAAGCTATTACCCACATTTTAGGGCTTCCTGGGAGATTTACAACGACCGTTAGACCCGATACGGGCATGACCAAAAACACTTCGTTTGGGTGTTTATGGCCGTTTTCATGAGTTATTGCCCATAGTTTTGGGGTTTCGCGGGGGTTTGCATGGCTAGTAAGACCCGACACATGTTTGGGTGTTATGACCAAAAAATTCGTCACGTTTCGCGTTTTCATGATCTATTGCCCACAGTTTTGAGGTTCCAGTGCGATTTACAACGAACGTAATACCCGTTACATGTTTAAGTGTTATGACCAAAAACTCGTCGTTATCGCATTTTATGGTCGTTCTCATGAGCTATTGCCCATAGTTTTGGGGTTTCAGGGCGATTTGCATGGCCCATAAGACCTGATACATGTTTGAGAGTTCTAAAAATAACTCGTTCCTTTCGCGTTTTATGGCGTTTATGGGAGATTTACAACTACCATTACACCCGATACATGTTTGATAGTTAGGACAAAAAACTCGCCGTTTTCATGTTTTATGGTTGTTTTTATAGGCTATTGTCCACAATTTTGGGGGTTCTAGAGAGTTTTGGAATGATCGTTACACCTGATACATGTTTGAGAGTTATAACAAAAAATCGTCATTATCGCGTTTTATGGCCATTTTCATAAGCTATTGCCCACATTTTGGGGGTTCTAGAGAGGTTTGGAACGATCGTTACACCCGATACATGCTTGAGAGTTATGACAAAAAGTCGTAATTTTCGTGTTTTATGGCCATTTTCATAAGCTATTACCCACATTTTAGGGCTTCCTGGGAGATTTACAACGACCGTTAGACCCGATACGGCCATGACCAAAAACACTTCGTTTGGGTGTTTATGGCCGTTTTCATGAGTTATTGCCCATAGTTTTGGGGTTTCGCGGGGGTTTGCATGGCTAGTAAGACCCGACACATGTTTGGGTGTTATGACCAAAAAATTCGTCACGTTTCGCGTTTTCATGATCTATTGCCCACAGTTTTGAGATTCCAGTGCGATTTACAACGAACGTAATACCCGTTACATGTTTAAGTGTTATGACCAAAAACTCGTCATTATCGCATTTTATGGTCGTTCTCATGAGCTATTGCCCATAGTTTTGGGGTTTCAAGGCGATTTGCATGGCCCATAAGACCTGATACATGTTTGAGAGTTCTAAAAAATACTCGTTCCTTTCGCGTTTTATGGCGTTTATGGGAGATTTACAACTACCATTACACCCGATACATGTTTGATAGTTAGGACAAAAAACTCGCCGTTTTCATGTTTTATAGTTGTTTTTATTGGCTATTGTCCACAATTTTGGGGGTTCTAGAGAGTTTTGGAATGATCGTTACACCTGATACATGTTTGAGAGTTATAACAAAAAATCGCCATTATCGCGTTTTATGGCCATTTTCATAAGCTATTGCCCACATTTTGGGGGTTCTAGGGAGATGTACAACAACCATTAGACCCGATACATGTTTGAGGGCATGACCAAAAACTCGTTCTTTGGTGTTTATGGCCGTTTTCATGAGTTATTGCCCATAGTTTTGGGGTTACATGGGGGTTTGAATGGCCCTTAAGACCCGATACATGTTTGAGAGTAATAATAAAAAACTCGTCTCTTTCGCATTTTCATGATATATTGCCCACAGTTTTTAGATTCTAGTACGATTTACAACGAACATATTACCCGTTACATGTTTAAGTGTTATGACCAAAAAATCGTCATTTTCGCATTTTATGGCCGTTTTCATGAGTTATTGCCCATAGTTTTGAGGTTTCAGGGCGATTTGCAATGCCCATAAGACCCGATAAATGTTTGAGAGTTATGACAAAAAAATCATCGCTTTCGCGTTTTATGGCTGTTTTCATGGTCTATTGCCCACAGTTTTGGCGTTCCAGGGAGATTTACACCGACCGATACACCCAATACATGTTTGATAGTTACGACATAAAACTAGTCGTTTTCACGTTTTATGGCCGTTTTCATGAGCTATTGTCCACAATTTTGGGGGTTGTAGAGAGGTTTGGAACGATCGTTACACCCGTTAAATGTTTGAGAGTTATGATAAAAAATCATCATTTTCGTGTTTTATGGCCGTTTTCATAAGCTATTGCCCACATTTTAGGGGTTCCAGGGAGATTTACAACGACCGTTAGACATGATACATGATTGAGGGCATGACAAAAAACTTTTAGTTTTGGTGTTTATGGCCGTTTTCATGATTCATTTCCCATAGTTTTCATGAACTATTGCCCACAGTTTTGGTGTTCCAGGGAGATTTACAATGACTATTACACCCCATACATGTTTAATAGTTATGACAAAAAACTCGTCGTTTCCACGTTTTATGGCCGTTTTCATGAGCTATTGTCCACGACTTTGGGGGTTCTAGAGAGGTTTGGAACGATCGTTACACCCGATACATGCTTGAGAGTTATGACAAAAAGTCGTAATTTTCGTGTTTTATGGCCATTTTCATAAGCTATTACCCACATTTTAGGGCTTCCTGGGAGATTTACAACGACCGTTAGACCCGATACGGGCATGACCAAAAACACTTCGTTTGGGTGTTTATGGCCGTTTTCATGAGTTATTGCCCATAGTTTTGGGGTTTCGCGGGGGTTTGCATGGCTAGTAAGACCCGACACATGTTTGGGTGTTATGACCAAAAAATTCGTCACGTTTCGCGTTTTCATGATCTATTGCCCACAGTTTTGAGATTCCAGTGCGATTTACAACGAACGTAATACCCGTTACATGTTTAAGTGTTATGACCAAAAACTCGTCATTATCGCATTTTATGGTCGTTCTCATGAGCTATTGCCCATAGTTTTGGGGTTTCAAGGCGATTTGCATGGCCCATAAGACCTGATACATGTTTGAGAGTTCTAAAAAATACTCGTTCCTTTCGCGTTTTATGGCGTTTATGGGAGATTTACAACTACCATTACACCCGATACATGTTTGATAGTTAGGACAAAAAACTCGCCGTTTTCATGTTTTATAGTTGTTTTTATTGGCTATTGTCCACAATTTTGGGGGTTCTAGAGAGTTTTGGAATGATCGTTACACCTGATACATGTTTGAGAGTTATAACAAAAAATCGCCATTATCGCGTTTTATGGCCATTTTCATAAGCTATTGCCCACATTTTGGGGGTTCTAGGGAGATGTACAACAACCATTAGACCCGATACATGTTTGAGGGCATGAACAAAAACTCGTTCTTTGGTGTTTATGGCCGTTTTCATGAGTTATTGCCCATAGTTTTGGGGTTACATGGGGGTTTGAATGGCCCTTAAGACCCGATACATGTTTGAGAGTAATAATAAAAAACTCGTCTCTTTCGCATTTTCATGATATATTGCCCACAGTTTTTAGATTCTAGTACGATTTACAACGAACATATTACCCGTTACATGTTTAAGTGTTATGACCAAAAAATCGTCATTTTCGCATTTTATGGCCGTTTTCATGAGTTATTGCCCATAGTTTTGAGGTTTCAGGGCGATTTGCAATGCCCATAAGACCCGATAAATGTTTGAGAGTTATGACAAAAAAATCATCGCTTTCGCGTTTTATGGCTGTTTTCATGGTCTATTGCCCACAGTTTTGGCGTTCCAGGGAGATTTACACCGACCGATACACCCAATACATGTTTGATAGTTACGACATAAAACTAGTCGTTTTCACGTTTTATGGCCGTTTTCATGAGCTATTGTCCACAATTTTGGGGGTTGTAGAGAGGTTTGGAACGATCGTTACACCCGTTAAATGTTTGAGAGTTATGATAAAAAATCATCATTTTCGTGTTTTATGGCCGTTTTCATAAGCTATTGCCCACATTTTAGGGGTTCCAGGGAGATTTACAACGACCGTTAGACATGATACATGATTGAGGGCATGACAAAAAACTTTTAGTTTTGGTGTTTATGGCCGTTTTCATGATTCATTTCCCATAGTTTTCATGAACTATTGCCCACAGTTTTGGTGTTCCAGGGAGATTTACAATGACTATTACACCCCATACATGTTTAATAGTTATGACAAAAAACTCGTCGTTTCCACGTTTTATGGCCGTTTTCATGAGCTATTGTCCACGACTTTGGGGGTTCTAGAGAGGTTTGGAACGATCGTTACACCCGATACATGCTTGAGAGTTATGACAAAAAGTCGTAATTTTCGTGTTTTATGGCCATTTTCATAAGCTATTACCCACATTTTAGGGCTTCCTGGGAGATTTACAACGACCGTTAGACCCGATACGGGCATGACCAAAAACACTTCGTTTGGGTGTTTATGGCCGTTTTCATGAGTTATTGCCCATAGTTTTGGGGTTTCGCGGGGGTTTGCATGGCTAGTAAGACCCGACACATGTTTGGGTGTTATGACCAAAAAATTCGTCACGTTTCGCGTTTTCATGATCTATTGCCCACAGTTTTGAGATTCCAGTGCGATTTACAACGAACGTAATACCCGTTACATGTTTAAGTGTTATGACCAAAAACTCGTCATTATCGCATTTTATGGTCGTTCTCATGAGCTATTGCCCATAGTTTTGGGGTTTCAAGGCGATTTGCATGGCCCATAAGACCTGATACATGTTTGAGAGTTCTAAAAAATACTCGTTCCTTTCGCGTTTTATGGCGTTTATGGGAGATTTACAACTACCATTACACCCGATACATGTTTGATAGTTAGGACAAAAAACTCGCCGTTTTCATGTTTTATAGTTGTTTTTATTGGCTATTGTCCACAATTTTGGGGGTTCTAGAGAGTTTTGGAATGATCGTTACACCTGATACATGTTTGAGAGTTATAACAAAAAATCGCCATTATCGCGTTTTATGGCCATTTTCATAAGCTATTGCCCACATTTTGGGGGTTCTAGGGAGATGTACAACAACCATTAGACCCGATACATGTTTGAGGGCATGACCAAAAACTCGTTCTTTGGTGTTTATGGCCGTTTTCATGAGTTATTGCCCATAGTTTTGGGGTTACATGGGGGTTTGAATGGCCCTTAAGACCCGATACATGTTTGAGAGTAATAATAAAAAACTCGTCTCTTTCGCATTTTCATGATCTATTGCCCATAGTTTTCAGATTCTAGTACGATTTACAACGAACATATTACCCGTTACATGTTTAAGTGTTATGACCAAATACTCGTCATTTTCGCATTTTATTGCCGTTTTCATGAGTTATTGCCCATAGTTTTGAGGTTTCAGGGCGATTTGCAATGCCCATAAGACCCGATAAATGTTTGAGAGTTATGACAAAAAAAATCGTCGCTTCGCGTTTTATGGCTGGTTTCATGGTCTATTGCCCACAGTTTTGGCGTTCCAGGGAGATTTACACCGACCGCTACACCCAATACATGTTTGATAGTTATGACAAAAAAATAGTCGTTTTCACGTTTTATGGCCGTTTTCATGAGCTATTGTCCACAATTTTGGGGGTTGTAGAGAGGTTTGGATAGATCGTTACACCCGTTACATGTTTGAGAGTTATGATAAAAAATCATCATTTTCGCGTTTTATGACCGTTTTCATAAGCTATTGCCCACATTTTAGGGGTTCCACGGAAATTTACAATGACCGTTAGACCCGATACATGATTGAGGGCATGACCAAAATCTTGTAGTTTTGGTGTTTATGTCTGTTTTCATGATTTATTTCCTACAGTTTTCATGAACTATTGCGCACAGTTTTTGCGTTCCGGGGAGATTTACAATGAATGCCACACCCCATACATGTTTAATAGTTATGACAAAAAACTCATCGTTTTGATGTTTTATGGCCGTTTTCATTGAGCTATTGTCCACGACTTAAGGCTTCTAGAGAGGTTTGGAACGATCGTTACACCCGATACAAGCTTGTGAGTTATGACAAAAAATCGTATTTTTCGTGTTTTATGGCCGTTTTCATAAGCTATTACCCACATTTTAGGGCTTCCTGGGAGATTTACAACGACCGTTAGACCCGATATGGGCATGACCAAAAACACTTCATTTGGGTGTTTATGGCCGTTTTCATGAGTTATTGCCCATAGTTTTGGGGTTTCACGGGGTTTGCATGGCCCATAAGACCCGATAAATGTCGGAGAGTTATTACAAAATAAACTCGTCGCTTTCGCATTTTATAGCTGTTTTCATGATCTACTTCCCACAGTTTTGGCGTTCCAGGGAGATTTACACCGACCGATACACCCAATACATGTTTGATAGTTATGACAAAAACTAGTCGTTTTCACGTTTTATGGCCGTTTTCATGAGCTATTGTCCACAATTTTGGGGGTTGTAGAGAGGTTTGGAACGATCGTTACACCCGTTACATGTTTGAGAGTTATGATTAAAAAATCATCATTTTCGCGTTTTATGGCCGTTTTCATAAGCTATTGCACACATTTTA
This sequence comes from Avena sativa, assembly GCA_916181665.1. Classification (NCBI taxonomy): domain Eukaryota; kingdom Viridiplantae; phylum Streptophyta; class Magnoliopsida; order Poales; family Poaceae; genus Avena; species Avena sativa. Next base: position 23,870,317 of record OV702300.1, on the reverse strand, counting down.
GCGGTTCCAGGGAGATTTACAACGACCGTTAGACCCGATACATGATTAAGGGCATGACCAAAAACTTGTAGTTTTGGTGTTTATGGCCGTTTGTATGATTTATTTCCCACAGTTTTCATGAACTATTGCCCACAGTTATTGCGTTCTAGGGAGATTTACAATGACTGTTGAAGGGTTTCGTAGCATGGAAAACAAAAAATTTCTATCTCATACAAACAAACAAGCCAAGATCTATCTACTAGATTGTAGCAACGAGTCGATGGAATAACTTACCCTCGAAGATTCCAAAGTGTTTAACGAGAGCGGATTCTCGTGGATGATGTAGTCGTACTCTTCCCGATCTCAAGATCGCATAGACGATCCTTCCAGCGTTGCGTTCCGGCAACGCTCCCGCAGTCGCTCACACGTTCGGTACTTGACGAAGACCTTCCTCTCCCTTGTTCCAGCAGGCAGCGGAGGTTGTAGCACTCTCCTCGAGATTCCGGCAGCACAACGGCGTGGTACCGGAAGTAGAGGAAAGATCCCACAGGGCTTCGCCTTAAGCCGGAGCGAGTATGTGGAGTATGAGAGAGCTCCTCGGCGATCTAGGGTTTAGACACACCAAGGAGGAGGGGCTAGAGCCGGCAACTAGGGTTCCGGGGACTCCCAAGCCGGCGGCTAGGGCAAAACCCTAGGTGGTGGCGGCGGCTATGGAGGGGTGCAGCTTTCTAGGGTTTGAGGTGAGGGACTTGTGTGTCTAGAGGAGGGAGCCCTGCCCCTCCTTATATAGGTGGAGGGGCCGGCGCGCCAAGGGGGAGGGAGCGGAGTCCCTCCCCAACTCGGCTTGGAGGTGGGCCGCCGGTTGGAGGAGGGAACTCCTCCCCAACTCGGTTTCCCTCTCCTTCCTCTTTCCCTCTTTCCAATTTTAGCCGTTTGACTTTTCAAACTTGCTATTTGACTTTTCAATTTAGGATTCAATTTAATCCTTTATTTGGAACAGCGAGAACACGTAGTACATGATGCAATCATTCCAATATGCAATGACACATTCATGTACCCCTTCCCCTCCGGAGTGGCGGACATTCCGGAACCTTCTAGAACATTCCTGATGAAAACACCGGAATCATTCCCGAACTCCGAAACGGGACTTCCTTATATGAATCTTATTCTCCGGATCACCTCGTGATATCCCGGATCCCATCCGAGACTTCGAACAACATTCGGTCACTTTCTCATAATACCATAACTACTCAAACAACGTCGAATCCTTAAGTGTGTCTCCCTACGGTTCGTGAATTATGTAGACATGATCGAGACACTTCTCCGAACAATAACCAACAGAGGAATCTGGAAATTCATATGGCTCCCACATATTTCTATGATTACTTCGCGATCGAATGAACCACTTACATACGATACCAATTTCCCTTTGTCTCACGATAGTTTACTTATCCGAGGTTATGATCGTCGGTATCTCTACATACCTAGTTCAACCTCGTTACCGATAAGTACTCTTTTCTCGTTCCCGTGATATGTGATCCCTTGTGACCCAGTCACATGCTTGCAAGCTAATTGGATGACATTCCACCGAGAGGGCCCAGAGTATATCTATCCGTCATATGGATGGACAAATACCACTCTTGATCCATGTGTCTCAACCAATACTCTCCGAACACTCAATGCCACCTTTATAGCCACCCAGTTACGGTGTGGTGTTTGATGTCATCAAAGCATCTATCCGGTAAAGGTGATATGCATGATCTCATGGTCGAAGGAATTAGGTTACTATGTATCATAAAGCATATAGCAATTGAACTATTGAAATGACTTGATCTTTATGCTACGCTTATCTATAGGAGTATGTCCATCATATCATTCTCCTAACGATATGATCTTGTTGTTGATAACATCTCAATGTCCATGAAAGGGAAACCACAATCATTTGTCAACCAACAAGCTAGTGAAGTATAGAGGCTATACTAGGGACTTCAAATTAAGTTTACAAATCACACAAGTATTAATGTTTCCTTGTTAATACTATTATAGCATGAATGTAAACATTTATCATAAACACAAAGATATAGTAATAACTACATTTATTATTGCCTCTAGGGCATATCTCCAACAGTCTCCCACTTGCACTAGAGTCATCTAATCTAGATTACATGGTAATATACCGAACACCCATGGCAGTTTGGTGTTGGTCATGTTTTGCCCTCGGGAGAGGTTTAGTCAACGGATCCGCCACATTCAGATCTGTGTGTACTTTGCAAATCTTTATATCCCCATCTTGGATATGTTCTCGAATAGCGTGAAAACGCAGCTTGATGTGCTTCAGCTTCTTGTGTGACCTTGGTTCTTGCGCATTGGCTATGGCGCCCATGTTATCACAGTAGATAGACATTGGGTCCAGCGCACTAGGAACCACACCCAGCTCTGTAATGAACTCTTTCATCCATATCGCTTCTTGTGAAGCCTCCGAAGCAGCCATGTATTCCGATTCAGTTGAAGATCTCGCCACAACGCTTTGCTTTGCACTCCTCCAGCTAACTGCTGCACCATTCAAAATAAATACGTATCCGGATTGTGATTTAGAATCATCCGGATCGGTGTTCCAACTAGCATCGGTATAACCATTAACAACGAGTTGTTCATCACCTCCATAAGAAAGAACCATATCATTAGTTCTTCTCAAGTACTTAAGGATGTTTTTGACCGATGTCCAATGATCCACTCCTGGATCACTTTGATATCTGCTAGTTAAACTAACAGCATATGCAATGTCGGGTCTAGTACATAGCATGGCATACATTAGAGATCCTATGGCTGAGGCATAGGGAGTCTTACTCATCCTTTCTCTATCTTCTGCCGATGTCGGACTTTGAGTTTTACTCAAGATCGTATTGGGCAACATGGCCAAGAACCCTTTCTTGCTTTCTTCCATTCCAAACCTCTTTAGAACTTTGTCCAAATATGTACTTTGTGACAATGATATTTGGCGTTTCGATCTATCTCTATAAATCTTTATGCCTAATATGTAAGCTGCTTCGCCAAGATCCTTCATTGAAAAACTATTATTCAAATATTCTTTGACACTATTAAGAAGGTCTACATCATTCCCAATCAACAATATGTCATCCACATATAGTATTAAGAATGCTACAGAGCTCCCACTCACTTTCTTGTAAATACAAGCTTCTCCATAAGTTTGTATAAAACCAAAACTTTTGATTACCTTATCGAAACGTTGATTCCAACTTCGGGATGCTTGCTTCAATCCATAGATGGACCGTTGAAGTTTGCATACCTTGTTAGCATCTTTAGGATCGACAAAACCTTTGGGTTGCATCATATACAACTCTTCATCAATGTCTCCATTGAGGAATGCTGTTTTGACATCCATCTGCCATATCTCATAATCATAATATGCAGCGATTGCTAACATAATCCTCACAGACTTTAGCTTCGCTACTGGTGAGAAAGTCTCATCGTAGTCAACTCCTTGAATTTGTCGAAACCCTTTTGCGACAAGTCGAGCTTTATAGACAGTAACATTACCATCAGCATCTGTTTTCTTATTGAAAATCCATTTGTTCTCGACAGCCTTCCGGCCATCCGGTAAGTCCACCAAAGTCCATACTTGGTTTTCGTACATGGATCCAATCTCGGATTTCATGGCTTCTTGCCATTTATTGGAATCTGGGCTCATCATCGCTTCCTCATATGTCTCGGGGTCATCGTTGTTGTCCACCAACATGACATTCATAACGGAATCATACCAATCTGGAGTGGTACGAGTTCTCGTTGACCTCCGAGGCTCTGTAGCAACTTCAACCGAAGTTTCATGATCACCATCATTAGCTCCCTCTCTAATTGGTGCAGGCACCACAGGAACTTCTTCCGGTGCTGCGCTACTCGCAATTTCGAGAGAAGGTTCGACAACCTCGTCGAGTTCTACTTTCCTTCCAGTCACTTCTTTCGAGAGAAATTCCTTCTCTAGAAAGGATCCATTCTTGGCAACGAAGATTTTGCCTTCGGATCTATGATAGAAGGTATACACAATAGTTTCCTTCGGGTATCCTATGAAGACGCATTTTTCCGCTTTGGGTTCAAGCTTGTCCGGCTGTAACTTCTTTACATAGGCTTCGCATCCCCAAACTTTAAGGAACGACAATTTAGGTTTCTTCCCAAACCATAATTCATACGGTGTCGTTTCAACGGATTTAGATGGTGCCCTATTTAAAGTGAATGCGGCTGTTTCTAATGCATAACCCCAAAATGATAGCGGTAAATCTGCAAGTGACATCATAGAACGAACCATATCTAAGAGAGTTCGATTACGACGTTCGGACAGACCATTACGCTGTGGTGTTCCCGGCGGTGTCAATTGTGAAAGTATTCCGCATTTCTTCAAATGTTCGCCAAACTCGTAACTTAGATATTCACCTCCACGATCAGAACGTAGAAATTTAATCTTCTTGTTACGTTGATTCTCTACCTCACTTTGAAACTCCTTAAACTTCTCGAAAGTTTCGGACTTATGTTTCATGAAATAGATATACCCATATCTACTCAAGTCATCCGTGAAGGTAAGAACATAACGATAACCACCGTGCGATGCTACACTCATTGGACCACACACATCGGTATGTATGATTTCCAATAAGTCCGTAGCTCGCTCCATCATACCAGAAAATGGAGTCTTAGTCATTTTTCCCATCAGACATGCGTCGCATCTTTCAAGTGATTCAAAATCAAGTGATTCAAGAAGTCCATCGGAATGGAGTTTCTTCATACGTTTCACTCCAGTGTGACCAAGACGACAGTGCCACATATAGGTCGAATTATCGCTTGATTTCAAACGTTTAGCCTCAATGTTGTTGATATGTGTATTTCCACTATCGAGATTCAATAAGAATAGACCATCTATCAAAGGTGCATGTGCATAAAACATATTACTCATATAAATCGAACAACCATTATTCTCGGATTTAAACAAGTAACCGTCTCGCAATAAACAAGATCCCGATATAATGTTCATGCTCAACGCAGGCACCAAATAACAATTATTTAAGTATAAAACTAATCCCGATGGTAGATGAAGGGATAGCGTGCCGACCGCGATCACATCAACCTTTGATCCATTTCCCACGCGCATCGTCACCTCGTTCTTCGCTAGCTTCCGTTTATTCTGCAGCACCTGTTTCGAGTTACAAATATGAGCAACCGAACCAGTATCAAATACCCAGGCACTACTACGAGTACTAGTGAGATACACATCAATAACATGTATATCAGATATACCTTTCTTCTTGATGTTAGCGTTCTTCAAATCCGCCAAGTACTTTGGGCAATTCCGCTTCCAGTGACCTTCTCCCTTGCAGTAAAAGCACTCAGTATCAGGCTTAGGTCCAGCCTTGGTCTTCTTCGCCGGCGTGGTAACTTTCTTACCACCCTTCTTGAAGTGTCCCTTTTGCTTAGACTTGCCTTTCTTGAATTTGGTGGTCTTATTGACCAACAACACTTGGTGCTCTTTCTTGATCGCCACTTCTGCAGATTTCAACATGGCAAAGAGTTCTTTCAACGTCTTGTTCATGTTCTGCATGTTGTAGTTCATCACAAAGTTCTTGTAACTTGGTGGTAGTGATTGGAGGACACGGTAAATCCCCAAAGCATTAGGAATCACTATACCCAAGCTTTGAAGTTTGTTAGCGTGCCCAGACATCTTAAGCACATGCTCACTGACGGAGCTGCCTTCTTCCATCTTGCAGTTAAAGAACTTTTCAGAAGCCTCATAGCTTTCAATTGCCGCATGAGTCTCAAAAATCAATTTGAGATCCTCGACAATATCATATGGGTCTGAATCTTCAAACCTTTTCTGAAGCTCCTATTCCAAACCATACAAGATAGCACACTGAACTATGGAGTACTGATTCTTCCGAGCGAGGTAAACATTCTTTACTTCATCGGAAGCATCATCTGCAGGTGGGTCACCCAGCGGTGCATCCAGCACATAGGTCAAATTACCAGCTGTGAGGACAATCCTCAAATTGCGGAACCAATCCGCGAAGTTGCTTCCATTGTTTTTCAACTTTTCTTTCTCTAGGAACGCATTAAAATTGATGGTAGGGGCTGCCATTGATCTACAACATATTTGCAATAGTTTAGACTAAGTTTATGACAAATTGAGTTAAAATTAATTAATAAAGTTAATCTAGGTGAACTCCCACTCAAAACAATATCCCTCACATTGTTTTAGTGATCACACGAACCAAATCCACCATATCAACACCGATCATCATGAGAGTTGATATAGTTTCAATGGCGAACAATCGTCATGTTCATCATATCTACTATATGATTCATGCTTTACCTTTCGGTGATCCGTGTTCCGAGACCATGTCTGTACATGCTAGGCTCGTCAAGATCAAACCTTAGTTTCCGCATGAGCAAATCTGGCTTGCTCACGTTGTATACACTTGCAGAATCTAACACACCCGATCATCACGTGGTGCTTCGAAACAACAAGCTTTAGAAACGGTGCTAACTAAGGGTGAACACTTTATGATTTGAAATTCATGTGCATGAGGGATCATCTTATAATTCTACCATCGTCTACTAAGCAATACAAGATGCATAAAGGATTAACATCACATGCAATTCAATATATATATATGTGATATGATATGGCCTTTCTTCTTTGTGCTTCCGATCTCCATCTTCAAACACGAACATGATCTCCATCATCACCGGCATTGCATCAAGGTCAATGACGCTTCTCCATGGTTGTCGTCCACCGGCTTCAACTATTACAACTACTTTGAATAGACACGCGGGTCTTAACAGAAATTAAATACAACCATATGGCTCCTGCCGGTTGCAAACTTACAATAAGGAACATTGCATACATCAAATATAATCACAATCATGGCCATATCACATCACTGCACACCCCTGCAAAACAAAGTTAGACGCCTCTACTTTCTTTGCATGTTTTACGTGGTTTGGGGCTTTCTATAAGTGTCGTTCTAACTTACGAACATGAACCACAACATTGACACAAGTATTGTTAATCATCCATTGTGAATTGGATCTTTACTATGCTAGGAGAAACAGGCACCCGCAAAGCCACTTATGCAATACAAGTTGCATGTCAAGCGTGGAGCAATTCTCATGAACGATGTCATGTAAGGTTAGCTCGGGCCGCTTCATCCCAACATACCGCAAGATTCAAAGTACACAAGAAGCAATCGTCAATAAAAGTATCAACGCCCACAATGACCATTGTGTTCTACTCGTGCAACAGATCTACATATAGACACGGCTCTGATACCACTGAAGGGTTTCGTAGCATGGAAAACAAAAATTTTGTATCGCATACAAACAAACAAGCCAAGATCTATCTACTAGATTGTAGCAACGAGTCGATGGAATAACTTACCCTCGAAGATTCCAAAGTGTTTAACGAGAGCGGATTCTTGTGGGTGATGTAGTCGTACTCTTCCCGATCTCAAGATCGCGTAGACGATCCTTCCGGCGCTGCGTTCCGGCAGCGCTCCCGCAGTCGGTCACACATTCGGTACTTGACGAAGACCTTCCTCTCCCTTGTTCCAGCAGGCAGCAGAGGTTGTAGCACTCTCCTCGAGATTCCGGCAGCACAACGGCGTGGTACCGGAAGTAGAGGAAAGATCCCGCAGGGCTTCGCCTTAAGCCGGAGCGAGTATGGTGGAGTATGAGAGAGCTCCTCGGCGATCTAGGGTTTAGACACACCAAGGAGGAGGGGCTAGAGACGGCAACTAGGGTTCCGGGGACCCCCAAGTCGGTGGCTAGGGCAAAACCCTAGGTGGTGGCGGCGGCTATGGAGGGCTGCAGCTTTCTAGGGTTTGAGGTGAGGGACTTGTGTGTCTAGAGGAGGTAGCCCTGCCCCTCCTTATATAGGTGGAGGAGCCGGCGCGCCAAGGGGGAGGGAGAGGAGTCCCTCCCCAACTCGGCTTGGAGGTGGGCCGCCAGTTGGAGGAGGGAACTCCTCCCCAACTCGGTTTCCCTCTCCTTCCTCTTTCCCTCTTTCCAATTTTAGCCGTTTGACTTTTCAAACTTGCTATTTGACTTTTCAATTTAGGATTCAATTTAATCCTTTATTTGGAACAGCGAGAACACGTAGTACATGATGCAATCATTCCAATATGCAATAACACATTCATGTACCCCTTCCCCTCCGGAGTGCCGGACATTCCGGAACCTTCTAGAACATTCCTGATGAAAACACCGGAATCATTCCCGAACTCCGAAACGGGAGTTTCCTTATATGAATCTTATTCTCCGGACCATTCCGGATCACCTCGTGATATCCCGGATCCCATCCGAGACTCCGAACAACATTCGGTCTCTTTGTCATAATACCATAACTACTCAAACAACGTCGAATTCTTAAGTGTGTCTCCCTACGGTTCGTGAATTATGCAGACATGATCGAGACACTTCTCTGAACAATAACCAATAGAGGAATCTGGAAATTCATATGGCTCCCATATATTTATACGATTACTTTGCGATCGAATGAACCACTTACATACGATACCAATTTCTCTTTGTCTCACGATAGTTTACTTATCCGAGGTTATGATCGTCGGTATCTCTGCATACCTAGTTCAACCTCGTTACCGATAAGTACTCTTTTCTCGTTCCCGTGATATGTGATCCCTTGTGACCCAGTCACATGCTTGCAAGCTAATTGGATGACATTCCACCGAGAGGGCCCAGAGTATATCTATCCGTCATATGGATGGACAAATCCCACTCTTGATCCATGTGTCTCAACCAATACTTTCCGAACACTCAATGCCACCTTTATAGCCACCCAGTTACGGTGTGGTGTTTGATGTCATCAAAGCATCCATCCGGTAAAGGTGATATGCATGATCTCATGGTCGAAGGAATTAGGTTACTATGTATCAGAAAGCATATAGCAATTGAACTATTGAAATGACTTGATCTTTATGCTACGCTTATCTATAGGAGTATGTCCATCATATCATTCTCCTAACGATATGATCTTGTTGTTGATAACATCTCAATGTCCATGAAAGGGAAACCACAATCATTTATCAACCAACAAGCTAGTGAAGTATAGAGGCTATACTAGGGACTTCAAATTAAGTTTACAAATCACACAAGTATTAATGTTTCCTTGTTAATACTATTATAGCATGAATTTAAACATTTATCATAAACACAAAGATATAATAATAACTACATTTATTATTGCCTCTAGGGCATATCTCCAACAACTGTTACACCCCATACATGTTAAATAGTTATGACAAAAAACTCGTCGTTTTCACGTTTTATGGCCGTTTTGATGAGCTATTGTCCATGACTTTGGGGGTTCTAGAGAGGTTTGGAACGATCGTTACACCCGATACATGCTTGAGAGTCATGACAAAAAATCATAATTTTCGAGTTTTATGGCCGTTTTCATAAGCTATTACCCACATTTTAGGGCTTCCTGGGAGATTTACAACGACCGTTAGACCCGATACATGCATGACCAAAAACTCTTCGTTTGGGTGTTGATGGCCGTTTTCATGAGTTACTGCCCATAGTTTTGAGGTTCCAGGGCGGTTTAAATGGCCCATAAGACCCGATAAATGTCGGAGAGTTATTAAAAAATAAACTCGCCGCCTTCGCGTTTTATGGCTGTTTTCATGATCTACTGCCCAGATTTTTGGCGTTCCAAGGAGATTTACACCTACCGATACACCCAATACATGTTTGATAGTTATGACAAAAAACTCGTCGTTTTCACGTTTTATGGCTGTTTTCATGAGCTATTATCCACAATGTTGAGGGTTGTAGAGAGGTTTGGATAGATCGTTACACCCTTTACATGTTTGAGAGTTATGATAAAAAATAATCATTTTCACGTTTTACGGCCGTTTACATAAGCTACTGCCCACATTTTAGGGGTTCCAAGGAAATTTACAATGACCGTTAGACCCGATACATGCTTGAGGGCATGACCAAAAACTTGTAGTTTTGGTGTTTATGGCCGTTTTCATGATTTATTTCCTACAGTTTTCATGAACTATTGCGCACAGTTTTGATGTTCCAGGGAGATTTACAATGAGTGCCACACCCCATACATGTTTAATAGTTATGACAAAAAACTCATCGTTTTCATGTTTTATGGCCATTTTAATTGAGTTATTGTCCATGACTTTGGGGGTTCTAGAGAGGTTTGGAACGATCGTTACTCCTGATACATGCTTGTGAGTTATGACAAAAAATCATAATTTTCGTGTTTTATGGCCGTTTTCATAAGCTATTACCCACATTTTAGGGCTTCCTGGGAGATTTACAATGACCGTTAGACCTGATACATGATTGAGGGCATGACCACAAACTCTTCGTTTGGGTGTTTATGGCCGTTTTCATGAGTTATTGCCCATAGTTTTGGTGTTTCGCGGGGGTTTGCATGGCTAGTAAGACCCGAGACATGTTTGGGAGTTATGACCCAAAAATTCGTCACGTTTCGCGTTTTCATGATCTATTACCCACAGTTTTGAGGTTCTAGTACGATTTACAACGAACGTAATACCCGTTACATGTTTAAGTGTTATGACCAAAAACTCGTCGTTTTCGCATTTTATGGCCGTTCTCATGAACTATTGCCCATAGTTTTAGGGTTTCAGGGCGATTTGCATGGCCCATAAGACCTGATACATGTTTGAGAGTTCTAAACAAAAACTCGTTCCTTTCGCGTTTTATGGCCGTTTTCATGAGCTATTGCCCACAGTTTTGGCGTTTCTGGGAGATTTAGAACTACCATTACACCCGATACATGTTTGATAGTTAGGACAAAAAACTCGCCGTTTTCATGTTTTATGGTCGTTTTTATGAGCTATTGTCCACATTTTTTGGGGGTTCTAGAGAGGTTTGGAATGATCGTTACACCTGATACATGTTCGAGATTATAACAAATAAATTGTCATTATCGCGTTTTATGGCCATTTTCATAAGCTATTGCCCACATTTGGGGGTTCTAGGGAGATTTACAACAACCGTTAGACCCGATACATGTTTGAGGGCATGACCAAAAACTCGTCGTTTGGTGTTTATGGCCGTTTTCATGAGTTATTGCCCATAGTTTTGGGGTTACATGGGGGTTTGCATGGCCCTTCAGACCCGATACATGTTTGAGAGTTATAATAAAAAACTCGTCGCTTTCGCATTCTCATGATCTATTGACAACAGTTTTGAGATTCCAGTACGATTTACAACGAACATAATACCCGTTACATGTTTAAGTGTTATGACCAAAAACTCGTCATTTTCCTATTTTATGGCTGTTTTCATGAGTTATTGCCCATAGTTTTGAGGTTTCAGGGCGGTTTGCATTGCCCATAAGACCCGATAAATGTTTGAGAGTTATGACAAAAAAAACTCGTCGCTTTCGTGTTTTATGGCTGTTTTCATGAAAAAGTCGTCGCTTTCGCATTTTCATGATCTATTGTTCTCATGAGATATGACAAAAAAAACTCGTCGCTTTCGCGTTTTATGGCTGTTTTCATGATCTAATGCCCACAGTTTTGGCGTTCCAGGGAGATTTACACCGACCGATACACCCAATACATGTTTGAAAGTTATGACAATAAACTCGTCGTTTTCACGTTTTATGGCCGTTTTCATGAGCTATTGTCCACAATTTTGGGGGTTCCAGGGAGGTTTGGAACGATCGTAACACCCCTTACATGTTTGAGAGTTATGACAAAAAATCATCATTTTCGCGTTTTATGGCCGTTTTCATAAGCTATTGTCCACATTTTTGGGGTTCCAGGGAGATATCCAACGACCGTTAGACCCGATAGATGCTTGAGGGCATGACGAAAACTTGTAGTTTTGGTGTTTATGGTCGTTTTCATGATTTATTTCCCATATTTTTCATGAACTATTGCCCACAGTTTTGGCTTCCATCGAGATTTACAATGACTGTTACAGCCGATACATGTTTAATATTAATGAGAAAAAACTCGTCGTTTTCATGTTTTATGGCCGTTTTCATGAGCTATTGTCCACGACTTTCGGGGTTCTAGAGAGGTTAAGAATGATCGTTACACCCGATACATGTTTGAGAGTTATGGCAAAAAAATCGTCATTTTTTGTTTTATGGCCGTTTTCATAAGCTATTACCCACATTTTAGGGCTTCCTGGAGATTTACAACGACCGTTAGACCCGATACATGCTTGAAGGCATGACCAAAGGCTCTTTGTTTGGGTTTTTATGGACGTTTTCATGAGTTATTGCCCATAGTTTTGGGGTTTCACGTGGGTTTGCATGGCTAGTAAGATCCGAGATATGTTTGAGATATGACCAAAAAGTCGTCACGTTTCGTGTTTTCATGATCTATTGCCCACAGTTTTGCTGTTCCAGTGCGATTTACAACGAAAGTAATAGCCGTTACATGTTTAAGTGTTATGACCAAAAACTCATCATTTTCGCATTTTATGGCCGTTTTCATGAGCTATTGCCCATGGTTTTGGGGTTTCAGGGCGATTTGAATGGCCCATAAGACATGATACATGTTTGAGAGTTCTAAACAAAAACTCGTCGCTTTCGCGTTTTATGGTCGTTCAGTTTTGGCGTTCCAGGGATATTTACAACTACCATTACACCCGATACATGTTTGATAGTTAGGACAAAAAACTCGCCGTTTTCACGTTTTATGGTCGTTTTTATGAGCTATTGTCCACAATTTTGGAGGTTCTAGAGAGGTTTGGAATGATCGTTACACCCGATACATGTTCGAGAGTTATAACAAAAAAAATCGCCATTATCATGTTTTATGGCCATTTTCATAAGCTATTACCATATTTTGGGGGTTCCAGGGAGATGTACAACGACCGTTAGACCCGATACATGTTTAAGCGCATGACCAAAAACTCGTCGTTTGGTGTTTATGGCCGTTTTCATGAGTTATTGCCCATATTTTTGGGGTTAGATGGGGGTTTGCATGGCCCTTAAGCCCTAATATATGTTTGATAGTTATAATAAAAAACTCGTTGCTTTCATGTTTTCATGATCCATTGCCCACAGTTTTGATATTCCAGTACGATTTACAACGAACATAATACCAGTTACATGTTTAAGTGTTATGACCAAAAACTCGTCATTTTCGCATTTTATGGCCATTTTCATGAGCTATTGCCCATAGTTTTGAGGTTTTAGGGCGATTTGCATGGCCCATAAGACCCGCTAAATGTTTGAGAGTTATGACAAAAAATCTCGTCGCTTTCGCGTTTTATGGCTGTTTTCATGATCTATTGCCCACAGTTTTGGCGTTCCAGGGAGATTTACACCGACCGATACACCCAATACATATTTGATAGTTATGACAAAAAACTAGTCGTTTTCATGTTTTATGGCTGTTTTCATGAGCTATTGTCCACAATTTTGGGGGTTGTAGCGAGGTTTGAAACAATCCTTACACCCGTTACATGTTTGAGAGTTATGACATAAAACCATAATTTTCGCGTTTTATGGCCGTTTTCATAAGCTATTGCCCACATTTTAGGGGTTCCAGGGAGATTTACAACGACCGTTAGACCCGATACATGATTGAGGGCATGACCAAAAACTTGTAGTTTTGGTGTGTATGGCTGTTTTCATGATTTATTTCCCACAGTTTTCTTGAACTATTGCCCACAGTTTTGGCGTTCCAGGGAGATTTACAATGACTGTTACACCCCATACATGTTTAATTGGTATGACAAAAAAATCGTCGTTTTCACGTTTTATGGCCGTTTTCATGAGCTATTTTCCACGACTTTGGGGGTTCTAGAGAGGTTTGGAACGATCATTACACCCGATACATGCTTGAGAGTTATGACAAAAAATCATAATTTTCGTGTTTTATGGCCATTTTCATAAGCTATTACCCACATTTTAGGGCTTCCTGGGAGATTTACACCGACAATTAGACCCGATACATTCTTCAGGGCATGACCAAAATATCTTCGTTTGGGTGTTTATGGCCATTTTCATGAGTTACTGCCCATAGTTTTGGGGTTTCACGGGGGTTTGCATGGCTAGTAAGACCCGAGACATGTTTAGGAGTTATGACCAAAAAGTCGTCACGTTTCGCGTTTTCATGATCTATTGCCCATAGTTTTAGGGTTCCAGTGCGATTTACAATGAACGTAATACCCGTTACATGTTTAAGTGTTATGACCAAAAACTCATAGTTTTCGCACTTTATGGTCGTTTTCATGAGCTATTGCCAATAGTTTTGGGGTTTCAGGGCGATTTGCTTGGCCCATAAGACCTGATACATGTTTGAGAGTTCTAAACAAAAACTCGTCCCTTTCGCGTTTAATTGCCGTTTTCATGAGCTATTGCCCACAGTTTTGGCGTTCTAGGGAGATTTACAACTACCATTACACCCGATACATATTTCATAGTTAGGACAAAAAACTCGCTGTTTTCATGTTTTATGGTCTTTTTTACGAGCTATTGTCCACAATTTTGGGGGTTCTAGAGAGGTTTGGAATGATCGTTACACCCGATACATGTTCGAGAGTTATAACAAAAAATCATCATTATCGTGTTTTATGGCAATTTTTTTAAGCTATTGCCCACATTTTGGGGGTTCCAGGGAGATGTACAACAACCATTAGACCCGATACATGTTTAGGGGCATGACCAAAAACTCATCGTTTGGTGTTTATCGTCATTTTCATGAGGTATTGCCCATAGTTTTGGGGTTACATGGGGGTTTGCATGGCCCTTAAGACCCGATACATGTTTGAGAGTTATAATAAAAAACTCGTCGCTTTCGCGTTTTCATGATCTATTTCCCACAGTTTTGAGATTCCAGTACGATTTACAACGAACATAATACCCGTTACATGTTATGGCCGTTTTCATGAGTTATTGCCCATAGTTTTGAGGTTTCAGGGCGATTTTCATTGCCCATAAGACCCGATAAATGTTTGAGAGTTATGACAAAAAAAACTCGTCGCTTTCGCGTTTTATGGCTGTTTTCATGATCTATTGCCCACAGTTTTGGCATTCCAGGGAGATTTACACCGACCGATACACCCAATACATGTTTGAAAGTTATGACAACAAACTCGTCGTTTTCATGTTTTATGGCTGTTTTCATGAGCTATTGTCCACAATTTTGGGGGTTCTAGGGAGGTTTGGAACGATCGTTACACCCCTTAAATGTTTGAGAGTTATGACAAAAAATCATCATTTTCGCGTTTTATGGCCGTTTTCATAAGCTATTGTCCACATTTTTGGGGTTCTAGGGAGATTTCCAACGACCGTTAGACCCGATAGATTCTTGAGGGCATGACGAAAACTTGTAGTTTTGGTGTTTATGGTCGTTTTCATGATTTATTTCCCATATTTTTCATGAACTATTGCCCACAGTTTTGGCTTCCATCGAGATTTACAATGACTGTTACAGCCGATACATGTTTAATATTAATGAGAAAAAACTCGTCGTTTTCACGTTTTATGGCCGTTTTCATGAGATATTGTCCACGACTTTGGGGGTTCTAGAGAGGTTTGGAATGATCGTTACACCCGATACATGTTTGAGAGTTATGGCAAAAAAATCGTCATTTTTTGTTTTATGGCCGTTTTCATAAGCTATTACCCAAATTTTAGGGCTTCCTGGAGATTTACAACGACCGTTAGACCCGATACATGCTTGAGGGCATGACGAAAAGCTCTTTGTTTGGGTTTTTATGGACGTTTTCATGAGTTATTGCCCATAGTTTTGGGGTTTCACGTGGGTTTGCATGGCTAGTAAGATCCAAGATATGTTTGGGAGATATGACCAAAAAGTCGTCAAGTTTCGTGTTTTCATGATCTATTGCCCACAGTTTTGCTGTTCCAGTGCGATTTACAACGAAAGTAATAGCCGTTACATGTTTAAGTGTTATGACCAAAAACTCATCATTTTCGCATTTTATGGCCGTTTTCATGAGCTATTGCCCATGGTTTTGGGGTTTCAGGGCGATTTGAATGGCCCATAAGACATGATACATGTTTGAGAGTTCTAAACAAAAACTCATCGCTTTCGCGTTTTATGGTCGTTCAGTTTTGGCGTTCCAGGGATATTTACAACTACCATTACACCCGATACATGTTTGATAGTTAGGACAAAAAACTCGCCGTTTTCACGTTTTATGGTCGTTTTATGAGCTATTGTCCACAATTTTGGAGGTTCTAGAGAGGTTTGGAATGATCGTTACACCCGATACATGTTCGAGAGTTATAACAAAAAAATCGCCATTATCATGTTTTATGGCCATTTTCATAAGCTATTACCATATTTTGGGGGTTCCAGGGAGATATACAACGACCGTTAGACCCGATACATGTTTAAGCGCATGACCAAAAACTCGTCGTTTGGTGTTTATGGCCGTTTTCATGAGTTATTGCCCATATTTTTGGGGTTAGATGGGGGTTTGCATGGCCCTTAAGCCCTAATATATGTTTGAGAGTTATAATAAAAAACTCGTTGCTTTCATGTTTTCATGATCCATTGCCCACAGTTTTGATATTCCAGTACGATTTACAACGAACATAATACCAGTTACATGTTTAAGTGTTATGACCAAAAACTCGTCATTTTCGCATTTTATGGCCATTTTCATGAGTTATTGCCCATAGTTTTGCGGTTTTAGGGCGATTTGCATGGCCCATAAGACCCGCTAAATGTTTGAGAGTTATGACAAAAAATCTCGTCGCTTTCGCGTTTTATGGCTGTTTTCATGATCTATTGCCCACAGTTTTGGCGTTCCAGGGAGATTTACACCGACCGATACACCCAATACATATTTGATAGTTATGACAAAAAACTAGTCGTTTTCATGTTTTATGGCTGTTTTCATGAGCTATTGTCCACAATTTTGGGGGTTGTAGCGAGGTTTGAAACAATCCTTACACCCGTTACATGTTTGAGAGTTATGACATAAAACCATAATTTTCGCGTTTTATGGCCGTTTTCATAAGCTATTGCCCACATTTTAGGGGTTCCAGGGAGATTTACAACGACCGTTAGACCCGATACATGATTGAGGGCATGACCAAAAACTTGTAGTTTTGGTGTGTATGGCTGTTTTCATGATTTATTTCCCACAGTTTTCTTGAACTATTGCCCACAGTTTTGGCGTTCCAGGGAGATTTACAATGACTGTTACACCCCATACATGTTTAATTGGTATGACAAAAAAATCGTCGTTTTCACGTTTTATGGCCGTTTTCATGAGCTATTTTCCACGACTTTGGGGGTTCTAGAGAGGTTTGGAACGATCATTACACCCGATACATGCTTGAGAGTTATGACAAAAAATCATAATTTTCGTGTTTTATGGCCATTTTCATAAGCTATTACCCACATTTTAGGGCTTCCTGGGAGATTTACACCGACAATTAGACCCGATACATTCTTCAGGGCATGACCAAAATATCTTCGTTTGGGTGTTTATGGCCATTTTCATGAGTTACTGCCCATAGTTTTGGGGTTTCACGGGGGTTTGCATGGCTAGTAAGACCCGAGACATGTTTAGGAGTTATGACCAAAAAGTCGTCACGTTTCGCGTTTTCATGATCTATTGCCCATAGTTTTAGGGTTCCAGTGCGATTTACAATGAACGTAATACCCGTTACATGTTTAAGTGTTATGACCAAAAACTCATAGTTTTCGCACTTTATGGTCGTTTTCATGAGCTATTGCCAATAGTTTTGGGGTTTCAGGGCGATTTGCTTGGCCCATAAGACCTGATACATGTTTGAGAGTTCTAAACAAAAACTCGTCCCTTTCGCGTTTAATTGTCGTTTTCATGAGCTATTGCCCACGGTTTTGGCGTTCTAGGGAGATTTACAACTACCATTACACCCGATACATATTTCATAGTTAGGACAAAAAACTCGCAGTTTTCATGTTTTATGGTCTTTTTTACGAGCTATTGTCCACAATTTTGGGGGTTCTAGAGAGGTTTGGAATGATCGTTACACCCGATACATGTTCGAGAGTTATAACAAAAAATCGTCATTATCGTGTTTTATGGCAATTTTTTTAAGCTATTGCCCACATTTTGGGGGTTCCAGGGAGATGTACAACAACCATTAGACCCGATACATGTTTAGGGGCATGACCAAAAACTCATCGTTTGGTGTTTATCGTCATTTTCATGAGGTATTGCCCATAGTTTTGGGGTTACATGGGGGTTTGCATGGCCCTTAAGACCCGATACATGTTTGAGAGTTATAATAAAAAACTCGTCGCTTTCGTGTTTTCATGATCTATTTCCCACAGTTTTGAGATTCCAGTACGATTTACAACGAACATAATACCCGTTACATGTTATGGCCGTTTTCATGAGTTATTGCCCATAGTTTTGAGGTTTCAGGGCGATTTTCATTGCCCATAAGACCCGATAAATGTTTGAGAGTTATGACAAAAAAAACTCGTCGCTTTCGCGTTTTATGGCTGTTTTCATGATCTATTGCCCACAGTTTTGGCATTCCAGGGAGATTTACACCGACCGATACACCCAATACATGTTTGAAAGTTATGACAACAAACTCGTCGTTTTCACGTTTTATGGCTGTTTTCATAAGCTATTGTCCACAATTTTGGGGGTTCTAGGGAGGTTTGGAACGATCGTTACACCCCTTACATGTTTGAGAGTTATGACAAAAAATCATCATTTTCGCGTTTTATGGCCGTTTTCATAAGCTATTGTCCACATTTTTGGGGTTCTAGGGAGATTTCCAACGACCGTTAGACCCGATAGATGCTTGAGGGCATGACGAAAACTTGTAGTTTTGGTGTTTATGGTCGTTTTCATGATTTATTTCCCATATTTTTCATGAACTATTGCCCACAGTTTTGGCTTCCATCGAGATTTACAATGACTGTTACAGCCGATACATGTTTAATATTAATGAGAAAAAACTCGTCGTTTTCACGTTTTATGGCCGTTTTCATGAGATATTGTCCACGACTTTGGGGGTTCTAGAGAGGTTTGGAATGATCGTTACACCCGATACATGTTTGAGAGTTATGGCAAAAAAAATCGTCATTTTTTGTTTTATGGCCGTTTTCATAAGCTATTACCCAAATTTTAGGGCTTCCTGGAGATTTACAACGACCGTTAGACCCGATACATGCTTGAGGGCATGACCAAAAGCTCTTTGTTTGGGTGTTTATGGACGTTTTCATGAGTTATTGCCCATAGTTTTGGGGTTTCACGTGGGTTTGCATGGCTAGTAAGATCCGAGATATGACCAAAAAGTCGTCACGTTTCGTGTTTTCATGATCTATTGCCCACAGTTTTGCGGTTCCAGTGCGATTTACAACGAACGTAATAGCCGTTACATGTTTAAGTGTTATGACCAAAAACTCATCATTTTCGCATTTTATGGCCGTTTTCATGAGCTATTGCACATGGTTTTGGGGTTGCAGGGCGATTTGAATGGCCCATAAGACATGATACATGTTTGAGAGTTCTAAACAAAAACTCTTCGCTTTCGCGTTTTATGGTCGTTCAGTTTTGGCGTTCCAGGGATATTTACAACTACCATTACACCCGATACATGTTTGATAGTTAGGACAAAAAACTCGCCGTTTTCACGTTTTATGGTCGTTTTTATGAGCTATTGTCCACAATTTTGGGAGTTCTAGAGAGGTTTGGAATGATCGTTACACCCGATACATGTTCGAGAGTTATAACAAAAAATCGTCATTATCGTGTTTTATGGCCATTTTCATAAGCTATTACCATATTTTGGGGGTTCCAGGGAGATATACAACGACCGTTAGACCCGATACATGTTTAAGCGCATGACCAAAAACTCGTCGTTTGGTGTTTATGGCCGTTTTCATGAGTTATTGCCCATATTTTTGGGGTTAGATGGGGGTTTGCATGGCCCTTAAGACCCAATATATGTTTGAGAGTTATAATAAAAAAACTCGTTGCTTTCATGTTTTCATGATCCATTGCCCACAGTTTTGATATTCCAGTACGATTTACAACGAACATAATACCCGTTACATGTTTAAGTGTTATGACCAAAAACTCGTCATTTTCGCATTTTATGGCCATTTTCATGAGTTATTGCCCATAGTTTTGAGGTTTTAGGGCGATTTGCATGGCCCATAAGACCCGCTATATGTTTGAGAGTTATGACAAAAAATCTCGTCGCTTTCGCGTTTTATGGCTGTTTTCATGATCTATTGCCCACAGTTTTGGCGTTCCAGGGAGATTTACACCGACCGATACACCCAATACATATTTGATAGTTATGACAAAAAACTAGTCGTTTTCATGTTTTATGGCTGTTTTCATGAGCTATTGTCCACAATTTTGGGGGTTGTAGCGAGGTTTGGAACAATCCTTACACCCGTTACATGTTTGAGAGTTATGACATAAAACCATAATTTTCGCGTTTTATGGCCGTTTTCATAAGCTATTGCCCACATTTTAGGGGTTCCAGGGAGATTTACAACGACCGTTAGACCCGATACATGATTGAGGGCATGACCAAAAACTTGTAGTTTTGGTGTGTATGGCTGTTTTCATGATTTATTTCCCACAGTTTTCTTGAACTATTGCCCACAGTTTTGGCGTTCTAGGGAGATTTACAATGACTGTTACACCCCCATACATGTTTAATTGGTATGACAAAAAAATCGTCGTTTTCACGTTTTATGGCCGTTTTCATGAGCTATTGTCCACGACTTTGGGGGTTTTAGAGAGGTTTGGAACGATCATTACACCCGATACATGCTTGAGAGTTATGACAAAAAATCATAATTTTCGTGTTTTATGGCCGTTTTCATAAGCTATTACCCACATTTTAGGGCTTCCTGGGAGATTTACAACGACCGTTAGACCCGATACATTCTTCAGGGCATGACCAAAATATCTTCGTTTGGGTGTTTATGGCCATTTTCATGAGTTACTGCCCATAGTTTTGGGGTTTCACGGGGGTTTGCATGGCTAGTAAGACCCGAGACATGTTTAGGAGTTATGACCAAAAAGTCGTCACGTTTCGCGTTTTCATGATCTATTGCCCATAGTTTTAGGGTTCCAGTGCGATTTACAATGAACGTAATACCCGTTACATGTTTAAGTGTTATGACCAAAAACTCATAGTTTTCGCATTTTATGGTCGTTTTCATGAGCTATTGTCAATAGTTTTGGGGTTTCAGGGCGATTTGCTTGGCCCATAAGACCTGATACATGTTTGAGAGTTCTAAACAAAAACTCGTCCCTTTCGCGTTTAATTGCCGTTTTCATGAGATATTGCCCACAGTTTTGGCGTTCTAGGGAGATTTACAACTACCATTACACCCGACACATATTTCATAGTTAGGACAAAAAACTCGCTGTTTTCATGTTTTATGGTCTTTTTTACGAGCTATTGTCCACAATTTTGGGGGTTCTAGAGAGGTTTGGAATGATCGTTACACCCGATACATGTTCGAGAGTTATAACAAAAAATCGTCATTATCGTGTTTTATGGCAATTTTTTTAAGCTATTGCCCACATTTTGGGGGTTCCAGGGAGATGTACAACAATCATTAGACCCGATACATGTTTAGGGGCATGACCAAAAACTCATCGTTTGGTGTTTATCGTCATTTTCATGAGGTATTGCCCATAGTTTTGGGGTTACATGGGGGTTTGCATGGCCCTTAAGACCCGATACATGTTTGAGAGTTATAATAAAAAACTCGTCGCTTTCGCGTTTTCATGATCTATTTCCCACAGTTTTGAGATCCCAGTACGATTTACAACGAACATAATACCCATTACATGTTATGGCCGTTTTCATGAGTTATTGCCCATACTTTTGAGGTTTCAGGGCGATTTTCATTGCCCATAAGACCCAATAAATGTTTGAGAGTTATGACAAAAAAAACTCGTTGCTTTCGCGTTTTATGGCTGTTTTCATGATCTATTGCCCACAGTTTTGGCATTCCAGGGAGATTTACACCGACCGATACACCAAATACATGTTTGAAAGTTATGACAACAAACTCGTCGTTTTCACGTTTTATGGCTGTTTTCATGAGCTATTGTCCACAATTTTGGGGGTTCTAGGGAGGTTTGGAACGATCGTTACACCCCTTACATGTTTGAGAGTTATGACAAAAAATCATCATTTTCGCGTTTTATGGCCGTTTTCATAAGCTATTGTCCACATTTTTGGGGTTCCAGGGAGATTTCCAACGACCGTTAGACCCGATAGATGCTTGAGGGCATGACGAAAACTTGTAGTTTTGGTGTTTATGGTCGTTTTCATGATTTATTTCCCATATTTTCATGAACTATTGCCCACAGTTTTGGCTTCCATCGAGATTTACAATGACTGTTACAGCCGATACATGTTTAATATTAATGAGAAAAAACTCGTCGTTTTCACGTTTTATGGCCGTTTTCATGAGATATTGTCCACGACTTTGGGGGTTCTAGAGAGGTTTGGAATGATCGTTACACCCGATACATGTTTGAGAGTTATGGCAAAAAAATCGTCATTTTTTGTTTTATGGCCGTTTTCATAAGCTATTACCCACATTTTAGGGCTTCCTGGAGATTTACAACGACCGTTAGACCCGATACATGCTTGAGGGCATGACCAAAAGCTCTTTGTTTGGGTGTTTATGGACGTTTTCATGAGTTATTGCCCATAGTTTTGGGGTTTCACGTGGGTTTGCATGGCTAGTAAGATCCGAGATATGTTTGGGAGATATGACCAAAAAGTCGTCACGTTTCGTGTTTTCATGATCTATTGCCCACAGTTTTGCGGTTCCAGTGCGATTTACAACGAACGTAATAGCCGTTACATGTTTAAGTGTTATGACCAAAAACTCATCATTTTCGCATTTTATGGCCGTTTTCATGAGCTATTGCACATGGTTTTGGGGTTTCAGGGCGATTTGAATGGCCCATAAGACATGATACATGTTTGAGAGTTCTAAACAAAAACTCGTCGCTTTCGCGTTTTATGGTCGTTCAGTTTTGGCGTTCCAGGGATATTTACAACTACCATTACACCCGATACATGTTTCATAGTTAGGACAAAAAACTCGCCGTTTTCACGTTTTATGGTCGTTTTTATGAGCTATTGTCCACAATTTTGGGAGTTCTAGAGAGGTTATGATCGTTACACCTGATACATGTTCGAGAGTTATAACAAAAAATCGTCATTATCGTGTTTTATGGCCATTTTCATAAGCTATTACCATATTTTGGGGGTTCCAGGGAGATATACAACGACCGTTAGACCCGATACATGTTTAAGCGCATGACCAAAAACTCGTCGTTTGGTGTTTATGGCCGTATTCATGAGTTATTGCCCATAGTTTTGGGGTTAGATGGAGGTTTGCATGGCCCTTAAGACCCAATATATGTTTGAGAGTTATAATAAAAAAAACTCGTTGCTTTCATGTTTTCATGATCCATTGCCCACAGTTTTGATATTCCAGTACGATTTACAACGAACATAATACCAGTTACATGTTTAAGTGTTATGACCAAAAACTCGTCATTTTCGCATTTTATGGCCATTTTCATGAGTTATTGCCCATAGTATTGAGGTTTTAGGGCGATTTGCATGGCCCATAAGACCCGCTAAATGTTTGAGAGTTAGGACAAAAAATCTCGTCGCTTTCGCGTTTTATGGCTGTTTTCATGATCTATTGCCCACAGTTTTGGACCGATACACCCAATACATATTTGTTAGTTATGACAAAAAACTAGTCGTTTTCACGTTTTATGGCCGTTTTCATGAGCTATTGTCCACAATTTTGGGGGTTGTAGCGAGGTTTGGAACAATCATTACACCCGTTACATGTTTGAGAGTTATGATAACAAATCATCATTTTCGCATTTTATGGACGTTTTCATAAGCTACTGCCCACATTTTAGGGGTTCCAGGGAGATTTACAACGACCGTTAGACCCGATACATGATTGAGGGCATGACCAAAAACTTGTAGTTTTGGTGTGTATGGCCGTTTTCATGATTTATTTCCCACGGTTTTCTTGAACTATTGCCCACAGTTTTGGCGTTCGAGGGAGATTTACAATGACTGTTACACCCCATACATGTTTAATTGGTATGACAAAAAATTGTCGTTTTCACGTTTTATGGCTGTTTTCATGTTGTCCACGACTTTGGGGGTTCTAGAGAGGTTTGGAACAATCATTACACCCGATACATGCTTGAGAGTTATGACAAAAAATCATAATTTTCGTGTTTTATGGCCGTTTTCATAAGCTATTACCCACATTTTAGGGCTTCCTGGGAGATTTACAACGACCGTTAGACCCGATACATTCTTCAGGGCATGACCAAAATCTCTTCGTTTGGGTGTTTATGGCCATTTTCATGAGTTATTGCCCATAGTTTTGGGGTTTCACGGGGGTTTGCATGGCTAGTAAGACCCGAGACATGTTTAGGAATTATGACCAAAAAGTCGTCACGTTTCGCGTTTTCATGATCTATTGCCCATAGTTTTGAGGTTCCAGTGCGATTTACAATGAACGTAATACGCGTTACATGTTTAAGTGTTATGACCAAAAACTCATCGTTTTCGCATTTTATGGTCGTTTTCATGAGCTATTGCCCATAGTTTTGACGTTTCAGGGCGATTTGCATTGCCCATAAGACCCGATAAATGTTTGAGAGTTATGACAACAAACTCGTCGTTTTCACGTTTTATGGCCGTTTT
Organism: Avena sativa; assembly: GCA_916181665.1. Classification (NCBI taxonomy): domain Eukaryota; kingdom Viridiplantae; phylum Streptophyta; class Magnoliopsida; order Poales; family Poaceae; genus Avena; species Avena sativa. The sequence continues at coordinate 23,845,578 of OV702300.1, read as the reverse complement.
CATGAGCTATTGTCCACAATTTTGGGGGTTCTAGGGAGGTTTGGAACGATCGTTACACCCCTTACATGTTTGAGAGTTATGACAAAATATCATCATTTTCGCGTTTTATGGCCGTTTTCATAAGCTATTGTCCACATTTTTGGGGTTCCCGGGAGATTTCCAACGACCGTTAGACCCGATAGATGCTTGAGGGCATGACGAAAACTTGTAGTTTTGGTGTTTATGGTCGTTTTCATGATTTATTTCCCATATTTTTCATGAACTATTGCCCAAAGTTTTGGCTTCCATCGAGATTTACAATGACTGTTATAGCCGATACATGTTTAATATTAATGAGAAAAAACTTGTCGTTTTCACGTTTTATTGCCGTTTTCATGAGCCATTGTCCACGACTTTGGGGGTTCTAGAGAGGTTTGGAATGATCGTTACACCCGATACATGTTTGAGAGTTATGGGGAAAAAATCGTCATTTTTTGTTTTATGGCCGTTTTCATAAGCTATTACCCACATTTTAGGGCTTCCTGGAGATTTACAACGACCGTTAGACCCGATACATGCTTGAGGGCATGACCAAAAGCTCTTTGTTTGGGTGTTTATGGACGTTTTCATGAGTTATTGCCCATAGTTTTGGGGTTTCACGTGGGTTTGCATGGCTAGTAAGATCCGAGATATGTTTGGGAGATATGACCAAAAAGTCGTCACGTTTCGTGTTTTCATGATCTATTGCCCACAGTTTTGCGGTTCCAGTGCGATTTACAACGAACGTAATAGCCGTTACATGTTTAAGTGTTATGACCAAAAACTCATCATTTTCGCATTTTATGGCCGTTTTCATGAGCTATTGCCCATGGTTTTGGGGTTTCAGGGCGATTTGAATGGCCCATAAGACATGATACATGTTTGAGAGTTCTAAACAAAAACTCGTCGCTTTCGCGTTTTATGGTCGTTCAGTTTTGGCGTTCCAGGGATATTTACAACTACCATTACACCCGATACATGTTTGATAGTTAGGACAAAAAACTCGCCGTTTTCACGTTTTATGGTCGTTTTTATGAGCTATTGTCCACAATTTTGGGAGTTCTAGAGAGGTTTGGAATGATCGTTACACCCGATACATGTTCGAGAGTTATAACAAAAAATCGTCATTATCGTGTTTTATGGCCATTTTCATAAGCTATTACCATATTTTGGGGGTTCCAGGGAGATATACTACGACCGTTAGACCCGATACATGTTTAAGCGCATGACCAAAAACTCGTCGTTTGGTGTTTATGGCCGTATTCATGAGTTATTGCCCATAGTTTTGGGGTTAGATTGGGGTTTGCATGGCCCTTAAGACCCAATATATGTTTGAGAGTTATAATAAAAAAACTCGTTGCATTCATGTTTTCATGATCCATTGCCCACAGTTTTGATATTCCAGTACGATTTACAACGAACATAATACCCGTTACATGTTTAAGTGTTATGACCAAAAACTCGTCATTTTCGCATTTTATGGCCATTTTCATGAGTTATTGCCCATAGTTTTGAGGTTTTAGGGCGATTTGCATGGCCCATTAGACCCGCTAAATGTTTGAGAGTTAGGACAAAAAATCTCGTCGCTTTCGCGTTTTATGGCTGTTTTCATGATCTATTGCCCACAGTTTTGGACCGATACACCCAATACATATTTGTTAGTTATGACAAAAAACTAGTCGTTTTCATGTTTTATGGCCGTTTTCATGAGCTATTGTCCACAATTTTGGGGGTTGTAGCGAGGTTTGGAACAATCATTACACCCGTTACATGTTTGAGAGTTATGATAACAAATCATCATTTTCGCATTTTATGGCCGTTTTCATAAGCTATTGCCCACATTTTAGGGGTTCCAGGGAGATTTACAACGACCGTTAGACCCGATACATGATTGAGGGCATGACCAAAAACTTTTAGTTTTGGTGTGTCTGGTCGTTTTCATGATTTATTTCCCACAGTTTTCTTGAACTATTGCCCACAATTTTGGCGTTCCAGGGAGATTTACAATGACTGTTACACCCCATACATGTTTAATTGGTATGACAAAAAACTCGTCGTTTTCACGTTTTATGGCCGTTTTCATGAGCTATTGTCCACGACTTTGGGGGTTCTAGAGAGGTTTGGAACGATCATTACACCCGATACATGCTTGAGAGTTATGACAAAAAATCATAATTTTCGTGTTTTATGGCCGTTTTCATAAGCTATTACCCACATTTTAGGGCTTCCTGGGAGATTTACAACGACCGTTAGACCCGATACATTCTTCAGGGCATGACCAAAATCTCTTCGTTTGGGTGTTTATGGCCATTTTCATGAGTTATTGCCCATAGTTTTGGGGTTTGACGGGGGTTTGCATGGCTAGTAAGAACCGAGACATGTTTAGGAGTTATGACCAAAAAGTCGTCACGTTTCGCGTTTTCATGATCTATTGCCCATAGTTTTGAGGTTCCAGTGCGATTTACAATGAACGTAATACCCGTTACATGTTTAAGTGTTATGACCAAAAACTCATCGTTTTCGCATTTTATGGTCGTTTTCATGAGCTATTGCCCATAGTTTTGACGTTTCAGGGCGATTTGCATTGCCCATAAGACCCGATAAATGTTTGAGAGTTATGACAACAAACTCGTCGTTTTCACGTTTTATGGCCGTTTTCATGAGCTATTGTCCACAATTTTGGGGGTTCTAGGGAGGTTTGGAACGATCGTTACACCCCTTACATGTTTGAGAGTTATGACATAATATCATCATTTTCGCGTTTTATGCCCGTTTTCATAAGCTATTGTCCACATTTTTGAGGTTCCAGGGAGATTTCCAACGACCGTTAGACCCGATACATGCTTGAGGGCATGACGAAAACTTGTAGTTTTGGTGTTTATGGTCGTTTTCATGATTTATTTCCCATATTTTTCATGAACTATTGCCCATAGTTTTGGCTTCCATCGAGATTTACAATGACTGTTACAACCTATACATGTTTAATATTAATGAGAAAAAACTCGTCGTTTTCACGTTTTATGGCCGTTTTCATGAGCTATTGTCCACGACTTTGGGGGTTCTAGAGAGGTTTGGAATGATCGTTACACCCGACACATGTTTGAGAGTTATGGCAAAAAAATCGTCATTTTTTGTTTTATGGCCGTTTTCATAAGCTATTACCCACATTTTAGGGCTTCCTGGATATTGACAACGACCGTTAGACCCGATACATGCTTGAGGGCATGACCAAAAGCTCTTTGTTTGGGTGTTTATGGACGTTTTCATGAGTTATTGCCCATAGTTTTGGGGTTTCACGTGGGTTTGCATGGCTAGTAAGGCCCGAGACATGTTTGGGAGATATGACCAAAAAGTCGTCACGTTTCGTGTTTTCATGATCTATTGCCCACGGTTTTGCGGTTCCAGTGCGATTTACAACGAACGTAATAGCCGTTACATGTTTAAGTGGTATGACCAAAAACTCATCATTTTCGCATTTTATGGCCGTTTTCATGAGCTATTGCCCATGGTTTTGGGGTTTCAGGGCGATTTGAATGGCCCATAAGACATGATACATGTTTGAGAGTTCTAAACAAAAACTCGTCGCTTTCGCGTTTTATGGCCGTTCAGTTTTGGCGTTCCAGGGAGATTTACAACTACCATTACACCCGATACATGTTTGATAATTGCGTTTTCACGTTTTATGGTCGTTTTTATGAGCTATTGTCCACAATTTTGGGGGTTCTAGAGAGGTTTGGAATGATCGTTACACCCGATACATGTTCGAAAGTTATAACAAAAAATCGTCATTATCGTGTTTTATGGCCATTTTCATAAGCTATTACCATATTTTGTGGGTTCCAGGGAGATGTACAACGACCGTTAGACCCGATACATGTTTAAGCGCATGACCAAAAACTCGTCGTTTGGTGTTTATGGCCGTTTTCATGAGTTATTGCCCATAGTTTTGGGGTTAGATGGGAGTGTGCATGGCCCTTAAGACCCAATATATGTTTGAGAGTTATAATTAAAAACTCGTTGCTTTCATGTTTTCATGATCCATTGCCCACAGTTTTGATATTCCAGTACGATTTACAACGAACATAATACCCGTTACATGTTTAAGTGTTATGACCAAAAACTCGTCATTTTCTCATTTTATGGCCATTTTCATGAGTTATTGCCCATAGTTTTGAGGTTTTAGGGCGATTTTCATGGCCCATAAGACCCGCTAATTGTTTGAGAGTTATGACAAAAAAATCTCGTCGCTTTCGCATTTTATGGCTGTTTTCATGATCTATTGCCCACAGGTTTGGCGTTCCAGGGAGATTTACACCGACCGATACACCCAATACATATTTGATAGTTATGACAAAAAACTAGTCGTTTTCACGTTTTATGGCCGTTTTCATGAGCTATTGTCCACAATTTTGGGGGTTGTAGCGAGGTTTGGAACAATCGTTACACCCGTTACATGTTTGAGAGTTATGATAAAAAATCATCATTTTCGCATTTTATGGCCGTTTTCACAAGCTATTGCCCACATTTTGGGGGTTCCAGGGAGATTTACAACGACCGTTAGACCCGATACATGATTGAGGGCATGACCAAAAACTTGTAGTTTTGGTGTGTATGGTCGTTTTCATGATTTATTTCCCACAGTTTTGGCGTTCTAGGGAGATTTACAATGACTGTTACACCCCATACATGTTTAATTGTTATGACAAAAAACTCGTCGTTTTCACGTTTTATGGCCGTTTTCATGAGCTATTGTCCACGACTTTGGGGGTTCTAGAGAGGTTTGGAACGATCATTACACGCGATACATGCTTGAGAGTTATGATAAAAAATCATAATTTCCGTGTTTTATGGCCGTTTTCATAAGCTATTACCCATGTTTTAGGGCTTCCTGGGAGATTTACAACGACCGTTAGACCCGATACATGCTTCAGAGCATGACCAAAAACTCTTCGTTTGGGTGTTTATGGCCGTTTTCATGAGTTATTGCCCATAGTTTTGGGGTTTCACGGGGGTTTTCATGGCTAGTAAGACCCGAGACATGTTTGGGAGTTATGACCAAGAAGTCGTCACGTTTCGCGTTTTCATGATCTATTGCCCACAGTTTTGAGGTTCCAGTGCGATATACAACGAAGTAATACCCATTACATGTTTAAGTGTTATGACCAAAAACTCATCGTTTTCGCATTTTATGGCCGTTTTCATGAGCTATTGCCCACAGGTTTGGGGTTTCAGGGCGATTTGCATGGCCCATAAGACCTGATACATGTTTGAGAGTTCTAAACAAAAACTCATCGCTTTCGCGTTTTATGGCCGTTCAGTTTTGGAGTTCCAGGGAGATTACAACTACCATTACACCCGATACATGTTTTATAGTGAGGACAAAAACTCGTCGTTGTCATGTTTTATGGTCGTTTTTATGAGCCATTGTCCACAATTTTGGGGGTTCTAGAGAGGTTTGGAATGATCGTTACACCAGATACATGTTCGAGAGTTATAACAAAAAATCGTCATTATCGCGTTTTATGGCCATTTTCATAAGCTATTGCCCATATTTTGGGGGTTCCAGGGAAATGTACAATGACCGTTAGACCCGATACATGTTTGAGGGAATGACCAAAAACTCGTCGTTTGGTGTTTATGGCCGTTTTCATGAGTTATTGCCCATAGTTTTGGGGTTACATGCGGGTTTGCATGGCCCTTAAGACCCAATACATGTTTGAGAGTTATAATAAAAAAATCGTCGCTTTCGCGTTTTCATGATCTATGCCCACAGTTTTGAGATTCCAGTACGATTTACAACGAACGTAATACCCGTTACATGTTTAAGTGTTATGACCAAAAACTCGTCATTTTCGCATTTTATGGCCGTTTTCATGAGTTATTGCCCATAATTTTGAGGTTTTAGGGCGATTTGCATGGCCCATAAGACCCGATAAATGTTTGAGAGTTATGACAAAAAACTCGTCGCTTTCGCGTTTTATGGCTGTTTTCACGATCTATTGCCCACAGTTTTGGCGTTCCAAGGAGATTTACTCCGACCGATACACCCAATACATGTTTGATAGTGATGACAACAAACTCGTCGTTTTCACGTTTTATGGCCGTTTTCATGAGCTATTGTCCACAATTTTGGGGGTTCTAGGGAGGTTTGGATTACACCCATTACATGTTTGAGAGTTACACTACAAGAAATGTGTTCACTAGTGACCTTCTCGTAGTGACACGAAATAAAATCGTCATAGATCTATGACGATTTCGCATCAGATGGTCATAGGCCATTTGGAAAGACCAGAACCATGTACAATTACGACGTTTTGTATCAAAATCGTCGTAATTTCATCAGATGAAATCGTCATAGTCTGCGCGATATGGCTTAGGATCCTACTTGTAGCCTATTTTGTGAAGGGACCAATCAAAACAGAGGAAACTTCCTCCCACGGATCAGCGTTATGGCCCTGATCTGGACCGTTTAGTCCTGATCCAACGTCTGGCCGCTCACCCGAAGAAGCACAAAGTACTATCTAGTACGCACCGCACCCACAACCCTAACCCTAACCTCAGGAACTCCAGATCACCTCCCCCCGCGCCGTCGATTCTCCCCTCTCACCGATGCACGCTCTCCAGCCCTCGTCCCTCCGACGCCATCCCCGTCACTCCCGATCGCCATCACCAATCTCCGCTCATCCCGATGGTCGATCTCCACTCTACCCTCACTCCCCCAGCACCACATCCCCATCGCCATCGCCGTCGTCTACATGGAGGCAGACGAGATCCTAGTGTTCCGCAGAGGCAAGTCGTCCGTCCTCCGGGCCCGGTGTGGCCGCTCCTCTCCACCCAGCTCCTCGGGAGAGGGACCTGATCTGAATTTCTCTCGTGCCTTGCAGGATGAGGAACGACTACAAGGTCGAGATGTTGAATGTCAGGATGCAGTTTTTCGTCGAGTTCTGCTGGCCCAAAGAAAGTACAAATGGTTCTTCACGCACACAGTCGATGAAAGAAACTGGTAGCGGCGCTTTCCAGTCCAGCCATGGTGAGCTTCCCCTCCCCTCCTGCCTCATCTCCGTCCGCTCCGGCTCTCCGCGTGGCCCCTTCCGATCCGAAGGTTTCAACTGTCGATCTGATATGTTGCTGCCATGTGGATGATGTAGGAACGCAACCGTCGACGCCGCGATTGAGTCGCTCTTGAACATGGAGAAGCAGTGTCGGCTCGCCAGCATGGTCGTCACTAGGAAGGCCACGGTCGACATTGTCGAGCTTTGCTTCAAGGATGTTGCTTCCCTTCACCAACTCCAGAACCAACATCCTCCATCCTCAACACACTCAAGCATGTCTTCGGTGTGCCGTTGTCTCGTTGCTGTAGAATCGCATTAACGTCGACTTCGACCTCGCGCTCGCTAAGCTTTGGTCATGTGATCCCTCGCTCCTGTCATGATTTCTTGATTTAGTTCTTTGTACTCATGCATGTTCTTTATTTGGCACTAATTGGAGTAGTCTGGCACCTGTAGTTATGCGTCCTGTCATCTCCACTGAGTACTTGACTTATTGTTATGTGTCTTGTTCATGATTTCTTGATTTAGTGCTTTGTACTCCACTGAGTACTTGACTTGTATGTGTCCTATCATCTGTTGTGTCTTGGGGACAAGTAGAAACAAATGATAGTAGTATCTTGGGGACAAGTAATTGTCTTGTTCAGATTACAATTGGCTTACTGAGTAAATTGTCCTGTCATCTCTATGAAATTTAAGCGTGTCACTCATAAACTCTTTCTTTGTAATGCTAGATCTTAAATATTTGCCTATCATTTATCATCATGCTGTGTTCACCTGAAATTTATTTCTTGTCTAGTTTAGTATGTTGATGCTTCAGTGTAGTGATCACTTGGAACTTCATGTCAAATATATGCTGAGAGCACGACCACATATAAGTCATTTAGCTGAGCTTCATTTCTTGTCTTGTGTACCACCTATATTCATATATGTAAGGCATGCAAATTTGCTTAATATGTATGCCGAGTACCTTTTTATGTACAAATCATGCTTGATGAGATACTGCTACAAATCACTGATTATTATGTCAAATAATATGTCTTCCTCACCGACGCCGGTGCGCACGTGCTCCGCGAGGAGGGCACTGAATCTGGCTGCTCATGGCGTCTCCAGCGCCGTCGAACTGGTAGGTGACATGGCTACTGATGGCGCCAAGACAGCCACGCATGCGCTCTAGATCGACGACATCCTACACTCCTGCTCGACGGTATCCTGAGCACCTTCATCACCCTCAGCTGCTACAGGTGAGACCCAATCTAGCTTATATAGATCATCCTATTTCTGTCTTGCTGATAGCATTACTAGTTGATCGTGCCTTTTAAAGTCCAACTAAACCTAGTTGTTCCTATTCCTAAATTTGTCTTGCTGAAATCTTCAATGTAGCAATGCTCTGAAGTAATAAATACAACCGAACCTTGTAAAAACATTGCTAGCTATTCCTGAATTCGGATCATATTGTGCTGCTATGTAATCTGCCACCTTCTTTGTAAAACTATGGACAATCCTGAGATTTCTGTTCTTAGAAATGGCTTCTGGGATGTCACTAAAGTCCCAGGTTTCATTAGAAAAATCTGTATACGTTGTTTCATATATATGTTCTAGAAGAATAATTTGCTAGAGATTTTTCATGAGATGATTCCTGAAAGAAAACAACAAGGCTTATATGTACTGTTGTAAAAGATTCATAGAGGTAGATCTGGCATCTTTGTTGCACTCTACTATGCATCTTGTAAAGGATTGATAGAGGTAGATTGATGGTGGCTGTTTCTTTTCTATATACTGTAAAGATATTGTTATATGCTGATATTTTGGGATCTCTCTTTCCGTATTCTGCTTACTACAGTTGTGTGCAATTGTTATCCTATTTTCCATCAGTTCTGCACCTTAGTTTATCGTACTTCGTGAAGTATAACATTAGAAGATTACAACTGAAAGCAGGTTACAACATTGTTGCTGCTAGTAAGATAGTTATATTGATGATGCTGTTGTAGGGAGGGGTTCAGGAAGGACAAGAACTAATAAGTGTAATTGAAGAACCATGTTTTCCTTGTAGTTTAAGTAATAGAATTTACGAGCTGCAGTAGCTTCTGTTGTATTTATATGCTATCATGTATTAACTTGAATATGTTTTTCTTTTCTTTTAATAGTATAACGGATACTGTCTAGTAATTATTATATCAGGCATTATTTCTACTACTTAATGTTGTCGCTGCATGCAATGGCTGTTTCTTTTGCACCTTATTTTATACTGGTCGTGAACTCATAACATTGACCTAGAATAGTTTGTGTTTTGCCAGTTTGATCATGCTTCTCTTTTATTGAAACTAAATGGATGTGGGATGATCTATGCTTGCTGTTTTTTACATGGATCTATGCTTGTTATTGGTCGGCTGATATGGGTTGTTTGTGGTTGTAGGACAAGCTGCAGCGGAACACCCTTGAGCAAGATCAAGAACCGAGAGCAGATTAAGTTCAAAGGTTGGTTGTGCACTTTCAGTTCTTTGCAGGTGCTTTTTTGTTGAAAAGCTAGTGATCCTAATTCATTATCATACATTGAAAAGCTGAGTATATTTTTGTTACTGTAGTACTGGTTCTATAGATCTTGTAAATAATTTTCTCGGATCTAATTTGTAGCCTTTGTCTGTTTTCATATGTTTTGATTTTTGTTCATTTGTTGAAAATACCTCCTTCCTTAATTTGCTATATTTTGTGTTTTACTCTTTGAGCTGATATGTAGGTACACCGAGAGGAATTCTGGGCCAGCAGATATTGATTTCATCTACTTTTATGAAGTTCATGTGAAATGTGAATGGCCTAACAGGAAGAAAGATGTAGTATATTATTGGAACCATGGAACTGTTGTAATTTGAAGTGTGTGGATGCTGGGATATTATTGTATAATGTGACTTGAAGTGTGAGTGCTGGGAAATATATTGTATAGTATGTGATTTGACCCTATTGTAATTTGAAGTGTATGTCTATTGTCAAAATATTCTTGCCTTTATGAATAAATTATTAGTTGATCAATTATTGTCAAATCGTGGGAGGTTTAACACCTGTGAAAAATAAAATTAACAAGTGGGACCTGCTAAAAATAAAAGGGCGGAAATAAAAAGAAATAAAATGTCAAAAATAAAAAAGGAGTAACTATAAAAGTCCTAGACTAGAAAATAAAAAGGCCTTCATGTTGGGCCTGGCCCATATAGTTGGACGGAATTGATATAAAAAAACATAAACTAAATTATTGGGCTTGGCCCATACCAACGATAGTAATGGACCGGGCTGATTGTGTGCCACGTCGGACTGGCCACGTATGATCTGACGTGGCTAGGCCTTATTGCCCATGACGATATTGAATCGTCATAGAGGTTATGACGATCCAAAATCGTCATAGACAGTTATGACGATTTCATCAAAATCGTCGTTATAGTTCATTTGCGACGCCCAGCTTTTGACGATTTCAAAATCGTCATAGAATCGTCATAAACACACTACTATGACGATTCTGTGACGAAAATGGAGGGTCATATATAGCCATATTCCTTGTAGTGTTATGACAAAAAATCATCATTTTCGCGTTTTATGCCCGTTTTCATAAGCTAGTGTCCACATTTTTGAGGTTCCAGGGAGATTTCCAACGACCGTTAGACCCGATACATGCTTGAGGGCATGACGAAAACTTGTAGTTTTGGTGTTTATGGTCGTTTTCATGATTTATTTCCTATAGTTTTCATGAACTATTGCCCACAGTTTTGTCTTCCATCGAGATTTACAATGACTATTACAGCCGATACATGTTTAATATTAATGAGAAAAAACTCGTCGTTTTCACGTTTTATGGCCGTTTTCATGAGCTATTGTCCACGGCTTTGGGGGTTCTAGAGAGGTTTGGAATGATCGTTACACCCGATACATGTTTGAGAGTTATGACAAAAAATCGTCATTTTTGTGTTTTATGGCCGTTTTCATAAGCTATTACCCACATTTTAGGGCTTCCTGGGAGATTTACAACGACCGTTTGACCCGATAAATGCTTGAGGGCATGACCAAAAGCTCTTTGTTTGGGTGTTTATGGACGTTTTCATGAGTTATTGCCCATAGTTTTGGGGTTTCACGTGGGTTTGCATGGCTAGTAAGGCCCGAGACATGTTTGGGAGATATGACCAAAAAGTCGTCACGTTTCGTCTTTTCATGATCTATTGCCCACAGTTTTGCGGTTCCAGTGCGATTTACAACGAACGTAATAGCCGTTACATGTTTAAGTGGTATGACCAAAAACTCATCATTTTCGCATTTTATGGCCGTTTTCATGAGCTATTGCCCATGGTTTTGGGGTTTCAGGGCGATTTGAATGGCCCATAAGACATGATACATGTTTGAGAGTTCTAAACAAAAACTCGTCGCTTTCGCGTTTTATGGCCGTTCAGTTTTGGCGTTCCAGGGAGATTTACAACTACCATTACACCCGATACATGTTTGATAGTTAGGACAAAAAACTCGCCGTTTTCACGTTTTATGGTCGTTTTTATGAGCTATTGTCCACAATTTTGGGGGTTCTAGAGAGGTTTGGAATGATCGTTACACCCGATACATGTTCGAGAGTTATAACAAAAAATCGTCATTATCGTGTTTTATGGCCATTTTCATAAGCTATTACCATATTTTGGGGGTTCTAGGGAGATGTACAACGACCGTTAGACCCGATACATGTGTTAAGCGCTTGACCAAAAACTCGTCGTTTGGTGTTTATGGCCGTTTTCATGAGTTATTGCCCATAGTTTTGGGGTTAGATGGGGGTTTGCATGGCCCTTAAGACCCAATATATGTTTGAGAGTTATAATAAAAAAACTCATTGCTTTCATGTTTTCATGATCCATTGCCTACAGTTTTGATATTCCAGTACGATTTACAACGAACATAATACCCGTTACATGTTTAAGTGTTATGACCAAAAACTCGTCATTTTCGCATTTTATGGCCATTTTCATGAGTTATTGCCCATAGTTTTGAGGTTTTAGGGCGATTTGCATGGCCCATAAGACCCGCTAAATGTTTGAGAGTTATGACAAAAAATCTCGTCGCTTTCGCGTTTTATGGCTGTTTTCATGATCTATTGCCCACAGTTTTGGCGTTCCAGGGAGATTTACACCGACCGATACACCCAATACATATTTGATAGTTATGACAAAAAACTAGTCGTTTTCACGTTTTATGGCCGTTTTCATGACCTATTGTCCACAATTTTGGGGGTTGTAGCGAGGTTTGGAACAATCATTACACCCGTTACATGTTTGAGAGTTATGATAAAAAATCATCATTTTTGCATTTTATGGCCGTTTTCATAAGCTATTGCCCACATTTTAGGGGTTCCAGGGAGATTTACAACGACCGTTAGACCCGATACATGATTGAGGGCATGACCAAAAACTTGTAGTTTTGGTGTGTATGGTCGTTTTCATGATTTATTTCCCACAGTTTTCTTGAACTATTGCCCACAATTTTGGCGTTCCAGGGAGATTTACAATGACTGTTACACCCCATACATGTTTAATTGGTATGACAAAAAACTCGTCGTTTTCACGTTTTATGGCCGTTTTCATGAGCTATTGTCCACGACTTTGGGGGTTCTAGAGAGGTTTGGAACGATCATTACACCCGATACATGCTTGAGAGTTATGACAAAAAATCATAATTTTCGTGTTTTATGGCCGTTTTCATTAGCTATTACCCACATTTTAGGGCTTCCTGGGAGATTTACAACGACCGTTAGACCCGATACATTCTTCAGGGCATGACCAAAATCTCTTCGTTTGGGTGTTTATGCCCATTTTCATGAGTTACTGCCCATAGTTTTGGGGTTTCACGGGGGTTTACATGGCTAGTAAGACCCGAGACATGTTTAGGAGTTATGACCAAAAAGTCGTCACGTTTCGCGTTTTCATGATCTATTGCCCATAGTTTTGAGGTTCCAGTGCGATTTACAATGAACGTAATACCCGTTACATGTTTAAGTGTTATGACCAAAAACTCATCGTTTTCACATTTTGTGGTCGTTTTCATGAGCTATTGCCCATAGTTTTGACGTTTCAGGGCGATTTGCATTGCCCATAAGACCCGATAAATGTTTGAGAGTTATGACAACAAACTCGTCGTTTTCACGTTTTATGGCCGTTTTCATGAGCTATTGTCCATAATTTTGGGGTTCTAGGGAGGTTTGGAACGATCGTTACACCCCTTACATGTTTGAGAGTTATGACAAAATATCATCATTTTCGCGTTTTATGGCCGTTTTCATAAGCTATTGTCCATATTTTTGGGGTTCCAGGGAGATTTCCAACGACCGTTAGACCCGATAGATGCTTGAGGACTGTACTGGAACACTTTGTTCATCCAAAGAAAAAAATTCTCTCTCGATTAAGATTAACTTATGGTTAGTCGGTTTTACAAATGTGCTCATGCAAATATAAAGAAAATAACGGTGTTGTAGTAAGTTTCCAACATTGCAGGAAATACTATAGTATCCGTTCCTAGATTAAGAATTGAATATTACAACGATCACAATGTTATATCAATGGTTGTCCGCATCAACCGAGACCTTAGACATTCTTGGACTACCGAGACTTATCCAAACCGATACTTCATAGCCCATCATTTTTTCTCTCTGCCACCCAGTGTAAAATATCATTGGACATATGTATGAGCCTCTAATAACGTTTTTTGAGTACTTAGCTAATCCATAGTTCTAAAAACTATTGTAAATCACGTGCAATTATGCTAAAATTATGAAGTTCAACACATTCTTTTTGGAAACATCTAGGCAGCACCCGATGGCTGGTTAGTCTAAACCAGCCATCGCCTGATAAGGAATCTTTTCCCTAGTCTGACCAATCCTGAAACGGAAACAACGCGCATCCCCACCCGATTAGGTTCCCCTCCCAGGAAATTTTCTGATCTACACGCGCATATCACCGCACAACTTGTGACTTGTCCCTACCCTCTTTCCCATTAGATGTTTGGCTGTTTAACTACTTGCACTATAGCATACGTCTTTCTTCCTCCTCCAAGAGCGCCATGGATCCATGGTAGCTTTGACTACCACTAAAAAAGATCTGGCAAAAATCAACTACAGCGACTCCCAGGAAAATCAAAGGTGCAAAGAGTCAACCCCACCCCGCTTTCCCCTCCTCCATCACTCATGAAACATTTGGTCAAAAAAGCACAGGTTTAGATCCATCAGGAGAAACTTAGATCATGCAACAAAGGAGAACCTGGAGCAACTTATAGATTTTAGAACACACATAGAGAACAACAAAAACCTGCATTAAACTTGGGATATATTCAGAAGTCCCCCCATGCGTGCAAAACAACAAATTTCTCAACTTAGATAGATTTCAAAAATCCTTGTTTGCACGCAACACAAGTGCACGCAACAGATAACAACCTTGCAGTCACTTAGATGCAAGGTCCGAGGGGCATGCAACATATAACAAACTTGAATCAACTCAAATAGATTTCAAAAATCCAAGGTGCATCCAGCAAAAACAACCGCCATGCAGCAACTTAGTTAGATCCAGCGGTCCAAGGTGCATGCAACGAACAAAAAACCTACATCAACTTAGATAGATTGAAAAATCCAGGCCATGCAACAAAGGCAGCAAAACTTGTAACAAGTTAGGTAGATAGAAAACCTAGGTTTCATGCAACAAAAAAATCACACACCCTTCAAAACAACTTGAAGATACATCACAGAACGGCGGGTTCATGGAAACAAGATAGCAAAAAATAATCTTCACACATTAAAGTTTGGGGGAAAGTGGCACAGACAGAGTACATATGTACTGCGAAATAGGAATTTGCTAAAGGTTCTGCTGCTTGATGGTCATCCTCCTACTAGCCGGTGCTCAATCTCTTGGTTGATTGCCTGGTCAGAGTCCTCTCAGATTCCTAGCTTAATTCGTTATTCAAACAACTCGATTATATATATACAAAACAACTTAATAAGCAACAATAACAAACTTAACTGGAATGACTAAACAACTTCATATGGATGATGTACTTATCAGTAGATTAGCAAAAAGGGACACAATGTACCTATCTAGGTTGGATCTGGAACAGGTGCAGTTGCTGAAGGCCTTTCATTAGTTGCTGCAGCTGGTGCTTTTGTTGAAAGCACTCCAAACTGTTGCAATTAGAACATGGCAAGTTGCTGGACAAGTAAGGAAGATGAGTGGATGGCGGTGAATTGGTTAGGTTATAAAGAAACTTAGTTAGATTGTGCAAACAACTTAAACATATTGATAGAAGCAACTTAATTAAATCACTATGAAAACTAAGAACATTGCTTGGAAAATAACTTGGTTAGGTGATAAAAACAACTCACTTAGACAGTGGAAACACAACTTAAACATGTTGATAAAAGAAACTTAGTAAAATCACTATGGAAAACTCAGAACATTGCTCGTAAAACAACTTGGTTAAGTGATGAAAACAACTTACTTAGATGGTGAAAGCAATTTACATGTTAATAAAAGCAACTTAATTAAATCACTGTGAAAAACTAAGAACATTGCTTGGAAAATAACTTGATTAGGTGATAAAAACAACTCAGTTAGATGGTGAAAAACAGCTTAACATGTTGATAAAAGCAACTTAGTTAAATCACTATGCAAAACTCAGAACATTGCTCGTAAAACAACTTGGTTAAGTGTTGAAATCAACTTACTTAGATGGTGAAAACAATTTACATGTTAATAAAAACAACTTAATTAAATCACTGTGAAAAACTAAGAACATTTCTTGGAAAATAACTTGATTAGGTGATAAAAACAACTCAGTTAGATGGTGGAAAACAACTTAAACATGTTGATAAAAGCAACTTAGCTAAATCACTATGCAAAACTCAGAACATTGCTCGTAAATGTTTTACCGTCCCATTATGACGTCCATATCCTCCTTTTCCTTTAGGTTGTAGGGAAAATGGAGAACTAGGCATGGCGGGTCCGTGCCATTGTACTCCTGAAACTCATACAAAATAAAGTCAGATATCATATAAAGTAGCATCAGGGAAGATTAGGACAAAAACACTTACCAACAGGATGCAGTGAAGTGGAAATTTACAACAGGCAGCAAGTTGACCAATCTGTAATAAGGAAAAAAAAGGAGAAGAGTGTTAGCAGCAGAAGCATTTAACAAGTTGTCGCAAATGCACAGTCAAGCTAGATAAAATGAACTGATGTATGACAAGAAAAAAAGTAAAGCAAGGTAGATGAAAGATGGAAAGTCTTTCAAAAGAGTTACGCATAGATTCCCCACTGACATATTTACATGTTCGAGGTTTGGCAAGCAAAACAGGGACACCATCAGTAATCCTAGCATCAATGGAAAGAAAGATAAACTTCAATTCAATTCAACCCCTCTCGCGCAGTCCCAAGCCTCTCGCGCGCCAAAACCCAGCACCAACCATACCCCAGACCATGTGACACCCACCTCCCAATAGCTACTGAATCACAAATATGGTGTTTCCCAGAGGAGAATCAAAAGGGTAACACCATCTCATTTCCTCCCCTTTTCTCCTCCATCACCCCATGAATCGTCCTCGGGTCTTCTGTTTAGATCTCATGAAGGATATGAACTAGTTCATGCAAAACCAAGATCATGAAAAAACCCAGGAATCAACTTAGAAAGAACACAAATTTTCCAAATAGCAAGTAAAGTAGGATTAAGAGACCCTAGGAAGAACAAAACCCGGTAACAAGGTGTTCATCAACTTAGTTGTGTAGGTGATACAACTTAAGTAAGAAGATTGGGGCAACTTTGCATGTACCAATTCATGTAACAATTAACAAGTAGAACCTCCAACAACTTAGATGAACTTTGCAGGTCCCTTACAGAGAACTGATCAAAAAGAGAACACGTCCTAGGTTTCACACGTATTAAAGGTTCAGATAAAATGTACTAGATAAAATGAGGAAATATATTCAAACGACCACTTGCTGCAACTAGTAGTGTGAAAACAACACTTAGCAATTGTCTTAGCTATAGTTTAATGAATAGAAGAACGAGACCATGGTTGCTCTTTCGTTGTACATAATTCAAACTTAGATTGAAGTTTTTCCTTAGCTTGATGATGACACCGACACACCGGTAATAGTTTCGTTGCCGCATACGGCATACACCTGAAAAATTGCAACAACAGAAAGTAAGGTAAATAATTTGAATGGATGTTGGATAACACAACTTCATTAGGGTAAAAACACAACCTAGTTCACATGTATAATACAACTTACTCGGCATATGGGTGCTTATGAACATACATAACAATGAGTACTGCATATGGGCTAAAAAGCAACATGTCATTTAGATGATCGACCCAGACAAGACAAAAATACCAGCCCCTAGTCCATGGATGCGCAAAAGCAAAAAACAGTAAGTAACTTCACTAAAAATTTGTCAAAACAATCTGATTAAATGGGCTAACTTATGAACATATCATGATCACCAGATCAGAACAATCCTAAGCCCATGCATATACAACTTAACTAGGGTGAGTACACAACTTAACTAAGATGAGTACACAACTTGACCCCTAGAATAATGGGAATCTACATGTATCTGCTATGGGGGGTCTGCTATTGTCCCTGGTTTCCCCGTCTAAAAAAATAAGTCCGATTTCCACATGTAAAATTTCACACTAATTTTATACTGGCATTGCTTGCAGCTAGCTTAAGGCTTTAATAAACCAAACCAATTTCCTTTGACATACATACATAGGCTAGTACTACCATTAATCCACTTACGCTGGTGCTACTAATTAAGAAAAAGGATCCAGTGTGGTACTAGCACTACAGGACGCGTGCGCTACGCCGAGGGCAAAAAGCCGTCGGCGTAGCCTAAAATGCCCTCGGCGTATGCTACGCCGACGGCTGCCCTCGGCGTAGCCTCCTCGGCAAAGGGCTCCCTCGGCGGAGCACATAGAGGCCGTCGGCGTATCAAAGTGCCGTCGGCGTATGCTACGCCGAGGGCAATGCCGTCGGCGTAGCGGCCCTCGGCATATCTTGTCGACAGGTTGCAAAAATATTTTTTTTTAAAAAAATTAAATTTTTTATTTTATTTTTTTTCTTAATTTTTGAATCTTTGAATTGTTTGACTCGTTAATCTCTCACTTTGAACATTTTTAACACTAATTACACTTAATATTTAATTAAATTGCAGTCTTGGTCGAACTTCCCGGAAGGTCACCCATCCTAATACTACTCCAGCTCCAGCACGCTTAACTTTCTCGTTCCATCAGAATCTGTTTCCGCAAAGTAATTCATACATTGTTGTCAATACTATGATATCAATCCTATTAACCCTTATATCAACATGTCACATGTTTGTATTTTTTGAAATTACAAACAATTATTTAAATAAACATTAATGAATAAGTAAAAATATTATTGAATTCAAATAAAAATATAATAATTTTACTTTTTTGTATTTTTCTATTTAATATGGAATAATTAATATATTTAAATCTATAAATCGGAATTTAACAAATAATATGTCTAAATTTATCAGAAAAATGAGAGGAATCCAAATATGATATCCATATCAACTAATCACAAACCCTCCGTTTTTGAATTATCTATTTGGTGGTTACTTTAGAAAATTTCCTTTTTGCGCTCGGATAATGAAAAATGGCTTCTTGGTGCGATGAAAAGGAAAACTTGCATTGAATCTTTGATAAAATAGCATATTGTGAACCTAAAAATGATTTTTGTAAAAAAACATGAGCATCGTATCATGTACATGTAGTTCATATCTGACCCACTTCCTGCCGATTCGGCAGGAATTTGTCTTTTTCACCAAAGGTGGATGGAAATGTTTCGGAACCCCCTGTTGGGACATTGTCCATATAAGGTGGTATATTATTTTAGTAAAATATGGTAGTAGCATTTTGAATTAGCCATTTGGTGGTTGCTTCACAAAATCGTCCGTTTTTTATGCTCGGAAAATGGGAAATGGCTTTTTGGTACGACGAAAAGGAAAACTTCCTCCTGCAACATTGTTCGCCATCCCATGATGCATGTGTATGCACAATATGGGAACATTATCACAAACTATGCCTTGATTCGAGCCATAACATTGGTCATTTGACCCGAAAGCCAAGAAACCTCGAATGAGATAGGTCATTTTGTGAAGGTTTTTTTGAGACATAATCAATATATCAAGTTTAATATTTTTACTTATAACTATGTCACATAATATGACACCACGCGAAGGTTTCGCATTGTTTCGATCGTTTTTGAATTTTTTATGCCCGTTTTAAACTATCGTCAAACTTTGTAGAACGGCGGGCATGAAGATTCTTAGCTCGGGACCGAGCCTCGCTAAACTTGCATTGGATCTTTGATAAAATAGCATATTGTGAACCTAAAAATGATTTTTGTAAAAAAACATGAGCATCGGATCATGTACCTGTAGTTCATATCTGACCCACTTCCTGTCGATTCGGCAGGAATTTGTCTTTTTTATCAGAGGTGGACGGAAAGGTTTCGGATTCCCCTGTTGGGACATTGTCTATATAAGGTGGTATAGTATTTTTGTAAAATGTGGTGGTACCATTTTGAATTATCCATTTGGTGGTTGCTTCACAAAATCGTCCGTTTTTTGTGCTCATAAAATTGGAAATGGATTTTTGGTGCGACAAAAAGGAAAACTTCCTCCTGCAACATTGTTCGCCATCCCATGATGCATATGTATGCATAATATGGACATATTATCACAAACTATTCCTTGATTCTAGCCATAACATTGGTCATTTGACCCGAAAGCCAAGAAACCTCGAATGAGATAGGTCATTTTGTGAAGGTTTCTTTGAGACATAATCAATATACCAAGTTTGATATTTTTCCTTCTAACTATGTCACATAACATAACACCACGCGAAGGTTTCGCATTGTTTCGATCATTTTTGAATTTTTTATGCCCGTTTTAAACTATATATAATGTCTTATGTTTTACCTAATTTTTATTTATAAATGTGTAATATTTGAGTGTAGATAGATAGGTCTTATTTTTCTGCAAATTTTGATATATTATTTGTATTTTTCCGAATTAGAATGATTTAGTTATGATTTTTCAAAGTTTAATGAGATAAAATAAAAAATAGCTACGCCGAGGGCAGCCGTCGGCGTATGCTACGCCGAGGGCAGCCGTCGGCGTAGCATAGGATATGCCGAGGGCAATTCTACGCTGACGGCTGCTTGGCGGAGCTGGCCTAGACGATGGCTACGCCGACGGCCCCGATGTTTGGCCGTCGGCGTAGCGACTGGCCGTCGGCGTTGCTTCCCATTCCTGTAGTGTAGAAATGGACATGTGTGGAGACATGCTGAAGCACAGGAGGAAAGTCGATGGAAGCATCCAACCTGCCCCCTATGATGGTCATATCTACTTGTTCATGTGGCCTAGTAGAACGACAAACGATCCTCCTGTCTCCCTGTAGACATAAGGAATGCCGCACTAGCGCACATGCTGCTAATCCATGGAGATGGCGCTGGATCAGGAGCTTGGTGTTTGCTGCATTGGTAGCCCAACATGAGAGATGTCAACCACATATGCTTACAAGTACAAGGTCGGAAAAGCAAGCCTTAAATTGAGACAGATTACACTTGTGATCACTAGCAGCACTGACAAGAAAACAATCAAGAATAGGATTATGTTGCTTATGTATGCTCCATTAATCTAGTATCTCTGCTCACGAGAGACAAGCAAAAAAAGGTGCCCATGGAATCTAGTAGCCACTAGAGAAACATATCAGAATGCATAAAAATCGTTGTACTTACTGCCATTTATACAGAGATGAAGGGAGGAGCAGCGCAGAAAGCCGGTGGAGGGAACGGCGCCGGCCATGTCCGGTGGCGCGGTGGAGGAGGCGCATGGCCGGGAGAACCGACTGTAGGAACCCCGTACGCTCAATCCCACACACCATGTGCTCTCCTTCCCCTTGACGGGGGCCTGGATTGGCAGGAGCCAGTGATCTCGCGAGGTAGGGGAGGCGAGAGATGGCGTTGTAGAGCTTGCGAGGCAGGGGCCGGAGAACTATTGCAGGGAAATTCGCCGGGTCAGATCTGGGGGCATGAGCTCGACGGGGATGCGGGAAGCTGGGGCGTCGTCAGGTCGGTCGACGAAGGAGGCAGTGCGCTCCGGTTAAATCTCGCCGGTGCCCCGAGCCACGACGGCGAGCAGTGGAGGCTGCAGGGCGCGGATCTAGGAGGAAGAGGGAGGAACGAGGCCCGTCGGGTGCGGGGGTGGGACATGAAGAAAGTGACCTTTTCTCATTTCCTGTCGGAATGAATGGAGAGACCGGGAACTGATTGGGTTGATCCGACGGCCAGGAAGCGATGGCTAGATTGAACAAACCAGCCACCGTGCACTTTTTAGCACTTGGGTTCTTTTTTCTATGGTTTTACATTTTCCATGCACATCTATTACATGATAGACAATAGGTCAAACCGTGTAAACCTGGTCGTGCATGCATATAATATTTGAGTTTTTGGCAGAACAAATTGCCGTACTGACCAAATATTTAACGTTCAAACTTTGAATTTTCTTTGAGCTTTCGTGCTTCACAAGGACCCTGGTTGCATTTCCCCCAAAATATGGTGATTGATTTTTAAATAGAACGTGACTATACGTTGGTGGTTGTACGTGAATAGTTAGTTAAAGTTTTAGAGTTCCTTCCCTACTCCACAATGAATCTATGGGCGCAGATCCCATAAAAAAAAGGATATATGTGAGTTACATAGCATGATGTGGAGAAATAAAAAAGGAATAGATAACGTGTTGTGTTTTTTCTTTGAGGGATCAAATCGTGTTGTGTTCGAACAGGTTATATGTCGTACCCTGTTATATAGGATTGGTTACCTACGTGTCGTACCCATTAACTTGGAACATGTGACATACTTGTTATGTAAATCTGATTAAAAATCCTAACCACAAATTCTTGATCTAACTGTCTAAAATAATTATGATGATGTGGATCAACCTGACGCCTCCAAAAACAACCTTATATTGCTTTTAGTATATAATAGATAGATCTCCGACTCCAAAACTTCAGTTTCTTGGAATCCATCAATCCATAATCACTTATACCTATGAAGCATCATTGTCACTTCTTAGGTGACAAACATAATAAAGGTAAACAATGAGATCTCCTACTATCTGTTTGTATGGCTGCATCAGCGTCTTATTCAGTTGAAATATTTTGAAAGAAAGCTTCATTCCCCACATTTTTCTTCTAAGCAAAAGAAGCACAAAGAAGAAAATAGTACCAACCCATGGATAAAGTAAAAGTCATTCCTGCACTCTAGCAGCGTCACTCTGTGCCGACGGTGGCCGTCGGCGTAGCCCCCTCGGCGTATGTCCTCGTCGGCACAGCTCCGTGGCCGTCGGCACAGCCCTCCCCCTCGGCATAGTGTCTTACAGCGGGTCCCACATGTCAGTCAACGACCGTCTTCGATAACGGTCTAGCCTGGAGCTACGCCGACGGCCAGGCCGTCGGCACAAGAATGGAGCTACGCCGACGGCCCCAAAATATTTTGTTTTATTTTATTTTTTTTATTTTATTTTAATTTTCTTTTAAATTTATTTTAATCTTTGAATTGTTTGACTCCTTAATCTCTCGCTTTAATCATTTTAACACTATTTATAGTTAATAATTAATTAAATTACAGTCTTAGTCAAAGTTTTCGTTCGGTCACCCATCCTAGTACTACTTCAGCTCTAGCACGCTTAACTTCCTCATTCCTTCAGAATCTCTTTCCACAAAACAATTTACACATTGTTGTCAATACTATGATATCATTCCTATTAAGTCTTACATCATCATGTCACATGGTTGTATTTTTTGAAATTACAAGCAATTATTTAAGTAAACAACAATGAATAAGTAAAAATATTATTGAATTCAAATAAAAATATAATGATTTTATTTATTTTTTGTATTTTTTATTTAATATGGAATAATTAATATCTTTAAATTTGTAAATCGGAATTCGGCAAATAATATGTCTAAATTGATTAAAAAATGAGAGGAATCCAAATATGATATCAATATCAACTTATCACAAACTATGTTGTGATTCTTATCATAATTTTATTTGCCCGTTTAAAACGGCACGCATAAAGATTCTTAGCTCGGGGCTGAGACTCGCCAAACTTGAAGTGAATCTATGATGAAACAACATATTTTGAACCTAAAATAATTTTTTGTAAAAAATCATGAGCATCCGATCATGTAACTGTAGTTCATATCTGACCCACTTCCTACCGATTCGGCAGGAATTTGTCTTTTTCACCAGGGATAGACGGAAATGTTTGAGATCCCCCTATTATGATATTATCCATGTAAGGTGGTCTAGTATTTTTGAAAAATGTGATGGTAGTATTTTGAATTAGTCATTTGGTGGTTGCTTCACAAAACCGTCCGTTTTTTGCACTCGGAAAATGGAAAACGGCTTTTTGGTGCGACGAAAAGGAAAACTTCCTCCTAAAATATTGTTCTCCATCCCATGATGCATACTTATGCACAATATGGACACATTATCACAAACTATGCCTTCATTCTATCCATAACATTGGTCATTTGACACGAAAGCCAAGAAACCTCGAACGAGATTGGTCATTTTGTGAAGGATTTTTTGAGACATAATCAATATACCAAGTTTGATATTTTTCCTTCTAACTATGTCACATAATATGATACCACGCGAAGGTTTCATGTTGTTTGGATCGTTTTTGAATTTATAATGCCCGTTTTAAACTATCGTTAAACTTTGTCGAAGGGCGGGCATGAAGATTTTTAGCTCGGGGCTGAGACTCGCTAAACTTGAAGTGGATCTATGATGAAACAACATATTTTGATCCTAAAATGATTTTTTTTTAAATCATGAGAATCCGATCATATACCTGTAGTTCATATCTGACCCACTTCCTACCGATTCGGCAGGAATTTGTCTTTTTCACCAGGGATAGACGGAAATGTTTGAGATGCCCCTGTTATGACATTATCCATGTAAGGTGGTCTAGTATTTTTGAAAAATGTCATGGTAGTATTTTGAATTAGCCATTTGGTGGTTGCTTCACAAAACCGTCCATTTTTTGCACTCGAAAAATGGAAAACGGCTTTTTGGTGCGACGAAAAGGAAAACTTCCTCCTAAAATATTGTTCTCCATCCTATGATGCATACTTATGCACAATATGGACACATTATCACAAACTATGCCTTCATTCTAGCCATAACATTGGTCATTTGACCCGAAAGCCAAGAAACCTCGAACGAGATAGGTCATTTTGTGAAGGGTTTTTTGAGACATAATCAATATACCAAGTTTGATATTTTTCCTTCTAACTATGTCACATAATATGACACCACGCGAAGGTTTCATGTTGTTTGGATCGTTTTTGAATTTATAATGCCCGTTTTAAATTATCGTTAAACTTTGTCGAAGGGCGGGCATGAAGATTCTTAGCTCGGGGCCGAGACTCGCTAAAATTGAAGTGGATCTATGATAAAACAACATATTTTGAACCTAAAAATGATTTTTGTAAAAAATCATGAGCATCCGATCATGTACTTGTAGTTCATATCTGACCCACTTCCTACCGATTCGGCAGGAATTTGTCTTTTTCACCAGGGATAGACGGAAATGTTTGAGATGCCCCTGTTATGACATTATCCATGTAAGGTGGTCTAGTATTTTTGAAAAATGTGACGGTAGTATTTTGAATTAGCCATTTGGTGGTTGCTTCACAAAACCGTCCGTTTTTTACACTCAGAAAATGGAAAACGGCTTTTTTGGTGCGACAAAAAGGAAAACTTCCTCCTAAAACATTGTTCACCATCCCATGATGCATACTTATGCACAATATGGACACATTATCACAAACTATGCCTTCATTCTAGCCATAACATTGGTCATTTGATACGAAAGCCAAGAAACCTCGAACGAGATTGGTCATTTTGTGAAGGATTTTTTGAGACATAATCAATATACCAGGTTTGATATTTTTCCTACTAACTATGTCACATAATATGACACCACGCGAAGGTTTCATGTTGTTTGGATCGTTTTTGAATTTATAATGCCCATTTTAAACTATCGTTAAACTTTGTCGAAGGGCGGGCATGAAGATTCTTAGCTCGGGGCTGAGACTCGCTAAACTTGAAGTGGATCTATAATGAATCAACATATTTTGAACCTAAAAATGTTTTTTTGCAAAAAATCATGAGCATCCGATCATGTACATATAGTTCATATCTGACCCACTTCCTACCAATACGGCAGGAATTTGTCTTTTTCACCAGGGATAGACGGAAATGTTTGAGATCCCCCTGTTATGACATTATCCATGTAAGGTGGTCTAGTATTTTTGAAAAATGTGACGGTAGTATTTTGAATTAGCCATTTGGTGGTTGCTTCACAAAACCGTCTGTTTTTTGCACTCGGAAAATAGAAAACGGCTTTTTGGTGCGATGAAAAGGAAAACTTCCTCCTAAAACATTGTTCGCCATCCCATGATACATACTTATGCACAATATAGACACATTATCACAAACTATGCCTTCATTCTAGCCATAACATTGGTCATTTGACCCGAAAGCCAAGAAACCTCGAACGTGATTGGTCCTTTTCTGAAGGGTTTTTTGAGACATAATCAATATACCAAGTTCGATATTTTTCCTTCTAACTATGTCACATAATATGACACCACGCGAAAGTTTCATGTTGTTTGGATCGTTTTTGAATTTATAATGCCCATTTTAAACTATCGTTAAACTTTGTCGAAGAGCGGGCATGAAGATTCTTAGCTCGGGGCTGATGACATGGATATATCCTACGGGTACCCAATGTTAGCCTACTTGGTCCAGCCCGACGGGAGGCCCACTCGACGATCTGCCAGGTTCCATGACACCTATGACGGTTCGGCTGATATGAAGCCCATGTGGACACGGACTCTCAAGCGTACAAGACAAGGAAATCTCAAGACTAGAGTTTGAATACAACTTGTAACCTACTCGTATCGGTACCTGAGACCTAGCCTCCCCATATATAAAGGCTAGGAGGGTCCAACGAGGGGGACACGACTTACACACGCCATAACCCCCGATAGACTAGACACGTACACAACAGATAGATCTCGACTCATACTTTCGCACGTACCTCCACGCCAGATCGAATCTGCTCACCCTGTAACCTTCGGTTCCGCCGTAATCAAGAGCAGACAAGCAGGAGTAGGGTTTTCCCTCCGGGGGCCTGAACCTGGGTAAATCTCGTGTCCCCTGGTTGCTTGTCTGTTAACCGTGCCACGATCTCCAGCATCCCCATCTTCTCCAAAACCCAAGTCCATAACAATGGGCATTGACGAGATTAAACCTCGTCAATTAGCGCCCTCTGTGGGAACTGGAGGTGCTGATCGTGCGGTCGTGACGGTCCCATCATCAGAAATCTGCGACCTGCCTGTCTCAAGAAAACGGATCTACATCGACGTGCTCAAATATACAGCATCAACAATTCTACTATGGCTGACTTCGATTTCCTCATGATGGAGTCGATGGACTCGGCAGCCACGTACTTAGAGACTAGATTGGATCTTATTCATCTACACGCGTGCCGGCCGGTTCTCCCGATTTAGTTGGCTCCGGATACATCAACGTGAATTTTGGTCTAGAACCGACCCAATCAAAGATTCTAAGACAGCTGCCGACAGTTCAAGTTCCAAGGACAAGACCAAGTTGTTGCGAGTGAATAAGAAATCTATGACTGATAATCGTTGGGACTGTTCAGCAATGGAAAGAAAAAATAATCGCATTGCTTTGGCCACATACGACAACTCATGCTTGCAGATCAAATCAAGTACTACACGTGAAGTTACATGCTTCAGAATACGTATGGATACATGGATTTCGCGGCCGGAAGTGCTAACCGCATGCGGATAAAAAAAAGCATCGATCAAGCTGCAAAGATACTCGACCGTAATTCTACCGCGAGAAAAACTTGCCGCTGCATCAACTCCTCCGAACAAAAGTCCGGCGACCCCGCCTCGTCGACTCCGTTTCGTTGACCTCGACTACACGACCGCGTTAAATATACACCCAGGAGCTGCGCCGACACCTCTGATTGACCTTCCACAATCTTCGGATGCGGTGAGTCGGTGACCCGCCGCGGTCTTCGACAAGCGGCAATCCGATATGATCTTCGGCTCCAACGACTCGGGGGCTCTCTGCTGCATCTTTCGGATGCGGCAACCAGACGTGATCTTCGATTGCGGCAACTGGCCGCATCGGCTTCAGTGACCACGACTCGGGGGCTCCCTCGACATCGGCGACCCAATGCGGCTTTCGGCTGCGATGACCTGATACATCCTTCGAATGTGGCGACCCGGTGCGGTCTTCGATCGCAACAATTTTCGGGTGCTGAGCTCGCTACCACCATCAACTTCAGAAACCCGTCGCCGCTATGATTGTGGTTCGCCGCGTCGACCATGTCCGCATGAGGCCTGCTACCGCGTCAACTCCATCCACGACAACCACCAACAAAGCTAAGTTTCTCTCTACTTAGAGCTGATTTCCTTTTTAACTCGCACTCGAAACACTCGGGGGTTGCGCCCTCTTCGAGTAACCTAATGTGCCATCGGCTCCACGCACTCGAGCACCTCGAACGCGACAGCCCGAGTAGCTGATTCTGCCTGACCGTCGAATCCTTGAACTTCGATTGCCTCGGCAAGGTACTGAGACTAAGGGTAATCAGGCTAACGAAAAGGCCTAGCATACGGTGCAAAAGTGTCAACTCGATCGGCACCAGAATCTTACTATACAAGCCGACAGGCAAATATTTCTTACAAGATAGAAGTACTTCATAATTCTTTATGTTTTATGCAGCTTACAAAGACGTCGACTGCGTCGAGCTATTCTATCGGGTCCTCCAACAGGAGTCGACAAAACAACTGGCTACACCATAAGCTCAAGACCCGAGTCGAGTCCCTCCTCGGATGGTTGCATCGCTTGATGCTACGAAGACGCGACATTGGCCACTCACCCAATAGAAGAAACAGCGTCGACTTCATCCGCAACGTCGAGTCCTTCCGGCTAAAATGCCGCATCACTCCGCTACGTTGACTCCCTGCTCCTTATGCGTGAGACGCTGACTCGATGCACTTCCGGGTCAGTAGTTTCTCCTTGCATGAGTCTCCACTCGAGTCTGCGACTCGACTAGATACTCGGGGGCTACTCCTATCAGGAGCGCTGATCGCGCACCCGATTTACCGGGTCAGCGATACGCCCACGAGATTGCCGACTACAACTCAACAATACAAGACTCGAGTCTCTGCCCGAGTCTACGACTCCGCCAGACACTCGGGGGCTACTCCAAACTAGAGCGCTGGTCGCGCACACACAAGATCTTCGAGTCCTACGCCGAGTCTACGACTCCACTACGGACTCGGGGGCTACTCCCATAGGGAGGATTGATTCAAGCATCCGAAAAAATTGTGTCCTACGGACCTGAAGCAAACAATGGCTGAATTAAAGTCTCTGCTCGAGTCTACGACTCGAACAGACACTCGGGGGCTACTCCCATAGGGAGCGCTAGTCGCGCACCCTATAGTCCATTGTGTTGACTACGTCCACGATGTCGATTCCTTTATAACAGCCGAACAAATTCAGCTGACCCGATGAACTTCCGGGTGAAGTGCTTCGCACTCGACACAACTTTCGACTCCGACATCCAAATACAAGGTTCAAGACAACTAAGTCTCCACCCAAATCTACGTTTCGGATTGAGACTCGGGGGCTACTGACATGGATATGTACTACGAGTACCCGATGTTAGCCTACCTGGTCCAGCCCGACGGGAGGCCCACTCGACGATCTGCCAGGTTCCATGACACCTATGACGGTTCGGCTGATATGAAGCCCATGTGGACACGGACTCTCAAGCGTACAAGACAAGGAAATCTCAAGACTAGAGTTTGAATACAACTTGTAACCTACTCGTATCGGTACCTGAGACCTAGCCTCCCCATATATAAAGGCTAGGAGGGTCCAACGAGGGGGACACAACCTACACACGCCATAACCCCTGATAGACTAGACACGTACACAACAGATAGATCTCGACTCATACTTTCGCACACACCTTCACGCCAGATCGAATCTGCGCACCCAGTAACCTTCAGTTCCGCCGTAATCAAGAGCAGACAAGCAGGAGTAGGGTTTTCCCTCCGGGGGCCTGAACCTGGGTAAATCTCGTGTCCCATGGTTGCTTGTCTGTTAACCGTGCCACGATCTCCAGCATCCCCATCTTCTCCAAAACCCAAGTCCATAACAATGGGCATTGACGAGATTAAACCTCGTCAGCTGAGACTCGTTAAACTTGAAGTGGATCTATGATGAAACAACATATTTTGAACCTAAAAATGTTTTTTGTAAAAAATCATGAGCATCCGATCATGTACATGTAGTTCATATCTGACCCACTTCCTACCGATTCGGCAGGAATTTGTCTGTTTCACCAAGGATAGACGGAAATTTTTGAGATCCCCCTGTTATGACATTATCCATGTAAGGTGGTCTAGTATTTTTGAAAAATGTGACGGTAGTATTTTGAATTAGCCATTTGGTGGTTGTTTTACAAAACCGTCCGTTTTTTGCACTAGGAAAATGGAAAACATCTTTTTGGTGCGACGAAAAGGAAAACTTCCTCCTCAAACATTGTTCGCCATCCCATGATGCACGCTTATGCACAATATGGAAACATTATCACAAATTATGCCTTCATTCTAGCCATAACATTGGTCATTTGACCCGAAAGCCAAGAAACCTCGAACGAGATAGGTCATTTTGTGAAGGGTTTTTTGAGATATAATCAATATACCAAGTTTGATATTTTTCTTTCTAACTATGTCACATAATATGACACCACGCGAAGGTTTCATGTTGTTTGGATCATTTTTGAATTTATAATGCCCGTTTTAAACTATATATAATGTTTTATATTTTACTTAATTTTTTTATAAATGTGTAATATATGAGTGTAGATAGATAGGTCTTATTTTTCTGCAAATTTTGATATATTATTTGTATTTTTCTGAATTAGAATGATTTAGTTATGATTTTTCAAAAATTAATAAGATAAAAGGAAAAAATCTGGAGGCTAGGCCGTCGGCACAGACCAAACAAAAAATTTCAAAGAGCTGTGCCGACGGCCAGCCGTCGGCACAGCCTGTCTGCCTAACGCCATTTCCATCGCTGTGTCTAAACTGGGGCTATGCCGAGGGCTATACCTACGCCGAGGGCCACCGTCGGCACAACCCTCTTTACTACGCCGACGGCCACGCTACGCCGACGGCTACCCTCGGCACCGTCACCTACGCCGATGGCCGTACCTACGACGACGGCCAGACTGGTCAGTTGGCCAGGAAAGGTAGCTACGCCGACGGTCCCGATATTTGGCCGTCAGCGCCTTACTTCTTTCCTGTAGTGCGTCCAAAGATGAAGCAGAGAAGCAAGACATCATGAATGTGTTGGTTCCTCTTGTGGAAAAAGGCGGAGGAAACCAGGAAGTTGCGCCGCTTGCCATCATCCTACCTGACGAACCTGACCACAGTAGGCTCCTTAGAGGCGTCCCCATTTTCGTGCCTCCTTCCTGCGCAAGCATAGACACCTAGGAGGCAGCACGCTACAGCCCGCATACTGAGCGCGAGAACGATGAGTCCACCTCGTCGTTTATCTAGGCGATGGCGGATGTCCATCCCTAAGTTAGAGGGAAGGACGCAAGAGGATGCGGCGTTGGAAGGAGAGGGGTACGACATCCTTCTTGCGATCTTCGGATCCATGTCGAGTAGCTCGCAGATGACGGTGGTCACCATGGTCGGGAGAAGAGCGGGGCTACTCCACCGCTGCTACTCCTCTGTTATCACCTCGACCACTGACTCGACGCTATGGATGGCGACGGAGAGGATGAACTCGGAATTTCTCTATGGTTCCTCCTTTCATAGATGTACGCGACCAAGAGGGGCAGGGCTCATCGGACGGCATAAAGGGGGGAGATGCAGGTATGGGCTACATCAAAGGTAAGGGAGAGGAGGAGAGGCGGCTAGGGTTTTCAAGAGGAGGAGGAGAAGGGGACAGGAGCAGTAGGGATTGGGGAGGAGGCAGGATGTGTAGGAGGGGATTCGGTGCAGGATCGTGGTCTCTCTTTCCGAGCGTGTGTAATGCCCCGGAAAATATTCCAAAATAAAATTGCTTGTTATTTTCTATTTTGCATCATCATGACATCATCATGCATACTTTCGCCCTAAAATATTTTCATCAAAATCCTATTTTGTTTTCTAATTAATCCATCCTTTAATTTCAAATCAAAACCCTAGTCTTTTCCGGATCTTTTATTTGTCTAAAAAAACTATTTATAAAAGTCTATTTAAAAATAAAATAAAAATATTTTAGTGGCGGAGGCAGTCAAATGACCAGGCCCAAAGGCCCAGTCGAAAGACCACCTACCACCCCAGATAACCAAACCCTAGACCAGTCCTAACCCTAGGTGCCGCGAGCCACACACATACCGCACCTAGTGCCCGCCGGCCAGCAACACAACACCCACACAACGCCTTGGCCCTAGCCACACACACACCCTCCTCCTGCCGCCGCCACACACACAGCAGCACACGCAGCCCCGCACTCGCGCGCGTAGCACACAATGCACGCGGTCTCCCTCCTGCCTCCTATCGCCACGAACCCATCTCCTTCATGGCGATCCCCTGATTCGTCGCCTCCTCCCTGGACAGCGCCGCCGTCGGCCTTCCTCTCTCCATGCGGTCTCGCCTCTCCGGCTTCCTCCCAATCAACCTGTGCCGCCATGGGCATCCTCGTCCTCGCTGCCCTCCTCTGCCACGCTACATCGAGGCTGGTCGTCCTCCTCCCGCCTCTGCTCTGAGTCGCCGTCCTGCGACCTCCGATCCAGCATGAGTCCCAGCGCCGCAAACTCCCAGCGCCGCCTGATCTCATCCCCATCAATCGGAGCTTCCCCGAGCTACCCATCCGGACACCGCCTTCGGCCGCCTCCGTCTGTCTGTGCGTTCCTCTTTCAGGACAGCCCTGCCATGCCTCCATGGTGTCACCCTGAGCGACGCTGCCTCGTATACCGCATGCGCGAGCGCCGCCTTCGGTGCTCCACTTCATTGCCTCTCCTGCGTGCGGTGTCGCCCGCTTCCCTGGTTCCCGCAAAGTGCTCGAGATAATGTCCGAATGGACAAGGCCCATGCGCTGATGCCGTATCATTGTTGGTTTTGTGCCCGCTGCTCGTGCACCTTTGCTTCCGCTTGTACTCGGCTGTTGTGGTGAATAAAGTGAAGTATGGTGATGCATGATGTGTGTAGGTGATGCTCGGCTTCTCCAATCCCGACGAGAACCGCCTAATGCAAGATCTTCCAAAGACCTCAGCGTCGATCCCAAGTGCGCCACCAACGAATAAGATGATACCCCAAGGCCTCCGACATGGAATCCGGTGACCGAACCCAAAACCCTCCGGACCGAGATCTCCGAACCAATGTGTGACCCCTTTCCGATACCCTATTTTTATAAATATAATATAACTTGTGCATATTAAATTATCCATGCTTTCATACATATTTATTTGTTTGGGGGTATATTGTTGATTCACCTCATAATTAAATATGGAGCCCATATGCGGGCGAATCTAGTCTAATATTGGCTCCATTTAAATTTGTGTAGCGAACGCGATGTCATGCTTTGTCTTGTTAATTCAATATTTAATATGCAGGGTAGTTAAATAATTTGAACCCAATAATAAATGTCGGGATCCCGAATCCGCTTAATATTGATAAGTGGGATCGCATATTGCCATGCCATGCATCATATCATAAACATGCCGGATCTTCCGCTGTATTATTAAATATTGCACCGGTTGTTCTTTCTAGTGTTTGTCTCTTCACCGGATAGGACGATGAGCCGATGTGAGAAACGACAAGCCTCCGGCTATCCGACTTTGTTCCTCAGGCGAGCATTCTCCCCCTTCTACCTATTTTGTATTTATAGTCTTTACTTCCTTCCTTTGATCTAATTCTATCCTTACTCTCGATGCTATAGTACCGTTCCTCTATTTACCTGCTCCACTATACTGCCTTGGTTATCCTATTGACTTGTTTGATTAGCTAGCTTTGTCCTTGCGAGTCGTAGGCATGCTTAGTATCGCTCTCATACAGGTGGAACATGACGCATCTGGGGATGCTGCTGCCTTCTGCTGTTGCTCCGATGGTGGGAGCTGGTGATGTGTGGCGTATCTGCAGAGATCTCCGCTAATAAGGCCCCCCTCTTCCCCTCCCTGGTCCAGTTCGTGGCTCCCCTGCATCCTCTCTGGCTGGCCGGCCGTGGCGGCGAGGGGGCGAGAGGATCCAGGTGCGACGGTGCTGGTTCGTTGGAGGGATGGGGTTCTCGTTTCGGCTCGGTGTTTCAGCACAGCGCCGGTCGACCGCCTTCTTCCCCTGCTACCTTTCCACCGAGGTGGTGGATGGTGGTGTTGGAGTCTAAGGTGAGGCCCCTTTCAAATAAGTGTTGTTTTCTGCATCAGATCGGTGGACGCGAGTTGGTGGTTTGGCTCCTGGCCGACCGTGGAGGCGAGGTGGATCTCTATCGCCATGATTTGACTATTGAAGCTATTCCCCCCTTGACCGGCCGTGGAGGCGAGGGAGGGTGGAATTGCTGGAAGTTGGATCCGTCCTTGGTCTGGTGGGTGTGTGGCTCTCTTTCCAGGGAGTCACTTTGGATTCGTCAACACCGCCTCTTCTACGGCTTTCCCTCCTCATCTCGGGCAGGAGCTCTGAGGGGGAGGCTCGGTTTCCCCCCGCGGGGTCGACGAACTCTGGCTTCTCTACGCTGCTGCTCCATGTTGGGTCTTCTCCTTCTGGGTGTTGTGGTGGCATCAGGAGGTATTGGATCCCTGTTGTGCCGTCGATGATCAGTCTTGGAGTTGTGAAGCCAACCTTTTCTTCTGCAGATCCAAATCGAAAGCTTTGTGCCACCCGATTATCTTGGCTAGGTCGAGGCCATCATGCTCGCCGGCGAGCACCGGCGACTCTTCAACCTCCGTTGTGAGGCCCTCCTGTTGCAGAGGCGGTCTGGAAGATGAACCTGATTGCGTTCTTCTGATCTTCTGTAGGGTTCTTTGTGCAAAGCGTTTGGGCATGTTTGTAATTCTCTTTCTTTTAGGGTCCGACGTGAAAATCTGTAACTCCACCGTTTTATTTTAATATATGGCTTCCTGCCCCTTCGGGGGCTCTCCTCTTTCAAAAAAAATACAGGTGGAACATGATACATGGATATTGTTGGTGATAAGATAATTAATCTGATGCTGTTGGTTATGGTTTCACCTAATGATAAGGCCCCGACAGGGACCACCTTTGGGAACTGCTTGAGCCGACCTAGGACCCGTTCATTCTACGATACCAGTTCTGAGTTGATCGCGCTAACCAAACGTGGGGGCCTCTGGAATCCCCCCATCAACTACCGGTGCTATTCGTATATCCAGAGGGTTACAAAATTGGTTTTCCATTTGGTGCATACGCATAATATGTCCTCGGGCATGGGTTGAGTTGTGATATGATTTTGGTGGACCGCCATGGCTTGCATTGCATAAAATCGGGATATCGTGCCGAGGTGGGATGGAGCTCTACAAGTTATCTTCCGATCATCGCCCGGCCGTAGACTCAAACGCTATGCCACCTAGAGAATCAGCTGTATCTCTTGTGTGGATAAAACACAGTAGGTGATGCCTCTGGATATGCGCGTAGTTATGGACAGTTCTTGTTGTGAGATTCGGAAGGCACGCGTTATATGTTGCCTGAAGGGTTGAGCATGCGTTTGGGTACAGTAGTGCAACCCTGCAGGGTAAATCTTTTCGAGAAGCCATGTGTCCACGGTTATGGACGCCTCAGGAGTACAGTGTCATGATCATAGACAACGCCATTAATGTTTTGTCTCTAATAATATGATTAGTAAGTAGTCTTATCAACTAAACACCTGCTTAACTAAAATTGCCACCGTGTGTGTTCCACTAGAGGACTTCCTCGACTGGTCTTCGAGGGAGAAATCTTTGGATGGGTTATGTTTGGTGTTATATTATTGTTACCGCATAGTGCTCTCTTATCTCACTCTAATAGCCAAAGTTGTAGCATGTCTCTACAAGTTAGATAGTGCAAGCTTTGATGCCACTGAGCCCACCATACCTATATAGGTGAGGACCGCCGAATTCTAGTCTCGCCGTGTACTGGCCTCAGTACTGACCGTTCTCTTTCTGTTTTCCTTTGCCCTTTGTCGGTACCCTTTTGGCTTGACAGGTATGTGATTGACGACGTTAGCAAGGTTACCCTTCCGGCTTGGTCTGGGCAGGGTTGGACACCGCTTGGTTATTCTTCAGGACTCTTAGTCCCATTTGGATCTTGTCCGTACTCGGATATTATTTTGATTTCTACTTGAGTTGTATCTTCGTATTATATCTTTTGTATTATTGACTCGTTGAGTCGCTGTTGTATATATAAGTTCTTGTAAACTCTGTTGTAAACTACTGTGATGTAATTACTTGTATTCAAATCCTACCCACACGAAAGTGTCTGGTGGGTGTCTTTGAATCGTTTTTATGCGGGTTTTGGCGGGAAATGCCGAGATCTGCATAGACCCGATTCGTGGGCGTTGCAGCGTGTGAGCCGCTGCCAGTGCCATGACAGACTGTACCCAACAAAGACATGGTAAAAATAACGCAAGTGAGGCTGACATGTGAAATCGAAAACCGTTCAGGGTTAAAACAGTAAACGTGGGGCTGAAAGGGGCACACCAATGGGGAGCAACGACGACTGCACGCTGCAAAACACCAAATCACCATTCACATGGGTAAAATAGTCTTACTGCAAACACAGACGGCCTAGATTTACTCTGAAACCGAGATCCATGGTCCAAATCTCTTACCACTTATCGTAACCTCGAGGGGTGCACCGTTCCGACATGTACTTTTCCATACTACCTCCTTCACGTTTTGCAGGGCGCCTAATCAAATTTGGGTTTTTTCAAAACTACAATGTTCCTAGGCGCATAAGAATTAATTGTTGGCACCTTCTCCCAACTTCCTATACATGCAACCGTCTTCCACCAATGCATGCGCCTTAACCGCTCATTAATAGGCCTAATTTTTAGCCAATAAGTTTACGCCTAGGTCTGTGAGATTTTTGTAGAGCGCCCTGCAAACCGTGAAGAAGGGAGTACTACTCAGCAAGGCTAACTAATACTTTGGCATTTATTAGTTTCCCCACTACTTAATGTATTAATCCTTGATTCAGTTGCATTCTTCTCTATACATCACTACTACTATGATGTATTCATCTCGAATCGTAGAGCACTTTGTACCCGGTTTCGTTTTATGCCTATCTGAAGCCAATTTTCAAGGCACGAGTCTAACCCAACGGGGCTAATAACCAAAACGGGCCTTTTTTGTCCTTTGTTGTGGACAGTTCTTTGCCATGTGTCATTTCTGGGATTTGCCGTGAGGGTTTTCTCTGCTGTGTATCATGCCGCCATGCGACCCTTCTTTGCCATGTGTCATGCTGTTTGATTACACGGCAAAGAGATCTTTGCTGTGCATTGGCCTATGGCAAAGCCCCAGTGCACGGCAACGCCGAAATTTCCCGTAGTGAAAGACATGGTAAAAATAACACAAGTGAGGCTGACATGTGGAACCGAAAACTGTTCAGGGTTAAAACAATAAATGTGGGGCTGAAAGGGGCGCACCAATAGGGAGCAACGATAGATGAGTGCATGCTGCAAAACACCAAATCACCACTTCCATGGATAAAATAGTCTTACTGCAAACACACAGCCTAGATTTATTCTGAAACCGTGGTCCAAATCTTTTACCACTTGTCGTAACCTCGTGGGGTGCACCAATTATATTGTTCCAACATGTACTTTTCCATACTTTGGCACATGGCTAACTTATACTTTGGTACTATACTCAGTAAGGCTAACTTATACTTTGGCATTTACTAGTTGCACCACTACTTAATGTATTGATCCTTGATTCAGTTGCATTCTTCTTTATACACATCACTACTACTACTATCATGTATTCTCAAATCGTAGAGCACTTTGTACCCAGTTTCGTTTTACGCCTATCTCAAGCCAATTTGCAAGGCACGAGTTGAACCCAATGGCTAATAATCAAAACGGAAATATTTAATAATGTGCGCTACATATAATATAGAGCAAATAATTAATCTAAGAACAAGCAAGGCAGTATAAATAGATACTCCCTCCGTTTCAAAATATAAGATGTTTTAGCTTTGTGAAGCAAATGTATCTAGACATGTTTTAGTATATAGGTTCACTCAACATTGAGATGAATCTACACACTAAAAGAAGTCTAGATTCATTTTCTTTACAAACCTAAAACATCTTATATTTTGGAACGGAGGGAGTAGATAGATAATGCATTGATCACTCTACGCACGCTTATTGCTAAGGCGGCTTAATATTCATCTAGCATGCTTCGTCCTCCTCGTCAAAATCCTCGACTTCAGCAAGACGTGATGCTGAGCTCAGAACTGTGATGACTCCATTGGGCCCAGGCATCTTCATGCATTGGTACGCATAGTGGGTGATAGCCATGAACTTGGCAAAAGCTTGTCGTCCTAAGATGGCGGTAGCCTTGTAAGGTATGTCATGGTCGACGACATCGAAGACGACCTTCTCGGTTCGGAAATTCTCTGGCGTCCCGAACATGACGGGAAGTGTAACCTGTCCGATAGACTTGGTCCAAGACCTAGGCACCAACCCTCCCAGAGATTTGTACACCGGCTTTATCGTGGATCGGGGAACCTGAATGGTGTCGAGTGTCTTGGCGGTGAGGAGGTTAGATTGAGCCCCTCCATCCATGAGCACTCGGGAAACCCTGTAGTTGTTGATGGTGGGCTCGACCAGGACCGGGTTGCGACCGGATAGGTCCACCATGTTTTCTCGACAGTCACTTTGGTCGAAAGTGATGGACCATTTGGTCTCGGCCTTCAATAGCTTCTTCTCGTAAACGAGGCAGTCGTCGAAGCAGCACCGGGCCGACCACTCGATCAGATTCCCCAGCATCTTCTCAATCTTAATCTTGGTTACCAGCAGCTTATCAGCCTTGGTCTTGGGAAGCTTGCCCTGGATCTTCACTAGCCTCTTGTTAACACGGCGGTGGTCGCGCGAGCAGTCGTCCTCGTCGTGGAGGCAGCACTGGGCCTCCGACCACTCGATCAGTTTTCTCAGCAGCTTATGGATCTCGATCTTGGATACCACCAGATTCCCAGGCTGGGTCTTTGCAACCTTGGTCTGGAGCATCACTAGCTTCTTGTAGACGAGGCAGTGGTCGTGCCAGCAGTCGCCGTGCACTCTGTCCTCGGAGCGCTCGGCCGCCGTCGGACGTTGAAGATCATCGGAGCTGGCCGGTTGCTTGCCATTGTGGTGGCCTTCCTCCATGATCGACTTGGCGCACTCGTGATGACGTGATTCCGTCCTACTAGATCTCAGGATGCCTTTTATTCATACGAGCCGGCGGAGACCTCTTCTTAATTATCCTCATCGAACGTCGCTTGTTTCTTGGCCGACTAGGATACAAACTCCGTTCGCATCGAATAATCCAACCCAAACCTCCCTAATTCGTTCAAAAAAAAACTCCCTAATTGCATGATCCGCTCAAATAAACTAGGTATATAAGAAACTGCATCAGTATCCAAGTACTAGCTAGTAGCATGTAGTACGTCCACTAGTGCAGACGGGGTCTTTTAACACCGATTTCTAAGGCCCTCTAACAATGGTTGTAGAACCGCTGTTAAGGGTTCGGTGTTAGAGACCTCCCCTTTTAACACCGGTTCTTATACGAACCGGTGTTAAAGGGTGGCACACGTGGAACTGCTGCAGCGCAGCCCCCCCCCTTTAACACTGGTTTGTAACACGAATCGGTGTTAAAGGTTCTGTGCCGCGGCAGGAAAACGTTCTAAATCTCTGCCGTGGTAGAGTTCTGCCGTCGCCCCGTTCTGGGCATATTTCTGCGGCGCGACAGGGAGGGTGGAGGGGGGAATCGATCGGGAGCGGTATATACACATACATCGTCGACGGTACATACGAGTACATGAATAATTAAGCAACTATTATTATACACAAACATCGTCATTGTGTGGTATTCTCCGTAAACGTTGAAGCACCAAGTACAAGACAAACACGTTCAAGCATCTAAAGAGTTTTTGGATATCTAAAGAGTTCTTCGCCAGGCGTGACGACCTTATACCAATTCCTCTTGAATGGCTCGTATGCGGTCAAATGGTAGGATTTGGTCCCGCATCCGTTCGATCTAAATATATATGAAGAATAGGGTCAATATATATATAAGAATAAAACTCAACACAATTGATGGTAATAAAATAATATTGTGTACTTTGTTTACTTACTATAAGTTGTTCTAGTGCGGCTTGGCCCGTCGCACATATCGTGTTGCGAATGAACTCGCAAACATAGTATCCACATAAGTTGTTGTCGGGTCCTTGATACGCGCACTTTACGAGAATAGAGAGTTCAATCAAAATAATAATCAATAAAGCATGATATAATGGAATTGGAAGCAGAATCAAAGAGATACGCAGACCTAGCTAGTATTACTTACATTTTGGTCTACAAATTTTAGTTCTTTTGACCATTCACCCACGGCCCTGCCCGTTAACCTTTTCCAAACACTGTCCGGCAAAGAAAATGGATAAAGGAGTAATTAATTACTTGTTGTCACGAAAGTTGCCGATCTAGTGCGATAATATGATTGAAATTACCTCTGGAGCATCTCTCTAAAGTCTGCCCATAGCTCTTTTTCTTTTCGTAACGAGTCCATGACAAGGACTTTTCCTGAGTCAGGTTGAATGACTAGCAGAATAAAGTAGAACCTACGCACGCATAACTCGTCTCAGTTACGCTTAACATCGAGTAAGCCGAAACAGAATGTGTACAAGAGAGAGTAACAGTACTCATGAGAAGTTGTAAGGCAATAGTATTTCCCTTTTGGTTTGTTGTCTCAGTAAAGACCTTAGCAAGTAATCTTCTGTTTGCCCGGGTTTGGTTCTTACCACTTCTTCATGAACTCTATTTGGGTCAACGAACCCAATGTCAAAAGGGCCTCCTTTCATGCATTCCATAATCTTTTTCCTGCATAATAGTATATACATATATCGTGAGCATATATATATATATATACATACAATTAATGAAGTGCATGAGATGAGATAGAAATTACAGAAATAGTACTTACACACAATAAAGGCTGATGCCAGCTTTGTCGAGTTCCTTCTGATTGAATAGAAAATGCAAGTCTTGAATGTTGAAGTCGATCTCGTCGTCTCCGCACAAGAAAATCCGATCTCTTATATGCGCCGTGATCCATTCTTCATTTCTCGTCTTGCAGAAATCAAGGTACCACTTATGCAATCTTCGCATCTTTGTTGGTAGATTATTGAGCTCCTCTTTCTTGACGAGATTCTTCCCATACTTCCATGGCTGTATGGGGTTGACATCGCCTGTGGGAATGTTGTCTCCCATGAGGTTCAAGTATGCAATGTAAGTCATCCCCATCTCATTTGCCTTTCTTTGTAGCTCTGCCTCATAATCATTTACAGGAGGAGCGTTCCGTGTGTCAAACACTTGGAGCGGGGCGCATGATTGCTTTTCCTGCTCTCCGAGCATGGGAACTGTTTTCTGGAGTGCCGCACGGCTGCTACTTTCAGTCTCCCTCCGCCTTGCATCCCCCTTCAAAATCTGGCACTCGTAGTCCGGCACAAGTGGGGTTTCAGGTTTCAAAAGATTATTGTAAAACTTCTCCACCACCGCCGGATC
This sequence comes from Avena sativa, assembly GCA_916181665.1. Classification (NCBI taxonomy): domain Eukaryota; kingdom Viridiplantae; phylum Streptophyta; class Magnoliopsida; order Poales; family Poaceae; genus Avena; species Avena sativa. Next base: position 23,804,564 of record OV702300.1, on the reverse strand, counting down.
TATTTTCTCCTTTGGCTTGGCCCGTCTAGGTGCAAAGAATTTCTTGACCTCTTCTTCCGAGATCCTATTGGTCTCCTCGTCGCTACGATTCCACGGTAAAACCGATAATGGCTTGGCGGAAGGCTGCGGGACGTAGTTTCTTGAACTCTTTGGCGTACGGTTTCTGCGGATTTCTTCGTGGCAGTGCTAGTGATGCTCTTTGTGGCAGTGCTCTTCCGCTTACGCTGAGGAGATGGCTGGCGCGCAGGAGATGGCTGCCGCGCAGGAGATGGCTGCCGCGCAGGAGATGGCTGAAGCGCCGGAGATGGGTGTCGCGCAGGAGATGGCTGAAGCGCCGGAGACGATAGGGGAGTATTCTGATGAGTTGGAGACAGCTGAGGCGGCTCAGACTGCTGACGCTGCGGAGACGGCGGGGGTGCCAGTGGCCTCCAATTTGGAAGCACGATGTGTTCCTTCTTCCAAAGAATGGTTGTTTTCACTACAAATTTGAGTAGAGTTTCCCCTTCACCTATAGCATGGCCAAGCTGTGCTTCCTCATATTCCTTTACAACCTCATCCACCCCGACAATAGCATAGCCATCTGGAATCGGTCGGTAGTGGTAAGTTCCACCAGCTAGAGGAGGTAAGGCATAGCCGACAGCCACCTTAATGGATAAGCCTATTAATCTCACATGTATCTCAGCGTGTTCGCTCTCCGTGATCTCATCCACGGGGTATCGAGGACCCGCCATTTCAAGCATGGGATGCACGTTCTCCGTGGAATCCACGCTGCTTTTCCGCGCAGAGTCTGGGCCACCAGCAACTTCCAATGCAGGCTCTTCGTGCCACTGAGATGGGCCGGTAGCTTGCTGGCTCTGTTGTGCATTCACTTGCGCCTGCAGCGCCACAAGTGCATGTTCTATCTGTGTCATCCGCTTTGTACGCTCTTTTTCTTTTCTCCCGCGCCATCTGTAAGAGTCGCCCCACTCGGCAAACCCATCCTTCCACGTCATACCCCCTGTGCCTCGTGCATGTCCATGGTGTTCTTTTTTACTGATGACGCGTGTGATCTGGTCATTCTCTGTGTCGGGATGGAAGGTCCTGGCGGCTGTTTCCTCGTATGCCATGATGAGTTCAGTGACGGGTTTGGCAAGGAGGGTTGGGAATATACACAATCATGTTTCTGGGTCCAACCTTGCCCCGATTCTGTAGAACCAAGTCTTTGCACGTAGGTCCCACCCATCTGTCTGGGGTGTGATCCCTCTAGCGCGCAGGTCCTTCTCAGCTTCCTCCCACTTAGGCCTCTGAGATATGTAGCCACCTGACCCCGTCCTCTGGTGATATTCCTTCTTCTGGGCATTTAGCGTATTGGTTTCTGACCTCTTTTTAGATGTAGCACCTTCCTTGTATGCCACAAATTCAGGCCAGTGAGGTCTTATCTTCGCATAATATGCGTCTTCGAAATCTGGAGTCTCGCGAGCTTTGACAAATTTGTTCATTTTTGTCTTCCAGTTGAGGAAAGCGTCAGCCATCTTCTTTAGAGTCCACTCTTTTACCTTTTCCTTTATAACCGGTTTGTTTTCATCCTCCTCTGGCGGAAGGGTGAAATTTACCAACTGCGAATTCCAAAGTGTTTCTTTGGATCTTTCATCGACAAAGGTACCGTCGCCCTTGTTTGGCTTATTCCAATTTTCAATTATGATTGAGATCTGGTCCCTAACAAGAACTCCAGCCTGACGTACAAATTTGTCTGCGGCCTTCTTGGGCTCCATCGGCCTGCCATCAACACGGACTGCTTCGATTGTGAACTTTGCACGATCTTTCAACCGATGGCTCGCGCCTCGCTTGCTCTTTTTCGTAGAAGAAGATTGTTGCTGGCTAGTAGATCCAGAGGGCTAAAAGAAGAAAGAAGCGTTAATTAATACATGTACATATATACAAATCAATCGATGGAAGTCTACAGAGGATTAATCCATGCATATACCTCGACGGACTTTGTAATCACAAAAGTGCGTTCACCGGAGTCGTCATCTTCTCCATGACTACTTGAGCTGTCATCATGTCCCTCCAAGTTCAAATATTGTGAGGTGTCCTCGTGGATGATGTTTTCCATTATTTCTTCATCTTCAAGGTTACTACTGAGTGGATTCATAGTTTCTAAAACAATAATATTATCTAGAGTAAGAAAGTAAACATTCAAGTGGACTTGGATTCATACATAAATATACATATTATTCATAAAAAAATACACAAATGAAATTAAAACCCTAAGGATGCTTGATCATTTTAAACGAGTTCCGAGGGGTCCAAACCCTAATTCGGAGAAATCTCGGATGCATATGAGAGGAGCTAGCCACAGTGGCTGACGCGTGGGACCGTGGACATGTCACAGCCACACAGGCGCCACGTGGGCTCACAGGAGGATGCTCCAGACAGCGGCTAGCGGCGCTGGAGAGTGACCTAGGGCGCGCGAGGTAGCGGGTTCGCCTCAGAGTGATGCGGCCTACCTAAAACGGGCGGCGCCACTACCTAGGGGTCACCGGAGCGACGTTAATGACAACGGCCAGCGGCGGCGCTTGCGGAGCAGCGAGGTGACGACCCTAAACTAATACTAACTATAAAATACACTAAATAACCCTAAACTAAATACACTAAACTACACTAAATAAATAACCCTAAACTAAATAAATAACCCTAAACTAATAATCCTAAACTAAATAAACCCTAAACTAATAATCCTAAACTAAATAAACCCTAAACTAATAACCCTAAACTAAATAAACCCTAAACTAATACTAACACTAAACTACTAATAATACAATAACAAGTAGAAATCGGCTAACATATTTGTATTTTTTGTATGGCCTCGTTTAAGCACATTTTTCACAAAATTTTATACACACATGTATACTTGTGAAAATACTTCCAAAATTTGTCATACTCCAAAATTTTATACAGAATAAGCTCAATTTAAGTTGTACAAAATTCTAATAATAACTACACACTTATAACTAATTAATAACTACACACTTATACACTACCGGTGGGGTCGGCCGGCGGGGTCGGCGGGGAGTGGCGCGCGGCACCGGGCGAGGACGGCGGGGTCGGCGAGTGGTGGCGCGCGGCGCCGGCTGGAGGCTCCGCGAGTGGATGGGCGGAGGCGCCGCTCCCGAGAGTTGCTGGCGCGACGGCGCGGTGGCGGCTCCGCGAGTGGACGGGGGGGTGGCGGGCGGCGGTGATGGCGACGGACGGCGAAGGTCGGGCAGCCTGGCGGCGTCTCGATCTATTTCTCCGCCGCGGCTCTGCTCTGCTCCTCTTTGCGCTCGATCAATCTGGCTAGGGGGGAAGAGGAATGGGAACACGTGCCTTTATACCCCCCCTTTAACACCGGTTCCAGCCAGGAACCGGTGTTAATGGGGGGAATTCATTTCGCGCCCGCACCCCCCCTTTAACACCGGTTCCAGCCACAAAACGATGTTAAAGGGGTGGTGTGCGCGCGAAAAGAAATAAATGCGCCCCCTCTTGTAACACCGGTTCGTGGCTGGAACCGGTGTTAAAGGGGGGCATTTATTTCATGCATTAAAGGGGTGGGGGCATTTATAATTTTAAAAATAGGATATGAATTTAGAAAATTCATATCTTTTCATTTCAACTTAGAAAAATATGAATAATATATCATAATTTTCAGAAAAATAATATCTATCCATTCATGTAAAAATATTTTATATTTACTTTAGATGAAAATTTTCAAAATGATTAAAACACTTACATATAAATTTTGATTATTCAATTCAAACAAAAATAAAATAGTCAAACCCTAAAACTTTAAACATAAGAAATATTAAGCATCTAAAAGGAATCTAACCCTATTTTATTAGATAAAATCATATTTTATTTTATATTAACATTTTTGAATTGTTTGGATATTTAAATGCCGCATCTTTTGTATACTTTGGAATCTGACAAAGCCTCACTCAACTTGCATTGGATTTTTGATAAAATAGCATATTGCGAACCTAAAAATGATTTTTGTAAAAAATCTTGAGCATCGTATCATGTACCTGTAGTTCATATCTGACCCACTTCCTACCGATTCGGCAGAAATTTGTCTTTTTCACCAGAGGTGGACAGAAAGGTTTCAGATCCCCATGTTGGTACATTGTCCATATAAGGTGGTCTAGTATTTTTGTAAAATGTGGTGGTGGTTTTTTGAATTAGCCATTTGGTGGTTGCTTCACAAAACAGTACGTCTTTTATGCTCGGAAAATGCCTTTTTGGTGCGACAAAAAGGAAAACTTCCTCTTGCAACATTGTTTGCCATGCCATGATGCACATGTATGAACAATATGGCCACATTATCACAAACTATGCCTTGATTCTAGCCATAACATTGGTCATTTGACCCGAAAGCCAAGAACCCTCGAATGAGATAGGTCATTTTGTGAAGGTTTTTTTTGAGACATAATCAATATACCCAGTTTGATATTTTTCCTTCTAACTATGTCACATAATATAACACCACGCGAAGGTTTCACCCTGTTTCGATCTTTTTTTAATTTTTTATCTCCTTTTTAAACTATCGTCAAACTTTGTCAAACAACGGGCATGAAGATTCTTAGCTCGGGGCCAAGCCTCGCTCAACTTGCATTGGATTTTTGATAAAATAGCATATTGTGAACCTAAAAATTATTTTTGTAAAAAATCATGAGCATCGTATCATGTACCTGTAGTTCATATCTGACCCACTTCCTACCGATTCGGCAGGAATTTGTCTTTTTTACCAGAGGTGGACGGAAAGGTTTCAGATCCCCCTGTTGGTACATTGTCCATATAAGGTGGTCTAGTATTTTTGTAAAATATGGTGGTGGTTTTTTGAATTAGCCATTTGGTGGTTGCTTCACAAAACCGTCCATTTTTTATGCTCGGAAAATAGAAAATGCCTTTTTGGTGCGACAAAAAGGAAAACTTCCTCTTGCAACATTGTTTGCCATACCATGATACACATGTATGCACAATATGGCCACATTATCACAAACTATGCCTTGATTCTAGCCATAACATTGGTCATTTGACCCGAAAGCCAAGAAACCTCGAATGAGATAGGTCATTTTGTGAATGAGATAGAACTAGAATTAAAATACAGAATGCAACTAACAGTAAGTTACATAAAGCACGACTAAAAATTAAGATACATAAAAGAACTGAAAATTAAGATACATGGCCAGATTAAGTCACAATCGGCCGAACTTGTTTCGGAATGTTGGAGTGATTCAGTCATGCTCCTGCCTACACCTGTAATACTCGCCACTGTAGTCGTCGTACTCGCCGCCGCCGTCGTTGTTGTCGTCGTCGGGGTTGCCGTAATTGAACCTTGAAGGCTGAGTACGCGTGGGCTGGACTTGAGGGTAGCGCAGATGATGGTTAGGGTCGGCTACAGTGTCGTAGGCCATGACGCTCTGGAGAGTCCGACCGCGCCACCATAGCCGACGGCCGGCCTCGTTGAAGTTCGGAGGAGGTGGTCCGTCCTCCTCGTGCCTGGCGAGCGCCCTCTCACGCCGATCCCCGAAGAAGGCTTCCCAAGTAGGGAAATAGTCGGGATGCCATCTAGGATTCCTCCGCTGCTCCGGCGTGAGCTCTAAGTAGTAGTGGTTCGTGATGGCCATCCGGCGTGCCACACCTAGAGGGACAGGAGGAACCGGCACGCCTCCGGCGCTCAGCATCCAGCCAACGGGGACATAGTAGCCCGGCGGGTAGGGGTAGTTCGAGGCGCAAAGCGCCGCTGCCTCCCTGGGGGTTAGTGCTACGGTGGAAGCCATGGGAAAGAGTTATGAGGTTGCAGATATGAGTCTAGAGATGTGCAATGACAATGGGGGCCAACCCTACATATATATATATAGTGAGAAATGGCTGGAGGGAAGAACTGGCGGGAAAAAAATGGCGGGAAGAAAAATGGCGGGAAAAAATTGCGGGAAGAAAAATGGAGGGAAGACATGGCAGGAAGAAAAATGGCTCATTTAATACATATATTGTTAACAGAAGAAATATGACATTGATTTCCATGTTGAGATACATATGTGTGCCAAAAATGGCCCAATTAATACATATAGTCAATCTTATGATCGCGTCGGCCGTAACCATGGAGTATCAGCACCGTTTAACAGGATGGTTGGGTCAGTCTTCACTCTGAAGGGCGGAATTTCATCAAACTTATTATAATCTTCTGACATCTCTGTCTTGTCCTCCATTCCCACGATGTTTCTTTTCCCTGAAAGAACTATGTGACGCTTTGGCTCATCGTGTGATGTATCTGTTTGCTTATTTTTTCTTTTTTTCGGTTTGGTAGACATGTCCTTCACATAGAAAACCTGAGCCACATCATTGGATAAGACGAATGGTTCGTCTAAGTTCTTGTCTACCTTCATAAGATTGTTGAGATCCACTGTCGTCATTCCATACTTCTTGTCTATCTCAATCCCTTCTCCTGTTAGCTTGACCCATTTGCATCGAAACAAGGAGACCTTAAAATTAGGTCCATAGTCAAGTTCCCATATCTCCTCTATGAACCCATAATACGTGGTCTTTTTCCCATTGTTTTCTGCTGCATCGAAGCGGACACCACTATTTTGGTTGGTGCTCTTTTTATCTTGGCCTATCGTGTAAAATGTATTCCCATTTATTTCGTACCCTTGGAAAGTACATACAGTCGAAGAAGGTGTCCTGGACAATAAGTACAGCTGATCCCCAACAGTGGTGTTATTCGTGAGAAGTCTTTGCAGCCAGTCGCCAAAACTCGCCATGTGTTCACTTATAATCCATTCATCAGACTGCCCCGGGTGTTTGAGGCGTATTAAATTCTTGTGTTGATTGATATACGGGGCAACCAATATAGATCTTTGTAAAACCATGTAGTGTGCTTGATTGAGAGAATGCCCATCCCTACATATCATTGCTTTACATCCTAGGGTGCATTTTCCACACAGTCTCCCCTCATGTCGTGATTCTGGAACACCAATCGCCTTAAGGTCAGGAATAAAATCAACACAGAACTCAATGACCTCCTCTGTTACATATCCCTTGGAGATGCTTCCTTCTAGCCTAGCACGATTATGAACATATTTCTTTAAGACTCCCATGTACCTCTCAAAGGGGAACATATTATGTAGAAATACAGGACCGAGAATGGCAATCTCTTCTACTAGGTGAACCAGGAGATGCGTCATAATATTGAAGAAGGATGGTGGGAACACCAACTCAAAGCTGACAAGCCATTCTGAGATATTGCATTGAGGAATGCACATAGCTTCACAATGGGTACTCAAACATTTTCAGATAGAAGCCCCTTCAATGCAATCGGAATCAATTGTGTCATAATCACGTGGCAGTCATGAGACTTCAGGTTTTGGAATTTTTTCTCTGCCATATTTATTATTCCCTTTATATTCGACGAGAAGCTAGACGGGACCTTGATACTGCTCAGGCATTCAAAAAAGATTTCCTTCTATGCTTTGGTAAGAGCGTAGCTGGCAGGAGTTAAGTGGCATCGTTTACCCTTCTCGTTCTCAGGATGCATAGGCTCTTCAGGGTCTTTCAGACGTTGCTGGTCCTGCCGTGCTTCCGGTGTATCTTTTGTCTTCCCATACACTCCTAGGAAGCCTAGCAGGTTCACGCAAACATTCTTCGTCACGTGCATCACGTCGATTGAAGAGCGGACCTCTAAGACTTTCCAATAGGGTAGGTCCCAAAATATAGATTGCTTCTTCCACATGGGCGTGTGTCTGGCATCGTCATTCGGAACAGATAGACTGCCAGGACCTTTTCCAAAGATTACTTCTAGGTTCTTGAACATACCAAATACCTCCTCAATGGTACGGAGGACAGGCTTCCTCCGGGGTTCTGCCGGACATTTGAAATGCTTGCCTTTCTTTCTTACTGGATGCAGGTTCGGAAGAAATCGACGATACCCTAGGTACACAACCTTCTTACATTTATCCAAATATAAACTTTCAGTCTCATCTAAACAGTGTGTGCATACATTGTATCCCTTGTTTGTCTACCCTGAAATGTTACTAAGAGCAGGCCAATCATTGATGGTTACGAAAAGCAATGCTCGTAGGTCAAATGGCTCCCCTTTGTGCTCATCCCACATGCGTACACCTGGTTTGGCCCACAGGTGTAAAAGTTCTTCAACTAATGGCCTTAGCTACACATCAATGTCGTTGCCGGGTTGCCTCGGGCCTTGGATGAGCACTGGCATCATAATGAACTTCCTCTTCATGCACAACCAAGGAGGAAGGTTATAGATACATAGAGTCACGGGCCAGGTGCTGTGACTGCAGCTCTGCTCACCAAAAGGATTCATGCCATCTGTACTTAGACCAACCTTAAGTTCCTTGCGTCACGTGCGAAGTCCGGGTACTCTCGCTCGACTTTTCTCCACTGTGACCCATCAGCGGGGTGTCTCAACATCGTGTCTTTCTTACGGTATTCCATGTGCCATCGCAACAACTTGGCATGCTCTTTATTTCTGAAGAGACGTTTTAACCGTGGTATTATAGGAGCATATCAGATAACCTTGGCAGGAACCTTCTTCCTAGGGGCCTCGCCCTCAACATCGCCAGGATCGTCTCGTCTGATATTATACCGCAGTGCAGTGCATACCGGGCATGCATCCAAATTCTCGTACTTCTCGCCACGGTAGAGGATGCAGTCATTAATGTAGGCATGTATCTTCTGCACGTCTAATCCTAGAGGGCAGACAACCTTCTTTGCTTGGTATGTACTGTCGGGCAACTCATTATTTCTTGGAAGAAGATTCTTCATTTTTACCAACAACTTTGAAAATGCGCTGTCAGTCACACCGTTCTCTGCCTTCCATTGCAGCAAATCCAGTGTGGTACCTAGCTTTTTGTGGCCATCTTCGCAAGTTGGGTAAAATAATGTTTTTTGATCCTTTAACATCTGCTCCAGCTTCTCCTTATCCTTTTCAGTTTCACATTCTTCCTTTGCATCAGTAATGGCCCGACCAAGATCGTCATCGGCGGGCCCATCTGCTGCCTCTTGATCTTCATTATCTACCCACGTTGCAGTATCATCATATTCAGGATACATATTATGATAGTTGTCATCATCCTCTTTGAAGGGAATATGCCCTGAGAGGCAATAATAAAGTGTTTATTATGTGTATTCCAAGTATATGATAGATGTTTATTTTGCATGCTATAATTGTATTAATATGGAAACGTTAATACATGTGTGTTTAATAAACAAGCAGAAAGTTCCTAGTTATGCCTCTCTCATAAACTAGCTCGTTGATTAACAAGATGATCAAGGTTTCCTGATCATGGACATTGGATGTTGTTAATAACGGGATCACAACATTAGTGTAATGGTGTGATGAACATTCATCCGAAGTATAGCATTACGATCAAAGTCATTGAGTTTATATTGCTATAACAACTTACGAAGTGATCCTAATCCTTAGACCATGAGATCGTGTCAATCACTAACACCGGAAGAGTTTCTTGATAACATCAAACGTCATGAAGGGAATATGCCCTGAGAGGCAATAATAAATTGTTTATTATGTGTATTCCAAGTATATGATAGATGTTTATTTTGCATGCTATAATTGTATTAATACGGAAACGTTAATACATGTGTGTTTAATAAACAAACAGAAAGTTCCTAGTTAAGCCTCTCTCATAAACTAGCTCGTTGATTAACAAGATGATCAAGGTTTCCTGATCATGGACATTGGATGTTGTTAATAACGGGATCACAACATTAGTGTAATGATGTGATGAACATTCATCCGAAGTATAGCATTACGATCAAAGTCATTGAGTTTATATTGCTATAACAACTTACGAAGTGATCCTAATCCTTAGACCATGAGATCATGTCAATCACTAACACCGGAAGAGTTTCTTGATAACATCAAACGTCACACCGTAACAGGGTGATTATAAAGATGGGTTCAGAACTAATAAAGTGTTATGTTGAGGCTCATAGATCGAGAGTGGAATTTGTTCATCCCGATGACGGATAGATATACTCTGGGCCCTCTCGGTGATATCACATTGATTAGCTTGCAAGCAAGTGATTTGATCACTAGAATGTTATATCACGGGAACGAGAAAAGAGTGCATGTTGGTAACGAGATCAAACTAGGTATGGAGATACCGATGATCGAATGTCGGACATGTAATATATCGTGAGACAAAGGGATTAAGATACTAGCGTAAAAGGTTCCGACGATCACAAGAAAGTCATCGTTGAATGTGTGGGAGTCAGTATGGGTCTCCAGATCCCGCTTCTGATTATTGATCTGAGAGGGGTCTCGATCATGTCCGCATTATTCACGAACCGTAGGGTGACACACTTAAGAGACACCGACATCCAATTGGAGCAAAAGTTTCATGCCGAAAGAATAAACAAGCGCAGGAATTTATTTCACTAGATACCGAAACGGGTTTTCGGGTGAAATTGCATAAAGTGGTTATGCATGTGAAATAGAATTCTAGCAAGGGGTTATTTGTGAATGTTTGTCATTAAAGTAATTGACAAAATTCTGAATAAAATAAAAGAGTTTTATTTAATGAGAGATTGCATTAAATTTGGTGGAAATTTAATGGGATTTTTGAGTGGACTTTTGAGTGGAGGGAATTTGGAGGAGTTTTGAGTGGAGTGTCGACCCACATGAAGAGGGGAGGGCAAGGGGGCAGCCCCCATGCGCCGGCCACCCCCTTGGGGTTCCCCCCCTCCTCCTATAAAAGGAGCCCCCTCCTCACTTGTCTCTCACACCTCCTCATGAAGGATCTCTCTCCCCCTCTAGAATTTATCCCCCATGGTCTCGGACTAGCGAGATACATGTTCCCGGTGGCTATTCGGCAAGAAAGAGTTGTGCTTCCGCTGCATCGCTGGAGCGAGGAGGCGGAGGTTGCTCGGTGCCTCGAACGTGTGTGCGAGCACGGATGCGCTGCTGATTTGCGGCGCTAGGACTTCCTCTCGATCTTGAGATCGGCAAGAGATCGTCTACATCAACCACGAGTTTGGACTCGTTAAGCTTTGTCGGTCTTCAAGGGTATGTTCTCTACGGATTTACATCCGCCCGTTGTTTGTATCTAGTATAAATAGATCTTGGTATATAGTTCACATCGTAGGAAAATTTTTGTTTTCTATGCTGTGAACCCTTCAGTGGTATCAGAGCCGGATCTATGCGTAGATACTTTACACGGGTAGTACACATATGAGTATGTGGGCGATGATGATCATGTTGTTGCTCCTTTCTTGTGATTTTGGATATTGGTGGCATAGTGGGATGAAGCGGCCCGGACAAACTTTACATGTCCTCGCACATGAGACCTGTTCCACGCTTGACATGCAACTAGTTTGCATAAGTGGCTAGCGGGTGTCTGTCTCTCCTACTATAGTCAATATCTATTTTGCAAGCGAGTTGTCAACAATTTGATTATCCTCGTTGTGGTTCATGTTCGTAGGTAAGAACGGTTCTATCTCGAAAGCCCTAAGCCACGTAAAACTTGCAATGGATAAATTAGAGGCGTCTAGTTTAGATTGTTGCTGGGCTAGTGTTATGATATGGTAGTGTTGTAAGTAGAAGTATGAGATGATACTCTTACAACACACATAGCGTGTAAAATCCATAGACTGTGGATTTACACATATAGGTATGATAGTGATCATACCACGATGCACATGATAGAGATCATCTGCGGGAACCATATAATTTCACTAATAAACATATGATGTTTGATTGCATCTTATATTGCTTTTTTAGCGCTTTGTTAAGCATAATAAGATGATCCCTCATTTAAATATCAAGATAAGAATGTGTTCTTCCTTTAGTATGCACCGATTATGTTTTCGTCGCTCCAAGACATCACGTGATGATCGGGTGTTCTTGGATCCTCGACCATACTTCGGGTGTAAAACAGTTACACACGCAAAATACTAAGGTTCTAACTTGGCGAGCCTAGCATGTACAGACATGGCCTCGGAACACAGACCGAAAGGTTAAGCATGAGTCATATAGTTGATATGATGCCCATTTGATGCTCGCCTTTGAAGCTATACCGACTCACGTGATGATCGGACTTGGTGTAGTGGATTTGGTTCATGTAATCACCAAAAGGACACGAGGGATGTCGCTTTTGAGTGGGAGTTCATTCGTAATATAGATTAGTTGAACTCAATCTATCATACACTTAGTCTAAACTTTACAAATTCTGTTGTAGATGGCACCACCTGCTTTTAATTTCAATGCGTTCATGGAGAAAGAGAAACTAGCAACGAACGGTAGCAACTTTACTGAATGGGCCATGAATTTGAGGATTCTCCTCTCTGCTGCACAAAAGCAATATGTGCTAGAAGCGCCGTTAGGCCCCCCACCTTTTGACGATGCCCCTGACGAGGAGAAGAATGTCTATCAGACTCGTCAGGAGGACCACAACTTAGTTCATTGCGGCATATTGTATGGGCTAGAGCCGGAACTTCGAAAGCGTTTCGAAAACGGCAATGCATTTGATACAATGGGTGAGTTGAAAATGATTTTCGACACACATGCTGCTGTAGAGAGCTACAATGCTTCAGAAAAGTTCTTTAGCTGCATGATGGAAGAGAACAGCTCCGTTAGTGAGCATGTACTCAAGATGTCGGGTTACGCCGATAAGCTTGTGTCCTTGGGAATAACGATTCCCATTGACTTAGGCATCCATCGTGTTCTGCAGTCTCTGCCACCTAGCTATAAGAGCTTCGTGATGAACTATAATATGCAAGGCATGAAGAAGTCTCTCCCCGAGCTTCTGTCAATGCTTAAAACTGCAGAAGTGGAGATCAAAAAGGAACATCAAGTGTTGATGATCAATAGGAACACTGGTTTCAAGAAAGACAAGAAGGGAAAATGGAAGGGAAGTAAGGGCGGCAAGCCTGTTGCCGCGCCTGAAAAGAAACCCCGAGTTGGACCCAAGTCTGATACCGACTGCTATTATTGTAAGGGGACTGGCCACTGGAAGCGCAACTGCCCCAAGTATCTGGCAGACAAGAAGGCCGGCAAGGCAAACAAAGGTATATATGATATACATGTTATTGATGTGTACTTGACTAGTGCTCGCAGTAGCACCTGGGTATTTGATACCGGTTCAGTTGCTAATATTTGTAACTCGAATCAGGGGCTGCGGAACAGGCGACCGCTAGCAAGGGGTGAGGTCAAGATGCGTGTCGGCAATGGATCAAACGTTGATGTGATCGCCATCGGAACGCTACCTCTCCACTTACCGTCGGGATTAGTCATAAACTTAAATAAATGTTATCTGGTGCCTGCACTGAGCATGAACATTGTATCTGGATCATGTTTGATGCAAAGTGGTTATTCATTTAAATCTGAGAACAATGGTTGTTCCATTTATATGAATGAAATCTTTTATGGTCATGCACCGATGATGAATGGTTTATTTCTGTTAGATCTCGATGATAATGTTACACATATTCATAATGTTGATGCTAAAAGGATTAAACTTGATGATGATATATCCGCATATATGTGGCACTGCCGTCTAGGTCATATTGGCATTAAACGCATGAAGAAGCTCCATTCGGATGGACTTTTAGAATCACTTGATTATGAATCATTTGATACATGTGAGCCATGCCTTATGGGCAAGATGACTAGAACGCCGTTTTCCGGTTCAATGGAACGGGCGACAGATTTATTGGAAATCATACATTCTGATGTATGTGGTCCAATGAGTGTGTCGGCGCGAGGTGGATATCGTTATTTTGTTACTTTCACGGATGATTTGAGTAGATACGGTTATATCTACTTGATGAAACACAAGTCTGAAACCTTTGAAAAGTTCAAGGAATTTCAGAATGAAGTGGAAAATCATCGTAATAGGAAGATCAAATTTCTACGGTCTGACCGTGGAGGTGAGTATCTAAGTTACGAGTTTAGCACTCACATGAAAGAGTGTGGAATTGTTTCACAACTGACACCTGCCGGAACACCACAGCGAAATGGTGTGTCGGAACGTCGTAATCGTACTTTATTAGATATGGTTCGATCTATGATGTCTCTGACGGACTTGCCGTTGTCATTTTGGGGTTATGCACTAGAAACTGCTGCATTCACTTTAAATCGGGCACCATCTAAATCCGTTGAAACGACACCGTATGAATTGTGGTTTGGAAACAAACCTAAGCTGTCATTTCTTAAAGTTTGGGGTTGCGATGTTTATGTGAAGAAACTTCAACCGGATAAACTCGAACCCAAAGCGGAAAAATGCGTCTTCATAGGATACCCTAAAGAAACTATTGGGTATTCCTTCTATCACAGATCCGAGGGCAAGGTTTTTGTTGCCAAGAATGGATCCTTTCTAGAGAAAGAGTTTCTCGCGAAAAGTGTGAGTAGTCGGAAGGTAGAACTCGAAGAGGTTGTGGAACCTTCTCTTCAAAGTATGGCGAGTAGCGCAGCGCCGGAAGTTGTTCCGGAGTTGGCTCCACCTGTTGAAGAGGGAACTAATGATAATGATCATGAAACTCCGAAAGAGAGTACTACCGAACCTCGCAGGTCAAACAGGACGCGTGCAGCTCCCGAGCTGTACGGAAATCCTGTCACAAATTTCATGGTTGATGAAAATAATGACCCTGCGACGTATGAAGAAGCGATGATGAGCCCGGATTCCAACAAATGGTTAGAAGCCATGAAATCCGAGATGGAATCCATGTATGAAAATCAAGTTTGGAACTTGGTGGAATTACCTCACGACCGAAAGGCCGTGGAGAACAAATGGATTTTCAAAAGGAAAACTGATGCTGATGGTAATGTGACCATCTATAAAGCTCGACTTGTCGCAAAGGGGTTTCGACAAATTCAAGGAGTTGACTACGATGAGACTTTCTCTCCCGTAGCGATGCTAAAGTCAGTTAGGATTATGTTAGCAATTGCTGCATATTTCGATTATGAAATATGGCAGATGGATGTCAAAACCGTGTTTCTCAATGGTAATATTGAAGAAGAGTTGTATATGATACAACCAAAGGGTTTTGTCGATCCTAAGGATGCTAACAAGGTGTGCAAGCTTCAGCGATCCATCTATGGATTGAAGCAAGCATCACGAAGTTGGAATCTCCGCTTTGATGAGGTGATCAAAGAGTTTGGATTTGTCCAAACTTATGGAGAAGCTTGTATTTACAAGAAAGTGAGTGGGAGCAATGTGGCATTTCTGATATTATATGTGGATGACATATTATTGATCGGAAATGATATAGAACTTTTAAACAGTGTTAAAAGTTATCTAAACAGCAAATTTTCAATGAAGGACCTAGGTGAAGCGTCTTACATATTAGGCATAAAGATCTATAGAGATAGATCTAGGCGCCTAATAGGGCTATCGCAAAGTACATACCTTGATAAGATTTTAAAGAAGTTTAAAATGGACGGAAGTAAGAAGGGGTTCTTACCTATGTTGCAAGGCAAGACATTGAGTAAGACTCAAAGTCCGGCTTCGGCGGAAGAAAGAGAGATAATGGACAAAGTCCCCTATGCTTCAGCCATAGGCTCTATAATGTAAGCCATGCTATGTACAAGACCGGATGTGGCACACGCTATTAGTTTGACTAGTAGGTACCAATCGGATCCAGGTTCGGAACACTGGATAGCGGTCAAGAATATCCTTAAGTACTTACGAAGAACTAAGGATATGTTTCTTGTATACGGAGGTGAAGAAGAGCTCGTCGCTAAGTGTTATGTCGACGCTAGCTTTGACACCGATCCGGATGACTCTAAGTCTCAATCCGGATACGTATTTCTCATGAATAGCGGAGCGGTTAGTTGGAGGAGCTCCAGACAACCTGTGGTAGCGGGATCAACAACGGAGGCCGAATATGTTGCTGCTTCGGAAGCGGCTCAGGAAGCAGTTTGGATGAAGGAGTTCATATCCGAACTAGGAGTTGTGGCAAACGCGTTGGACCCAATGGTGATCTATTGTGACAACAATGGTGCCATTGCCAATGCCAAAGAGCCAAGGTCTCACAAGCATTCCAAGCATATTAAGCGCCGGTTTCACTCCATCCGCGAGCATGTCAAGGATGGAGATATAAAGATTTGTAAAGTACATACGGATCTCAATGTAGCAGATCCGTTGACTAAAACTCTCCCTAGAGCAAAACATGATCAACACCAGAACTCAATGGGTGTTAGATATATCACTATGTAACTAGATTATTGTCTCTAGTGCAAGTGGGAGACTGAAGGGAATATGCCCTGAGAGGCAATAATAAATTGTTTATTATGTGTATTCCAAGTATATGATAGATGTTTATTTTGCATGCTATAATTGTATTAATACGGAAACGTTAATACATGTGTGTTTAATAAACAAACAGAAAGTTCCTAGTTAAGCCTCTCTCATAAACTAGCTCGTTGATTAACAAGATGATCAAGGTTTCCTGATCATGGACATTGGATGTTGTTAATAACGGGATCACAACATTAGTGTAATGATGTGATGAACATTCATCCGAAGTATAGCATTATGATCAAAGTCATTGAGTTTATATTGCTATAACAACTTACGAAGTGATCCTAATCCTTAGACCATGAGATCATGTCAATCACTAACACCGGAAGAGTTTCTTGATAACATCAAACGTCACACCGTAACAGGGTGATTATAAAGATGGGTTCAGAACTAATAAAGTGTTATGTTGAGGCTCATGGATCAAGAGTGGAATTTGTTCATCCCGATGACGGATAGATATACTCTGGGCCCTCTCGGTGATATCACATTGATTAGCTTGCAAGCAAGTGATTTGATCACTAGAATGTTATATCACGGGAACGAGAAAAGAGTGCATGTCGGTAACGAGATCAAACTAGGTATGGAGATACCGATGATCGAATCTCGGACATGTAATATATTGTGAGACAAAGGGATTAAGATACTAGCGTAAAAGGTTCCGACGATCACAAGAAAGTCATCGTTGAATGTGTGGGAGTCAGTATGGGTCTCCAGATCCCGCTTCTGATTATTGATCTGAGAGGGGTCTCGATCATGTCCGCATTATTCACGAACCGTAGGGTGACACACTTAAGAGACACCGACATCCAATTGGAGCAAAAGTTTCATGCCGAAAGAATAAACAAGCGCAGGAATTTATTTCACTAGATACCGAAACGGGTTTTCGGGTGAAATTGCATAAAGTGGTTATGCATGTGAAATAGAATTCTAGCAAGGGGTTATTTGTGAATGTTTGTCATTAAATTAATTGACAAAATTCTGAATAAAATAAAAGAGTTTTATTTAATGAGAGATTGCATTAAATTTGGTGAAATTTAATGGGATTTTTGAGTGGACTTTTGAGTGGAGGGAATTTGGAGGAGTTTTGAGTGGAGTGTCCACCCACATGAAGAGGGGAGGGCAAGGGGGCAGCCCCCATGCGCCGGCCACCCCCTTGGGGTTCCCCCCCCCCTCCTCCTATAAAAGGAGCCCCTCCTCTCACTTCTCACTCACACCTCCTCGTGAAGGATCTCTCTCCCCCTCTAGAATTTATCCCCCATGGTCTCGGACTAGCGAGATACATGTTCCCGGTGGCTATTCGGCAAGAAAGAGTTGTGCTTCCGCTGCATCGCTGGAGCGAGGAGGCGGAGGTTGCTCGGTGCCTCGAACGTGTGTGCGAGCACGGATGCGCTGCTGATTTGCGGCGCTAGGACTTCCTCTCGATCTTGAGATCGGCAAGAGATCGTCTACATCAACCACGAGTTTGGACTCGTTAAGCTTTGTCGGTCTTCAAGGGTATGTTCTCTACGGATTTACATCCGCCCGTTGTTTGTATCTAGTATAAATAGATCTTGGTATATAGTTCACATCGTAGGAAAATTTTTGCTTTCTATGCTGCGAACCCTTCACGTCACACCGTAACAGGGTGATTATAAAGATGGATTCAGAACTAATAAAGTGTTATGTTGAGGCTCATGGATCGAGAGTGGAATTTGTTCATCCCGATGACGGATAGATATACTCTGGGCCCTCTCGGTGATATCACATTGATTAGCTTGCAAGCAAGCGATTTGATCACTAGAATGTTATATCACAGGAACGAGAAAAGAGTGCATGTCGGTAACGAGATCAAACTAGGTATGGAGATACCGATGATCGAATCTCGGACATGTAATATATCGTGAAACAAAGGGATTAAGATACTAGCGTAAAAGGTTCCGACGATCACAAGAAAGTCATCGTTGAATGTGTGGGAGTCAGTATGGGTCTCCAGATCCCGCTTCTGATTATTGATCCGAGAGGGGTCTCAATCATGTCCGCATTATTCACGAACCGTAGGGTGACACACTTAAGAGACACCGACATCCAATTGGAGCAAATGTTTCATGCCGAAAGAATGAACAAGCGCAGGAATTTATTTCACTAGATACCGAAACAGGTTTTCGGGTGAAATTGCATAAAGTGGTTATGCATGTGAAATAGAATTCTAGCAAGGGGTTATTTGTGAATGTTTATCATTAAAGTAATTGAAAAAATTCTGAATAAAATAAAAGAGTTTTATTTAATGAGAGTTTGCATTAAATTTGGTGGAAATTTAATGGGAATTTGAGTGGACTTTTGAGTGGAGGGAATTTAAAGGAGATTAGTGAGTGGAGTGTCCACCCACATGAAGAGGGGAGAGCAAGGGGGCAGCTCCATGCGCCGGCCACTCCCTTGGGGTTCCCCCCTCCTCCTATAAAAGGAGCCCCCCTCCTCACTTGTCTCTCACACCTCCTCGTGAAGGATCTCTCTCCCCCTCTAGAATTTATCCCCCATGGTCTCGGACTAGCGAGATACATGTTCCCGGTGGCTATTCGGCAAGAAAGAGTTGTGCTTCCGCTGCATCGCTGGAGCGAGGAGGCGGAGGTTGCTCGGTGCCTCGAACGTGTGTGCGAGCACGGATGCGCTGCTGATTTGCGGCGCTAGGACTTCCTCTCGATCTTGAGATCGGCAAGAGATCGTCTACATCAACCACGAGTTGAACTCGTTAAGCTTTGTCGGTCTTCAAGGGTATGTTCTCTACGGATATACATCCGCCCGTTGTTTGTATCTAGTAGATAGATCTTGGTATATAGTTCACATCGTAGGAAAATTTTTGTTTTCTATGTTGCGAACCCTACAGTGGTATCAGAGCCGGATCTATGCGTAGATACTTTACACGGGTAGTACACATATGAGTATGTGGGCGATGATGATCATGTTGTTGCTCCTTTGTTGTAATTTTGGATATTGGTGGCATAGTGGGATGAAGCGGCCCGGACAAACTTTACATGTCCTCGCACATGAGACATGTTCCACGCTTGACATGCAACTAGTTTGCATAAGTGGCTAGCGGGTGTCTGTCTCTCCTACTATAGTCAATATCTATTTTTCAAGCGAGTTGTCAACAATTTGATTATCCTCGTTGTGGTTCATGTTCGTAGGTAAGAACGGTTCTATCTCGAAAGCCCTAAGCCACGTAAAACTTGCAATGGATAAATTAGAGGCGTCTAGTTTAGATTGTTGCTAGGCTAGTGTTATGATATGGTAGTGTTGTAAGTAGAAGTATGAGATGATACTCTTACAACACACATAGCGTGTAAAATCCATAGACCTTGGATTTACACATATAGGTATGATAGTGATCATACCACGATGCACATGATAGAGATCATCTGCGGGAACCATATAATTTCACTAATAAACATATGATGTTTGATAGCATCTTATATTGCTTGTTTAGCGCTTTGTTAGCATAATAAGATGATCCCTCATTTAAATATCAAGATAAGAATGTGTTCTTCCTTTAGTATGCACCGATTATGTTTTCGTCGCTCCAAGACATCACGTGATGATCGGGTGTTCTTGGATCCACGACCATATTTCGGGTGTAAAACAGTTACACACGCGAATACTAAGGTTCTAACTTGGAGAGCCTAGCATGTACAGACATGGTCTCGGAACACGGACCGAAAGGTTAAGCATGAGTCATATAGTTGATATGATGCCCATTTGATGCTCGCCTTTGAAGCTATACCGACTCACGTGATGATCGGACTTGGTGTAGTGGATTTGGTTCATGTAATCACCAAAAAGGCACGAGGGATGTCGTTTTTGAGTGGGAGTTCATTCGATTAGTTGAACTCAATCTATCATACACTTAGTCTAAACTTTACAAATTCTGTTGTAGATGGCACCACCTACTTTTAATTTCAATGTGTTCATGGAGAAAGAGAAACTAGCAACGAACGGTAGCAACTTTACCGAATGGGCCATGAATTTGAGGATTATCCTCTCTGCTGCACAAAAGCAATATGTGCTAGAAGCGCCGTTAGGCACCCCACCTTTAGATGATGCCCCTGACGAGGAGAAGAATGTCTATCAGACTCGTCAGGAGGACCACAACTTAGTTCATTGCGGCATATTGTATGGGCTAGAGCCGGAACTTCGAAAGCGTTTCGAAAACGGCAATGCATTTGATACAATGGGTGAGTTGAAAATGATTTTTGACACACATGCTGCTGTAGAGAGCTACAACGCTTCAGAAAAGTTCTTTAGCTGCATGATGGAAGAGCACAGCTCCGTTAGTGAGCATGTACTCAAGATGTCGGGTTACGCCGATAAGCTTGTGTCCTTGGGAATATCGATTCCCATTGACTTAGCCATCCATCGTGTTCTGCAGTCTCTGCCACCTAGCTATAAGAGCTTCGTGATGAACTATAATATGCAAGGCATGAAGAAGTCTCTCCTCGAGCTTCTGTCAATGCTTAAAATTGCAGAAGTGGAGATCAAAAAGGAACATCAAGTGTTGATGATCAATAGGAACACTGGTTTCAAGAAAGACAAGAAGGGAAAACGGAAGGGAAGTAAGGGCGGCAAGCCTGTTGCCGCGCCTGAAAAGAAACCCCGAGTTGGACCTAAGTCTGATTCCGAGTGCTACTATTGTAAGGGGACTGGCCACTAGAAGCGCAACTGCCCCAAGTATCTGGCAGACAAGAAGGCCGGCAAGGCAAACAAAGGTATATATGATATACATGTTATTGATGTGTACTTGACTAGTGCTCGCAGTAGCACCTGGGTATTTGATACCGGTTCAGTTGCTAATATTTGTAACTCGAATCAGGGGCTGCGGAACAAGCGACCGCTAGCAAGGGGTGAGGTCAAGATGCGTGTCGGCAATGGATCAAGCGTTGATGTGATCGCCGTCGGAACGCTATCTCTCCACTTACCGTCGGGATTAGTTATAAACTTGAATAAATGTTATCTGGTGCCTGCACTGAGCATGAACATTGTATCTGGATCGTGTTTGATGCGAAGTGGTTATTCATTTAAATCCGAGAACAATGGTTGTTCCATTTATATGAATGAAATCTTTTATGGTCATGCACCGATGATGAATGGTTTATTTCTATTAGATCTCGATGATAATGTTACACATATTCATAATGTTGATGCTAAAAGGATTAAACTTAATGATGATATATCCGCATATATGTGGCACTGCCGTCTAGGTCATATTGGCGTTAAACGTATGAAGAATCTCCATTCGGATGGACTTTTGGAATCACCTGATTATGAATCATTTGATACATGTGAGCCATGAATTATGGGCAAGATGACTAGAACGCCGTTTTCCGGTTCAATGGAACGGGCGACAGATTTATTGGAAATCATACATTCTGATGTATGTGGTCCAATGAGTGTGTCGGCGCGAGGTGGATATCGTTATTTTGTTACTTTCACGGATGGTTTGAGTAGATACGGTTATATCTACTTGATTAAACACAAGTCTGAAACCTTTGAAAAGTTCAAGGAATTTCAGAATGAAGTTGAAAATCATCGTAATAGAGAGATCAAATTTCTACGGTCCGACCGTGGAGGTGAGTATCTAAGTTACGAGTTTAGCACTCACATGAAAGAGTGTGGAATTGTTTCACAACTCACACCTGCCGGAACACCACAGCGAAATGGTGTGTCGGAACATCGTAATCGTACTTTATTAGATATGGTTCGATCTATGATGTCTCTGACGGACTTGCCGTTGTCATTTTGGGGTTATGCACTAGAAACTGCTGCAATCACTTTAAATCGGGCACCATCTAAATCCGTTGAAAAGACACCATATGAATTGTGGTTTCGAAACAAACCTAAGCTGTTATTTCTTAAAGTTTGGGGATGCGATGTTTATGTGAAGAAACTTCAACCGGATAAACTCGAACCCAAAGCGGAAAAATGCGTCTTCATAGGATACCCTAAAGAAACTATTGGGTATTCCTTCTATCACAGATCCGAGGGCAAGGTTTTTGTTGCCAAGAATGGATCCTTTCTAGAGAAAGAGTTTCTCGCGAAAGGTGTGAGTAGTCGGAAGGTAGAACTCGAAGAGGTTGTGGAACCTTCTCTTCAAAGTATGGCGAGTAGCGCAGCGCCGGAAGTTGTTCCGGAGTTGGCTCCACCTGTTGAAGAGGGAACTAATGATAATGATCATGAAACTCCGAAAGAGAGTACTACCGAACCTCGCAGGTCAAACAGGACGCGTGCAGCTCCCGAGCTGTACGGAAATCATGTCATGAATTTCATGTTTGATGAAAATGATGACCCTGCGACGTATGAAG
This sequence comes from Avena sativa, assembly GCA_916181665.1. Taxonomy (NCBI): domain Eukaryota; kingdom Viridiplantae; phylum Streptophyta; class Magnoliopsida; order Poales; family Poaceae; genus Avena; species Avena sativa. The sequence continues at coordinate 23,781,940 of OV702300.1, read as the reverse complement.
AAGCGATGATGAGCCCGGATTCCAACAAATGGTTAGAAGCCATGAAATCCGATATGGAATCCATGTATGAAAATCAAGTTTGGAACTTGGTGTAATTACCTCACGACCGAAAGGCCGTGGAGAACAAATGGATTTTCAAAAGGAAAACTGATGCTGATGGTAATGTGACCGTCTATAAAGCTCGACTTGTCGCAAAGGGGTTTCGGTAAATTCAAGGAGTTGACTACAATGAGACTTTTTCTCCCGTAGCGATGCTAAAGTCAGTTAGGATTATGTTAGCAATTGCTGCATATTTCAATTATGAGATATGGCAGATGGATGTCAAAACCGCGTTTCTCAATGGTAATATTGAAGAAGAGTTGTATATGATACAACCAAAGGGTTTTGTCGATCCTAAGGATGCTAACAAGGTGTGCAAGCTTCAGCGATCCATCTATGGATTGAAGCAAGCATCACGAAGTTGGAATCTTCGCTTTGATGAGGTGATCAAAGAGTTTGGATTTGTCCAAACTTATGGAGAAGCTTGTATTTACTAGAAAGTGAGTGGGAGCAATGTGGCATCTCTGATATTATATGTGGATGACATATTATTGATCGGAAATGATATAGATCTTTTAAACAGTGTTAAAAGTTATCTAAACAGCAAATTTTCAATGAAGGACCTAGGTGAAGCGTCATACATATTAGGCATAAAGATCTATAGAGATAGATCTAGGCGCCTAATAGGGCTATCACAAAGTACATACCTTGATAAGATTTTAAAGAAGTTTAAAATGGACGGAAGTAAGAAGGGGTTCTTACCTATGTTGCAAGGCAAGACATTGAGTAAGACTCAAAGTCCGGCTTCGGCGGAAGAAAGAGAGATAATGGACAAAGTCCCCTATGCTTCAGCCATAGGCTCTATAATGTACGCCATGCTATGTACAAGACCGGATGTGGCACATGCTATTAGTTTGACTAGTAGGTACCAATCGGATCCAGGTTCGGAACACTGGATAGCGGTCAAGAATATCCTTAAGTACTTACGAAGAACTAAGGATATGTTTCTTGTATACGGAGGTGAAGAAGAGCTCGTCGCTAAGTGTTATGTCGACGCTAGCTTTGACACCGATCCGGATGACTCTAAGTCTCAATCCGGATACGTATTTCTCATGAATGGCGGAGCGGTTAGTGATGGATATATGCCCAAGAGGCAATAATAAAGTGGTTATTATCATATCTTCATACTTATGATAAAATGTTTACATACCATGCTATAATTGTATTAACAGGAAACATTAATACTTGTGTGATTTGTAAACATAAAAGAGTCCCTAGTAAAGCCTCTTGTTAAACTAGCTTGTTGGTTAATATATGATCATGGTTTCCTGATCATGAACATAGAGATGTTATTGACAACAGGGTCATATCATTAGGAGAATGATGTGATGGACATACTCCTATAGATAAGCGTAGCATAAAGATCAAGTCAATTTTATAGTTCAATTGCTATATGCTTTCTGATACATAGTAACCTAATTCCTTCGACCATGAGATCATGCATATCACCTTCACCGGAAGGATGCTTTAATGACATCAAACACCACACCGTAACTGGGTGGCTATAAAGGTGGCATTGAGTGTTCGGGAAGTGTCGGTTGAGACACATGGATCAAGAGTGGGATTTGTCCATCCATATGACGGATAGATATACTCTGGGCCCTCTCGGTGGAATGTCATCCAATTAGCTTGCAAGCATGTGACTGGCTCACAAGGGATCACATACCACGGGAACGAGAAAAGAGTACTTATCAGTAACGAGGTTGAACTAGGTATGCAGAGATACCGACGATCAAAACCTCGGATAAGTAAACTATCGTGAGACAAAGGGAAATTGGTATCGTATGTAAGTGGTTCATTCGATCGCAAAGTAATCGTAGAAATATGTGGGAGACATATGAATTTCCAGATTCCTCTATTGGTTATTGATCGGATAAGTGTCTCGATCATGTCCGCATAATTCACGAACCGTAGGGAGACACACTTAAGGATTCGACGTTGTTTGAGTAGTTATGGAATGATGAGAAAGAGATCGAATGTTGTTCGGAGTCTCGGATGGGATCCGGGATATCATGAGGAGATCCGGAATGGTCCGGAGAATAAGATTCATATAAGGAAAGTCCTGTTTCGGAGTTAGGGAATGGTTCCGGTGTTTTCATCGGGAATGTTCTAGAAGGTTCCGGAATGTCCGGCACTCCGGAGGGGAAGGGTACATGAATGTGTTATATCAAGTTGGTATGATTGCATCATGTACTCGGTGTCATCGCTGAACAAAATAGAGGGTTTATTCAAATCCTAGTTTGAAAAGTCAAACGCCAAGTTTGAAAGTCAAACGGCTATTTTGGGAAGTGGAGGGGAGGTGGAATCCGAGTTGGGGAGGAGTCCCACCTCCACCGCCGGCCCACCTTGGGTCCAAGTTGGGGAGGGACTCCCCTCCCCTGGCGCGCCTCCCTCCACCTATATAAGGAGGGGTAGGGCTCCCCTCCTAGACACACAAGTTGCCTCCCTCTAAACCTAAAACCCTAGCCACAGCCTAGGGATTTCTCCCAAGCCGCCGAGTTAGAGCTTCTAATTGCCCTAGCCGCTGGTTTAGCCCCTTCTAATTGGTGTGTCTAAACCCTAGATCACCAAGGCTCTCTCATAGTCCACCATACTCGCTCCGGCTTAAGGCGAAGCCCTGCGAGATCTCCCCTCTACTTCCGGTACCACGCCGTCGTGCTGCTGGAATCGCGAGGAGAGTGCTACAACCTCCGCTGCCTGCTGGAACAAGGGAGAGGAAGGTCTTTGTCGAGTACCGAACGTGTGACCGACTGCGGGAGCGCTGCCGGAACGCAGCGCCGGAAGGATCGTCTACGCGATCTTGAGATCGTCAAGAGTACGACTACATCACCCACGAGAATCTGCTCTCGTTAACCGCTTTGGAATCTTCGAGGGTAAGTTCCTCTATCGACTCATTGCTACAATCTAGTAGATAGATCTTGGCTTGTTTGTTTGCATGCGGTAGAAATTTTTTGTTTTCCATGCTACGAACCCCTACAGTGGTATCAGAGTCGTGTCTATATGTAGATCTGTTTGCACGAGTAGAACACAATGGTCATTGTGGGCGTTGATGCTTTTATTGTCGATTGCTTCTTGTGTACTTTGTATCTTGCGGTATGTTGGGATGAAGCGGCCCGGGCTAACCTTACATGACATCGTTCATGAGACTTGCTCCACGCTTGACATGCAACTTGTATTGCATAAGTGGCTTTGCGGGTGCCTGTTTCTCCTAGCATAGTTAAGATCCAATTTACAACAGGTGATTAACAATACTAGTATCAATGTTGTGGTTCTTGTTCGTAAGTTAGAACGACACTTATTGAAAGCCCCAAACCACGTAAAATATGCAAAGAAAATTAGAGGCGTCTAACTTTGTTTTGCAGGGGTGTGCTGTGATGTGATATGGCCATGATTGTGATTATATTTGATATATGCAATGTTCCTTATTGTAAGTTGGCAACCGGCAGGAGCCATATGGTTGTCTTTAAATTCTGTTAAGACCCGCGTGTCTATTCAAAGTAGTTGTAATAGTTGAAGCTGGTGGACGACAACCATGGAGCAACGTCATTGACCATGATGCAATGCCGGTGATGATGGAGATCATGTTCGTGCTTGAAGATGGAGATCGGAAGCACAAGAAGAAAGGCCATATCATATCACATATTATGAATTGCATGTGATGTTAATCCTTTTATGCATCTTGTATTGCTTAGTTCACAACGGTAGCATTATAAGATGATCCCTCAAGCACACAATTTCAAGTTTTAAAGTGTTCATCCTTAGTAAGCACCGTTGCTAAAGCTCGTTGTTTCGAAACACCACGTGATGATCGGGTGTGTTAGATTCTACGAGTGTATACAACGTGAGCAAGCCAGATTTTCTCATGCAGAAGCTAAGGTTTGATATTGACGAGCCTAGCATGTACAGACATGTTCTCGGAACACGGTTCACCGAAAGGTAAAGCATGAGTCATATAGTAGATATGATGAACATGTTGATTGTTCGCCATTGAAGCTACATCAACTCTCGTGATGATCGGTTTTGATGTGGTGGATTTGGTTCGTGTGATCACTAAAACAATGTGAGGGATATTGTTTTGAGTGGGAGTTCAACGGCAATATGGTTAAAAGTTGAACACTATTTATCATAAATTAAATCAAAGTGAATTTGCATAGTTGTTGTAGTCATTGGCATCCGTTTACCACCTTGCGCTTAGTTTTAATTGAGATGATAGAACTATAGAATTCTGGTTGATTACTTTACGAACTGGTATCGTATTGTTTTGAAGTGTTAATCTAAAGTTTAAAAGTCCTATTGCAAACTTTCAGTAAGTTCCGGTTACTCCATGAAGTTTAATAATTGGTATTAAAACAAGAGTGACAATTCCAAGAGTTAGTATATAAGTATCATGTTTGTCTCCATGATTCTTGATATTCAAAGGATTGTCTTAATATCAAGGTTATCTAGGATCTGAAAGAGTTGTTTCAGAAACCATGATGTGTGGAAGATATTGTGATATCTGAAACGAAGTTTTGGTTGCAACATGATAGAGTATAATATGGCAAAAGTCATGTTCTCATATTTGATGAGAATTTGCAAAAGATTGGAGACACTAGTTGTCCTAATCCTCCAAAAGGTTTTGGAGAGCAACATTATACTCGCGATTCACCGGTACAAGCTAAAAGTAGCTTGATCATGGATAATTCCATGATGAGGGTGAATATTTGATGTAGGTAAAATGTTTACTACACCAAGAGATTACTAAAGAAAGGAATTTGAAAGAACACCAAACATTTGATAATGGTGATCTACTTCAAAGTGCAAGTCCAAAGACATTGGTATTTAACTATACATGCTTTGGACTATGTATCATATGTATGACTCCACTATTGATGTTGATAGATTCTTTCAAACAGAAAAGGAAATACTGAAAGAGAATCTCATAAATATAGGGCAGAAAAGAAAAAGGCTAGAATTGTTCAGTTTAAGTATATAGATGATATACATGTTATGGCTATATTCTTTGCTTATTAAACAATGTGGTTCTTAAGTATTTGATACTGAATTTGTTGGTATGAATCGTCATACGAAACAACACAATTCATGAACTACAATGTCCTAAGTAACTAGCAAAAGAATATGTGATGATGTTCATCGAGAACAAATAAAGGGTTATTGTGTTGCTCGTTAAACATCAAAGTTTGCCTTCAAGATTTGTTTTATCAGGTATTATGAGAACAAAAGGGTTGTTCAAATAATTGCCGTAATCCATAAAAGATGGATGATTCACAAATATCGTTGGAGAAATCACATCCATAAAACTAGTACTAAAAATGTCGAAAGACAAATTGATTGATAGATCACTTAGGAAGTGACATCGCCGTTTAAATTATATTTGAAAGAAAACATGAAGAAACTCCATGTGGATGGAATTTTGGAGTCTTTTGATTTTGATCACATGACGCTTGTGAAACTTTCCTAGAGATAATTAAAACTTCGTTCATAGGCCAAAAGGGAACGAATGACTAGCCTATTGGAACTTGTACATATTGTTGTACGAAGTCCATTATGTGTAGTCAAGAGCGATGGATTTCAACTTCATATGCTTTCTCCGAAAATTTGAGTGAATATATGAATATTTACTTAATAAGGATGAAGTATGAAACATTTGAAAAGTTCAAAGACTTTCAAGATGAAGTGCAAGATCATTGTAACAAGAATATAAATAGTTTATGATAAAATCATAAAGGAAGATATTTGAGTTACAAGTTTATCATAATACCTAAGATTTAAGGAATCGTTCCGTGGATTTGCATGTCCCGAAATACCATAAGAGTATGGAGCATTCGAGATATGCAATTAAACCTTGTTTGACATGGTAAGATCGAAGGTGTAATTCATAAAACTGCCATTATATTTTAAAGATTAAAAGCTTTAGTGACTACCGTTTTTTCCACTGAAAAGAGATTCATCATAATGCGTTGAAATGACACCATATAAAGTTATGGTTTGGGATAAAACCCAAGTTGTCCTTTCTTAAAACATTGGTATGCTTTGCATAAGAAAGATGTTTGCAACCAAAGTCGGATGAACCTGTCTTTGTATGTTATTTCGAATAACTGTTAAGTATTCCTCCATAACACCAGAGACAAAAGTGTTTGTCGCTTAGAACGTCAAGTTTCTTTGAGAAGGAATTTTTCGTGAAAAAATAAGTGGGAGGACAATAGAACTTTGATAAGGTTAAAGGAACCTTAGCTATATGTGCAAAGTTGCGCAGCGCCGAAAAGTATTCCGGAGGAAGCAACAATGCTCATGGCTCACGTGCCTCAAAGGTTGTGGTTACGAAGGTCAAAGTTTCTATTGAAACAAGTAGGTCGGGTAAACAATCAAATACCAAGATTTGAGAGTTAAATCATTATTTGGCAATAATGATCTGACTACATGCAAAGAAGCGATGATGGGCCCTGACTCCGTCAAATGGCTTGAAGCCATAAAATCCGTGATAGTTCCATATACGAGAGATCAAGCTTTGAACTTGAAAGACCCTCTGAAAAGGTACAAGACCTTACAGTCGTATTTGGATCTATAAAAGAAATAAGACATAGATGTTTCACATCTATGAAATAGTCGACATGTTGGGAAAGTATTCACAACAATGTTCAAAGGTTGCATATGACAAGATTTGATCTTTCATAGCGATATTTAGTCTAGACGGATTAATGTAGCAACCACTACATATAATTTTGTTATATGGTAGTTGAATAAACAAAACAAGTTCTTCTAATAGAATTGTTACCTAGGACGTGTGCATGACACAGTCCATAGGGTTTTGTTAAATCAAAGGATGCTAAATGCATATGCAAACTTCAATGGTTGAAGTAAGCATCGCGGAGTTGGAATCTTCACAATTATGAAATTGTTAAAAGAGTTTAAATTCATCAGAGACAATGAAGATGCTTGCGTTTGCAAGAAATTAAGTGGGAGCGCTAAGACATATTTCTAATACATTATGTGGAAGACATATTGTTGATTGGAAATGATGTATCTTTTATTAACACATATTAAGAATTTCATCTCGATGAAAGGCTTAGGCAAAACCCAAATATTTGGCATCAATAGACGCTAATATGGTTGTGCCAAAAGTACATAGATGATATATTGAATGAGTTCAATATAGAAACTACAAGAAAGGTTCTTGTTGCACAGAAAGGATTGAATGAGTTCAATATCGATGATATATTCAAGTGTATTGACACTTGGTAAGTGAAACAAAGATTCAAGTATAGATTGATACTTGATGTATGAGATCACAAAGAGCATTTATATCAATCATACTGTGATATGTACAAATCCAGATATGTCCTATGCTCTAAATGTTATGAGCATATACCAAAATGATTCATAAGATGATCATTGGACAACAGTAAGGATATTCTTATGATCTTTTGGAAGAACTAAGAGTATATTATTTGTAGTAGTGACAAATAGATGGTTAGTTCATTGTAAAAGTACTACATTGATACTAGTTTTGTCACAAAGTACAAATTGAGTTTATCTCAATCTAAACTAAGGGTGGCACAATATAATGGAAAGTAAGTTCCATAATGGATTTGGATGAGTTCCAAAATTAAGACATTGTGACAGATACTACAACAAAAGGCTAAGTATATGACCGCTATAATAGCAGGTAAAGAGGGCATTTGTGTCAAATAGTTTGTTATCAAACTAGGTGTAGTTCACAGCGGGATAATACTATGAAGATATATTGTACGACAATATTATCAACATGTTTTAACCCCAAAGAACTAAAGGTCTCACCAAAGGACCAAATTTATACAAAGCCTTCTCATTAGAGAATGAGTGATGCGTAGAGACGCAAAGACATGCAATTACACACGGACCTGGAAGTGTCAAATCCGCAGATCAGTTGACCACTAGCAATCGTGTACATACAACACCGGAAAGCCATAGGTGTTGAATACACAAAGGTTTGAAACTAGATTATTGACTCTAGTGCAAGTGGGAGACTGTTGGAGATATGCCCAAGAGGCAATAATAAAGTGGTTATTATCATATCTTCATACTTATGATAAAATGTTTACATACCATGCTATAATTGTATTAACAGGAAACATTAATACTTGTGTGATTTGTAAACATAAAAGAGTCCCTAGTAAAGCCTCTTGTTAAACTAGCTTGTTGGTTAATATATGATCATGGTTTCCTGATCATGAACATAGAGATGTTATTGACAACAGGGTCATATCATTAGGAGAATGATGTGATGGACATACTCCTATAGATAAGCGTAGCATAAAGATCAAGTCAATTTTATAGTTCAATTGCTATATGCTTTCTGATACATAGTAACCTAATTCCTTCGACCATGAGATCATGCATATCACCTTCACCGGAAGGATGCTTTGATGACATCAAACACCACACCGTAACTGGGTGGCTATAAAGGTGGAATTGAGTGTTCGGGAAGTGTCGGTTGAGACCCATGGATCAAGAGTGGGATTTGTCCATCCATATGACGGATAGATATACTCTGGGCCCTCTCGGTGGAATGTCATCCAATTAGCTTGCAAGCATGTGACTGGCTCACAAGGGATCACATACCACGGGAACGAGAAAAGAGTACTTATCAGTAACGAGGTTGAACTAGGTATGCAGAGATACCGACGATCAAAACCTCGGATAAGTAAACTATCGTGAGACAAAGGGAAATTGGTATCGTATGTAAGTGGTTCATTCGATCGCAAAGTAATCGTAGAAATATGTGGGAGCCATATGAATTTCCAGATTCCTCTATTGGTTATTGATCGGAGAAGTGTCTCGATCATGTCCGCATAATTCACGAACCGTAGGGAGACACACTTAAGGATTCGACGTTGTTTGAGTAGTTATGGAATGATGAGAAAGAGACCGAATGTTGTTCGGAGTCTCGGATGGGATCCGGGATATCACGAGGAGATCCGGAATGGTCCGGAGAATAAGATTCATATAAGGAAAGTCCTGTTTCGGAGTTAGGGAATGGTTCCGGTGTTTTCATCGGGAATGTTCTAGAAGGTTCCGGAATGTCCGGCACTCCGGAGGGGAAGGGTACATGAATGTGTTATATCAAGTTGGTATGATTGCATCATGTACTCGTTGTCATCGCTGAACAAAATAGAGGGTTTATTCAAATCCTAGTTTGAAAAGTCAAACGCCAAGTTTGAAAGTCAAACGGCTATTTTGGGAAGTGGAGGGGAGGTGGAATCCGAGTTGGGGAGGAGTCCCACCTCCACCGCCGGCCCACCTTGGGTCCGAGTTGGGGAGGGACTCCCCTCCCCTGGCGCGCCTCCCTCCACCTATATAAGGAGGGGTAGGGCTCCCCTCCTAGACACACAAGTTGCCTCCCTCTAAACCTAAAACCCTAGCCACAGCCTAGGGATTTCTCCCAAGCCGCCGAGTTAGAGCTTCTAATTGCCCTAGCCGCTGGTTTAGCCCCTTCTAATTGGTGTGTCTAAACCCTAGATCACCAAGGCTCTCTCATAGTCCACCATACTCGCTCCAGCTTAAGGCGAAGCCCTGTGAGATCTCCCCTCTACTTCCGGTACCACGCCGTCGTGCTGCTGGAATCGCGAGGAGAGTGCTACAACCTCCGCTGCCTGCTGGAACAAGGGAGAGGAAGGTCTTCGTCGAGTACCGAACGTGTGACCGACTGCGGGAGCGCTGCCGGAACGCAGCACCGGAAGGATCGTCTACGTGATCTTGAGATCGGCAAGAGTACGACTACATCACCCACGAGAATCTGCTCTCGTTAACCGCTTTGGAATCTTCGAGGGTAAGTTCCTCTATCGACTCGTTGCTACAATCTAGTAGATAGATCTTTGCTTGTTTGTTTGCATGCGGTAGAATTTTTTTGTTTTCCATGCTACGAACCCCTACAGTTAGTTGGAGGAGCTCCAAACAACCTGTGGTAGCGGGATCAACAACGGAGGCCGAATATATTGCTGCTTCGAAAGCGGCTCAGGAAGCAGTTTGGATGAAGGAGTTCATATCCGAACTAGGATTGGTGGCGAACGCGTTGGACCCAATGGTGATCTATTGTGACAACAATGGTGCCATTGCCAATGCCAAAGAGCCAAGGTCTCACAAGCATTCCAAGCATATTAAGCGCCGGTTTCACTCCATCCGCGAGCATGTCAAGGATGGAATATAAAGATTTGTAAAGTACATACGGATCTCAATGTAGCAGATCCGTTGACTAAAACTCTCCCTAGAGCAAAACATGATCAACACCAGAACTCAATGGGTGTTAGATTTATCACTATGTAACTAGATTATTGTCTCTAGTGCAAGTGGGAGACTGAAGGGAATATGCCCTGAGAGGCAATAATAAAGTGTTTATTATGTGTATTCCAAGTATATGATAGATGTTTATTTTGCCTGCTATAATTGTATTAATACGGAAACGTTAATACATGTGTGTTTAATAAACAAACAGAAAGTTCCTAGTTATGCCTCTCTCATAAACTAGCTCGTTGATTAACAAGATGATCAAGGTTTCCTGATCATGGACATTGTATGTTGTTAATAACGGGATCACAACATTAGTGTAATGGTGTGATGAACATTCATCCGAAGTATAGCATTACGATCAAAGTCATTGAGTTTATATTGCTATAACAACTTACGAAGTGATCCTAATCCTTAGACCATGAGATCATGTCAATCACTAACACCGGAAGAGTTTCTTGATAACATCAAACGTCACACCGTAACAGGGTGATTATAAAGATGGATTCAGAACTAATAAAGTGTTATGTTGAGGCTCATGGATCGAGAGTGGAATTTGTTCATCCCGATGACGGATAAATATACTCTGGGCCCTCTCGGTGATATCACATTGATTAGCTTGCAAGCAAGTGATTTGATCACTAGAATGTTATATCACAGGAACGAGAAAAGAGTGCATGTCGGTAACAAGATCAAACTAGGTATGGAGATACCGATGATCGAATCTCGGACATGTAATATATCGTGAAACAAAGGGATTAAGATACTAGCGTAAAAGGTTCCGACGATCACAAGAAAGTCATCGTTGAATGTGTGGGAGTCAGTATGGGTCTCCAGATCCCGCTTCTGATTATTGATCCGAGAGGGGTCTCGATCATGTCCGCATTATTCACGAACCGTAGGGTGACACACTTAAGAGACACCGACATCCAATTGGAGCAAATGTTTCATGCCGAAAGAATGAACAAGCGCAGGAATTTATTTCACTAGATACCGAAACAGGTTTTCGGATGAAATTGCATAAAGTGGTTATGCATGTGAAATAGAATTCTAGCAAGGGGTTATTTGTGAATGTTTGTCATTAAAGTAATTGACAAAATTCTGAATAAAATAAAAGAGTTTTATTTAATGAGAGTTTGCATTAAATTTGGTGGAATTTAATGGGAATTTGAGTGGACTTTTGAGTGGAGGGATTTTAAAGGGCATTTTGTGAGTGGAGTGTCCACCCACATGAATGAAGGAGGGGAGGGGGCAGCCCCCATGGCCGGCGGCCACCCCCTTGGGTGCCCCCCTCCTCCTATAAAAGGAGCCCCCTCCTCACTTGTCTCTCACACCTCCTCATGAAGGATCTCTCTCCCCCTCTAGAATTTATCCCCCATGGTCTCGGACTAGCGAGATACATGTTCCCGGTGGCTATTCGGCAAGAAAGAGTTGTGCTTCCGCTGCATCGCTGGAGCGAGGAGGCGGAGGTTGCTCGGTGCCTCGAACGTGTGTGCGAGCACGGATGCGCTGCTGATTTGCGGAGCTAGGACTTCCTCTCGATCTTGAGATCGGCAAGAGATCGTCTACATCAACCACGAGTTGAACTCGTTAAGCTTTGTCGGTCTTCAAGGGTATGTTCTCTACGGATATAGATCCGTCCGTTGTTTGTATCTAGTAGATAGATCTTGGTATATAGTTCACATCGTAGGAAAAATTTTGTTTTCTATGCTGCGAACCCTACAAATACCTCCGCACCGGTACGGAGGACAGGCTTCCTCCGGGGTTCTGCCAAACGTTTGAAATGTTTGCCTTTCTTTCTTACAGGATGCATGTTCGGAAGAAATCGACGATGCCCTAGGTACACAACTTTCTTACATTTATCCAAATATACACTTTCAGTCTCATCTAAACAGTGTGTGCATGCTTTGAATCTCTTATTTGTCTGCCCTGAAATGTTACTAAGAGCGGGCCAATCATTGATGGTTACGAAAAGCAACTCTCATAGGTCAAATGGCTCCCTTTGTGTTCATCCCACATACGTACACCTGGTTTGACCCACAGCTATAAAAGTTCTTCAACTAATGGCCTTAGGTACACATCAATGTTGTTCCCGGGTTGTCTCGAGCCTAGGATGAGCACTGGCATCATAATGAACTTCCGCTTCATGCACAACCAAGGATGAAGGTTATAGATACATAAAGTTACAGGTCAGGTGTTGTGACTGCAGTTCTGCTCACCAAAAGGATTCATGCCATCTGTACTTAGACCAAACCTTAAGTTCCTTGTGTCACGTGCGAAGTCCGGGTACTCTCGCTCGACTTTTCTCCACTGTGACCCATCAGCGGGGTGTCTCAACATAGCCTCTTTCTTACGGTCTTCCATGTGCCATCACAACAACTTGGCATGTTCTTTATTTCTGAAGAGACGTTTTAAACGTCGTATTATAGGAGCATACCACATAAACTTGGCAGGAACCTTCTTCCTAGGGGCCTCGCCCTCAACATCGTCAGGGTCGTCTCGTCTGATCTTATACCATAGTGTAGTGCATACCGGGCATGCATCCAAATTCTTGTACTTCTCACCGCGGTAGAGGATGTAGTCATTAATGCAGGCATGTATCTTCTGCACGTCTAATCTTAGAGGGCAGACAACCTTCTTTGCTTGCTATGTGCTGTTGGGCAATGCATTATTTCTTGAAAGCAGATTCTTCATTTTTACCAACAACTTTGAAAATGCGTTGTCAGTCACACCATTCTCTGCCTTCCATTGCAGCAAATCCAGTGTGGTACCTAGCTTTTTGTGGCCATCTTTGCAAGTTGGATACAATAATGTTTTGTGATCCTTTAACATCTGCTCCATCTTCTCCTTCTCCTTTTCAGTTTCACATTCTTCCTATGCATCAGCAATGGCCCGACCAAGATCGTCATCAGCGGGCCCATCTGTTGTCTCTTGATCTTCATCTACCCTCGTTGCAGTATCATCGTATTCAGGATACATGTTATGATAGTTGTCATCATCCTCTTCTTCTTTATTGTCTTCCATCATAACCCCTCTTTCTCCGTACTTGGTCCAACAATTATAGATGGGCATGAAACCGGGCTGAAGCGGGTGGGCGTGAATGGTTTTGGTATTTGAGTAGTCTTTCTTGTTCTGACAGTGAACACATGGACATCACATACAACCATTATGATCATGGTTTTCCTTAGCCACAACGATGAAATTTTGGAGGCCCGTAATGTACTCGGAAGTGCGTCGGTCAATGTATATCCATTGCCGGTTCATCTGCATTATATAATTAATTACGTATATCAAAAATCATTATAGTACATCATGAATTAATAGGGAGATGACCACTTTTACTGTACATCAATGACACATGAAAGGATAAAGTTGCCGACCTCAACCTAGGAGGAAAGAGCAACGAGAAAACTTAATTCGAACTCTCGGGCATTTCACCGAACACCTCTTGTGCATAGGATGAAAACACAAACTAGCACCCTCTCACCCTCTTTGCTAAGCTCCAAAATGAGAGAGAGAGAGAGGTGGGTGGGCTGCGGTGTATTATATATAGACGCACACCCTTTAACACCGGTTCAAGCCACTAACCGGTGTTAAGGGGGGGGGGGGGGTCCTGCGCAACGCGGTGGGGCAGGGCCTTTAACACCGGTTTATGGCTCGAACCAGTGTTAAAGGGGGTGGGCCTTTTTGCTTTCTGTACCACGCTGGTACAGGCAACCCCTTTAACACTGGTTCGTGGGAGAACCGGTGTTAAAGTCCAATTTGGACCTCAACTAAAGGCCTCATTTTCACCAGTGTAGTATTTTGGCCATGCATAGTCGTAGTGAAAATGCTACGACTATAACTGGTTGTTACTACTCCCTCCGTCCCAAAATAGATGTCTCAGATTTTTAAAAATTTGAATAAATCTAGACACTATTTAGTATATAGGTTCATCCAAATTTTGACAAATCTAAGACATCTATTATGGGACGAAGGTAGTATTTGGTTTCGTGTTTCCTATGATAAAATTTGTTTCATGTTTAATGAGAAGAAGAAGAAGAAGAAGAAGAAGAAGAAAAAGAGATGAAAATTGAATGAAAGGGCGAAGGGGAAACCACCGCTCCGCCGGGCCCCTATTTATTGACGGTGGTTGCCTCAGCTCATGCGGCACACATGTCACGTGGCCGTTGAGCGCACCACACAATCGCGCCCCCGATACAAGATCGCGCGTGGTTTATTGAAGAGCCGTTGCAGTTAACAAAAACTGACACGAGGAGACCAAGGGCCATTGCACCCTCGAGGAGCCAAGGGCCGGCTGCCCCTCGTGGGCTTCAGGTCGGCTGGACTAGGCCGGACATGCATCAAGCATTCAGTATCAGGACCCGTCCGGTTGCAATATTGTCCGTCTGGCGCACCACGGTAGATGACAATGTGTCTGGGCCCCACCAGCCGTTATGTTAGCTTGTAGTATTCCCCACCCCAACTTGTATTTAAGGGGGCGTGAAGGCCTCCGGAATGAGGTTGATCTCCCTAGTGGTTCCACTTCCCTTAGTTTCTTCTAGATACAGCTCAAGAAGCCTTTGTACTCTATATTCACCATTGCTATATATATAATGTGTTCTTGCAGGAGTATGGGTTTTACGTCATCACGAGGTGCCCTGAACCTGGATACATCGATGCGTCTGTCTGTCGGTGCATGTTTCTAATCCCACCTACGAAAGCCATCGCTAGTCCTGATTGCTCTCTCTTAAGCCATCCCTGATGGTCCTGTCATGTTCAACACCAGTAAACTGTTTTAAATAGTTTTGGCCTTACAAGATAGCCTTTATTAAAAATGTACACTTAATCATCTCTGTCCCTTTTTCGCCAAGACTTTCCATATCCATATAATAAGGCAGTAATAAATTCGTATGCACTTCCACATTGGTACTAACTAGCTACATAAGATGTGTGCTGAAGCCCTGTCTTTGACAAAACCTGGTTTCTTTGGGGCTGGTAGATTCTCGTGGCTGTTAAGCGCCTTGAGAACATCTGGCATGCTGGGCCGATCTACCGGGAACTCTTGGGTGCAAAGCAGGCCTATCTCCACGCATCTTTCTACCACTTTCTGCTCAGACTCGTCGGTTAACGAAAGATTGAACAGCTCCTTCATCCTTCCAGCTTCACGTGCCTTCCAAGCCTGAGAAAAAACTGAAATTAATTTGCAGCCATCCCAAAATAGCGCTAAAAGATTGTAAAAGGTACAAGGTCACTGTTATATATTTCAATACTTTTATTAGATACGTAACGATAGATTTTATGGAGAAGTAGTTAATGGGTCCTCCTGATCCTTGTTTTATAAAAGGATAATTTTTGAAAAGATTATATACTCTCCATGATTCATAATAAGTGTCGCTGATTTAGTTGAAATTTTAACATCGATGGCCGAGATCCGGTGTCGAATATACTTACCCACCCAATTGGATGCTGGTCATGTACACTTCTTCCCATCCGGCTAATCATAGATAGGAGGAGGACCCCAAAACTGAACACGTCGCATTTCATTGATATAATACCGTCAGCCATATACTCCGGAGCTGTATGTCCCCTAAATGGAAAAGCAGAATTGAACAAAGCTCAAGAATAATAAGGATAATAAAAAACAAAATTGAAGACAGCTCAAGAAGAATAATAAGGTAAGGTAATAAAAGTGCATCTTGCATGTCACGGTAAAGGTAAGAATTGGGATGGAAAGCAATATTACATTGCGCCTACTAGATCTTCTGTCACTTCTTCAAAGATGTCTTGATCAAGTATTTTACATCTTTCAGAGTCACAAATCTTAGGCTTCATCTTAGAATCGAAGACGATATTTTCTAGATTTAGATTCAAGTGGATAACATGGTTTAAGTGTAAATGAGCTACACCTTCTGCTACCCCTTGAATTATCCGTAGCATGGAGGACCAATCGATATGTTGTGACAATCCTGGGAAGTGCAACCAATCATTGTTAGGGCATGTAAAATAATATGATGTCAGTTCTTTTCTTAGAGTTAACACATGATTTTTGTTTAGCTGGAAGAGAAAGAATGAATAAAGAGAACGTTATCTTTACTTAGCTAAAAAATGTTTTTTTTCGAAATTAAGAAGGTTATTTCCGCAAAAAAACGAAGGTTATTTTTTCCATATGTCTTTCCTGAATAACACAATTTTCACTACAACTTGATTAGTGACAATAAGATATAATGCATTGGAAGAATCATATTTATTGCTTTCTCTAGATGGCAGGGAGAGCTCACGGAAGACATATCTTCTCTACAATCGCATATGTGTGTGTTCTGGATTTGTAGATAAAATTATAAGGTGGGATGTGGCGTTTTTTTTTTGGGAACTGGCTTTTGACCCATTATACTAATATAGCAACCACAGATATACACGAGTTTGAACCAAAGAAAATGTTAGGGCACCAGTACCGACATGCTCAAAAGGAAAAAATGAAGACAGAAGAAAATCGATGAAACGATGATGACTCCCTGTTGATGTGCCATCCGACTTTGGCCCAACATGCTCCAAGCACCCTGAAGTGTCGAGTGTCGAGCAACACCTTCATGAAGGGAAGCACCATCAACACAACGTTGCTGCCCGGACCATGGTCCTAAGGTTTCCCGTCGCATTTAGAGTAAAGTGGATATAGAGGATTCTCTCGATGCCCTCCAAGAAGGAATGGTACCACTCGAAGGAAGCACCGCGTTAGGGTCTAACGAGCCGACAGGGATTTCACCCAACCTCTTCCCACAAAAATAACGGGTGCAACGGAGCATCACCGCCCAGCTTCGCTATCCACCAGCATGCGCCACCATGATTTTGAAGTCACCATCACAATCTATTCATGGACACTGGTGCATGGCCTGAACAGCGGAGGCACATGACAACCGAAACGAGTAATAATAGCCTTGCAGCCCGCGGGAGGAACCCATATCAACCGTCGAGGCAGTCGTCAACCGGACAAAGCAGCCAGGAAACACTAGGCCAGACGAGCCTTGTCGGCCAAATGGGCACGTATAGTCCTAGATGCACGGCTGCAATAGGTTGGACACAATGCTGCCATCCCCAATCCTAGCCTAGTCTCCGCCAGCACCTATAGAGAGCTCCGAAGACGCAGTGCTCTAGCCCGCGCAAGCACATATGGGCCCACTCGAGCCCTTCTAAGCCTGAGGTGTCCAGATCTAGGCCGAGACAGCAGCCGACGGTGCTCTCCGTCCATGGTGTCCGCCACGCGAGCACAACACTACCGCCAGCGCCACCCGGTAGCACCATACCGGGGGCTCCCAAAGAGCACCGCTGCCAAGGAGTAGGAGGGTCCTGACCCGTTCTCCATGGTGTGGGGAGAGGCAATCAGCCACCGCCGGCGTCACCCGAGCTTTGTCCCGCGAGCCTGCCGGCGGTGGGGATGGATGGAGGTGGTGGAAGGGGGAGGTGCTGTAGGTGCGGGGCCCGTCTCCCTTGGGCGGGGACAGGGGGAGAGGATTTGTTGTCTCGAAAGAAAAAAATCTATGGAGTTTTTTCTGATCTTCTCACAGTTGTGCGGTTTATGTACTGCTACCATTAAAATCTTTATTGATAGACTTCACTAAAAATTCCAGAGAAAATATACCATATATAATCTCGGATAAGGATCCATTTGGCATGTACTCTTCCACCAACATCTTGTTTTCAGAGCAATATCCAATAGATTGGACTATGTTTTCGTGCCGAAGAAGCCCTGAGACAATAGGAACATACTGCCTCAAGCTTTGTGTCACAGAATCGTCAAATCTTTTTATAGCCACCACGAGTCCATCGGGAAATACACCCTGGAAGTTGTACATAGGCAAGTTATATGGACGAGTTAATTTAAGGAAAATAAAACTATGTTCGAAATGCATGCCATGTATACATGTTTATGTAGCAGCCACAACTATTGCAACACAAGGAATTGTGTTGGCTTGAGTGCTTGGTGAACAATAAGTCCACGTTTTTTTTTTGGAAAAGGAGGGAAGTCCCATTTGCCTTTGCACCGATTGTTGCACACAGCCACAACAGTAAGTCTACGGTAGCATTAGCCAAAAATCCAGAATCATTTTAGTAGAGACTGCTTGAAAGCATCAACACCAGTTTCATCAATAAGGAAATCATTGTGGCAAGTAAAGTTTTATGAGCTCGTGCTAGAATTGGGATGGTCTAAACCAAGTTAAGCTTAAAGAGCAAGGATTATATGGAGAATTGTGAGAGCAATCCTTACATTGTAGTTAAACCAGTAGGTTAGTTTGTACTCCCTCCGTTTTAAAATATAAGATGTTTTAGGTTTGTAAAACAAATGTATCTAGACATCTTTTAGTATTTGGCTCGGAGTGAATCACACACTAAAAAACTTCTAGATAAATTCGTTTTACAAAAACTAAAATATCTTATATTATGGAACGGAAGGAGTAACCACTAATAATACCTATTATTAGGGATATTATAACCGCAACATGTAGGGGCTATCTCAGGCCATTAGAGTTTCCAGCCGTCCGATTAAGCTTCCTACTCAATCCAGTCTGTTTAATATGATGTTGGTTAATGGGCCAAATGTCCCTAAAGGCAGCTACTCTGCTCAACAAATCAGCCATCTCTGATAAGTTAGGCCTAAATGTCATAGTAATTCCCACTGGGCCAGAGAAACATAGTCTAGCCTCTGGTTGCAGAGTAACTACATTATTTCGTTGGGAAAGAAAAGGAGACGATGCTTTATTGGATTGTGGTATTTTTTTCTTGACAATTTGCAATGCTGATGCCAACAAGTACCCCATTCCCTTGACATAACACTTCATCACAAAAGTACACTATTCTTAATTCCCATGCTCTTTTCTCTGCGCTGAATACATGGTTATGATGTAGATAATGCTTACTTAGGTATCATTTCATCTACTTTAGTACCCTATTTAGGAACCGGTGTATTGCATGTATAAGTATACTGGACTGGACTAATCTTGCGTTCTTGGGTCAATTTTTATTATCCAACAGAAAAAACGAACTGATACACATTGTGGGAAGTCATGACTGCGAGCTCAACAGCCCACCAACTGCGGATTTCACATCAACGGTTGATGATTATTATGCCGATGTTTAAGGAGGCGTTAATTTTTCACTTCTTCAAAACAATGATGGCACCTATCATGCACAGCTTGCTGACGACAAGTCATGAAGGTGCCTTCGCTGTTGCTCTACTCATCCCCTTTCAGCTCATAGCCATATATAAATTCTTTGCTCGCCTCACGCTTTCTCCATTCCCCAATCCCATCTGCAACAACAAATCCTCCTAGAGCAATGATTTTGTGGTAGTTTTTTTTTCTTGGCCAGACCAAAGCTGAAAGAACTTAATCGCCTAGAGAAGATTTCTTTTATTTTTCTACCCTGCAAACTACCTCTTTTCCCATTTCGAAAAAAACTACCTCTTTTCACCCGTCATTTGTATTATTTGTGTGTATTCCCCTAAATTTTGAAACAATGCATGTTCTGTTCATCCTGATCTGGTTCAATTTTCTTTGTCAATTATTGAAATCTCTCTTGTTTATTGGATTGTGGTATTTTTTTCTTTGACAATTTGCAATGCTGATGCCAAGATCAGTTGTTTTCTACTTCCATGTACCTTATGTTCTCTTCATAAGTATCCATTCCTAACAATCTATTTAACTAATGAACGGGCGCGGCAACGCGCGCCTACATGATCTAGTAAATATATAAAAGCCTTACGCACTGAGCTATGGTAGAAGTTAGGTTGTCAGGTAACCGACTCACTCTGTTACCGATCATGTATCTAGTAATATAATCACTATGCAATACTATTACTAGGTGCTGCAGCTTTCCAGCACACGTAAAGCTGCATGCCTGTTTACGTACGTGCGGAGGAACACCTTGAAGGTGATCTACCCAGTAATGATGATATAAGTGAAAATTTAGCTTAAACAGAATGAGCAAACCACGCATATCAAGTACCTTGTAGACAGTAGCATGGCCATCTCTTCTGATCACAGTTTCTTCCGAGAAGTTATTTGTAGCGACCTCCAACTCAGAGAAACTGAAAATTGTGAAGCCTGGCAGAACAAAAATGCATGTTATTAGCATGCATAAGTGACTGCTGACCTTGTAAGAGCCAAGTACATGATGAACATAGAAGGCCCATCGTACTATATAATGCATATAATTGAACTGTGTGATGCAGGGGATGCTGTTTGTGATTCTCAATGATATATAGAAGATGTGTTCTTACTTACTTGTTGATAATATGTGAGCAGCCTGGCTTCCTTGACCTTCATCACTATCTATTTCCACAATATAGTTTATCGAATTGGGTTCACGACTATCATCAATATGTGAGCTCTGCCCCACTCCAGCATCCTGAAATGTAGAATAGTAGCCTCACTATACTAGCTAGCTAGGCTTAGATGATTGATTGATGACATGCAGTGCTGTGTACTTATTATGTAAGCAACGGTACCTCATGGGGATTACTAGAATGAACAAGCCTAATGGTGACTTGAACACAGGTGGCGAAGATTCCATCAATCATCCGGTCCGAGATATCTTGGTTTACCCGATGCAACTCTTGGGACAGACTCTTAGCTCTAAAGAGATGGGCAATCAAATTCTTCCGCTGGCACGCCGTGACGAGCTTGAGGGCCTGTCCCAAGGTCTCTTCCAGATCCTCGAGCGTGGCTGCCATTGCCGGGTGCTGCATCACCTCCTCCCTCTTCTCAAGCCAGAGCAGAATAGCATGAAGTCTGCCCACACGCTTCCCGATCTTGTCGCAACGCTCCTTGTTCTGACGAACAGTGTCAATGGCCATCTTGATTTGGAGTGCGATACTGGCAATCTTTGCCACGCTCCTCGTTGCGTCGGCCATCATCATGACCTCTCCCAAAGCTTCTTCTCTTATTGCAAGCCCAAACAGGCCTGAGTAAATATGAAACAGCCGAATAAAAAGTTTAGAAGTAATAAAGATCCTAATAAAAACCGAGCCTTCTCTAGAGATTATGCAAGGAAATGAAATTGGAAAAAACGATCAAATGCCCAGAGCCAAACCAATAATTTGCAAGCGATTCTTGTCCCCACACTTGGTCGTTCCCAGCCCCTTCTTCCAAGAAAATCATCGACAGGAAGCTAACCAACTCAAAGTCTTCTCCCAATAATGATAAGCTGAGTCAACCCTGTATTGCTTTCCCCGGTGGCACGCTTTCACCGCACTTCACGCGCTAACCACCTCATTTTTCGTGCTTTATATTACTACTTAAAAGTCTGCCAGAGCATATATCTTTCAGTTGGAGATAAATAATGTTGTTGATAATCTATAGTACAAGTAGTTGGCGGCAAGAACTTGACGTCCAATAGAGTTTTCCTACCATTATATCATATATATGAAGTTGAAAACCATGAAACTCCTACCCCCTCCATCTCAAGGTTAAGGTATATAACTTTTTTGAAAAGTCAAGCCATGTAAAGTTTGACCAAACTTTTAGAAAAACTATCAAAAACTATTATACTATATAGATACCATGTAAAAATATATTTAATGATGTATGAAAGGATATAGATTACGTATTATAAATATTAATTTTTTTCTCTAAAAACTTGGTCAAGATTTAGTTGGTTTGACTTTTAAAAAAAGTTAGATGCCTTAAGCCTTGTGACGGAGGTAGTATATAATTCCTTAAAAGGGGTTCATTGGTGTCCATAAGGCTTGTCATAATGGAGAGTACTTAGACTAGTAAAAATAAGGACAATAGTAGAGCCGACTGTTGGTTATAAGTCATGTCCATGTTATCTATATTTTTCAAAATGGAGGGTGCGACCTCTGGCCTGCATCGATGAGATGCATACATCATTTATTGCTTTATTATTAAAATGTTTCACAAAGAGCGTACGACCGTACATAACAAAAGCCAGAGCCACCACACAACATATTAGACCCGAGAATGGGTGGAAATCATATCAACAGGGCCTTATGCCAATCCCTCCATCATCTAGTAACCGGGAACATATCGTATACCCTGAGACATCCTCTAAGAGAAACATGAGTACTTATCCGGGCTAGCAGGCTCTCAGCGAGAACCTATGCACTCAACTAGAGAAGCCGTCACCGCCACAACGAATCACAGAGTAATCTTCAGGATAGATATATGCATAAGCTTCACTGTTCCAGCGGTCAACGTCACCACGGCGCCCGAGATTTTTTTTTATCAAAATGAGGACTTGTAAAACGTCTGTACTGGTGGATAACCGATCTGAAGAATGTTCTGCCATCCATGTTGGGTCAAAAGGTTCCTTGTCGTGTCCTCCAGTCATGTAGAAACCTCGACACACAAATCATGAAACTCCACATGTTGTAGAGGCTACTATAAAGAGTGTACCGGTACACGGTAGATAACCTACAATGGAGAAATGTTTCATGTAGCTAATTCCCACTCTAAATAGATAACCTACTATAAAGGAGTTTTATCATTATTTTTTATTATTTCTCCATAGCCACAAAAATTAAATACTCCCTCCATCCCAGGGGTTAGGGCGCTAATTTCTCAGCGGGGTTATTTAGGCATGATCGGCAGATGAAAAAAACCCGAAAAGTTTACTTTATTGCCCCTGTCTGCACGGAAATTAATGCCCCCAAATTTCTCTAGCAGATAGGCTCGATAGATTTGGCCCTCTGCATGCACGGGAGTTAAATTCCCTTATTGCGGCTGCGATGGTAGATTGCCCACTGCATGCACCGGAGTTAATAGGGAGTGTAACTGCCTAGCTGTTTTCTACAACGCGAGGAAACGAGGAAGAGGGGTAAAAACGGGAGTGTAGCTATGCATACGATCTGGCGCCTTATGCCTTGAGTAAAATTCAAAAAACAATTAACGCCCTAAGCCTTGGGATGGAGGGAGTAATGGCAATCGCTCCCACTCTAAATAGAAATATGTACTTGTGATCTATATCATGTAGCTAATTCCCAAGAATATTGGTAATACTATGAGGTAGATCAAGTTTTGAAGCAACTTGGATAAGTGACCATATAGAACGAGCGAAATTGTATTGGAAAAACAATTGTTTGATTGTCTCATCATGATGATAAAATACACATTTCGTAATTCCATGCTAATTCCACCAAACAAGGTTGACTTTAGTAAGGATAACACCGCAATGAAGATACTATGCAAAAAATGATTTTTTTCGAAAAGGAGAGTAAAACCCCGGCCTCTGCATCAGTCGATGCACACAACCTTTTATTATGAATTTAACATATAAAAAATGATAGTTAGAGGTATCTTTATCTTTTAGATTTTCATGCTATTATCAACTGGTATATCTGGCCAGACTACTGCATTGTACATAGAATTAACCGAGAATTTACCATTTTCGTGTAAACCAACGAAATTCATCAGGCCTAGGTGTTGAATGTACTAAGGCCAAGTGATGAAGCAATTCATTCCAAGAAGCCATCCTGGGTCCAAGTAAATCTCTTTGAAACGTCACATTTGGAGAAAAAGACTCCAAAACCATGGCGATTGTAGCACCTTTATGACAAACAACATTATACAAAGAAGGATATGGTTCTCTAAGTGTAGCATTGCCTGGATACTTGTCCTCCAAGAAACGTATTTCTGTTTCATTCTTAATTTAAAAATATCCAAAGCGAAATAAATGTTTCTCACTAGCCATTAGATCATCCCAGGAATGAGAATCACATAGTTTCCAATATACCTAGATACTGCATTCGAGCCAACATATTTTCGTTGAAGGTGAGTTTACCAAATCCATTTTTAGTAAGTAACTTGAATAACCATTTACCATGGAACTTGACCATGAGATCATAAATACCTAGCCCACCCAGGTTTTTGCGACGAGAAACTAAATGCCACTTAGCTAGTCGATATTTCTTTTTTCTCACTATTACCTAGGGAAAAGAATTTGGAACATAAGTAATCCAATTTTTGTAAGACTCCTTTTGGCAGTTCTAATAAGGATAACATATACAGTACCATATTACTTAGTACTGAGGTAGTGACAACCTATCCCCCCGTAAGGATAATGGTTTACCTTTTCAACTGTTTAATTTAACTCTAATGTATCCTCAACGAGTTTCCATTTAGCAAATTTGTATCTCCGATAATGAATCGGCATATATGTAGCCAAATAACTCAACATACACATTAACTTCGGCTTAATCCTCTCCGAAGAAAGAAATTCATTCTTATAAAAATAAATTTTCGAGCCCAAAAGTAGCTCGAACGCTCACAAAATTAACTTCAGATTTATCATTTTTTTTAGTATTGTGTTCATTAAGTGAATTGTATCATCGGCATATTGTACAATATATGATCCATCATCAACCCAGTGAGGAATCACACCTACAATTGGCCCATTAGACCTTACGCGCTCAATCATAATGGCACTTTGCACACTCAATCATATCAGCCACTATATTGTTTCATGAAGAATAACCACCCCATCCAGGATGTTGCAGCCTTGCATGAAAGCAGTCTGAGGACAAAACCACATAGCTGCTGTGTTCTGCCTGATTGTTGCTACTTTGGTAAAAATGGTAAAACTAACAATAAGAAGAAAGATAGGCCAGTATTGTTAGATCCCTTTTGTATCATTAACCTTAGGTAATAAAATGATTTCATCGAAACTCAGGCAAAACAGTTCTAGTTGTCCAACATGCAAAGATTTGCACAAATCTAGAAGGTCCATTTTAATGACATCCCAGAAGTTCCTTTAGAACTTCGCTAGAAAACCATCTAGACTAGTATCTTTGTTGTATTCCATTTAGAAGAAAGCCTTTTTCACTTCCTCCTTAGAGTAAGGGGCCGTGAGTAAGTAGTTGGCGACAAGAACTTGATGTCCAATAGAGTTTTCCTACCATTAATATCATACATATGAAGTTGAAAACCATGAAACTCCTATATAATTCCTCAAAGGGGGTTCATCGGTGTCCATAAGGCTTGTCATAATAGAGAGTAACTTAGACTAGTAAGAGCAAGTACAATAGTAGAGCCGACTGTTGCTTATAAGTCAATGCCCGTGTTATCTATTTCTTTTTCGAAATGGAGGGTACATCCTCCGCCTCTGCATCGATGAGATGAATACGACATTTATTGCTTTATTATTAAAATATTTAATAAAGAACGGACAAAGATCATACATAACAAAACCCGAAGCCACCATGCAACACATACAGACCCAAGAATGGGTGGAAATCATGTCAATAGGGCCTTATGCCAGGAAAACGCCGAAATCCCTCCATCATCTAGTAACTGGGAACATATCGCATACCCTGAGACACCATCTAAGAGAAACTGGAGCGCTTATCTGGGCTAGCAAACTCTTAGCAAGCACTTATGCACTCAGCTAGAGAAGTCGTCACCGCCACAGCACACCGCAGAGTAATCTTTAGGATAGATATCTGCATAATCTTCATTATTCCAGCGGTTGACGTCACCATGATGCCAGAGAATTTTTTATCAAAATTAGGAATTGTAAAACTCCTATGCTGGTGGATAACCGATCTGAAGAATGTTTTGCCATCCATGTTGGGTCAAAAGGTTCCTTGTCGTGTCCTCCAATCGTGTAGAAACCTCCATACACAAATCATGAAACTCCACATGTTATAGAGGCTACCATAAAGGAGTGTACCGGTACACTAGTAGATAACCTGTAATGAAGAAATATTTTTATCATTATTTTTTTTTCTATATAGCCACAACAATCAAATAATGGCAATCGCTACCCCTCTAAATAGAATTATATACTTGTGATCTATATCATGTAGCTAATTTCCAAGAATATTGGTAATACTACAAGGTGGATCATGTTTTGAAGCAACTTGGATGACTGGCCATATAGAACGGGCAAATTGTATTAGAAAAGTAAATATTTGATTGTCTCATCATGATGATAAAATACACATTTCGTACTTCCATTCTAATTCCACCAAACAAGGTTGTCTTTAGTAAGGATAACACCATAACAAAGATACCATGCAAAAAATGATAGTTAGAGGTATCTTTATCTTCTAGATTTTCATGCTATTATCAATTGGTATGTTTGGCCGGACTACTGCATTGTACATAGAATCAATCGACAATTTACCATTTTGATGTACATTCCAACGAAATTCATCAGGCACAGGTGTTGAATGGACTAAGGCCAAGAGATGAACCAAGTCATTCCAAGAAGCCAGTTTGGGTCTAAGTAAATCTCTTCGGAACGTCACATTTGGAGAAAAAGACTCCAAAACCATGGCGATCGTATCACCTTTATGAAAAACAACATCGTAAAAAGAAGGATACGGTTTTCTGAGTGTAGCATTGCCTAGCTACCTGTCCTTCCATAAACATAGTTCTGATACATTCTTAATTTAAAAAGATCCGAAGCAGAAGAAATGTTTCTCAATAACTATTAGATCAGCCCAGGAATGAGAATCACCCAGTTTCCAACATACCTGGGATACAGCATTTGAGCCAACATATTTTTGTTGAAGGTGAGTTTTCCAAATCCCATCTTTAGTAAGTAACTTGAAGAACCATTTACCATCGAAGGCAGAATTCTTGACCACGAAATCATGAATACTTATCCCACCCGAGTCTTTGGGATGACAAACTAAATTCCACTTAGCTAGTCAATATTTATTTTTCTCACTATTACCTAGCCAAAATAATTTGGAACATAAGTAATCCAATCATTGTAAGACTCATTTTGGCATTTCTAAAAAGGATAACATATACAGTACCATATTACTTAGTACTAAGGTAATGAGAACCTATCCCCCCCAAGGATAACGGTTTACCTTTTCAACGGTTTAATCTTAACTCTAATGTATCCTCAACAAGTTTCCATTCAGCATTTTTGAGTCTCTGATAATGAATTGGCATACCCATATATATAATTGGAAACAGTCCATATCTGTAGCCAAATAACGCAACATACACATTAGCCTCGTCTTAAGACTAGAAGAAAAAATCATTCTTATAAAAATAAATTTTCAAGCCCGAAAGTAGCTCGAACGCTCACAAAATTAACTTTCGATTTATCGTTTTTTCGATATTGTGTTCCATCAAGTGAATTGTATCATCTACATATTGTACGATATATAATCCATCATCAACCCTGTGAGGAATCACACCTACAATTGAGCCATCGGACCTTACACGCTCAATCATAATGGCACTTTGCATGCCCAATCATATCGACCACTATATTGAATAGTATCGGTGATAATGAGTCATTTTTAGACCTATTTGTTTGGAAGTATTTGCCAGTATCATTATTAATTTTAGTAGCCACACTACCTCCACGCATAAAACTATGGATTAAAGCATGCCACTCTGCAAAAAAAAATCATTCTGAGAGTGTCTGTTGGAGGAAAGACGTACCACTTGACTTTGTCATATACATTCTCAAAATCGATTTAACTTTTTCCTATGTAATTCGTGTATTGTTTCATGAAAAATAACCACCCCATCTAGGATGTTGTGGCCTTGCATGAAAGCAGTCAGAGAAGGACAAACTACATAGCTACTGTGTTTAACCTGATTGTTGTTACTTTGGTGAAAATTGTAAAACTAACGATAAGAAGAAATATGGGCCAGTATTGTTGGATCCCTTCTGTACCATTGTAACATCCCAGCATTAGAGCTTAGAAATAAGCTGAACACATTTGTGTGCATTGCATTCATGCATAAAAAATCTGAATAATTTTCGCGCTTTTGAACAAAACTTGTCAAAGTGATTGAAGCTTCTCTCAACTTGATGGAATTGAAGTAGATCATCAAGTTGACTGAGATAAGTTTCAATATGACCTTTGCTAAAACCTTATTTTGGGTAAACATGATTTGATCTAAGGGTAGATCAAATGTAATAAAATTAAACCCTAATTCATTACTTAATGGATTATATTTGATCCTTAGGTGATCATATCATAGTATTCATTACAACCACTCATGAATACCAAGTTATAAATATAACTTAAGTAATAGGAATGTAACAACTAAATCTTAAATCTCAACTATTTATACCATGAACATCATAGTATTACAATCTTAACTCTTTAGTGATATTGAGTAGGAAAGAAACCAAGTCAAGATCATCCACCATATATCTTTCTTCACATATCAATCTTCATCATCTCTAATAACCCTATCTTAATATCTGTTGTTCATCAATATTGAGTAATCAACTATTGATTCACCAATTCTTAGATTATTAATTGTTGGTCTATCAACTCATGTTCTTATCATAACATTCACTTTAAATCCTTTAGAGAAGGAAGTAAGAAGAGGTAAATAGTAATGTAGTTTTAGATATCATCTATAGGATAATTGATGGAGTTAACTCACTCCTGAATGGATAGAAGGGTTATTTGAAATAAAGATATATGTGGTAACAAAGAGGATTCCTAGGATGAATAATGAAGATAGTTACCAGGAGTAGTCCTATTGGATCAAGTAGGTATAGTCAATGAATTATATCTCTTAATCCAATAGAGCTAAACAGAAGATAATTATAATACAACTGCAATGTTGTATGGATGGAAGCCTTGATTAGCCAACTGGAAAACTAATGTTGGAGATATGCCCAAGAGGCAATAATAAAGTAGGTTATTATCATATCTTCATACTTATGATAAATGTTTACATACCATGCTATAATTGTATTAACAGGAAACATTAATACTTGTGTGATTTGTAAACATAAAAGAGTCCCTAGTAAAGCCTCTTGTTAAACTAGCTTGTTGGTTAATATATGATCATGGTTTCCTGATCATGAACATAGAGATGTTATTAACAACAGGGTCATATCATTAGGAGAATGATGTGATGGACATACTCCTATAGTTAAGCGTAGCATAAAGATCAAGTCATTTAATATAGTTCATTTGCTATAAGCTTTCCGATACATAGTAACCTAATTCCTTCGACCATGAGATCATGTTAATCACCATCACCGGAAGGATGCTTTGATGACATCAAACACCACACCGTAACTGGGTGGCTATAAAGGTGGCATTGAGTGTTCGGAAAGTATGGGTTGAGGCACATGGATCAAGAGTGGGATTTGTCCATCCATATGACGGATAGATATGCTCTGGGCCCTCTCTGTGGAATGTCATCCAATTAGCTTGCAAGCATGTGACTGGCTCACAAGGGATCACATACCACGGGAACGAGAAAAGAGTACTTATCAGTAACAAGGTTGAACTAGGTATGCAGAGATACCGACGATCATAACCTCAGATAAGTAAACTATCGTGAGACAAAGGGAAATTGGTTGTCTGTAAGTGGTTCATTCGATCGCAAAGTAATCGTAGAAATATGTGGGAGCCATATGAATTTCCAGATTCCTCTATTGGTTATTGTTCGGAGAAGTGTCTCGATCATGTCCGCATAATTCACGAACCGTAGGGAGACACACTTAAGGATTCGACGTTGTTTGAGTAGTTATGGTATGATGAGAAAGAGACCAAATGTTGTTCGGAGTCTCGGATGGGATCCGGGATATCACGAGGAGATCCGGAATGGTCCGTAGAATAAGATTCATATAAGGAAAGTCCCGTTTCGGAGTTCGGGAATGATTTCGGTGTTTTCATCGGGAATGTTCTAGAAGGTTCCGGAATGTCCGGCACTCCGGAGGGGAAGGGGTACATGAATGTGTCATTGCAAGTTGGAATGATTGCATCATGTACTAAGTGTCATCGCTGTTCCAAATAAAGGATTAATTCAAATCCTAGTTTGAAAAGTCAAATAGCTAAATTGAAAAGTCAAACGGCTAAATTTGGAAAGAGGAAAAGAGGAGGAAGGTGAAACCGAGTTGGGGAGGGAGTCCCTCCTCCCCAAGCCGGCGCACCACCCAAGCCGAGTTGGGGAGGGACTCCACTCCCTCCCCTTGGCCGCCGGCCCCTCCACCTATATAAGGAGGGGCATGGCTCCCTCCTAGCACACACAAGTACCTCTCCTCAAACCCTAGCAGCTGCTGCCCACCATAGCCGCCGCCGCCCCCTAGGGTTTTTGCCCTAGCCGCCGGCTCTAGCATCTCCTCCTTGGTGTGTCTAAAACCTAGATCGCCGAGGAGCTCTTTCATACTCCACCATACTCGCTCCGGCTTAAGGCGAAGCCCTGCGAGATCTCCCCTCTACTTCCGGTACCACGCCGTCGTGCTGCTGGAATCGCGAGGAGAGTGCTACAACCTCCGCTGCCTTCTAGAACAAGGGAGAGGAAGGTCTTCGTCGAGTACCGAACGTGTGACCGACTGCGGAAGCGCTGCCGGAACGCAGCGCCGGAAGGATCGTCTACGCGATCTTGAGATCGGCAAGTGTACGACTACATCACCCACGAGAATCTGCTCTCGTTAACCGCTTTGGAATCTTCGAGGGTGAGTTCCTCTATCGACTCGTTGCTACAATCTAGTAGATAGATCTTGGCTTGTTTGTGTGCATGCGGTAGAATTTTTTTGTTTTCCATGCTACGAACCCCTACAGTGGTATCAGAGCCGTGTCTATATGTAGATCTGTTGCACGAGTAGAACACAATGGTCATTGTGGGCGTTGATGCTTTTATTGTCGATTGCTTCTTGTGTACTTTGCATCTTGCGGTATGTTGGGATGAAGCGGCCCGGGCTAACCTTACATGACATCGTTCATGAGACTTGCTCCACGCTTGACATGCAACTTGTATTGCATAAGTGGCTTTGCGGGTACCTGTTTCTCCCAACATAGTTAAGATTCAATTTACAACGGGTGATTGACAATACTAGTATCAATGTTGTGGTTCTTGTTCGTAAGTTAGAACGACACTTATTGAAAGCCCCAAACCACGTAAAACATGCAAAGAAAATTAGAGGCGTCTAACTTTGTTTTGCAGGGGTGTGCTGTGATGTGATATGGCCATGATTGTGATTATATATGATGTATGCAATGTTCCTTATTGTAAGTTGGCAACCGGCAGGAGCCATATGGTTGTCTTTAATTTCTGTTAAGACTCGCGTGTCTATTCAAAGTAGTTGTAATAGTTAAAGCTGGTGGACGACAACCATGGAGCTGCGTCATTGACCTTGATGCAATGCCGGTGATGATGGAGATCATGTTCGTGCTTGAAGATGGAGATCGGAAGCACAAAGAAGAAAGGCCATATCATATCACATATTATGAATTGCATGTGATGTTAATCCTTTTATGCATCTTGTATTGCTTAGTTCACGACGGTAGCATTATAAGATGATCCCTCAAGCACACAATTTCAAGTTTTAAAGTGTTCATCCTTAGTAAGCACCGTTGCTAAAACTCGTTGTTTCGAAGCACCACGTGATGATCGGGTGTGTTAGATTCTGCGGTGTATACAACGTGAGCAAGCCAGATTTGCTCATGCAGAAGCTAAGGTTTGATCTTGACGAGCCTAGCATGTACAGACATGGTCTCGGAACATGGATCACCGAAAGGTAAAGCATGAGTCATATAGTAGATATGATGAACATGTTGATTGTTCGCCATTGAAGCTACATCAACTCTCGTGATGATCGGTTTTGATGTGGTGGATTTGGTTCGTGTGATCACTAAAACAATGTGAGGGATATTGTTTTGAGTGGGAGTTCAACAGCAATATAATTAAAAGTTGAACACTATTTATCATAAATTAAATCAAAGTGAATTGCATAGTTGTTGTAGTCATTGGTATCCGTTTACCACCTTGCGCTTAGTTATAATTGAGATGATAGAACTATAGAATTCTGGTTAGTTACTTTACGAACTGGTATCGTATTGTTTTGAAGTGTTAATCTAAAGTTTAAAAGTCCCATTGCAAACTTTCAGTAAGTTTTGATTACTCCA
Organism: Avena sativa; assembly: GCA_916181665.1. Taxonomy (NCBI): domain Eukaryota; kingdom Viridiplantae; phylum Streptophyta; class Magnoliopsida; order Poales; family Poaceae; genus Avena; species Avena sativa. The sequence continues at coordinate 23,749,734 of OV702300.1, read as the reverse complement.
TGAAGTTTAATAGTTGGTATTAAATCAAGAGTAACAATTCCAATGTTAGTATATAAGTATCATGTTTGTCTCCATGATTCTTGATATTCAAAGGATTGTCTTAATATCAAGGTTATCTAGGATCTGAAAGAGTTGTTTCAGAAACCATGATGTGTGGAAGATATTGTGATATCTGAAACGAAGTTTTGGTTGCAACATGATAGAGTATAATATGGCAAAAGTCATGTTCTCATATTTGATGAGAATTTGCAAAAGGTTGGAGACACTAGTTGTCCTAATCCTCCAAAAGGTTTTGGAGAGCAACATTATACTCGCGTTTCACCGTTACAAGCTAAAAGTAGCTTGATCATGGATAAATCCATGATGAGGGTGAATATTTGATGTAGGTAAAATGTTTACTACACTAAGAGATTACTAAAGAAAGGAATTTGAAAGAACACCAAACATTTGATGATGGTAATCTACTTCAAAGTGCAAGTCCAAAGACATTGGTATTTAACTATACACGCTTTGGACTATGTGTCATATGTATGACTCCACTATTGATGTTGGTAGATTCTTTCAAACAGAAAAGGAAATAATGAAAGAGAATCTCATAAGTATGTGGCAGAAAAGAAAAGACTAGAATTGTTCAGCTTAAGTATATAGATGATATATGTGTTATGGCTTTATTCTTTGCTTATTAAACAATGTGGTTCCTAAGTATTTGATACTGAATTTGTTGGTGTGAATCGTCATACGAAACAACACAATTCATGAACTACAATGGCCTAAGTAACTAGCAAAAGAATATGTGATGATGTTCATCGAGAACAAAATAAAGGGTTATTGTGTTGCTCGTTAAACATCAAAGCTTGCCTTCAAGATTTGGTTTATCAGGTATTATGAGAGCAAAAGGGTTGTTCAAATAATTGCCGTAATCTATAAAAGATGGATGATTCACAAACCTCGTTAGAGAAATCACATCCATAAAACTAGTGCTAAAAATGTCGAAAGACAAATTGATTGAAAGATCACTTAGGAAGTGACATCGCCGTTTAAATTATATTGGAAAGAAAACATGAAGAAACTCCATGTGCATGGAATTTTTGAGTCTTTTGATTTTGATCACATGACGCTTGTGAAAAATTTCCTAGAGATAATTAAAACTTCGTTCTTAGGCCAAAAGGGAACGAGTGACTAGCTTATTGGAACTTGTACATATTGTTGTATGAAGTCCATTATGTGTAGTCAAGAGCGATGGATTTCAACTTTATATGCTTTCTCCAAGAATTTAAGTGAATATATGAATATTTACTTAATAAGGATGAAGTATGAAACATTTGAAAAGTTCAAAGACTTTCAAGATGAAGTGCAAGATCATTGTAACAAGAATATAAATAGTTTATGATAAGATCATAAAGGAAGATATTTTGAGTTACAAGTTTAGCATAATACCTAAGATTTAAGGAATCGTTCCGTAGATTTACATGTCCCGAAATACCATAAGAGTATGGAGCATTCGAGATATGTAATTAGACCTTGTTTGACATGGTAAGGTCGAAGGTGTAATTCATAAAACTGCCATTATATTTTAAAGATTAAAAGCTTTAGTGACTACCTTTTTTTTCCACTGAAAAGAGCTCCATCATAATCCGTTGAAATGACACCATATGTTATGGTTTGGGATAAAACCCAAGTTGTCCTTTCTTAAAACATTGGTATGCTTTGCATAAGAAAGATGTTTGCAACCAAAGTCGGATGAACCTGTCTTTGTATGATTATTTCGAATATCTGTTAAGTATTCCTCCATAACACCAGAGACAAAAGTGTTTGTCGCTTAGAACGTCAAGTTTCTTTGGGAAGGAATTTTTCGTGAAAAGTAAAGTGGGAGGACAATAGAACTTTGATAAGGTTAAAAGAACCTTAGCTATATGTGCAGAGTTGCGCAGCGCCGGAAAGTGTTCCGGAGACAGCAACAATGCTCATGGCTCACGTACCTCAAAGGTTGTGGTCACGGAGATCTAAGTTCCTATTGAAACAAGTAGGTCGGGTAAACAATCAAATACCAAGATTTGAGAGTTAAATCATTATTTGACAATAATGATCCGACTACATGCAAAGAAGCGATGATGGGCCCTGACTCCGTCTAATGGCTTGAAGCCATAAAATCCGTGATAGTTTCATACACGAAAAATCAAGTTTTGAACTTGAAGGACCCTCGAGAAAGGTGTAAGACCTTACAGTCGTGTTTGGATCTATAAAGAAATAGACATGGATGTTTTACATCTATGAAATAGTCGACATGTTGGGAAAAAGTCCACAACAATGTTCAATGGTTGACTATGATAAGATTTGATCTTTCATAGTGATATTTAGTCTAGACGGATTAGTGTAGCAACCACTACATATAATTTTGTTATATGGTAGTTGAATAACAAAACAAGTTCTTCTAATAGAATTGTTACCTAGGACATGTGAGTAACATGGTCCATAGGGGTTTTGTTAAATCAAAGGATGCTAAAAGCATATGCAAACTTCAATGGTTGAAGTAAGCATCGCGGAGTTGGAATCTTCACTATGATGAAAATGTTAAAAGAGTTTAAATTCATCAGAGATGATGAAGATGCTTGCATTTGCAAGAAATTAAGTGGGAGCGCTAAGACATATTTGTAATACATTATGTGGAGGACATATTGTTGATTGGAAAAGATGTATCTTTTATTAACACATATTAAGAATTTCATCCTGATGAAAGACTTAGGCAAAACCCAAATATTTGGCATCAATAGACGCTAATATGGTTGTGCCAGAAGTACACAGGGTAAGTGAAACAAAGATTCAAGTATAGATTGATACTTGATGTATGAGATTTTTTTTTCCATACAATCCCCCAGAAAGAGGGATCGGGTTCCACTATCATCAGATAACGGAACAACAACCACACACAAATGTCATGATACTGACCCACCTAGGGGGTCAAAACGGCAGAAGAAGTTCACCTTACAAACCAACCAAAATAAACAGAAAGAAGGGAAGGTGGAGACGCAAGAACACCGCCCGCAGGCTAGTGAGAAACTATTCCAAAACAGAACAACCCCAAAGGAGCACAAGTACTGAGAGCCACACCAGCGCCAAACATCTTTATATTTTTGCCAATCCCTCAAAAGCTTGTTATCTCCCAGTTCTCCTTCTTTTCTCCCTCCCTCTTTCCAGCTCCGGAGCCTCACGACCACGATCTCCAGGGATTGCAGGTAGACCCAAGAAAGGAACAGGGGCCACATCCTTAGCCGCCGCATCAGCCAACGCATTCTGCTAAAGGGTGTCTGCCCCAGCATGCAGCACCACACGGATCATACTCTTTGATGTATGAGATCACAAAGAGTATTTATATCAATCATACTATGATATGTACAAATCCAGATATGTCCTATGCTCTAAATGTTATGAGCATATACCAGAATGATTCATAAGATGATCATTGGACAATAGTAAGGATATTCTTATGATCTTTTGGAAGAACTAAGAGTATATTATTTGTAGAAGTGATAAATAGATGGTTAGTTCATTGTAAAAGTACTACATTGATACTAGTTTTGTCACAAAATACAAATTAAGTTTATCTCAATCTAAACTAAGGGTGGCACAATATAATGGAAAGTAAGTTCCACAATGGATTTGGATGAGTTCCAAAGTTAAGATATTGTGACAGATACTACAACAAAAGGCTAAGTATATGACTGCTACTATAGCAGCTAAAGAGGGCATTTGTGTCAAGTAGTTTGTTATCAAACTAGGTGTAGTTCACAGCGGGATAATACTATGAAGATATATTGTGCGACAATATTATCAACATGTTTTAACCCTAAAGAACTAAAGGTCTCACCAAAGGACCAAATTTATACAAAGCCATCTCATTAGAAAATGAGTGATGCGGAGAGACGCAAAGACATGCAATTACACACGGATCTGGAAGTGTCAGATCCGGAGATCAGTTGACCACTAGCAAACGTGTACTTGCAACACCGGAAAGCCATAGGTGTTGAATACACAAAGGTTTGAAACTAGATTATTGACTCTAGTGCAAGTGGGAGACTGTTGGAGATATGCCCAAGAGGCAATAATAAAGTAGGTTATTATCATATCTTCATACTTATGATAAATGTTTACATACCATGCTATAATTGTATTAACAGGAAACATTAATACTTGTGTGATTTGTAAACATAAAAGAGTCCCTAGTAAAGCCTCTTGTTAAACTAGCTTGTTGGTTAATATATGATCATGGTTTCCTGATCATGAACATAGAGATGTTATTAACAATAGGGTCATATCATTAGGAGAATGATGTGATGGACATACTCCTATAGTAAGCGTAGCATAAAGATCAAGTCATTTAATATAGTTCATTTGCTATAAGCTTTCTGATACATAGTAACCTAATTCCTTCGACCATGAGATCATGTTAATCACCATCACCGGAAGGATGCTTTGATGACATCAAACACCACACCGTAACTGGGTGGCTATAAAGGTGGCATTGAGTGTTCGGAAAGTGTCGGTTGAGACACATGGATCAAGAGTGGGATTTGTCCTTCCATATGACGGATAGATATACTCTGGGCCCTCTCGGTGGAATGTCATCCAATTAGCTTGCAAGCATGTGACTGGCTCACAAGGGATCACATACCACGGGAACGAGAAAATAGTACTTATCAGTAATGAGGTTGAACTAGGTATGCAGAGATACCGACGATCATAACCTCGGATAAGTAAACTATCGTGAGACAAAGGGAAATTGGTATTGTATGTAAGTGGTTCATTCGATCGCAAAGTAATCGTAGAAATATGTGGGAGCCATATGAATTTCCAGATTCCTCTATTGGTTATTGTTCGGAGAAGTGTCTCGATCATGTCCGCATAATTCACGAACCGTAGGGAGACACACTTAAGGATTCGACGTTGTTTGAGTAGTTATGGTATGATGAGAAAGAGACCGAATGTTGTTCGGAGTCTCGGATGGGATCCGGGATATCACGAGGAGATCCGGAATGGTCCGGAGAATAAGATTCATATAAGGAAAGTCCCGTTTCGGAGTTCGGGAATGATTCCGGTGTTTTCATCGGGAATGTTCTAGAAGGTTCCGGAATGTCCGACACTCCGGAGGGGAAGGGGTACATGAATGTGTCATTGCAAGTTGGAATGATTGCATCATGTACTAAGTGTCATCGCTGTTCCAAATAAAGGATTAATTCAAATCCTAGTTTGAAAAGTCAAATAGCTAAATTGAAAAGTCAAACGGCTAAATTTGGAAAGAGGAAAAGAGGAGGAAGGTGAAACCGAGTTGGGGAGGGAGTCCCTCCTCCCCAAGCCGGCGCACCACCCAAGCCGAGTTGGGGAGGGACTCCACTCCCTCCCCTTGGCCGCCGGCCCCTCCACCTATATAAGGAGGGGCAGGGCTCCCTCCTAGCACACACAAGTACCTCTCCTCAAACCCTAGCAGCTGCTGCCCACCATAGCCGCCGCCGCCCCCTAGGGTTTTTGCCCTAGCCGCCGACTTGGGGTGCCCCAAACCCTAGCCGCCGGATCTAACATCTCCTCCTTGGTGTGTCTAAAACCTAGATCGCCGAGGAGCTCTTTCATACTCCACCATACTCACTCCGGCTTAAGGAGAAGCCCTGCGAGATCTCCCCTCTACTTCCGGTACCACGCCGTCGTGCTGCTGGAATCGCGAGGAGAGTGCTACAACCTCCGCTGCCTGCTGGAACAAGGGAGAGGAAGGTCTTCGTCGAGTACCGAACGTGTGACCGACTGCGGAAGCGCTGCCGGAACGCAGTGCCGGAAGGATCGTCTACGCGATCTTGAGATCGGCAAGTGTACGACTACATCACCCACGAGAATCTGCTCTCGTTAACCGCTTTGGAATCTTCGAGGGTGAGTTCCTCTATCGACTCGTTGCTACAATCTAGTAGATAGATCTTGGCTTGTTTGTGTGCATGCGGTAGAATTTTTTTGTTTTCCATGCTACGAACCCCTACAACTAAACCATAAGGGATCAAAGTATTATAATGATCATGCCTTATTCACCAATATTGAATGCTTATATCATGTATAAGTGGCATTGGTGGATAAAACATGATTAAACCCTAGTATAGATATGTTATTCTAGATTAGCCATGATAGGTCACATTAATTTAATGTGAGGTTGGAGTATTAGTTACTGGAGTTAAGTAGAGACAATATAGTATGATCAAGATGATGCTAGAGTAACATTGGATTATAGAAGTAGTAGTTTCCTCTTGGAAAATGCTAACACTTGAGGTGAAGTAAATTTTGATATATACAGCTACTGGAGTAATATTAGTAATGGAGGATTAAGGAAGTGTATGAATGGAGTTAGAAGTAACCACTTGTTGGATTGGAGATTATTAGTAGTAGAATAGTTTGATATAACCAAGTATGTATATGAGAAGTTTATGAAAAGCTTAGTGGCAAGCTCATTAGATTTATAAATAGATTTAGAAGATTAAAAGGTGGATAAGAGTATTCTTGTGAAGTAAAGCTCATCATGTTAACACATGATGATAGACAGGAGAAGTAGTATATCTAGGAAAGGAATTCCTTAATCAGAAATACAGATTTGTGAATTATGGAAGATAGGAATTATTGGTAAACACTAAACCCTAAATCTATAACCCAGCTTAAAATCCATTTCATCTGAGTGATTTATCATCCTATTTCCACAATGTCTTATAGGAATAATTTCCTATAGCAAATCACTCAAATATGTCTTTGACACTTTCAAACCTTTAAATCATGTGTAGCACATAATTGGAAATTACTATAAACCGTTATGCCTAATATTATATCCATATATTAAATCACACTTAAGCAAGTAGTGAATAACTAGTTCCAGGAAAACAATTATGCATATTCAAAATAAGAAGGGTGGTTAGAATTCACCTGTTATTAGATTTTGAATAATAGAATTCACCATATAAAGATTTCCTTAATATTATGAGTTAATGAGAATAAAATCTCATTAGTTAATAGTAAGGTATTCTATAATAAGTTTCTTTATATTAGATCAATTAAATTCATATCAAAAGCCCTCACAAATAATAATAGGAAAAATATATATATAAAGAAAATGAAGAAAATATAAACATATATAATAAAAGTTCACAAATTGATTCATAATAACTTTATTGTTGCTGCAAGTATTCAACAAATAAATTCCATAAAGAAAAGTTCAAATCAAATATTAAAATACAAATTTAGAAAAAAACCTAAAACCCTAATTCTTATTTATTCCATTCAATAAATAATTTTTGATATAATTGTGAGCATTGAAAAATATCAACATGATTAGAGTAATCAATCAGTATAGTTATCTCTGGAATATGTAAAATATTATACAAAATTTATGGTGTTTAAAAAACCTTGAAGAAATTTGAATTGAAAACAAATTATTAAAAACATAAAAGATAAAAGGAAAAGAGTAAACGAGCAGCAGCAGCCCACATCCATTCTTTTCTATCTCTATCTACCGCCCAGTAGCAGCACCTTTCCTCCTACACTCACTTCATGTCAGCCCAACAGCAGCCCGCATGGCCCAACTCCGGCCCATACCTCTTCCCGTCTCTTTCTTTTCTTCTTCCTCGCGTCCGACAGCAAGCAGCTGCGTGGTGGATCTCTCGCCGTTGATCTTCCCGGCACTAAGATCCTTGCCCCGCGCCTAGGATCTGGGGTTAAGAACGCCGACGCTGTCCTCTCTCTCCCCATACCAATCTCTCTCGATCTCATTTCCCCTAGCATTTTTTCCCTCCTGTCGAAAACCTAACCTGACATGGCTCAATCTAGAGCTCGCTTCCGGCATCCCCTCGCCATTCTGAGGCCACCACGGAGACCGCGACGCTCGACTTAGTCATTTGCCCCATAGCGCGCTGGTCGGGGAGATCCCTAGCTGCAGGATTTAGGTCGTCTTCCCCGACACCGAAGCCGTCGCTGAAGTCAATAACCACCGTCTCCAGCTGCACCTCGCCTCTACGACCGCTCCTCTGCATTCCGGGTGAGCTACTGAACACGCCGCCACCTTCCTTTGCTTTGCTCGCTTCCTGTACCGAGCCACTGTCGTGCGTCGCCGTGCACAGCCGCTAGGCGCCGTCGTGCTCCACTCGCCGGTGACCATTTCATGGCGGCGCCACCACATCTAGGCTCCTCGCGTTGTCCTCATTCCAACCAACACAACTGCAGCCGCGCGCGCATACGGGATCGCTCGATCGATCATCGATCTGAGAAGGATCCGGCGGGATAACGTCATGCTTGCGTTGAGTCAGTTCGTTTTGACCAGTCTTTGCCCATGTGGCATGTGACATGGCTCCTGGACCATGTGTCATCCCTTGTGAGTAAGAGCTATTCTGGTAACAAATGTATTTCGCTAGATCCAAATATATGACGTGGCCACTAGCCCACTGGTCAGTGACTAGGGTTAGCTGTGTGTGCGTTGTAAAAAGTTCTGTGTCTGTTTAGTAAATTGGTAAAACAATATTAATCAAATATAAATATTCCAGAAATTTAAATAAAGTAATTAAACCTTGTTTAAGTAATAACTTTTGTTTTGTAATTCAGAAAAATGTATGTAATATATGAAAATTTGTAGAAAAATAAAATGTATAACTCAAAACTATTATCAAACATTATTATGATAACAATTGAAATAATTGTTATTTAATGAAGAATTTATAAGTAATAAAACTTTAAAAAATTCATCTTTTAATATTGGTTAATTTTAAAAATATAAATAAAATACCAAAAATCTAAGAAAAGTAAGAACTATAATTCAAAACTATAATCATACATTATTATTTCACGTAATTAAATATTTGTTATTTATTAAGTGTTTATAAAGTAATAAACATTGTAAAAATCACATCTTATTATTTATAAATCATAAAAATCAATATAATATACCAAAATAATCACAAAAATAATACCTACATATTAAAAATATAATATCCTACTTTTGAGTTAAATAAAAATTCAAACACTTTAACAACTTGAATTTAAAACCATTTCCTTAATTGATAATTCATATAAGGGTAAATAAAATTTGTTAATATTTCTAAAATTGCCAATTTATGTCTAATACATAGTGTTAATCTTAAATATTGATAATAGGAAGTCAAAATGATTTGACACACTTTAAATACAATTTTATTAAATTATCTCTCAATCATTAATGTAAATTATTTTATAAAAGAATCCTTATCCATTATAAAATCTCCAAGAATAATTTTGTAGTGAAATAAAACTTATTCCTTTACTTCAACCACAAGTTATAAAAATACCAAAACACTGTATTGAATTCATAAGTAGTAAATAATATTGTTTACTTATTCACAAACCATAACCACACCCTTATAGGGAGATAAATGCCTTTATACATTCATAATGTAAAGAAACCACTACCAAATAAAAGTATAACCATTCTTAAATAACTTTAAGGAAACATTAGGAAGTGAACAAAATACAAATATCATAAGCATTACAATCTAAGTGCATCTATGTTTTTAAAGTTAACTTTAGTTCACAAGACTTTAAATATTATGCTAAAGACTTTGTTATGTGTTTTATAGTTAACTTTGGTCTGTTATAATTAAGTTATAAAGCATCTTAATACCAAACCAACCAAGTTGAAAAAACAAGATAAATAAGTCTCAAATACTAATGATGTCATTATTCAAATAAAGCAATTCTTTCGTACTCAAAGACTATAACTTGAAAGAACAACTAATAAGGTTAACTTAAAGTTTAAATAATTTTTCTTAGCTAAGTAAGATTTTCTTCAAAAGTTATTCTTTTAAGAAACATTATAAAGGAAGACATAAGAATTTTTATGAAAGCTCTAAATGATGAACAAACCTTATATACATAGTCTACAGATACATCTACCACTTGAGTATTCCATTAATTGTGTGTGCTTGATTATACTTACATGTTGTTTCGCACACACTCACAAGCCTTAATAAGAAGCACATGTGTGAAACTTAATCTAAAAGGGAAACACATTCCAAGGAAACCCTTTCCAGTATCCAAACCCTAGAAGAACGTTACCCCTGGGATTCGAGTTTATCAACTTGCATTACATTACTTATGCATAAAAGCATCTTGCTTCTTTAAACATCAGTCCTTACCAGAGCAATGATGCGGATTTCAGATATTGGATCTTATATTGTCTCGAAGACTGTGAGTGCATAATCTTGCAATCACAAAAGGCAAGTTCACACTTGCTCATGTCCTTTGTTTATTTTCTGTAAAGTATTTTGCAAATCCAGTGTTCTCATCACCTGCATTTGAAAAAGGTTAGAAAACACTATTTTTGATAATAATGTGAACTATTGGTTACTGATCCAGGGTGATCAGCTAATCTATTAAATCTGGCGGTTGGAATACCAATGTTTAGGACTATATCACCTAGGATTTAACAACCAATGTCGTCAGTGATTCTTGCTCCGTATATTACGCGTTGACCATGAGATTTGGAATGGGACAGAGAAGTTAGATGTATCTTCTTCCTCTCGCATGTAGCCGGATGTGCAGGTCATGGCTGTTATCACTCGTAGCGTGCATATTAATTGGTAATTCGTAGAGGATATGCAGCATATGGGTGGGAAACCTCAATGTCCCATGATAGTTCTGACATCTAACGGCCTGTACAAACCATTTCCATAATTCAATATGTGGTCATGGTGTACACCAAGGAGGCATGCGAGGTCATGAAGGGGGGCAGTGATTGGCTTGGATCTTAGGTTGGGCCTCAAACCATGGAAGTTTGAACGAGAACATACTCACGGCCGTGCAACAAAGCTTAAGATCTCTCATGGATAAAGTGATGCACCTCTGCAGAGTGTAAGAATTGTAACTTGTTACTCCCTGTTCAGGAAAGGAGCTACGAACGCGGCGGGAAAGGAACTCCATGAAAGTTCTGGTAAACCTGTGAAGGCTGATGGACATAGCTTTTCAGAATAAAAGCAACCTTTGAAGAATGTTTACGAAAACTTGCATTGCCTACGACCTATGGTCTGTGGCTATAGAGATAGTGCATCAAACACTCCTTTTCTAGTGAACTTGCTGAGTACGCTCGTACTCAAAGTATCTTTTTAACCCTTGCTAGATTCTGAAGCAATTAATGTAGGGGGTCGTAGCATGGAAAAGAAAAAATTCTACCGCATGCACACAAACAAGCCAAGATCTATCTACTAGATTGTAGCAACGAGTCGATAGAGGAACTCACCCTCAAAGATTCCAAAGCGGTTAACGAGAGCAGATTCTCATGGGTGATGTAGTCGTACACTTACCGATCTCAAGATCGCGTAGACGATCCTTCCGGCGCTACGTTCCGGTAGCGCTTCCGCAGTCGGTCACACGTTCGGTACTCGATGAAGACCTTCCTCTCCCTTGTTCCAGCAGGCAGCGGAGGTTGTAGCACTCTCCTCGTGATTCCGGCAGCACGACGGCATGGTGTCGGAAGTAGAGGGGAGATCTCGCAGGGCTTCGCCTTAAGCCGGAGCGAGTATGGTCGAGTATGAGAGAGGCCTTGGAGATCTACGGTTTAGAGGGAACCAAGGGGAGGGTGTGGCCGGCGGCTAGGGCTTAGGGAAGCCCCAACTCGGTGACTTGGGAGGAGCCCTAGACAGCGGTGGCAGCAACACTTGGAGGTGGTGGCTCCGGCGACTTGGAGCTAGGGTTTAAGGTGTGAGGGGTAGGGGGCGCCCTACCCCTCCTTATATAGGTGGAGGGTGGCGGTTTGGGAGGAGGGAGTCCTCCTCCAACTCCTCCTCCTTGGACGGCGGGTGGAGGGAGTAGGACTTCCATCCTAGGTAGGTTTCCTACTCTCCCTCCACCAAGCAAACTTCAGATTTGACTTTTTCAAATTGGCGTTTGACTTTCAAACTTGGATTTGATTTCTCTCATCATATTGCCCAGACAAGTGACCTAGTACATGATGCAACCATTCCACATTGTCATGACACATCCATGTACCCTTCCCCTCCGGAGTGCCGAGCCTTCCAGACCCTTCTAGAACATTCCTGGTGAAAACACCGAAATCATTTCCAAACTCCGAAACAGGACTTTCCTTATATGAATCTTATTATCCGGACCATTCCGGATCTCCTCGTGATATCTCGGATCCCATCCGAGACTCTGAACAACATTCGGTCTCTTACTCATCATTCCATAACTACACAACAACATCGAATCCTTAAGTGTGTCTCCCTACGGTTCGTGAATTATGCGGACATGACCGAGACACTTATCCGATCAATAACCAATAGAGGAATCTGGAAATTCATATGGCTCCCACATATTTCTACGATTACTTTGCGATCGAATGAACCACTTACATACGATACCAATTTCCCTTTGTCTCATGATAGTTTACTTATCCGAGGTTTTGATCGTCGGTATCTCTACATACCTAGTTCAACCTCGTTACTGATAAGTACTCTTTTCTCGTTCCCGTGATATGTGATCCCTTGTGAGCCAGTCACATGCTTGCAAGCTAATTGGATGACATTCCACCGAGAGGGCCCAGAGCATATCTATCCGTCATATGGATGGACAAATCCCACTCTTGATCCATGTGCCTCAACCCATACTTTCTGAACACTCAATGCCACCTTTATAACCACCCAGTTACGGTGTGGTGTTTGATGTCATCAAAGCATCCTTCTGGTGATGGTGATTAGCATGATCTCATGGTCGAAGGAATTAGGTTACTATGTATCAGAAAGCATATAGCAAATGAACTATATTAATTGACTTGATCTTTATGATATGCTTAACTATAGGAGTATGTCCATCATATCATTCTCCTAATGATATGACCCTGTTGTTAATAACATCTCTATGTTCATGATCAGGAAACCATGATCATATATTAACCAACAAGCTAGTTTAACAAGAGACTTTACTAGGGACGATTTTATGTTTACAAATCACACAAGTATTAATGTTTTCGTTTAATATAATTATAGCATGGTATGTAAACATTTATCATAAGCATGAAGATATGATAATAACCACTTTATTATTGCCTCTTGTGCATATCTCCAACAATTAAGACGACGTCTACATCAAGTCATGCTCCGGGAATCATCATCAAAAGCTAAAGCTCTTCAATGAAGTCAAGAAAGTCAACATATACACCAACTCAGGTGAAGACGAAGTTACTGATTAGATAGGAATATAATCTATAGCCATAGAACCTATTTATGTAGCGTATTGCAATAGCAGCAATGCCAGACCACTGATTAAAATACTAGTCATAATAGTATGATAGTCTTGAGTTGTTTATTTCTGATTCTTCTTTGTAAGAAGTTTTTTCTCTCTCCTTAACCTAGAGTGTTCTCTGGATCTTGTTTAAAGAGTTGAGTTGTAACCTATAGTCATGTCTTGGACCTGTTGTGTTTCTGTTGTACCACTCTGAAGAATGTAATACTAGTGAACGGTGGTTTATTGGTGTTATGTCCACGACTATAGTGTACTACATCATGCAGTGGTATGCTGGGTCACCGCAATCATTAACCTTAGGTAATAAAATAATCTCATCGAAATTCAGGAAAAATAGTTCTAGTTGTCCAACATGCAAAGATCTGAACAAATCTAGAAGGTCCATTTTAATGACATCCCAAAAGTTCTTTTAGAACTTCGGTAGAAAACCATCTAGACTACGATCTTTGTTGTATTCCATTTAGAAGTAAGCCTTTTTCACTTTCTCCTTAGAGTAAGGGGTCGTGAGTAAGTTGTTTCTCTCATCAGAAACTTGGGGTATATCGTCTATTTGGGACATATCCATTGAGGAGTTACCTTCTTCAGTATTTCCGGACAAACATTTGTAGTAATTTGTAATAGACAACTTTAGTCGCTCATGGTCCTCAACTGTTCCCGCATCCTACACTAGACAGTGAATAAGTTTCTTCCTATGCCTATCATTGGTAACACTGAAATATCTCGTATTCAAATTCTTGTACTCCCTCCGACCCATATTAGTTGACTCAAATTTGTTTAAATTTGGATGAATCTAGACACTATTTAGCATATAGGTTCATCCAAATTTTGACAAATCCAAGTCAACTAATATGGGCCGGAGGGAGTATTTGAATCTTCTATTTTTTGCAACAACAACAAAATTTTAAAAAAATGTGATTGTTTTTGTAACGAAAGTGGTACCACCATTTGGTACATTTGATTTACAAAGTGTTGGTTTTATGCTATTAACTAATAATATGGATGGCCGAGTCCCAGAGATATTTTTTTGAGAGAATTTATTTTACTCCATCAAAGAAGCCATCGTGGTCAACCATCCAAGTTCCAATTGTTTTTTTTCGAAATGGGGAGCTAAGCCCCGGCCTCTGCATCAATAGATGCACACATCCTTTTAATTGCATCGTTCAAAAAAGTATCACATATGTTCCTTTTTTGCATCGTCCAAGTTCCAATTGTGGAAGGCTTGTTTTACCCTTGATATGTTCCTTTTTCCTTGAAATAGAGCATAAGGGACTCATATTCGTGTTGATCTTGTTCATCCACTCCCTACCAAGTGAGATAGGATCACTTCCTAATCTACTAGACAATGTAACTACCATTTGATCAATAGTCACCATTTTTTGATAAAAATAATATATTAATACCAAGCAGATATCAAGTACACCTAGTGAAGGCCAGACCTAAAGTTTTCACCTCGAACATGGAGACCTGGTGTCCCAAAAACACCACTAAAAATAAAGTACTCCTGCGTGGCCACTCCCCCTTACCGAGCCTGCTGCAAAAACCGATTGTCTGCCTCAGTCTTTACCAAATTCAAAACCTTGCCTCCATCTTAAAAACTCGAACTCGACATGATTCAGCAAGATTCATTGGGCGTGACCATCTTGATATTCTCCATCATTGTCAGCATCACTGGAATCGCAGCAAGATCAATAATCACGATGATGACATTTATAATATAAAAGGTTCCATAACTCGTCAAGGCAATAAGCCAAATGCATGCGGAGCTGCATTTGGTCATTACAAACTGAAGCCACAATGCATTTATTTAAATTACATGCCACAATACTGGTTGTTTATCAATATACTCAAATTTGCATATTAATTCCAAGAGACGAGGCAGAGTCTTGGACACCGCGGCAGCAGGAGCCAGGAGGGGCGATAGCATGCTGGATTTGTTGATTTACGTGCCCAGTGGAACTTTCAGATAATCGAGCTGGAACAACCCATCTTCTCCAAGTGAAGCTTTGCCAACGATAGTGCTGTCGGTCATACGCCTGATGAAACAAGAAGCACGGGCGAACCCGATACAGTAGTCGAGTTCAGTAAGCTGGCTTGCTGACACAAAGTTATTGGCGAGGCCTGGGACGAAGAAAACGTCGGGGAGGACCACCGAACTAGTGATCACGGAGCCGCGGCCGCAGACCTGCATTGGCTCCTCATCGCCAGCCTGAACGAAGAGGTCATGTTCAGGTGTGAAGTTGGAGAGGAGGTCAAGGTTTCCTGTCGCGTGGTGGGGAGCGGCAGATGCGACCAGCCAAGTAGCTGCAGTGTTGTCTTCTTCCACTATGACATGATGATGGTCGGCGGAATCAGGAGTACTGGCCATATATAGAAGCAACAACAGCATGAACGTTATCCGTTTTCCGTAAATGAAACCATGCATGTGTCAGATGGTGCGGACTCAAAATTTGTTTGGTTCAAGGAAGTCGTGAATTCAAACTTTTAAAAACTAAACAGATTGATGAAGACGTATTTAAAGGGGAAAAAGTGGTACCTCAGCTGATTTTCCGGTTCAGTCTCACGGATCTGTCGCTGAACATCCGTATGTGTTGGGCAAATGGCTGGGTTGTTATTGAAGTGCTGGTAAAGATGCAGATATTCTTCTGGAGCACACACGGTCAGATCGCATCTAGCCTCTGATGTCATGCTGCCCATTTCAACAGCAGAAGGTATTGTGTGGCTATCTGATGAGAGCATATCATTATGTTGTTTAAGTACTGGTAATAAAGATGCTTCATTGCTTCTGCCATTACTTTCCACCCTACTGTCTTCAGGCGTTGCAGCCTTAAGTAAGTTTGATCGACACTTTGCAGGAGACCAGCCAGCTTCATACATTTTTGGCGAGGTAGAAGAACTTGATTTCTTAAACATGTCAATGATGGTTTGGGGCACCATAGATTTTGCGATTTGAAATTTCCCCCAATACAGCTCAGCAAAAAGTAGCATTTGCACGAGTGGGTGGTGTGCACTAACAGGAAAAGTTTCAGTTAATGCATGCAAAGCTACTCAATAAGTCCATAGTTATTAGCTGAAAAGGATAAGAGGGAGTCGAGAAAGAAATACCGTGTATACTTCCGCACATGTATAGTATCAGAACCAATCTTAATGTCAGTCCCTCCCTTGGCTGAAGTTGTCACGGAGAATGTGAGCTTTCCAGATTCTGGAATAACGTCCCTTTGAGATAACCGCATGTTCTTTTCGCTAGAGGATAACCGAAAAGGAGAAAAGGTATAATAATGCTATAGCGAAAAGGGAGAAACTCAATCATGGCCAATACCAAGAATAACAGAGCAACATATGAAAAACGAAACGGATCAGATGGCAAAAGTTTCATGTTGTGGAAAGTCATAGGCCACTATTGCGGTTAACTAACAACCATCTCCCGTATGTATTGCTTTGTACTTTCATATTACACTTTACAGGATTGTCTTCAAATAAGAACGAGTCGATATGAAATTGACGGTCTAAGTTTAGGGAATAAGGGAAGAAATCATACCAAATGGCATTGAAAACATCTCTGAGCGACGTCAAATGGTTGTAGATGAGACCATAAGGGACAATCATGCTGGAACTAAAACCATCATAGCTGTAGAAAGGCACCAATTCCATAAGCATCTTATCCAAAAGGCAACAAAAATAAGAGCATAGCTCCGGCAAGATTTCATGTTCTAAAATACACTAAATACAATAGAGCAAAATAATGATCAAAATTGGTTCGACTGTCACACGAGAATTCCACTCTGGATGTCTGCAGAGAGCAACGGTTTCCCCCTTTTGTAACTTTATAACTAGAATGTTCAGGTATCTATGTACAACAGCTTTTATACTCTCATCGATCTAACAGTGCCGAATAGAAAATTGTACAATAAATATAGGGAGCAAAGAAGATAGCATACCACCCAGCAAACGACGATCCCAAAGTCGAACGGCGAAACGGAACATGAATTGCAACTGGTGCTGTTTCTTTCATGGGTCTGTTGTGAGGGCAGAGAGGCTGAGGGTTGAGAGAAAGCAAGGAAGACCAAGGGAGCGAGGAAGGATGGCAGAAAAGCAGGGAAGAAGAAGCACCGTTGACTAGACTCGGCCGTCGCGGCAATTAGAAAATTCCTGTATTTTTACGATATTGCCCCTCCTGTTTCTTTATTACGATCTGGTTGGTGGCCTTCATGCTTCTTACACATCGGACCTTTCTCTCAAGAAATTTCATACCTAGCTTCTAACTGATTAGACGCTCATACTTTCGTGCACCCACGCCTGTCTCCAATGATAGGATAAATTTTACTTAAAACTATTAAGCCCGTTTTAAAGTATAGGACATTTTAGATATATTAATGTGACTGCGTAAGGACCAGAAATAAGTGAACGTATATACTCTCTCCTTTCTCCGACTCATATTAGTTGACTTAAATTTATCTAGATATAAATATATCTAGTCAAATTTTGGTACTCTCTCCATCCAGAAATAACTGATTTGGTTTATCCAAATTCGAATGTATTTAGACGCATTTTAGTGTGTATAGATACATTCGAAACTTAAGTCAGTTATTTCTACACAGGAGTACTAGATACATCCGTATTTAGACAAATTTGAGTTAACTAATAGGTGTAGAAAGAATTACATACGTTTTAGAAAAAAGTTAAAAACATCTTATAATTTGAAATTTGTAATCGCAAAATAAAAATCTAACACTTATAATCATAAAATAATAAACTGTTGTTTAATCTCCCTCGGTCAAAAGATGGAATAACCAGTTTTTTTAACGGGATGGAATAATCAGTTGGAGACAACTTGTAAGGTGTACTTAGGGACAACCAGGATTGACCAATACTCTTTCTTGTACCATAGCAAACCAGGAGATGAGCTCTGGGCACCCAGTTAACATAGACAATACCCTATAGCATCTCTAGCAGATGCGACATACTTGATCAAAAACGTAAAATTCCGATTGTTTATCGATTTTAGGCTATTCCATACCTGAGCACGTACGCGTGGCTACCGAATATTGGCCCGCGCCGTCTGATGACTACAAGTGCACAGATTAATTGTAGCTATTTTCGGAGTAAAGATATCGAACACAAGGAGAGCTATTGGTAAATGTCTTAATGCCCTTTATCATTATCTACCAAAGAATACTTGTAAGTTGCCTTTGATCTCAAGTAAAGAGTGTTTGGAAGGTTTTTGGTTGTGCGCAGAAAAGTAATTAAAGCAATTAAAAGAAAGCAAGTAGTAAGTTCCTATAAGAGCGTGGTGGAATGCAATAGGGCTAAAACGTTCTCGTGGATGTATGATACTCTTCTAGCATGGTGTTGTCATTATTACTAATTTAAGATAACATACTTCTTGTGTCATGAAATGTGTGGAGAGAGCTCCATAATAAGATGTTCACTACAAGGCTTGTAGAAAACCACTTTGTTGAGCCAAGAGTGAGGTCACCTCTAAATAACCACTGCGATGCGTGAGAGCAGTCACCCAGACAGACCACTACAATTAAGGGTTTTCCTGTGAATATCGTAATTAACTTAGGGAAGTCTATCTTTATTCCTCCTTTGACCACGTAGTTCACGAGCCGGCACCAATCTGTCACGGGGCCATTCCAGGTACGATCCTAAAGCACGTCCAAAGGATTTCTCCCTCCCTTTAGTCCCAAGGGCAAATGGTATGTGGTAAACTTTCACATACCATGTAAAAAGAGAAAGATCAAACACAAATCATAAATCAATCATAGACCGACAAGTCATATGGACACAAGAATAGATCATCTTTATTACAAATTCATAATAGTGCTAGGGTTTCTTCATCTCCCCAAGAACAAAGGAGCTACTCACACATGGAAGCAATCAACAACATCATCATAATCAAATGGATGAATGAAACAATTGAAATAGATCTAGTTCAAACTACAATTAAATTTGGAATTACAATATAATCTGATGGATGAAAGATGGGGGTAATAGTGGTGATGTTGATGCAGTGGTTGATGATGAAGGGGATGATGTGTTGTCCTCCAATGATCCGTGTATCAACAGGGATTTGTCCCTAGCCAAGTTCCTCCTTTAGATCTCTTTCTGATGTAATTTTTCGTGGTTTTTGGTGGCTGTGAAAGTCGGATCCTCCTGCTGTCTTCGCCAGGAGAAAGTATTTGACTAGGCGAACCTGATGGCACCTGGTACGGGCGGGCTCCGCCCATACCACAGGTCTTTATGGGTACTGATTGACTCTCCTCGCTTTGTATTTCCCTAGGTGCGAAAGTAAATCCACAAAATGACTTTTATCACTTAAAAATATCATATTATAGTATAATATGATAGCTTTAATTGATATGTTCATAATAAACTTAGTGATTCAGGATCCTATTGAAATAAAGACAAAATATGTGCGTGAACGCAGTGAAATACAAAGATCTCTACTCTATTTATGCAAAAAACAGAAGGTAAATATGCTTCAATTTTGGACTCATCAATGATCAACACCAAAACTCCATTGTTGTGAGATTTATCATAATGTAAACTAGATTATTGTCTCTAGTGCAAGTGGGAGACTGAAGGGAATATGCTCGAGAGGCAATAATAAAGTTGGTATTATCGTATTCCAAGTATATGATAGATGTTTATTTTAATGCTATAATTGTATTAAAAGGAAACATTAATACCTATGTGTTTAATAAAAAAATAAAGTGTTCCTAGTTATGTATCTCATATAAACTAGCTCATTGATTAACATGATGATCAAGGTTTCCTGATCATAGATATTGTATGTTGTTGATAACGAGGTCACATCATTGGTGGAATGATGTGATAAACATTCATACGAAGTATAGTAATACGATCAAAGTCATTATGCTTAAATTGCTATAACATCATTACACGTAACTTTAGTCCTTAGACCATGAGATCATGCCAATCACTAACATATGAAGAGTAGCTTGATAACATCAAACGTCACACGGTAACAGGGTGACTATAAAGGTGGGTTCAGATACTCCGATAATGTTATGTAGAGGCTCATGGATCAAGAGTAGGATTTGTCCATCCAAATGATGAAGAGATATACTTTGGACCCTCTCGGTGATATCACATTGATATCACTAGAATGTTATATCATGGGAACAAGAAAAGAGTACATGTCGGTAACGAGATAAAACTAGGTATGGAGATACCGATGATCGAATCTCGGACATGTAAAATATCGCGAGACAAAAGGTTTTAGTTGCAATTGATGTCTACACACACTTCTATTCTTGTATATAGTGCTGGGCCTCCAAGTGTAGAGGTTTGTAGAACAATAGCAAGTTTTTCTTAAATGTATTACCCAAGGTTTATCGAACTCAGGGAGGAAGTGGTCAAAGGTATCCCTCTCAAGAAACCCTTCAATCAAGATACAAGAAGTCTCTTGTGTCCCCAACACACCCAATACACTTGTCAGGTGTATAGGTGCACTAGTTCGGCGAAGAGATAGTAAAATACAAGTAGTATGGATGATTATAAGACAACGGTGCCAGAAAAGAGCTTGACGGGGAGGAAAAGACTAAAGGCAATCTAAAATAAAGATGGAAGCAAACAAACATGTAGCAGGCCTAGTTGTAAGCGGTGTTTCAATGCTTAGAAACAAGGCCTAGGGATCATACTTTCACTAGTGGACACTCTTATATAAATATCTTCCCTTCATTATGCTACTCTGAACTACTCTCCGGTTGGATAACTCTAATCCATGGTAGGGCTATAAAAGCACTCCTTAAAGTTCGCATTCTCCATCTAGATAACCCCACACTGTCACCTTGAGTGCTAGATGGTTCCAACAAACACCACAATTTCTGTAGGGTTTCGTAGCATGGAAAACAGAAAATTTCTATCGCATACAAACAAACAAGCCAAGATCTATCTACTAGATTGTAGCAACGAGTCGATGGAATAACTTACCATCGAAGATTCCAAAGTGTTTAACGAGAGCGGATTCTCGTGGGTGATGTAGTCGTACTCTTCCCGATCTCAAGATCGCGTAGACGATCCTTCCGGCGATGCGTTCCGGCAGCGCTCCCGCAGTCGGTCACACGTTTGGTACTCGACGAAGACCTTCCTCTCCCTTGTTCCAGCAGGCAGCGGAGGTTGTAGCACTCTCCTCAAGATTCCGGCAGCACAACGGCGTGGTACCGGAAGTAGAGGGGAGATCCCGCAGGGCTTCGCCTTAAGCCGGAGCGAGTATGGTGGAGTATGAGAGAGCTCCTCGGCGATCTAGGGTTTAGACACACCAAGGAGGAGGGGCTAGAGCCGGCAACTAGGGTTCCGGGGACCCCCAAGTCGGCGGCTAGAGCAAAACCCTAGGTGGTGGCGGCGGCTATGGAGGGCTGCAGCTTTCTAGGGTTTGAGGTGAGGGACTTGTGTGTGTAGAGGAGGGAGCCCTGCCCCTCCTTATATAGGTGGAGGGGCCGGCGCGCCAGGGGAGGGAGGGGAGTCCCTTCCCAACTCGGCTTGGAGGAGGCGCCGCCGGTTGGAGGAGGGATTCCCTCCCCAACTCGGTTTCCCTCTCCTTCCTCTTTCCCTCTTTCCAATTTTAGTCGTTTGACTTTTCAAACTTGCTATTTGACTTTTCAATTTAGGATTCAATTTAATCCTTTATTTGGAACAGCGAAAACACTTAGTACATGATGCAATCATTCCAATATGCAATGACACATTCATGTACCCCTTCCCCTCCGGAGTGCCGGACATTCCGGAACCTTCTAGAACATTCCCGATGAAAACACAAGAATCATTCCCGAACTCCGAAACGGGACTTTCCTTATATGAATCTTATTCTCCGGACCATTCCGGATCACCTCGTGATATCCCTGATACCATCCGAGACTCCGAACAACATTCGGTCTCTTTCTCATACTACCATAACTACTCAAACAACGTCGAATCCTTAAGTGTGTCTCCCTACGGTTCGTGAATTATGCAGACATGATCGAGACACTTCTCCGAACAATAACCAATAGAGGAATATGGAAATTCATATGGATCACGATAGTTTACTTATCCGAGGTTATGATCGTCGGTATCTCTGCATACCTAGTTCAACCTCGTTACCGATAAGTACTATTTTCTCGTTCCCGTGATATGTGATCCCTTGTGAGCCAGTCACATGCTTGCAAGATAATTGGATGACATTCCACTGAGAGGGCCCAGAGTATATCTATCCGTCATATGGATGGACAAATCCCACTCTTGATCCATGTGTCTCAACCAATACTTTACGAACACTCAATGCCACCTTTATAGCCACCCAGTTACGGTGTGGTGTTTGATGTTATCAAAGCATCCATCCGGTAAAGGTGATATGCATGATCTCATGGTCGAAGGAATTAGGTTACTATGTATCAGAAAGCATATAGCAATTGAACTATTGAAATGACTTGATCTTTATGCTACGCTTATCTATAGGAGTATGTCCACCATATCATTCTCCTAACGATATGATCTTGTTGTTGATAACATCTCAATGTTCATGATAGGGAAACCACAATCATTTATCAACCAACAAGCTAGTGAAGTATAGAGGCTATACTAGGGACTTCAAATTAAGTTTACAAATCACACAAGTATCAATGTTTCCTTGTTAATACTATTATAGCATGAATGTAAACATTTATCATAAACACAAAGATATAATAATAACTACATTTATTATTGCCTCTAGGGCATATCTCCAATAGTCTCCCACTTGCACTAGAGTCATCTAATCTAGATTACATGGTAATATACCGAACACCCATGGCAGTTTGGTGTTGGTCATGTTTTGCCCTCGGGAGAGGTTTAGTCAACGGATCCGCCACATTCAGATCTGTGTGTACTTTGCAAATCTTTATATCCCCATCTTGGATATGTTCTCGAATAGCGTGAAAACGTAGCTTGATGTGCTTCAGCTTCTTGTGTGACCTTGGTTCTTGCGCATTGGCTATGGCACCCATGTTATCACAGTAGATAGACATTGGGTCCAGCGCACTAGGAACCACACCCAGCTCTGTAATGAACTCTTTCATCCATATCGCTTCTTGTGAAGCCTCCGAAGCAGCCATGTATTCCGATTCAGTTGAAGATCTCGCCACAACGCTTTGCTTTGCACTCCTCCAGCTAACTGATGCACCATTCAAAATAAATATGTATCCGGATTGTGATTTAGAATCATCTGGATCGGTGTTCCAACTAGCATCGGTATAACCATTAACAATGAGCTGTTCATCACCTCCATAAGAAAGAACCATATCCTTAGTTCTTCTCAAGTACTTAAGGATGTTTTTGACCGCTGTCCAATGATCCACTCCTGGATCACTTTGATATCTGCTAGTTAAACTAACAGCATATGCAATGTCGGGTCTAGTACATAGCATGGCATACATTAGAGATCCTATGGCTGAGGCATAGGGAGCCTTACTCATCCTTTCTCTATCTTCTGCCGATGTCAGACTTTGAGTTTTACTCAAGGTCGTATTGGGCAACATGGGCAAGAACCCTTTCTTGCTTTCTTCTATTCCAAACCTCTTTAGAACTTTGTCCAAATATGTACTCTGTGATAATGATATTTGGCGTTTCGATCTATCTCTATAAATCTTTATGCCTAATATGTAAGCTGCTTCGCCAAGATCCTTCATTGAAAAACTATTATTCAAATATTCTTTGACACTATTAAGAAGGTCTACATCATTCCCAATCAACAATATGTCATCCACATATAGTATTAGGAATGCTACAGAGCTCCCACTCACTTTCTTGTAAATACAAGCTTCTCCATAAGTTTGTATAAAACCAAAACTTTTGATTAGCTTATCAAAACGTTGATTCCAACTTCGGGATGCTTGCTTCAATCCATAGATGGACCGTTGAAGTTTGCATACCTTGTTAGCATCTTTAGGATCGACAAAACCTTTGGGTTGCATCATATACAACTCTTCATCAATGTCTCCATTGAGGAATGCTGTTTTGACATCCATCTGCCATATCTCATAATCATAATATGCAGCGATTGCTAACATAATCCTCACAGACTTTAGCTTCGCTACTGGTGAGAAAGTCTCATCGTAGTCAACTCCTTGAATTTGTCGAAACCCTTTTGCGACAAGTCGAGCTTTATAGACAGTAACATTACCATCAGCATCTGTTTTCTTCTTGAAAATCCATTTGTTCTCGATAGCCTTCCGGCCATCCGGTAAGTCCACCAAAGTCCATACTTGGTTTTCGTACATGGATCCAATCTCGGATTTCATGGCTTCTTGCCATTTATTGGAATCTGGGCTCATCATTGCTTCCTCATATGTCTCGGGGTCATCGGTGTTGTCCACCAACATGACATTCATAACGGAATCATACCAATCTGGAGTGGTACAAGTTCTCGTTGACCTCCGAGGCTCTGTAGCAACTTCAACCGAAGTTTCATGATCACCATCATTAGCTCCCTCTCAAATTGGTGCAGGCACCACAGGAACTTCTTCCGGTGTTGCGCTACTCGCAATTTCGAGTGAAGGTTCGACAACCTCGTCGAGTTCTACTTTCCTTCCAGTCACTTCTTTCGAGAGAAATTCCTTCTCTAGAAAGGATCCATTCTTGGCAACGAAGATTTTGCCTTCGGATCTATGATAGAAGGTATACCCAATAGTTTCCTTCGGGTATCCTATGAAGACGCATTTTTCCGCTTTGGGTTCAAGCTTGTCCGGCTGTAACTTCTTTACATAGGCTTCGCATCCCCAAACTTTAAGGAACGACAATTTAGGTTTCTTCCCAAACCATAATTCATACGGTGTCGTTTCAACGGATTTAGATGGTGCCCTATTTAAAGTGAATGCGGCTGTTTCTAATGCATAACCCCAAAATGATAGCGGTAAATCTGTAAGTGACATCATAGAACGAACCATCTCTAAGAGAGTTCGATTACGACGTTCGGACACACCATTACGCTGTGGTGTTCCCGGAGGTGTCAATTGTGAAAGTATTCCGCATTTCTTCAAATGCTCGCCAAACTCGTAACTTAGATATTCACCTCCACGATCAGAACGTAGAAATTTAATCTTCTTGTTATGTTGATTCTCTACCTCACTTTGAAACTCCTTAAACTTCTCGAAAGTTTCGGACTTATGTTTCATGAAATAGATATACCCATATCTACTCAAGTCATCCGTGAAGGTAAGAACATAACGATAACCACCGCGCGATGCTACACTCATTGGACCACACACATCGGTATGTATGATTTCCAATAAGTCCTTAGCTCGCTCCATCATACCAGAAAATGGAGTCTTAGTCATTTTTCCCATCCGACATGCTTCGCATCTTTCAAGTGATTCAAAATCAAGTGATTCAAGAAGTCCATCGGAATGGAGTTTCTTCATACGTTTCACTCCAATGTGACCAAGACGACAGTGCCACATATAGGTCGAATTATCGCTTGATTTCAAACGTTTAGCCTCAATGTTGTTGATATGTGTATTCCCACTATCGAGATTTAATAAGAATAGACCATCTATCAAAGGTGCATGTGCATAAAACATATTACTCATATAAATCGAACAACCATTATTCTCGGACTTAAACAAGTAACCGTCTCGCAATAAACAAGATCCCGATATAATGTTCATGCTCAACGCAGGCACCAAATAACAATTATTTAAGTATAAAACTAATCCCGATGGTAGATGAAGGGGTAGCGTGCCGACTGCGATCACATCAACCTTTGATCCATTTCCCACGCGCATCGTCACCTCGTTCTTCGCTAGCTTCCGTTTATTCTGCAGCACCTGTTTCAAGTTACAAATATGAGAAACCGAACCAGTATCAAATACCCAGGCACTACTACGAGTACTAGTGAGATACACATCAATAACATGTATATCAGATATACCTTTCTTCTTGATGTTGCCGTTCTTCAAATCCGCCAAGTACTTTGGGCAATTCCGCTTCTAGTGACCTTCTCCCTTGCAGTAAAAGCACTCAGTATCAGGCTTAGGTCCAGCCTTGGTCTTCTTCGCCGGCGTGGTAACTTTCTTACCACCCGTCTTGAAGTGTCCCTTTTGCTTAGACTTGCCTTTCTTGAATTTGGTGGTCTTATTGACCAACAACACTTGGTGCTCTTTCTTGATATCCACTTCTGTAGATTTCAACATGGCAAAGAGTTCTGGCAACGTCTTGTTCATGTTCTGCATGTTTTAGTTCATCACAAAGTTCTTGTAACTTGGTGGTAGTGATTGGAGGACATGGTAAATCCCCAAAGCATTAGGAATCACTATACCTAATCTTTGAAGTTTGCTTGCGTGCCCAGACATCTTAAGCACATGCTCACTGACGGAGCTGCCTTCTTCCATCTTGCAGTTAAAGAACTTTTCAGAAGCCTCATAGCTTTCAATTGCCGCATGAGTCTCAAAAATCAATTTGAGATCCTCGACAATATCATATGGGTCTGAATCTTCAAACCTTTTCTGAAGCTCCGATTCCAAACCATACAAGATAGCACACTGAACTATGGAGTACTGATTCTTCCGAGCGAGGTAAACATTCTTTACTTCATCGGAAGCATCATCTGCAGGTGGGTCACCCAGCGGTGCATCCAGCACATAGGTCAAATTACCAGCTGTGAGGACAATCCTCAAATTGCGGAACCAATCCGCGAAGTTGCTTCCATTGTTTTTCAACTTTTCTTTCTCTAGGAACGCATTAAAATTGATGGTAGGGGCTGCCATTGATCTACAACATATTTGCAATAGTTTAGACTAAGTTTATGACAAATTGAGTTCAAATTAATTAATAAAGTTAATCTAGTTGAACTCCCACTCAAACCAATATCCCTCACATTGTTTTAGTGATCACACGAACCAAATCCACCACATCAACACCGATCATCACGAGAGTTGATATAGTTTCAATGGCGAACAATCGTCATGTTCATCATATCTTCTATATGATTCATGCTTTACCTTTCGGTGATCCGTGTTCCGAGACCATGTCTGTACATGCTAGGCTCGTCAAGATCAAACCTTAGTTTCCGCATGAGCAAATCTGGCTTGCTCACGTTGTATACACTTGCAGAATCTAACACACCCGATCATCATGTGGTGCTTCGAAACAACAAGCTTTAGCAACGGTGCTAACTAAGGGTGAACACTTTATGACTTGAAATTCATGTGCATGAGGGATCATCTTATAATGCTACCGTCGTCTACTAAGCAATACAAGATGCATAAAGGATTAACATCACATGCAATTCAAAATATGTGATATGATATGGCCTTTCTTCTTTGTGCTTCCGATCTCCATCTTCTAGCACGAACATGATCTTCATCATCACCGGCATTGCATCAAGGTCAATGACGCCTCTCCATGGTTGTCGTCCACCGGCTTCAACTATTACAACTACTTTGAATAGACACGCGGGTCTTAACATAAATTAAAGACAACCATATGGCTTCTGCCGGTTGCCAACTTACAATAAGGAACATTGCATACATCAAATATAATCACAATCATGGCCATATCACATCACTGCACACCCCTGCAAAACAAAGTTAGACGCCTCTACTTTCTTTGCATGTTTTACGTGGTTTGGGGCTTTCTATAAGTGTCGTTCTAACTTACGAACATGAACCACAACATTGACACAAGTATTGTTAATCACCCGTTGTGAATTGGATCTTTACTATGCTAGGAGAAACAGGCACCCGCAAAGCCACTTATGCAATACAAGTTGCATGTCAAGCGTGGAGCAAGTCTCATGAACGATGTCATGTAAGGTTAGCCCGGGCCGCTTCATCCCAACATACCGCCAGATGCAAAGTACACAAGAAGCAATCGACAATAAAAGTATCAATGCCCACAATGACCATTGTGTTCTACTCGTGCAACAGATCTACATGTAGACACGGCTCTGATACCACTGTAGGGTTTCGTAGCATGGAAAACAAAAAATTTCTATCGCATACAAACAAACAAGCCAAGATCTATCTACTAGATTGTAGCAACGAGTCGATGGAATAACTTACCCTCGAAGATTCCAAAGTGTTTAACGAGAGCGGATTCTCGTGGGTGATGTAGTCGTACTCTTCCCGATCTCAAGATCGCGTAGACGATCCTTCCGGCGCTGCGTTCCGGCAGCGCTCCCGCAGTCGGTCACACGTTCGGTACTCGACGAAGACCTTCCTCTCCCTTGTTCCAGCAGGCAGCGGAGGTTGTAGCACTCTCCTCAAGATTCCGGCAGCACAACGGCGTGGTACCGGAAGTAGAGGGGAGATCCCGCAGGGCTTCGCCTTAAGCCGGAGCGAGTATGGTGGAGTATGAGAGAGCTCCTCGGCGATCTAGGGTTTAGACACACCAAGGAGGAGGGGCTAGAGCCGGCAACTAGGGTTCCGGGGACCCCCAAGTCGGCGGCTAGAGCAAAACCCTAGGTGGTGGCGGCGGCTATGGAGGGCTGCAGCTTTCTAGGGTTTGAGGTGAGGGACTTGTGTGTGTAGAGGAGGGAGCCCTGCTCCACCTATATATAGGTGGAGGGGCCGGCGCGCCAGGGGAGGGAGGGGAGTCCCTCCCCAACTCGGCTTGGAGGAGGCGCCGCCGGTTGGAGGAGGGATTCCCTCCCCAACTCGGTTTCCCTCTCCTTCCTCTTTCCCTCTTTCCAATTTTAGCCGTTTGACTTTTCAACTTGCTATTTGACTTTTCAATTTAGGATTCAATTTAATCCTTTATTTGGAACAGCGAAAACACTTAGTACATGATGCAATCATTCCAATATGCAATGACACATTCATGTACCCCTTCCCCTCCGGAGTGCCGGACATTCCGGAACCTTCTAGAACATTCCCGATGAAAACACCGGAATCATTCCCGAACTCCGAAATGGGACTTTCCTTATATGAATCTTATTCTCCGGACCATTCCGGATCACCTCGTGATATCCCGGATCCCATCCGAGACTCCGAACAACATTCGGTCTCTTTCTCATACTACCATAACTACTCAAACAACGTCGAATCCTTAAGTGTGTCTCCCTACGGTTCGTGAATTATGCAGACATGATCGAGACACTTCTCCGAACAATAACCAATAGAGGAATCTGGAAATTCATATGGCTCCCACATATTTCTACGATTACTTTGCGATCGAATGAACCACTTACATACGATACCAATTTTCCTTTGTCTCACGATATTTTACTTATCCGAGGTTATGATCGTCGGTATCTCTGCATACCTAGTTGAACCTCGTTACCGATAAGTACTCTTTTCTCGTTCCCGTGATATGTGATCCCTTGTGAGCCAGTCACATGCTTGCAAGCTAATTGGATGACATTCCACCGAGAGGGCACAGAGTATATCTATCCGTCATATGGATGGACAAATCCCACTCTTGATCCATGTGTCTCAACCAATACTTTCCGAACACTCAATGCCACCTTTATAGCCACCCAGTTACGGTGTGGTGTTTGATGTCATCAAAGCATCCATCCGGTAAAGGTGATATGCATGATCTCATGGTCGAAGGAATTAGGTTACTATGTATTAGAAAGCATATAGCAATTGAACTATTGAAATGACTTGATCTTTATGCTACGCTTATCTATAGGAGTATGTCCACCATATCATTCTCCTAACGATATGATCTTGTTGTTGATAACATCTCAATGTTCATGATAGGGAAACCACAATCATTTATCAACCAACAAGCTAGTGAAGTATAGAGGCTATACTAGGGACTTCAAATTAAGTTTACAAATCACACAAGTATCAATGTTTCCTTGTTAATACTATTATAGCATGAATGTAAACATTTATCATAAACACAAAGATATAATAATAACTACATTTATTATTGCCTCTAGGGCATATCTCCAACAATTTCCTAGAGACATCCAACTTAAATTATACTCATGATAAGTATTTCTGTAATCTTTAGCCTAAGTGCCACACGGTGTGCACACTATAAACTTCACACACATGGGGATAACCGAAGATTACAATTAAAGCACTTGAGTAACAGAGTAGATCAACTTGATTACAAAGCTCATGATCACAATAAGATCACGCATAGAGAGAGAGAGAGAGAGAGATGAACACATAGCTACCGGTAGAGCCCTTAGCCTCGAGGAAGAACTACTCCGTCCTCATCATGGGAATCAGCAACGACGATGGAGATGGTGGTGGAGATCGATGGAGATGGCTCCGGGGGCAATTCCCCGTCCCGGCAGGGTGCCAGAATAGAGACTTCTGTCCCCCGAATCTCCTCTTCGGTGGCGGCGACGCTGCGGAACTTCTCGTGGATTTCTGCCCCCGTTAGGGTTTACGTCCTGAGGAGACGTATATATAGGCGAAAGGGCAACATCGGTGGAGCCTCGAGGGGCCCACACCTAGGGCTGGCGCGGCCAGGGGTGGACCTGCGCCACCCTAGGGTGTCGCCATGATACGTCCAAAATGTATCTACTTTCCCAAAACTTTTGGTATTGTTTCTCCTCTAAACTTGTGTGATTTGGATACAACTAACATGGACTGACGCTATTTTCAGCAGAATTACCTTGGTGTATAGTTTTTGTACAGAAAATCAACTATCAGGAAAAATCCGGGAAAATATGCCAAAAATCCTATTTCACCAGAAGATCCACGGAGCTAGAGTACAAGACGGAGAAGAGGCCTGGGGGTGCGGCCACCCTAGTGAAGGGTTTCGCAACATAGTAAATCAAAAAAATTCTACGGATGCGAACAAGAAAGCCAAGATCTAATCTAGGAGACGCAATCAACGAGAGAGATAGATGAGATCTTCATACCCTTGAAGAAATCGCACAGCGGAAACGTTCAACATAATGTGGTTGATGTAGTCGTACTAGACGTCTCCTCCTCGCGATCCGATCCGATCCGATCCTACGCCGCAAGTGGCAGCGCCTCCAAGAGATGCACACGTACGGTTCCGCGACGTCTCCTCCTTCCTTGGTCCAGCAAGTGGGGTGGAGAGATAGATTGGATCTACAGCACGACGGCGTGGTGCTTATGGTGGAGAATTTTTGCGGAAGGGTTTCGCCTACGCGCAGTCGGGAGAGAGAGAGGTGGAGGGGCAGCAGGACGGCGGCTAGGGTTGGAGGAGTAGGAGGGGGAGGGTGCGCCCCTGCCCACCTTATATAGGGGATGGCCGTCCCCCTTGTCCCCTCCTCCAATCCCTAGGTCGGCGGCCCCAAGGGTTGGAGTGGGGGGCAAGTTTCCTCCCTCCTTCTAGAAGATCCCTTTAGGGTTTCCCCTAGGGTTTGGCTGGCTGGGCCTTTGTGACCTTGTGCCCCTGGCCCAAAGCGGCCAGGGCACTCCCCTTTAGGCCCACGCAGCCCCTCGACAAGTGGGCCCATGTTGGTCCCACTCCTAAACCTTCTAGAACCTTCCGGTACAATACCGATAAACTCCGAAACGATTCCGAAATCCAAAAACTACTTTCCTTTATATGAATCTTATTCTCCGGACCATTCGAGAACCTCTTGTGATGTCCTGGATCTCATCCGAGACTCCGAACAAAAACTCATAAACCGATTATCCATTCTATCCTAGCATCAATGCACGTTAAGTGTGTGACCCTACGGGTTCGAGAATATGCAGACATGATCTTCTATCAATAATCAATAGCGGGATCTGGAAACCCATATTGACTCCCACATATTCATCGATGATCATATCAGATGAACCACGATGCCAGGATTCAATTAATCCCATATATGTATTCCCTTCGTCACGCGATATTTTACTTGCCCGCGATTCGATCGTTGGTATCGGCATACCTAGTTCAATCTCGTTCACAGCAATTACTTTACTCGTTCCGTAATCCGATATCACTTTGTGATTAACTCCTTAACAACGTGCTTGCAAGCGGTGTTGATATCGATTACCGAGTGGGCCCAAAGTATATCTCTCCCACTCGAGAGGGACGAATTCCATCTCGATACATACAACCCAACAAGTACTTTCCGATCACCTGAGAGACACCTTTATGATCACCCTCACATAGTATGACGTTTGATGACCTCAAAGCTTTCTTCCGATACCAGGGAGTTGTATTATATCATGGTCTAAGGAATACAATACTTGACATAGGAAAAAGCTTCACAAAGATGAACACGATGACACGATCTAATTGCTCTACTTAATTTGGGTCTGTCCATCATATCATTCTCCTAATGACATGATCTCATTATTAATCAACAACTCATGTTTATGGTTAGGAAACCTTAACCATCATTAATCAATGAGCTAGTCCGTAGAGGCGTACCAGGGACACGGTGTTGTTCATAAACCACACAAGTATCAAAGTTTCCGCTTTATACAATTCTAGCATGGAATATAAACTTTATCATGAACAAGAATTATAATAATAACATCTTTATTATTGCCTCTAGGGCATAATTCCAACAGTCTCCCACTTGCACTACAGTCAATAATCTAGTTTACATCTGGCAACAATCTAACACCCATGGCATTAAGGTGCTGATCATGTTTTGCTCGTGGAAGAGGTTTAGTCAACGGATTTGCGACATTCAGATCCGTATGTACTTTGCTAATCTTCAGATCTCCATCTGCTATATAATCTTGAATTATATGAAAACGGCGGTTGATGTGCTTGGTCTTTGGATGATATCTTGGTTCCTTAGCCAGTGCTATGGCACCAGTGTTGTCACATAATATCTCCAGTGGGTCCAAGGCACTTGGAACCACACCAAGCTCAGTGATGAAGTTCCTGATCCAAACTCCTTCACTTGACGCTTCTGAAGCAGCCATGTATTCCGCTTCTGTTGTAGATCCCGCGATCACGCTTTGCTTGCAGCTTCTCCAGATCACAACTCCACCATTCAAAATATAAACGTATCCTGTCTGAGATTTAGAATCATCCGGGTCAGTGTCGAAACTAGCGTCGACGTAACCTTTTACGATGAGCTGCTCATCACCTCCATAGACTAAGAACATTTCTTTAGTCCTATTTAAATACTTTAGGATGTTCTTTACGGCTGTCCAGTGTTCCAATCTTGGATCACTTTGGTATCTGCTTGTCAAACTAAGAGCATAGGACACATCCGGTCTAGTACATAACATGGCATACATAATAGAACCTATGGCCGAGGCATATGGCACTTTGCTCATAGTATCTCTATATGTTACCGTAGATGGACACTAAGCCTTGCTCAATATCTTACCTGACAACATGGGCAATGAACCTTTCTTTGCCTTATCCATTCTGAACCTTTTCAGAACTTTTTCTAGGTATGTACTTTGGCTTAAAGCTATTAGGCGTCTTTGTCTATCTCTATAGATTTTGATGCCCAATATATAAGCAGCTTCTCCTAGGTCTTTCATTGAAAAACATTTATTCAAATAAATCTTCACATCGTTAAGCATACCAATGTCATTTCCAATAATCAATATGTCATCCACATATAGTACTAAAAATGTCACCGAGCTCCCACTCACTTTCTTGTAGATACAAGCTTTGTAGCAATTTGGAACAAATCCAAAGCTCTTAATCACTTGATCAAAACGAAGGTTCCAACTCCGAGATGCTTGCTTCAGTCCATAAATGGAACACTGAAGTTTGCACACCTTATTAGCATCCTTAGGATCGACAAAACCTTCGGGTTGCATCATATACAACTCTTCATCAATGTTGCCATTGTGGAACGTAGTCTTGACATCCATCTGCCATATTTCATAATCATGAAATGCAGCAATTGCTAATAAAATCCGAATGGACTTAAACATCGCTACGGGAGATAAAGTCTCATCGTAGTCAACACCTTGAACTTGTCGAAACCCTTTTGCTAATGACGAGGTTCACCGTTGTCTAACAACAAGACGGGTAAGATAGGGTTGCCGTACCATTCAGGAGTGGCACGTGACCTTGTCGACCTGCGAAGTTCAGTAGTAGCATCGTTCGAAGTTTCATGATCCTCGTCATCAGCTTCCTATCTTGTTGGTGCAGACGGCACTGGAACAATTTCAGGTGTTGCGCTACTCTCCAACTCGAGAGAAGGTTCAGTAACCTCGTCTAGCTCTACCTTCCTCCCACTCACTTCTTTCGAGAGAAACTCCTTCTCAAGAAAGGATACGTTCTTTGCGACAAACACTTTTCCTTCGGATCTGTGGTAGAAGGTATACCCAATCGTTTCCTTAGGGTATCCTATGAAGACGCATTTCTCCTCTTTGGGTTCGAGCTTGTCCGGCATCAACTTCTTGACATAAGCTTCGCATCCCCAAACTTTAAGAAACGACAACTTAGGTTTAGCACCAAACCATAGTTCATACGGTGTCATCTCAACGGATTTAGACGGTGCCCTATTTAAAGTGAATGCAGCGGTTTCTAATGCATAACCCCAAAATGATAACGGCAAATCTGTAAGAGACATCATTGATCACACCATATCTAATAGAGTTCGATTCCAGCGTTGTTCAGACACACCATTGCGCTGTGGTGTTCCGGGTGGCGTGAGTTGCGAAACGATTCCGCTTGCTTTAAGATGCGTGAGAAAATCATAACTCAAATATTCACCTCCACGATCGGATCATAGAAATTTAATTTTCCTGTTACGATGGTTTTCCACTTCGTTCTGAAATTCTTTGAACTTTTCAAACGTTTCAGATTTATGTTTCATTAAATAGATATACCCATATCTACTTAAGTCATCAGTAAAAGTGAGAAAATAGCGATATCCACCGCGCGTCAAAACACTCATTGGTCTGCATACATCGGTATGTATGATTTCCAATAAGTTCGTTGCTCGCTCCATTATTCCGGAGAACGGGGTTTTGATCATCTTGCCCATGAGGCACGGCTCACACTTGTCAAATGATTCAAAATCAAGAGACTCCAAAAGTCCATCAGAATGGAGTTTCTTCATGCATTTTACACCAATATTACCTAGACGGCAGTGCCACAAATAAGTTGGATTATCACTATCTACTTTGCATCTCTTAGCCTCAATGTTATGGATGTGCGTTTCATTGCTTTCGAGATTCAGAAGAAATAAACCATTCACAACAGGTGCATGACCATAAAAGATGTTATTCATATAAATAGAACAACCATTATTCTCTGATTTAAATGAATAACTGTCTTGCAATAAACACGATCCAGATATGATGTTCATGCTCAACGCAGGCACATAATAACACTTATTAAGGTTTAAAACTAATCCCGAAGGTAAAACTAAGGAGAGCGTGCCGACGGCCATCACATCAACTTTTGATCCATTGCCAACGCGCATCGTCACCTCATCCCTTGCTAGCCGCCGTCTATTCCGTAGCTCCTGTTTCGAGTTACAAATATTAGCAACTGAACTAGTATCAAATACCCAGGCACTACAACGAGCGCTAGTAAGGTAAACATCAATAACATGTATATCAAATATACCTTTAATGGTGCCAGCCTTCTTGTCCGCTAAGTACTTCGGACAGTTGCGCTTCTAGTGACCCTTGTCCTTGCAATAGAAGCACTCAGTGTCCGGCTTAGGTCCAGACTTGAGCTTCTTCTCAGCAGGGCAACGCGCTTGTTCTTGAAGGATTTCTATGCACCCTTACCTTTCTTAAAGCTAGGGGTCTTGTTGACCATCAACACATGATTATCTTTCTTGATGTCCACCTCCGCAGCTTTCAGCTTAGCGAAGAGCTCAGTGATCGTATCAGTGGAACCAATTTGATTATGAGTAACTACAAAACCTTTGTAGCTAGGAGGGAGTGATTGCAGAACTCTGTCAATCTTGAGATCTTCTGGAATCTTGCAGTCCAGTTGCTCAAGACGTTGAGTGTAGCTCGACATCTTAATGGCGTGCTCACTAATGGAACTCCCTTCCTCCATCTTGCAGTTAAAGAACTTCTCAGAGATCTCATATCTCTCAGAACGGGCCTGAGTCTGAAACATGGTTTTCGGTTCCTCAAGTATCACAAAGGGCCTGGCGAACTCCTCAAAACAATTTTGAAGGTCTGGTTCCATAGCAAACAACATGGTACTCTTAATCACTCCATAATCATCTTTGCGCGGCTGATAAACAACTTTTTCATCAGTCGGCGCATCAGTACCAGGGGCGTCACCTAGCGCTTTCTCTAGTACATAGTCCTTTTGTCCTCCAGCGAGAATGATTCTCAGATTGCGGAACCAGTTGGTGAAGTTAGACCCATTGTTCTTAAGCTTTTCTTTCTCAGCAAAAATGTTGAAGTTGAAGTTGGACTTAGCCATTTGATCTACAAAATTTGCAAAATACAATTTAGACTATGTTCATGATAACTAGTTCAACTTAATCAAATTACTAGGTGAACTCCCACTAAATTCAACATCCCTCAAGTTGTTTAGTGAACATGATCCAAATTCACCACACCTAATCCGATCTTCACAAGAAGAGATGTGGTTTCAATGGTGGACAACAAAGTGTCGATCATATCATTTATATGAATCATGTTTAACCTTTCGATTCATGTGTTCCGATGCCATGTCTGTACATGCTAGGCTCGTCAAGTCAAACCCAAGTATTTCCGCGTGTGCAAAACTGGCTTGCACCCGTTGTATGTGAACGTAGAGTTTATAGCACCCGATCATCACGAGGTGCTTGAACACGATGAACTTTCGCAACGGTGCATACATGGGGAGAACACAATTTTATCTTGATCTTTAGGTGAGGAATCATCTTATAATGCTACCTTCGCGATCTAAGCATAATAAGATACAATAAAAGGATAAACATCACATGCATATAATTTTATGTGACATGGTATAGCCAATCTCCGCGCAATGATCACCATCTTGTGCGTGCCAGCATGATCTCCATCACTCCACCATGATTGCCTCCACCACTAATAGCAACTACAACTATTGCTAACTACTTAGCGATATAGTAAAGCTATTACATGGCGTATAAGAAGTTGACACACAGGTCATACACAATTATAAAGACAACCATATGGCTCCTGCCGGTTGTGAACTCATCGACATGCCAGTCGTGAAATATTACAAAACATGATCATTGCATACATCATACACATCATGTCTTGGGCCATACCATATCACAAAACACTCCCTGCAAAAACAAGTTAGACGCCTCTACTTTGTTGTTGCATGTTTTACGTGGCTTATGGGAGTAATAAGCTAAGAAAGATTCTTACCTACGGAAATCCACAACGGTGATATTATGGTTGCTAATATCCGGTGTAAATCCCATGACTACTATAGTGAGAGAAACTGGCATCCACCAGCCGCATGTGTGGAACAAGCCACACGTCAAGTGCGGAGCCGGTCTCGCGAACGAGGTCGCGTAAAGTTGGCCTGGACTGCTTCGAACTCACTATGCCGCGCCATAAGAAATACACAAAAACAGGCTTGCAACAGAAAACATCAACGCCTGCAACAAGCATGTTGCGTTCTACTCGTGAAACACATCTACGCATAGATCTAGCTCTGATACCACTGAAGGGTTTCACAGCATAGTAAATCAAAAAAATCTACGGATATGAACAAGAAAGCCAAGATCTAATCTAGGAGATGCAATCAACGAGAGAGATAGATGAGATCTTCATACCCTTGAAGAAATCGCACGGCCAAAACGTTCAACAGAACGTGGTTGATGTAGTCGTACTAGCCGTCTCCTCCTCGCGATCCGATCCGATCCTACGCCACAAGTGGCTGCGCCTCCGAGAGATGCACACGTACGGTGCCGCGACGTATCCTCCTTCCTTGGTCCAGCAAGTGGGGTGGAGAGATAGATTGGATCTGCAGCACGACGGTGTGGTGCTTATGGTGGAGAATTTCTGCGGCAGAGCTTCGCCTACGCGCAGTCGGGAGAGAGAGAGGTGGAGGGGCAGCAGGACGGCGGATAGGGTTGGAGGAGTAGGAGGGGAAGGGTGCACCCCTGCCCACCTTATATAGGGGCTGGCCGGCCCCCTTGGCTCCTCCTCCAAGCCCTAGGGCGGCGGCCCCAAGGGTTGGAGTGGGGGGCAAGTTTCCCCCCTCCTTCTAGAAGATCCCTTTAGGGTTTGGCCGGCTGGGACTTTGGGGCCTTGTGCCCCTGGCCCAAAGCAGCCAGGGCACTCCCCATTAGGCCCACGCAGCCCCACTCCGGAACCTTCCGGTACAATACCGATAAACTCCGAAACGATTCCGAAATTCAAAAACTACTTTCCTTTATATGAATCTTATTCTCCGGACCATTCCGGAACCTCTCGTGATGTCCTGGATCTCAACCGAGACTCCGAACAAAAACTCATAAACCAATTATCCATTCTATCCTAGCATCGATGCACGTTAAGTGTGTGACCCTACGGGTTCGAGAATATGCAGACATGATCTTCTATCAATAATCAATAGCGGGATCTAGAAACCCATATTGACTCCCACATATTCATCGATGATCATATCGAATGAACCACGATGCCAGGATTCAATTAATCCCATATATGTATTCCATTCGTCACGTGATATTTTACTTGCCCGAGATTCGATCGTTGGTATCGGCATACCTAGTTCAATCTCGTTCACAGCAAGTACTTTACTCATTCCGTAATTCGATATCACTTTGTGATTAACTCCTTAACCACGTGCTTGCAAGAGGTGTTGATATCTATTACCGAGTGGGCCCAAAGTATATCTCTCCGACTCGGGAGGGACGAATTCCATCTCGATACATACAACCCAACAAGTACTTTCCGATCACCTGAGAGACACCTTTATGATCACCCTCACATAGGATGACGTTTGATGACCTCAAAGCTTTCTTCCGATACCAGGGAGTTGTATTATCTCATGGTCTAATGAATACAATACTTGACATAGGAAAAATCTTCGCAAAGATGAACACGATGACACGATCTAATTGATCTGCTTAATTTGGGTATGTCCATCATATCATTCTCCTAATGACATGATCTCATTATTAATCAACAACTCATGTCTATGGTTAGGAAAGCTTAACCATCATTAATCAATGATCTAGTCCATAGAGGCGTACCAGGTACACAGTGTTGTTCATAAACCACACAAGTATCAAAGTTTCCGCTTAATACAATTCTAGCATGGAATATAAACTTTATCATGAACAAGAATTATAATAATAACATATTTATTATTGCCTCTAGGGAATAATTCCAACACCTAGGCACCCCCTCGGACTCCCTCTACGCCTATAAGTTTCCTCTCAACCTAAAAACAGGAGGGTTCGATGTTTTTCCAGAAAGAGTTCTGTTGCACCACCGCCACCAGAAACCAAGATTTGGATGCAGAAACTTCGTTCTGGCACCCTGCTGGGACGGGGAATTTGGAGAGGATCATCGCCATCGTCATCACCAACGCATCTCCATAAACCATCCATGTTTCCCTCATCCATGAGTGAGTAATCCCCCGCTGTAGTCTTGGGAATGGTATGGATTGGATGAGTTCTACCATGTAATCGAATAAGATTGTTAGGGCATAGTGCCTAGTATCTCTATTAGTGCTATTTTACTTTGTTGAAACTTGTTGTGCTTAATGCTTGACCGAGTGCCTTGATCTCAGATCTGAACGTATTATTGAATCATTATTATAGTATTGTTTGTGGTCTTATCTGCAAGTTATGTACACATATCATTGTCCGGATCCAAAGGACCCAAAGTGACAATAATTGGGACAATCGGAGGGGATGGCTGTGGTGTGAGGATCACATGTGTTCATGGAGTGTTAATGCTTTGCTCTGGTGCTCTATTAAAAGGAGCACCTTAATTGACAGTAGTTCCCTAGAGGCCTCAGTGCCACGGGCTGGCTGGATAGAAGATGTTGTGCAAGTTCTCATTGCGAGCACATTTAACTATATATGGAGCACATGCCTAGGATTATTTAGTACTTGGATGCTTGTTATTATTTATCTGCAATGCCCTAGATCTTGAAGTTACATGTTTAGAATCGTCCATGCAACGCCCGTCCATCTATCCCTATGCCTACCACACTCGAATCCCACTGTTTACTGTTGCTGTTACTATTACTCCTGTTTTACTATTGCTGTTGCTAATACAAACTGTCACTACTGATAAACTTATGTGAGCAAGAACTATTTCCAGGTGCAGCTGAACTAACAACTCAGTTGTTAAGGCTTGCAAGTATTCTTTGTCTCTCCTTGTGTCGAACCAATAAATTGGGTAATACTACCCGCGAAGACTGTTGCGATCCCCTACACTTATGGGTCATCAAGACTATTTTTTGGCGTCGTTGCCGGGGATCATAGCTTTATTTGTAAGTTCACTTGGATCTATTATTGTTCACTGCTACTCCTTTCATCATGGGTAAGTCTCGTGATGGAAAGTTCCCTATTTTACCATCCACTACAAGAAGAGGTATAGTCCTAAACACCTATGCTGCTCTTGATTCATCGTCTGTTATAAGTAAGCTTGTTACACCACCACCACATACACATGCTACACACAATGATACTACTGCTGAGTCCGAAACTGCTTTTGATACTCATGATGTTACTTCTACTGTGCTTGATGCGAGTGGTTCATTAGGTCCTTTCCTAGATGCTACTATGGCTAGTCTAGGAAATACCAAAACTCCTAGTGAAGACACTGTTACACCT
Organism: Avena sativa; assembly: GCA_916181665.1. Taxonomy (NCBI): domain Eukaryota; kingdom Viridiplantae; phylum Streptophyta; class Magnoliopsida; order Poales; family Poaceae; genus Avena; species Avena sativa. The sequence goes on along the minus strand of OV702300.1, from coordinate 23,708,870 downwards.
GTTAGCTCACCTGAGCCTAGAGAGAGTTATGATATTAATGATGGTTACATTGAGTTCACTGATGAATTTTTTGAAGAGTGCCGAAACACACATGGTACTAGTGCTATTAAGAGTCTCCTTGCAAGATGCACCATTATTCCTAAGTTGTCCTCTGATCCTAAGTTTGCTACTTCCCCCATAGATATTAAAGATAAAGATTATGATTTCTCTCTTGATTTATCCTACTTGGACATTGTTGAGAAAGAACCTTTCTGTGGGACTGAAAATGAGAGTGATGTGGCTCATATGAATGAGCTTTCTAATATGAGTGCTTTATTCTATGATGATTTTAAGATGCGCAAGTATTTTGTTACTAAGATCTTCCCTTTTTCACTAAAAGGAGAAGGTAGGGCTTGGTTTAATATATTACTTCCTGGTTCCATTGATAGCCCTGATTGTTTGATTGCTTCTTTCTTCCAGAAATATTTTCCTCCCAGTGCTAGACATGCTGCTTTGCAGAGACTTTTTGATTTTAAATAGGGAGAAGAATAGAAATTGCCTTGAGTCATTGATACGCCCAATTTGCATCACCATTCTTTATCATAATTTACCTCTATCCATTGATATTTGTACTATTATGAGGTATTACTTATGGATTTTCATCTGTTTATGCATGTTGGATGATTCTTGGAGGATGGACTACCGGAGTCTAGATTCTGATGGAAAAGAAGGCGTTTTGGTGCAATTTCGCGAAGATCAAAAAAATACCATAAAAATATGGAAACATATTATTTCACCAGAAGACGATGGAAGCCAGAAGGAGGAGCGAAGGGGGGATATAGGGGGCCCAAACCCTCCTAGGCGTGGTCCCACCTGAGGTCGTGCCTGGGGTGGGTCTGGCCCACCTGCCCGGATCCCGACTCTCCCCCTTCGCCTATAACTTCCCTTCGGAATACACGAAGAGCGACCGCAAATAGATTTTCGCCGCCTCTGGGGGCAGAAAACACTGAGAGAGAAAGATCTCCCCGGTAGACAGATTTCTACCAGGGGAATTCCTTCCCGGAGAGGGGAGACCGTCACCATCAACAGCATCATCAATCTAGGCTTCATCGGGATCATCATCATCATCCACACCATCCTCTCGATCAGCACCATCATCACCACTCCGTCTCGCTGTAACAATTGTGTTGGATATTGCTTAGTTCATTAGGGGAAACTTTCCCGGTGTTAATTACTATTGTAGTTGATGCTTGTGAGCGGAACTAATGGATTATTGTTTATGTTCATATTGTTATCCATTACCATATCATCTTTGATCTTGATCCATATGATGTATTGTGAGTAGTTCATTGTGTTCTTGAGGACATGGGAGAAGTCATGTTGTTAGTAGTGAATCTGTGATGAGTTATTATTCAATGGTTTAGTATTTAAGTCGTGGTGCTATTCTTCTAGTGGTGTCATGTGAACGTCGACTACATGACACTTCACCATTTATGGGCCTAGGGAAATGAATTGTGTATTTGGCTACTAATCGCGGGGTTGCCGGAGTGACAGAAACCTGAACCCCGTTAGGACACCTTCGCACAAGGGAGTGTAGGATCTTAGAGTTTAAGGCCGTGGTTAGATTTATATCTTAATTACTTTCCTGTAGTTATAGATGTTTGCAAGGGATTTAATCACAAGTATGTATTAGTCATAGGAAGGGCGGTATGTTAGCACAGGTTCACCCACACAACACTTACAAACAACAAAGAAGAGTACTCAGCTATTTGCAGCGAAAGCACTTGACAGAATTCCCATGTGTCCTCGAGAACGTTTGGTCCTTATAAGTATTTCCACAAGCTTGTCCTTTGCTAAGAAAGGATTTGGGCACTTTCTCTGTTTGTTCACTGTCTTTGTTACTTGATCTTTGTTTTGTTGCCTTGTCAAAAAACCACAAAGAATCCGTTTGTTAAGTATTCACAGGGATTTCCTGCTCTGTACCACTGTTCAGCACCTTCTGCTCCTCGTTGAATCGACACTCTAATTTATCGAAAGTACTACGATACACCCCCTATACTTGTGGGTTATCAAGACTATTTTCTGGCGCCATTGCCGGGGAGTGAAGCGCTATTGAAGAGTGGAACTGGTAAGGGAAACTTTTACTATGAGTATTGCTTTTGTTACTCCTTGTTACTTTGTTTCCAATATGGATAACCCACTTGGTTTTCTGTTTGGGAAAAATACTACCACTTCTATGGTAGTAGATGAACCGCCACCTGTTGAGATAGATCCTTTTAAGATACCTACGAGTATTGTTAATCGTTTCATGGATAATTATTATTTTGGGGATGGAACTGTCCATCCTGGTGATCACTTGCTTTGTATCCATGAATTATGCGGGTTGTTTAAGTGTGCAGGTATCACAACTGAACAGGTGAAGAATAAGTTACTCTCCATATCTTTGAAAGGGAGAGCTGAGGCATGGTATAAGCTGCTAAAGAATGGACAATCCATGGAATGGGAGGAGATGGCATCTCTCTTTTACTCTAAATTTTATCCTCCTAGTGAAATAAAAAAGGATAGAAGTCTTATATATAACTTTTGGCCTCTTGATGGAAAAAGTACATCTCAACCTTGGGGGAGATTGAAGCTGCTAATGCTTAAATGTCCTATTCATGAAGTCCCTAACAATATTATTCTCAATAACTTTTATGCTAGGATTTCTCTTCATGATAAAGGTTTATTAGATGCTTCTTGTGCTATATCATTCACAAGTATGAAGGAAGAAGCTAAATGGGATCTTTTAGACCGTATTCAAGATAACACCGAGGCTTGGGAGAATGACAAGGGAAGAAAGTCAGGTATAAACTATGATTATGAATGCATTAAATCTTTTATGGGAGATAATAACTTCCGTGATATTAGCAATAAGTTTGGCCTTGATCCTCAAGTTCTTGCGGAATGTTTTAATTCTTTTGCCTCTTATATTGAGATTCCCAAGAAAGAGTGGGACAAGTACCATGCTCCTTATAAAGATATTGTTACCCACATTCCTGCCAGTATAGAGGTTTTTACTGTTGATCCCATTTTTCCTGAACCCTATGTTGAGAACATCCCTTTTCCCTCGAAGGTAAGAGAGCACTCTATTTTGGCTAATGTGGTTAGTAAAAGCGCAAAGAAAGTCGTAGGTTCCGATGAGCTTATTGATATCGAGCCTGTGGTAGCTATTATGAAAGATCTTGTCACTAGAAATATAGAGGATGAGTATATTGTCTTCTGTGAGGACGCTTCTAATATTATGTCTCATCCTAGTAAGGTTATAAAATCTAGTGTTCCTATGCTCTCTGTTAAAATTGGTGATCATTGCTACTATGGTTTATGTGATATTGGTGCTAGTTCTAGTGTTATTCCTTATGAGCTTTACAGGGAAACTATGCATGAGATTGGTCCTTGTGAGCTTGAAGACATTGATGTGGTTATTCACCTTGCCAATAGAGAGCAAGTTTGCCCCATTGTTATTGTAAGAGACGTGGAGGTCCTTTGTGGTAATATTAAATATCCTGCTGATTTTCTAGTGCTTAATTCAGAAGCTAGCAAAACTTGTCCTATCATATTTGGTAGACCTTTCTTAAACACTAGTGGAGGCATTATTGATTGTAAGAAGGAAATTTTTTTAACTAAGTTTGATGGAGATTCGTATGAGTTTAACTTTTCTAGATTTGCTAAAGCTCCTTGTGAAAATAGCTTGCCTAATAAAGATTTCAGGATGGAACAACTTGCTTCAATTGATCCAGTCTATGACCTTATACCTCTTTTTGATGATTGTAAGTATGCTTATTTTGATGATAAAGTTGTTTCTAGTGACAGTTATATTGTCAACTTTATTCAAAGTGCTACTAAAGGTTATTTTGAGAGAGGGAAACATGGTTTTATGCATCTCAATGATGTTAAGTTTCCCCGTTTTATGTTGAGAGCTTTAAAGTTGCATCTGTTTTGTCTTCCTATGCTTGTGGCTTTTTGCTTCAACAATTTGTTTTCTCATGATACCCCCATGCATAGGAAGTGGGTTAGACTCAAGTATGTTGGCTATTTGCTTCTTGATGCTCTTTTTCACTCCAGATATATATATCCTATGTGAGCATCTTTGGAAGTTTCATGCCTAACTTAAAGGCATTAAAGAAAAGTACTTGTTGGTAGATAACCCAAAAGTTTTGTCGAGTCTTGGAAGTTATTACCTTAGTAATAACCGCTCCTTATCCTTTTTGTTTTGGTTTTTGTGTCAAGTTCAACTACTTTTGTGAAGTAGAGGAGTTGTGAGAAGTGGCTATCTTGGTACAGATTTTTTGTGCTGTATTGTAAAAATTCGCGAGGAATCTCAGTACTTCGGATGGAGCTGCATTTTTCTGAGCTTGTTCTCCAAGTTGTGACCCAACTATCATTAGTTCTGCACTTTTTGATTTGAGCAACATAAGGTCTTCGAAAAAAATAAATCTTTACCTGCTGGTCTGTTTTGATAGATTTCTGCCATCCTTTGCATTTGCCTCTTATGGAAGCTTTTTGTGTTGATGGGTTTTTAGTTGAAGTGTGTACCAAAGGTCTATTGTTTTTTCTTACACTAATGTTGTCTTTGAGTTTGTGCAAAGGTTTGGTATGGAGGAAATTATCAGGGGAAGGAGAAAAGGAATCTGCAAAGTTCGTCTTTGAATGGGTAAAAGTGGTGAAAACAGAAGGTTCGTGAAACTCCAATTTTTTTATATTTTTAATGTTTTTAATACATAAGAGAAGTTAAGAGACGAATCTGAAGAGGAAACGGAGCCCGGGGTGGACAAACCCACCCCAGGCGCGGGCCCTAGCATGGCCGCGCTTGAGGGGGGTGTCCCCTCCTCGAACTCCGTCTCCGTCTTGTTTCCGTGTCGAAACCTTCCTTATGCATTGAAACTTCATAATATATAATCCCCCGGGTTTCCCGAGGTTCGTGCATCGTTTTCTCGTCGTGTTTTCGTTTCGATCTGTCTTTGTGAGGTAATCTTCTCAAGTTTAGAGCACCATGGCCTCCGTGGATGACAAAGGAAAGAAGACCGAGGAAGAAGAACCTCAAGTCCCCAAGGAGGAGGAGATTCCGGGAGGATATGAAGGTGACATGGAGGAGTACAAGCAGCCGGAAACTCACGCTACCGTCGCAAGCATTGGTTTGGTGGCACGACCTACCAAGCTTAAGAGGACAGCACGGATGTCTATAGGAGGAAAACCTCCACGTCTCTTCTACAATCCACAATCATCTCCTCCATGTAACAAGAGACACTTCAATACACTTATACATGAATATCAATATCAACATGTGCCCAAAGGGAACTTGCCTTCGGTTTGGGATATGCATCGTCCTAACAATGCAAAGAAGGATCATGCTAAGGATGAAGAGTGGGGAAAGAATAACAAGAACTGGGATTCTCATACCTACATGATCATGACCGTATAGAGCAAAACTCGAAGCTAATCCGTACTCTCACTTTTGCGTGCGTGGAGTTGAGGAAACTTATTGAAGAGCTTATCAAGAGAACACCATCACCAAAGGAGTAATTCGTCATCAGGTTTGGCATCCCCTTGGCTTTCTCCAAGCTTGGGGGAGTGCCATAGTATCACCACCACTATCTTTCATATTTTACCTTTCTAGTGGATTCATATATGTGGTAGAGAAGTTATCTTATAGTTTGGTTTGCATGTGGAAGTATCTCTCCTTTAGTTGATTATCTATGTATCCCTTGGTGTGAGTGCCTTTATTGAATATTAATGAGAAGTCTCATCTTTTACTTCTTGCACTTCTTATTTTAGTTTGCGGTCTCTATTATATGATGGATCTTGTTGATCAGTATTAGCACCACTTTGGGAGCATCAAGTGGATCTAAATTGGTTTTGGCAAACCAAGTTCTGGTCAGTAGCAACAAATTTTGAGGTTTGAAAGAAAAAGAAAAAGAAAAAGCTTACAGGTATTTGGTATCATTTGTTTTCTTTCTTGTTGGCTCATAAGCTTAGTATTCTTTATTTAAAATCTTTTGTGTCTTCAAGGAACATTGCATGTTTGGCTTTATTACTTGTATGTTTGCTTGTTTCTTTCAACTCTCTTGCTTGCTACCTAGCCTTGCTAGCCAAAAACCTATTTTGAGAAGGCATACTTCTCATGTTTCCAAACCCCTTTGAACCAAACTTTTGCCACTTGCGTCCACCATATCTACCTAGTAGCTATTGCTATTCCAAGCAAATTCTCAAGCTTCATCTACCTTCCAAATTAAAAAGTATTTTGTTATGTGAAAACTAGTTAGTAAAGCTCTCACGAACTTGATGGCACACCTTATTTTCTTCCCCCTAATAGACTTGAACCATTGTGGACATCGAAGTTGTATATGCTTGCATCTATACGTTGGGATTAGCAGAACCGTGCTGTCACGGGGAACGTTTCAACATTGCACTTGTACTTTTGTACTCCATTGATATCGTGCTCTTTTGTCTATGGATGCTACCGGTGTGAAATGAAGTGGGAACTTGTAAGTCTATGGAGTTTGCATTCTGTGTTAGAGAAACGCCTGCGCCGCTAGCCTAAGCCATGCCTAATCATGGTGGAAACTTGCAGCATCATCATAGTGAGCTATCTATGAAGCATCCTCAATAAAAAGCTATGCATATAGTAAATAAAAAGATTGCTGAGATGCTCATTGTCTGTTTGCCTTGTCATTTTGGTTATAGGAAAGCTCCTATACCATGTGCAAGGGGTACCCCGTTGGCTGTTCTCAATGATATGCAAATAATTACAGTGAAAAGAACTTGCCTGGGTCCTAAGTTGAGTATCCATGAGGAGTGGCTCTCTTATTCAAGGGACATGAGATTGCCAACTTATATTTCGTCAAGCATATACTCCATCTTTGTTCACTTTAACCTTAACCATCTCAAGATGCTTATGATAGGGGCAATGAGGGATCAAAGCTAGTAAGTACCATAATCTTTTGGAAGCTCTTTATGACTTGTAATCACTGCTTCCCTCTACGAAGGGACCTTTCTCCCACTTCCAAGTTGAGTTAGTAAACCTACTTCCTCTCTATCTTCAGCAAGCATTTGAGTTGTTGTGTCTCAAGCATTCATATGGTGATTTATTAAATCATGTTCTTTATCTCCCTTGTTTGCACAAAACTCTTATTTATTGAGTATTACTTTGAAAGCCTTCACTTGTGAAAAACATTTTTGAGCAAAGAGTGCTCCTGTTTTGAAACTTCTACAAGAAGATTTTGTGAAACTGTTTACTGGGTGTTCTCTGACCAAGAACAAGTTTGCCAACTAAAATTATGATTTATCTTTATGCATCTCTATTGTGACTGCTGTGCTTGGTTGCAAGCTAAGTTATATAATGGTGAGTTGTTTTCTTCTATGAGTTGTGCAATGGTAAGTGTGATGCTTCTTGTTCGTATTCTTTTATCGACACTTCACTCCATAAACCCGTGGACATGTTTACTGAGCTCAGTATTCACTTGGGGACAAGCGAAGTCTAAGCTTGCGGGAGTTGATACGCCCAATTTGCATCAACATTCTATATTATAATTTACCTCTATCCATTGATATTTGTCTTATTATGAGGTATTACTTATGGCTTTTCATCTGTTTATGCATGTTGGATGATTCTTACAGGATGGACTGCCGGAGTCTAGATTCTGATGGAAAAGAAGACGTTTCGGTGCAATTTCGCGAAGATCAGAAAAATACCAAAAAAGTGGAAACATATTATTTCACCAGAAGACGAAGGAAGCCAGAAGGAGGAGCGAAGGGGGGCTGCAGGGGGCCCAAACCCCCCTAGGCGCGGGCCCACCTGAGGCCGCGCCTGGGGTGGGTCTGGCCCACCTGCCCGGCTCCTAACTCTCCCTCTTCGCCTATAACTTCCCTTCGTAACCCTAATACACAAGGAGCGACCATAGATAGAATTCCGCCGCCTCTAGGGGCGGAAAACACCAAGAGAGAAAGATCTCTCCGGCAGACAGATTTCTGCCAGGGGAATTCCTTCCCGGAGAGGGGAGACCGTCGCCATCAATACCATCATCAAGCTAGGCTTCATCGGGATCATCATCATCATCATCCACACCATCCTCTCCATCAGCACCATCATCACCACTCCATCTCGCTGTAACAATTGTGTTGGATATTGCTTAGTTCATTAGGGGGAAATTTCCCGGTGTTAATTACTATTGTAGTTGATGCTTGTGAGTGGAACCATTGGATTATTGTTTATGTTCATATTGTTATCCATTACCATATCATCTTTGATCTTGATCCATATGATGTCTTGTGAGTAGTTCGTTGTGTTCTTGAGGACATGGGAGAAGTCATGTTGTTAGTAGTGAATCTGTGATGAGTTATTATTCAATGGTTTAGTATTTAAGTTGTGGTGTTATTCTTCTAGTGGTGTCATGTGAACGTCGACTACATGACACTTCACCATTTATGGGCCTAGGGGGTTGCATTGTGTATTTGGCTACTAATCGCGGGGTTTCTGGAGTGACAGAAACCTGAACCCCCGTTAGGACACCTTTGCATAAGGGAGTGTAGGATCTCAGAGTTTAAGGTCGTGGTTAGATTTATATCTTAATTACTTTCCTGTAGTTACGGATGTTTGCAAGGGGTTTAATCACAAGTATGTATTAGTCCTAGGAAGGGCGGTATGTTAGCACAGGTTCACCCACACAACACTTATAAACACCAAAGAAGAGTACTCAGCTATTTGCAGCAAAAGCACTTGACAGAATTTCCATGTGTCCTCGAGAACGTTTGGTCTTTATAAGTATTTCCACCAGCTTGTCCTTTTCTAAGAAAGGATTGGGACACTTGCTCCGTTTGTTCACTATCTTTGTTACTTGCTCTTTTTTTTGTTGCCTTGTCAGGAAAGCACTAAAAATCCGTTTGTTAAGTATTCACAGGGATTTCCTGCTCTGTACCACTATTCAGCACCTTCTGCTCCTCGTTGGGATCGACACTCCTATTTGTCAAAAGTACTACGATACACCCCCTATACTTGTGGGTTATCATTTATGGACAAGGTTCTATGCCTTGATTCATGCACATCTCAGATGTCTATTGCCTAAGAATGAGCTTCTTGATATTTATTATAATGGACTAACTGATGATTTTAGGACATACCTAGATAGCTTTGCTGATTGTGTTTTCAGGAAAAGAACTCCTATGTATGCTAAATAATTAATGGCTAAAATAAGCAAGAATTATGATGATTAGACTACAACTGAGCTAAATATACCTGAGCCTATTACTCCTGAACCAGTTGTGCCTGAACCAGTCCCAACACCAACACCAAAGAAGAGGGAAGTTATTGCATTAAATTGGACTTCAACTGAGCTAAATACACCTTTTATTTGGTGGTTGTTTCACAAAACACCCCATTTTTTGCACTCGGAAAATAAAATTGGCTTTTTGGTGCGACGAAAAGGAAAACTTCCTCCTGCAACATTGTTCGCCATCCCATGATACATATGCGTGCACAATATGGGCACATTATCGCAAACTATATCGCGATTCTAGCAATAACATTGGTCATTTGACCTGAAATCCAGAAAACCTCGATTGAGATAGGTCATTTTGTGAAGGTTTTTTAAGACACAATCAATATACCAAGTTTGGTATTTTTCCATGCAACTATGTCACATAATATGACAGCACGCAAAAGTTTTGCATTGTTTCGATCGGTTTTGAATTTTTTATGCCCATTTCAAACTATCGTCAAACTTTCTAAATTGGAGGGCATAAAGATTCGTAGCTCGGGGCTGAGCCTCACTAAACTTGCATTAGATCTCTAATGAAATAGCATATTGTGAACCTAAAAATGATTTTTGCAAAAAATCATGAGCATCATATCATGTACATGTAGTTCAAATCTAACTCATTTCCTACCGATTCAGCGGGATTTTGTCTTTTTTACGAGGGGTGGACGAAAAGGTTTGAGATATCCAGATTAGGAAATTATGCATTCAATATGGTCTAATATTTTTGAAAAATGTGGTATTATCATTTTGAAACTTTCATTTGGTGGTTGCTTCACAAAACACCCCGTTTTTCGCACCTAGAAAATGAAAAATATGTTATAGGAAAGTATTTGTATTTTTTATATATATTTTTGAAAACAAATATGTGATATTTGAGTTTATATAGATAGATCTTATTTTTCTGCAAATTTTGATATATTATACTACCTCCGTTTCAAGGCTTAAGGCGCGCACACGCTTTTCAAAGCAAAGTTTGACCAAAAGAATTGAGCAACAAAATCTTGATTATATTGTACATAATTAGTATCGTTGGATTCGTATTGAAAAATACTTTCCAGTGATACTAGTTTTATACAAAACTCTTTACATATTTAGAGTAATTCTTGGTCAAAGAAATAACACGCAAAACGAGAACGGCTTAAGCCCTGAAACGGAGGGAGTATGTATTTTTCTGAATTTAAATGATTTAGTTATGATTTTTCTAAGATTAATGGGGCAAAAAAGAAAAATGGCTAGCGTAGGCGCCATCGCTCTGCCGTTAGCCTAGTATGCTACGCCGACGGCTGCCGTCGGCCTATTTATCCTACGCCGACCGTAAAACTGGGCCGACGGTCCGTCAAGCTATGCAGACGGTCCCGACATTCTGCTGTTGGCGTATAAAAAGGCCGTCGGCCTATCTTGTTATAAAAAAAAAAGGTAAGATCAAGATTGCTTCATACATATAAGAAGTGGTACCGAGAGGCGGAGAATACATGTACAAATTACTACAAAATACACTCTGTTTTTTTCCGAACTGGCCATACTTATCAGTTGAGGCATGCATTCTGCCGTAGCACCGCACACATGACATGCGAGTTCCTTATGTGCGGGGATATTTATTTACACGGTTTGCGAAACATGGCCATGGGTACTTGTGGATCTCAGGCTGGCAACCGTGCCAGAGCAGCGTGGTCCAGCTCGAACAGCCCGTTGACTGGACGGCCATGCCCAACAACTTGATTCTGTGCATCTCTGATGAAGCAGCCATTGGGTCGGAAGTCCACCGTGTAGTCCTGCTTTAGAAGCTGGGAAACAGAGATCACGTTCTTGGTCAGACCAGGAACGTACTTCACGTCCCTCAGGGTGAAGGTCCCAAAATAAACAGATCCGTGGCCAAGTATTTCCAGAGAATGGCCGCTGGCTACGCGGATCGCACGCCCGGTTCTCTCCATGTTCACCTCGAAGAGCAACGCGCGGTCACCCGTGGCATGAACTGCCGCGCCCGAATCAACGATGAACACTCTGCTGGCTCTGTTTGCTAGACTGCCCTCAGGCGCACCAGTAACAGTAATGGTCCTCCTCCCAAGCATAAGAATGTCCCAAACCAGAACGACGACGATGCTACCATCTCTCACACCTAGTAACGCTGGTCCTCTGGTCAAGTGTAAAACACACAGTTATTAGTTCCTGACATGCATATATATCTACACTAAGATAACCTCTAGCTAGTACAGTATTTCAAGAACAGCCTTCTTACTTGAGGGTGGTGTCTGAATAAATTGATTGATGTGGAAAAAAAAACATAAGATTTAGTAGGGTATACTACTGGCATATATGTGATATCCTCCGATTTCCCAATATAGTGCATTATGCTTTTTCTGAAGCCAAACCTTTCATAACATCATGAAAGCTAATTTCCATAAGAATCTATTATGATAGTACTTATTTGATGTTATAAGTGTTTATATTTTTTTCCTACAAACATACAATGATTTGATGTAATATATTATAAAAAAGAGGGAATCTGATAACTGAGCTTGATCCAGTAACATTTTACTAAGCTATGAGTTGTAATTTATTTGAGTCTGCCATACAATATATTATAAATAAATTGTTTGGTCAATAGTCATTCCTTGGGCCGTGTGAGTGTCGCATGTGAGAGGAGTAGCTAAGAAAAATAGATGCGGAGATACTAAAAAAGGGGGTGAAAAACAACCTGCGTTCTGCTGAGGAAGTGGCTGCTGATAGAGGGCCTTTCGAACAGTCTGGCATCTTCAGAGTTATTTGTTCGTGCAGATATGTCGGTGGTTTGACACCCCTAACTGTTATCTGGTAAACTGCTAAACCGTCATCAGCAATCAGTTTCGGCGTGCAAAGTGGTTTGCTCCAAATATCTTTGCACTTGAATAATATGTTCACCGTGGTTTCTCCTGTATCCACTTTGAAGATCCTCTTATTAGTCAGAGATTCACAGTGGCGCAGTGCAATGCTGTCAGCGTCGCCCATTGCGTCGTAATAAGCCGCATGGCCAGGAGCACCATGTTCCTTGGTGATTTCCACTAACGTGGCTTCAGAAGTTCCAGCATTAGGTACCTCAGATTTACATTTTTGTGATGTCTGGCTAATGATTCTTACCCTCGGCATACCGAAATCCTGACGGTCAGATATGTCCTCATGCAGTATGTGATCAAACAACGACATAATACGGTGTGCACTGCACACAGTAGAAGCATCACGTCAAAAATAAGTATGAAAGCAAATATGTTGGTAACAAATGGAGGGACATAAGCAACACCTGAGAGGTTCTTTCCGTGTGATAAAGACTTCATCGAGGCAATTCTCAGTGTCAATGCCTCGCTTTACCGAAAACTCAACTTCATGAGGAGGAATAGCATACGCATTCTCCAAGCTGCACCATAATTCATGGAGACCATCAGAGGACGACCCACCTCGGCTTGAAAACGGAAAGCCTACCAGGCTAAGAATTATACGTTGTAGAGAGGCTTGGAAGGGTTTATTGTTTGAGCGAGAGCCTTTTCCTCCACATGCACATCATAATGCAAGTGATACTATAACGATTGTTAACGTATAACAAGTATAATTTACTCATGCTGTCTCTGGATGCACATCTGTCCACGTTTATATTTTTACCTGCAATACTACATGTTATACTTTACCGTTTCAACCAAGCTAGTTTGCTCTTTTTCTTTCCGTGCGTACCTTCTTACTTAGCAATTTTCTTTGTTCATGTTTTACTTCTGAGAAAGTACTCGGAATGTGCATACATACCGCTAAATTATTAGCATAGTTTAAATAGCGGGCAATTTCATGCAGGGGGCGGTATTTTTAGCAGCTAAGAAAGGCTATAGCGTAGCTATAGAGGACTAATCTACTTAGCACTTTCCAAAAAATAGGGGAAATTTTAGTCATATCTTGGCCAATGAAGGTGGAAAACTATATGACTCAAATATGACCCGAGGTACAATTCATTCAACTATTTAATGCAAATAATATGATAGTTGATATTTGTTCGACATGGTTTGATCCGACATGCATGTATCTAATTATTTACCAGTCGTAAAGAGTTATGGAGATCTATATTTCTTTTCCGATAAAGCATGGACATGATCTATATGCCTCAAAGGTACGAAGTTCCCGAACAGAACTTTACCCATTGTAGGACAAATTGAAAGCTCTACCACTATATATGTCATGCTGTAGAAATAAAGACAAGAAACAAATAGAATTATAGAATGGCTACAGCGTTCGGTAGGAAAGCAATTAGCATGGTCTGAGCTGCGTGGTGTCTGATTACTGAAAGCTATTAGCGTAATTGGCGGCAAAAATGTCAAAAGAAAATGAATCATATATTAATGGTGCAAGAAAACACATTGAGGGCATATATAGGGATACAACATACTTCGATCCCTGAAATGACGTCGGCTCGGTTCTCTGAGACACGAGAGGAGAATCGCCGGCGTGACTCATCGCAATCGATTGGCCGGTGAGCGAAAACTGGGGAGGACGAAGACGAACCGGCTGAGTTGAGTCTTGACTGACCTGATTTGTGAGCGAGAGACGTAGGCTGTTACGGTAATGCCCCTCCCGTTTGTTAGTCAACTCCAGCATCCATAAAACTGCGTCTTACATATAGCCCCCTCCGTCCCGTACTTTTTCCCAATTTGAGACTATATATCCGCTCCGATTGACAAAACTAGCTAGTGACAACAGCACCGGCGCCGGTATTATTGTTTTCTATGGTCAACTGGGCTCCCACGCCAACAAATCCCCGTGGTAGCATCTAAGAGCATCTCCACTCACGATTTTCCACGACGCCGATTCCAGGGCGTTTTTTTTTTCTGGACGCCGAAAATCGGCTCATTCGCGTTTCCAGGAACTTCTTTTTGTCCAGATGCGAACTTTGGTCTAGACTTCCCAGATCATTTCCAGGATTCCGGAAACGCCCCTGAACGCCGGACAAAGCGAAAATGGGCGTGAGTCAGCTCTGTCGGCGAGACAGTCTCATCCCACCCCAATCCACTCGCCCAGACTGCGGCGAAGAGCTCTCAGCGCCTCTGTCGCCATGACTTCCCCGCGGATTTCCTCCACGCCGAGACATGCCCACCTCTAGATAGGCTCGTCCATTCCGCTGCCGCTTTCGCCGTCCGAACTTCGCTGTAGCTCGGCTTCGCTCCGAGCTCCCACCACCACGCCCGCCAAGTGTTCGGCATTTGGCCGGTTAGGCCATGGACTCCGACGACGAGGCGATACTCGTCGTATTGCTGGAGGAGGAGAACGCCGAGGTCGCCGAAGATGCAGAGCACATGCAGATCCTCGCCTCCCTCACCCAGCTATACCTGCAGACGGCGAAGATGAAGCGCAGAGGTTCGGCGAAGGGTCGCCGGAAGTGCAAGGCGAGGCAAAGGATAGAGGGCTACTGCTTGTTGTACGCCGACTACTTCGCCGACGAGCCACTCCACGGAGAGGCCGTATTTCGGCGCCGTTTTAGGATGAGCCGGAAGCTCTTCCTCAAGATCGTGCAAGCCATCCGGGAGTTTGACCCCTATTTCTTGTGCAAGAAGGACTGCACCGGCATGGTTGGGTTTTCCTCACTGCAGAAGTGCACAGTGGCAATGAGGTTGCTTGCATATGGAGCGTCGGGTGACAGTGCTGATGACTATCTCCGCACGGCCGAGTCCACCACCATCGATTGCTTGTATAGATTCTATAGGGCATTGATTGCAGTGTTTGGAAAACAGTACTTGAGAACACCCACTGCTGAAGACACTGCTTGGATCTTCGCTGTCAATGAAAGTACAGGATTTTATGGGATGCTTGAAAGCTTAGACTGGATGCATTGGTAATGGAAGAACTGTTCATTTGCATGGCAGAGAATGTACAAAGTCCACAAAGGAGGTTGCACTATGATACTCGAGGCAGTTGCTACACATGATCTTTGGATCTGGCAATCCTTTGGCATGGAAGGATCGAACAACGACATCAACGTCCTCAACTCCTCAAATGTCTTTGCCAAGCTTGTTGAGGGTCATGCTCCTCCTGTGAACTTTGAGATCAACGGGCACCACTACAACAAGGGATACTATCTAGCAGATGGCATCTATCCAAGATGGCCAATATTTGTGAAGACTATCCCAAGCCCAATACTCCCCAAGCATTCTCGGTTTGCCAAGGAATAGGAAGCTTGTAGAAAGGACGTGGAGCGGGTATTTGGTGTGCTCCAACAGAGGTTTGCAGTTGTCCGGTTCCATGCTATGACCTGGTCGAAAGATCAGATGTGGGAAGTGATGAACTGTTGTATGGTCTTGCACAACATGCTCATTGAGGATGAGAGGAAGGACCCACTGATCTTGGTCGAGTAGAACGAGCCATACTACAGACATGGACCTCTTGCCGAGCTTGATCATCAGGTACCTCCAACTTGGACTGCCTTCATCGTCATGCGCCAGGAGATCCGAGATTCGGCAGTGCATCAACAGCTGCAAGATGATCTGGTTGAGCACCTATGGATACACAGGGGCAACACGTAGATGCCGAGCATGAACTGGCCGAACTAGGCCAAAATATGATGCATTTTATTGTACCCCGAATTATTTTTAAATTTATGCCGAACTATGGTCTATTTTATGCCGAACCAGGCCGAACTGTGCTCTATATTCATATTATACCGAACTATGCCGAAAACTGGACGAATTTGAGCCGAATTTGGGCGGAAAGGGCGTCCCGGGAACTCGTCCTGGAAACGCGAGTGGGAAACTCAGCGTTCCCAGGCCGAAAACGAGTTTCATTCGGCCATATTTTGGTACGGATTTCGGCCTGGGAACGCCCAACTAGTGGGGATACTCTAAATCTGCAACATCCATCGTATATAGTTTTTCCAATCAGGCTTTTGCTCCGCTATATTAATATAGAAACCAACCACACGATACAAAAGTTCATAGCCAAGAAAACGCTGGGGCAACAACAACAACATGCCTAAAAGAAAAGAAATGAAGCTAAGACGAAAGCAACTAAACGACGAAGACCCGAGACCACTACACCCTACGACTTTGTCCCACCACACTCTAGGCATACCGCAGCTACCAAACAGCACCTACGAGAGGGAAGCTGTCAACACGGCGCCGCTGTCCGGACCGGCACACTGACCCTAGGGTTTTTCCATGGCACGCCGGGTAAAGTGGAGAGGGTTACCCGCATCACCCTCCAGGAAGGAAATGCGCCACTCACGGGCAGCACCGCGACGGTGTCAGACAGGCCGGCAAACATTTCTCCCAATCCCTACCACAAAACCCCAGGTGCAACGGACCACCACCACCAGACTTGCCGTCCACCCGTATACGCCACCATGATCCCGCAATCATCATCGCCGTCGCTTTGTGTTCCTTGGAGAATGGCATGCAAGCCGGAGTCATCGGACATCACCAGACGAGGGACGAGTCCAGCAGACATGCGGGAGGGAACGACCTCCACTACCGTCAGGCGGTAGCCGACCAGACAGAGCAGCCAGGGCACACCATGCCTAGGTGGGCCCGGCCAGGCTCAGAATGGGCCCGTAAAGACTCGTCTTCCTTGCTGCACTACTAGGAAAATGGCCTTTAGTGGCGCACCATGAAACATCATCTGTGGCGCACTAGCAGTGCGCCATGTGCCTTGCGCTACAGAAGTTTAAACTTCTGTGGCGCACTGCCTAGTGCGCCACAGAAGTTTAGAGACAGGCGTGGCGCACATGCCAGTGCGCCACAGCAGTTTGGGCAGGTGCGCCACGCGTATGAAACGATAACCGTGGCGCACTAGGTGATGTGCGCCACGGATGTAAATTTCAAAATTCAAAAAAAAAGCAGCAGATCTGGATGACGCGGGCCCGGCGGCGGAGGAGCACCCGCGGGGGTGGGCGCTGCAGGCGCGGGCTCGGAGACGTAGCGAGGCCGGAACTGCAGGGGACTGCGGTGGAGGGGACCGGCGGAGCGGGCTCGACGGCGACGAGGGCGGTGTCCGGCGAGGAGAACGGCGGAGGGGGCTGCGCGCGGCGGAGCGGCGGCGCCAGGCGGCGCAGGGAGGCAGAGGCGTGGACTCCCGGAGGCGGTCGCAGGCGCGCGGGGCCGCCGGAGGCGGGGCGGAGCGGCGCCGCCCGCCGGGGAGGGAGGAGGTGGTTGCCGGGCCCGGGGGCGAGGGCGCGGGGTCGCGGGTGAGAAGGAGGCGGGGTCGCGCGCGGGCGCGGCGCTCGCGGAGGCACGGAGGCGGCGGCGCGGGCTCGGCCGGGGCGCGGGCTGGGCGGAGACGCTCGGGCCGGCTCCTGGGCGGGGGGGGAGTGGAGGGAGCACCGGCGGGGAAGGGGACTCGGGGGAGAGGAGAGGGCGAGGTGGCCAAGGCGGGGGCGGCGGGGTGCTCGCTGGGCGAGGGGGGCGCGGCCGCGGCCGGTGGCCGGCGCCGGAGAGGGCAGGGCGCGAGGAAGGAGGGAGCGAGCGTGGGGGGTGGGTGCGTCGGGTGCGAGGCGGAGGGAAGAAGAGAGAGAGGGAGGCAGGCGCGGGGGACAGGGGTGCCAGGGTGGGCCCGCGGGTGTGGGGAGACTGGTGGGGGGCGGGTCCCGCGGAGTGGGGCCCAGGGCGCAAGCTTATCCGTGGCGCACTAGGTGTAGGTGCGCTACGGATAAGTCACCCTGTTTTTTTTTCTGCAGGAAAAAACGGTTTTTTGACCATAACTTTTTACTCTTTTCGAATTTTGAAAATCTAAAAAATCGCTAAACGACCTAAAGGGGTTGCAAGCGGATCTGGAATCTCGTTCTCGTCATTTTGGTATATTATACGATTTTTTTCGATATCGTATGCAAAAGTTACGGCCTTTTTACCGTGACATTACTTTTTTTTGCAAATAAAGTCGAAACTCATTTCTGTTAATTTTACTAGAAGCTATACCACATTACCTACCTAAATATGAAAGGATTTAATTTTTTGAAGTGTTTATCATTTTCGTTTATTTTTTGCAAACCCTAAAAAGGCGATCCAGGGGGGGGTGGAGTTGGTGCATGCCACTTAGGCGTAGGGCACTAGGGCAGAGTGCCCTACGGCTAAGTTTGTACATCTGTGGCGCACTAGGCCGAGTGCGCCACAGAAGTTTGTGGCCGTTTCAGAGCAGAGGGGGCGTGCGCTTAGGCGTAGCGCAACCCCCCCCATGTGCGCCACAGATGACACTAACAACCGTGGCGCACATGACTATAGTGCGCCACAGATGTTTGGCGAGCGTCCAACAGGGCCCTGGACCACACACATCTGTGGCGCACTATAGTCATGTGCGCCACGGTTGTTCTAGTTACTAGTAGGGCACTGCCCACAGGTGAGCCACGCCTGTTTTAGCCGTGGGGCACTTCAACCATGTGAGCCACGGATGTGCTGATTACCTATAGCTGTTTTCCTAGTAGTGCTGCAGCGGGCGTGTGGCATCACCAACATCCCCGTCCGAGAAGCAATCCACGCCACCATATCTACGAGGAAAGGCAGCCAGCCGACCTGCCGGCCCGCCCATGCCCAAATGGGGCCCAAGGGGCCCAGATCTGGGCCAGGAGAGCCCCGCCGGTGTAGACCACTGCTGCAGGCCTTCATTATCGTCGCCCCGCTGCCGAGAGGGAGGACCGCCACCAACCACCCGACTCGATGCCGAACCACAAGCTCCCTAGGAGCACCGCCACCGGGAAAGGGAGAGCCCCGACCCTCCCTCATGACGCGAGAAGAAGCATGTCGCCGCCGCCGCACCGCACGGGAGAAGCCCGGCGACCCAAGCCGACGGCGGTGCCGAAGGAAGGAGGGAGGAGGGGAGAGGGAGGCGGTCGGAGCGGTGGGGGCGTCCGTCGCCCTTGGGGGGCCGGGACGAGAGCGCCTCGGTCGTCTATTCTTTGATCAAAAGGAATGATCTTATTTAATTTTTGTATATAGTTACATCACCTCAAATAGAATTTTTTTTTGAACTCCTTGTATTAGTGCCTGCGCATGATCCTGTATTACCGGGTGCTCACCCATTTCCTCCTTGTGATCGCATTCAACGTGGGCTAAAGCCCTCAGCTCCCTTTCCTCCTTATCCCTCCTCGCGTCACTTAAGACATGCTTGGTAGGTCGCATGGGAGTCAGCCAGGCCTGACCAGCCAGGCCTGACCTACAGATTTCAGTTGATTGGATGTCTCCACTTCTCCATGGACAGCCCGCATGTAATTCTTTTATTGTTACATATCTTAAGAGATAAGTTTTTTTTGCGAGGAAAAGATGCTGATATTAATTTGGCAACATTATAGAAAGGTCCTCAGATAAAACAAAATTTAGTCACACCATACGTTTGATGTTATCAAGGTACTCTTTTAGTGTTAGTGATTGACATGATCTCATGGTATGAGGATTAGGTCTATTTCGTATATGTTTGATGTAGCAATGTAAACTTAATGATTAGATCGAATTGCTAAATCTACTTTGGGTGTATGTTTATCATATCATTATTCTAATGATACGATTTTGTTATTAACAACATTCAATGTTTATGATCAGGAAACCTTGATCATCTGTTAATCAACGAGCTAGTTAAATTAGAGCCATAAGTAGGAACTACGGTTTGTTTATTAAACACACATGTATTAATGTTTCTTATTAATACAATTCTAGCATAAGAAATAAACATTTATCATAAACATAGAATAAGATAATAACCATTTTATTATTGCCTCACGAGTATATTCTCTTCATATCCTCCCCTGGACAAGGGCCACATTATCAGGTCATTCCGCAGAACCAGCCGCATCATAGTGTGCCGGGATCTTCGTCTGCACCAATTACTGTGCTTGAAGCTATTGCACCTAGTAAGAAAAGTAAAATGGTGGTCAGGTGCTGGAAGTGTGCAGTGGATACTCATGCTTCAAAAGACTGTAAAATTGTGCATTACTGCTATATATTTGTGATGATTTTTCTCATCCTACGTTGAGAAGCCCTGTTTTGAAGCAGCCTCGACCTTTTGCATGCATGGCAGGGGTTGGCAATGAGGACACTCTTTGTGCACAGATTCTAGATAGTGTTGTTCGGGAACACTCGGCACCTAGTCAGTCACCTATTGTCATGGTACAGGTCACTAGGGAGGCGGTGCCTATAGATGTGGCTGAGAAACAAACAGCGAGGGGATGTCTGGTTTGGTCTCAATGGAAGTGGGAGGCATTGCCGTATAGCGAGAATGCTTTTTTTTAGTTTTCCTTCGTTTTAGGACTTGGATAGAGTTGATGGGAGTCAGTTTACCATACAGCTAGGCAAGACCCAGATCAATGTTTCTACTTACAGGACCAGGATGTTCCACATAAGTGTGAGCTTCGGCAGGTTTGGTTGCATGTGGAGGGTGTTCCTTATACCCTACTCTCATTTCTTGGTTTGTGGGTTGTTAGCTTTTTTTATGGGAACTACTTTAGATGTGGATCTCCTCAGGTTGCAGAGTCGGGTTGTGGTTCGTATTCTTGTCGCCATGTTTGATCTTAATGTATTCTTGATGAAAGAGGATGTCTTGGGTTTTTTCTCTCACCTCTGATGTTGTGGTCAAGTTGAAGGGTTATGAGTTCCTCTTTAGGAGAGAGCCCGAGGGATATATTCTGGAACCAGATTTTTCACTCTTTCTGTGGAAAAGGAAACACGAGGATCCTGAGGATGAGGGTAAAGGGAAGGCTGGGGAGGATGCAATTGACACTTCGGAGCTAAACAATGCTTCCTATGGTTCTGCGACGGTGACCTCCATAGTTGGTGGTCAGGGAAATTTTGCACCATCCTCTTCAAGATAGTTACTCAGTCGGTGTTTGCTGTTAATTATTTGAATGCTCATCCTTCAACGCCTCGTGGGAAGGAGCTTCTAGATGTGCTCCCTTTGTATTCTCCTCTACGTGGGAGGAGTTACCGGTGGTGTCGAATATGCTTACTACCCCGTTGATACCTTCGACCCGGATTACATATGTAGTATAGCTCTTTTTCCCTAGTAGACATAGGCTTATCGAATCCTAGGGAAGCAGAAAGCAAAGTGAGATAACTTAGACAGAACTTCGAGAGTTTAGAATTCCTATTGCATTATCACCGGACCAAGAGTTTGCGATCTTGTTGTTGTTGACGATGGAGAGATAGAGGGCCTAGGGTCTTCGGTTTTCACCAGTAGCTATGCAAAACATCTGATGAGAATAATAGATAATAATAAAGTACTCATTTAATTGTTAGAGCAAGATAATTATATGTGGGCAGTGCATCCATAATTGTTATCGCCTCTACAACCGCTTATGGCAATAACATACTAGTATCATCCATAGAAGAAAGAGAGCTAATGATATACATAGTGATGTCACCGTTAATCCCAAGTAAGTTCCTCACATACAACCGTACTACCCTTTCTATCACTGGGTTCCTATCCTGCAGATTAGTCATTACTCATACTCCCTTTACCTAGATCAATCCTCGGGGTCTTGGGTACATGAAAAGTCCTTAGATTGAGGCAAGAGAGGGTACTACAATCATCATGTCATAAAAACTAATACATGATCCCATCTATTATAAATAACATGCACAAAATCTACATGGCTAGGCTGAATCCCTTAGCCCAAGGATAATTACTCACACATAGAGATGAAATCGACAATCATAAACATTGTAATAGAGATCATAGAGTTGATAGCAAATAGTCTTACAATGTCGCCAATTGGAGATGAGATCTGCTATTACAAGTGGTGGAAGATGGCTATGGTGGTGGAGAAGTGTTAGAGGTTTAGATATAGATATATGGAGTTGGGGGAGAGTTTAGGGTGAAAGAAGCAAGATTACGAAGTCGGGGGATTGTTTCTCGTTGCCTGAAAGCTTCTTTATATAGGGGTTCCTTCACAAAAGTTGTTCTGTTTGACCTAATAAGGTCGGTGCAAACTATACGGCGGCAACTATACAGCGGCGGGCCATATAGTTGGTCGTTAAGCTTGTAGTAATCTCTTCACGGCTCTTGGTTTCTTTGGCGTGTTGGAAATCTCGTATCTTTGGCATTTATGTAGTGATTCCCATCATCATACATCATTATCTGCGCAGGCAAAAATAGAAAGAAAGGATTGCATACCCCTTTGATCATTAGGCATTAGTGGCGAGTTTTAGAGAGATATTTCATCAAATATATGAATAATATCCAATTTAAATGCGGACGTGGATGGCTATATTTCACAGCCATCAAACTCCCCAAGCTTAAACATTATCATCCCGAGCAAGAAAACCAAAATCAAAAGGGAACTCAGTATTTAAACTGAAATAACGAGATGGTGATCTTACTCATGATTGGTAGTCTCATGTTTCCTCCACTTTACTAATCAGAAAAACTTCAGCATAGATAGAGTAATGGAAAGCATATAGTATGGGTTTCATGAATCCTTATAGCACAGCGAAATTATTGTAAGCATGGATGATTCAAAAAGGTAAACTTTATTCCATGTCATGTAATCAACTCATAGGCTTGCCTTTGAATAATAAAGTGTAATCATGTACAATTAAGAGTGTGAGAGTTTGTCATGAAAAGCATATACACTAAAGTATTTCAATTCTCCCACATCAATAAATCAGGACTTATCAAGCACTACTTTTCTATTTATTGTCCTTCAAGAATTCCAGTTCTTAAGTAATTGAGAGCATGCCAAAAAAAATCATTATTTATCGGGTTGAGATGGACACTCGTGGCATCACTAAGGTTTTTGTTCCTTTTGCATAATGATTACTCATATCAGTCATAGGAGTGATTCCATCATGTTACAGCTACCCGGGAGTGCCAAGAATCTTACCCATTATAGCATTGCTGCTTAATGGCTCAGTTGAAGTGGAGCATGTTGGGAACCCCAAGAGCAAGGTGGGAAGCAGCACAGCAGCAAGTCTTACCTCAGTAAGAAACCGAGGTTATCAAACCAGTAGAAGGAAGGAAATGTCACATAGGTGTTGCAAGCAACGTGAAAACCTGCACAACACAAACTCAAGACTTCGCCCCAACTAAAAGTGAGGTTGTCAATCTCACTGGTTGCTGTAACAAAGGATTAACTGTATGGTGTGGAAGATAATGGTTTCCAGCAAGTAAATAGATAACAGTGGAAGATGTATCAATGGTAAAGATTGGACCGGGGTCCATAGTTCACTAGAGGTGCTCTCCTTAGATAAACAACATGGCATGAAGGGTAAACAAATTACAGCAGGGCAATTGACAGGAACTGAGCAAGGCATAACAATGCAATACAAAACAAAAATATCCTATAAGATTAGATTGGGCAATACAACAATATACATAGACCGCCATCCAACTGCATCTATGACTAGAAGTCCACCTTCAGGTTATCATCTGAACCCCCTCCAGTATTAAGTTGTAAGCAACAGACAACTGCTTTAAGCAAAGTGTGTAAGGTAAACAATCCACTTGTTCTATGAGTTGTGCAATGGTAAGTGTGATGCTTCTTGTTCGTATTCTTTTTATCGACACTTCACTCCATAAACCTGTGGACATGTTTACTGAGCTCAGTATTCGCTTGGGGACAAGCGAAGTCTAAGCTTAGGGGAGTTGATAAGCCCAATTTGCATCACCATTCTATATCATAATTTACCTCTATTCATTGATATTTGTCTTATTATGAGGTATTAATTATGGCTTTTCATCTGTTTATGCATGTTGGATGATTCCTGGAGGATGGACTGCCGGAGTCTGGATTCTGATGGAAAAGACGGTGTTCCGGTGCAATTTCGCGAAGATCAGAAAAATACCAGAAAAATATGGAAACATAGTATTTTACCAGAAGACAAAGGAATCCAGAAGGAGGAGAGAAGGGGGGCCTCAGGGGGCCCACACCCTCCTTGGCGTGGTCCCACCTGACCCCACGCCTAGGGTGGGTTTGGCCCACCTGCTCGGCCTCCGACTCCGCCCCTTCGCCTATATCTTCCCTATGGAACCCTAACACCAGGGGGAGACCATAGATAGACTTCCTCCGCCTCTGGGAGGCGGAAAACACTGAGAGAGAAATATCTCTCCGGCAGATAGATTTCTGCCGGGGAATTCCTTCCCGGAGAGGGGAGACCGTCGCCATCAACACCATAAACAAGCTAGGCTTCATCGAGATCATCATCATCCACACCATCATCTCCACCAGCACCATCATCACCACTCCGTCCCGCTATAAAAATTGTGTTGGATATTTCTTTAGTTCTTAGGGAAACTTTCCCAGTGTTGATTACTATTGTAGTTGATGCTTGTGGGTGGAACCATTGGATTATTGTTTATGTTCAGATTGTTATCCATTATTATATCATCTTTGACCTTGATCCATATTATGTATTGTGAGTAGTTCGTTTAGTTCTTGAGGACATGGGAGAAGTCATGTTATTAGTAGTGAATCTGTGATGAGTTATTATTCAATGGTTTAGTATTTAAGTTGTGGTGCTATTCTTCTAGTGGTGTCATGTGAACGTCGACTACATGATACTTCACCATTTATGGGCCTAGGGGAATGCATTGTGTATTTGGCTACTAATTTTGGGGTTGCCGAAGTGACAGAAACCTGAACCCCCGTTAGGACACCTTTTCATAAGGGAGTGTAGGATCTCAGAGTTTAAGGTTGTGGTTAGATTTATATCTTAATTACTTTCCTGTAGTTATGGATGTTTGCAGGGGGTTTAATCACAAGTATGTATTAGTCCTAGGAAGGGCAGTATGTTAGCACAGGTTCATCCATACAACACTTACAAACACCAAAGAAGAGTACTCAGCTATTTGCAGCGAAAGCACTTGATAGAATTCCCATGTGTCCTCGAGAACGTTTGGTCCTTATAAGTATTTCCACCAGCTTGTCCTTAGCTAAGAAAGGATTGGGCCACTTGCTTCGTTTCTTCGTTACTTCTGTTACTTGCTCTTTGTTTTGTTGACTTGTCAGAAAACCACTAAAAATCCGTTTGCTAAGTATTCACAGGGATTTCCTGCTTCATACCACTGTTCAGCACCTTCTGCTCCTCATTGGGATCGACACTCCTATTTATCGAAAGTACTACGATATACCCCCTATACTTATGGGTCATCAGCCGCCGCCACCATCGTCCCTAGATCGAGGGATCTGAAGTTCTTCCCGGCACCCTGTCGGAGGGGAGATCATCCCGGAGGCCTTCTCTCTGGTATGATGCGTGAGTAGTTCCACCTTGGACTATGGGTCCATGTAGTAGCTAGATGGTTGTATCTTTTCCTTTGTGCTTTCATGTATAGATCTTCTGAGCTCCGTTCATGATCAAGATCTAATCTATTTGTAATCATGCATGTTGTGTTTGCGGGGATCCGATGGATATTGAGATTATTGAAGGGTTTTGCAGCATAGTAAATCAAAAAAAATCTATGGATGCGAACGGGAAACCCAAGATCTAATCTAGGAGATGCAAACAATGAGAGGGATAGATGAGATCTTCATACCCTTGAAGAAATCGCACAGCGGAACGTTCAACAGAACGTGGTTGATGTAGTCGTACTAGCCTTCTCCTCCTCGCGATCTGATCCGATCCAACACCGCAAGTGGCGATGCCTCCGAGAGATGCACACGTACGGCACCTCGACGTCTCGTCCTTCCTCGGTCCAGCAAGTGGGGTGGAGAGATAGATTGGATCTACAGCACGACGGCGTGGTGCAAAGGTGGAGAGTTTCTGCGGCAGGGCTTCGCCTACGCGCAGTCGGGAGAGAGAGAGAGAGAGAGAGAGAGAGAGAGAGAGTGCCCTTGGCCCAATGCGGCCAGGGAACTCCCTCATAGGCCCACGCCCCCCTCCGGCAAGTGGGGCCAGTTTGGTCCCACTCCGGAAGCTTCTAGAACCTTCCGGTACAATAACGAACATTCTGAAACAATTCCGAAATCCAAAAACTGCTTTCCCTTATATGAATCTTATTCTCCGGACCATTCCGGAACCTCTCGTGATGTCCTAGATCTCATCCGAGACTCTGAACAAAAACTCATAAACCAATTATCCATTCTATCCTAGCGTCGTGATATGTTAAGTGTGTGACCCTACGGGTTCGAGAATATGCAGACATGATCTTCTATCAATAATCAACAGCGGGGTCTGGAAACCCATATTGACTCCCACACATTCATCGATGATCATATCGGATGAACCACGATGCCAGGATTCAATTAATCCCATATATATTCCCTTCATCACGCGATATTTTACTTGCCCGAGATTCGATCGTCGGTATCGGCATACCTAGTTCAGTTTCGTTCACAGCAAGTACTTTACTCGTTCCGTAATCCTATATCACTTTGTGATTAACTCCTTAACCACGTGCTTGCAAGCAGTGTTGATATCGATTACCGAGTGGGCCCGAAGTATATCTCTCCGACTTGGGAGGGACAAATCCCATCTCGATACATACAACCCAACAGATACTTTCCGATCACTTGAGAGACACCTTTATGATCACCCTCTCATAGGATGACGTTTGATGACCTCAAAGCTTTCTTCCGATACCAGGGAGTTGCATTATCTCATGGTCTAAGGAATACAATATTTGACATAAGAAAAAGCTTCGCAAAGATGAACACGATGACACGATCTAATTACTCTGCTTGATTTGGGTCTGTCCATCATATCATTCTCCCAATGACATGATCTCACTATTAATTGACAACTCATGTCTATGGTCAGGAAACCTTAACCATCTCGGTTGCTTCACGGGCAGTGGGTTTTGAGATCTACAATATCTCCAAGTTTTCATGCCATTCTTTTGTGATTCATGTCAACCTTTGGGGTAATGGGGGTCCAAACTGGATTCATGAAGAAAGGGAATTTTACAAGGAATCTTCTAAGGAATGGAAAGTTGTCACGTACAAAAAAGAAAGTGCAAAAAAATCTCCTTCATTAAAGCCTCCCAGTAAAGGTGGCTCGGTTTTTCAAAGACTCAAATTTCCTGCGTCACCTGAGGGTCCTTCGCCTGTGATTGAGCATCATATTAATGGGGAATTCAAATCAGGCCATCATGGCAGATCTTATGCTCAGGTGCTCACTGATGAGGGTTTTAAGTCGAAGGTAACGCCGGTCAGGTCTGGGGGGGGCGCTAATCGCGCGGCATTTAAATTGCCTGGGCTCCTTCCTTTTCTGAAATTTCCCTCTTTCCCTAATTGTAATTGGCCCGACAAATCGTATGAGGGATGGTTCAAGGCCCAGGTGGTTTCTCATTCCCGGCCCGTCATTCACGGCAGTTTTCATGAGTTCACTTCCTCGTTGCAAAAAACAACTACCACTTCCCCTGTCTCCTCAACTCCCCCGCCCGCTGAAACCCCATTCCCCTCCTGCTCGTCGCCGGCGAAGGGCGTCGCAATGGCGAACATTCCGATTGATCCTGCGCCTTTCCTGCCGAATGGCTTCCAGATTATGCAAGTGGCTGGGCGGAATCGTGTTAAAAGGGTGGTGGTGCCTCGGAGGTCACGAGCACATGAACAGTATGCTATTGCTAACATTTTTCCCCTCCCTCCTGGCCTGGTTCAGTTCTTGAATATTCATGGTGTCTTGGTTGATTTCTTCAACAATGAGGTTGGAGTGCACTTCAGAGATATACAGGATTGTCCCTTTGGGTCTGCATATGTGCAGTTCCACCATGTCAGCGACCGTGACAGACTCATTGCGGCGAGCCCGATCCCGTTTCAAGATGTGCATGTTTCTTTTGTTAAGCACAATGAGGGAGATAACTGGCGTAGGATTCAGTTTAATAATGAGTGCTGGGTGATGCTGGTTGGGCCTCCCCTTGACCACTGGCATACGGAGGATCTGAATGCTATCTTTGCGGACATTGGAAAAGTTCTCCTGTGGGAGAGGGACCCTGATCAAAAGGGTAGGATTATTGCTAAAATTCGTGTGACTGATTTGGTTGACATCCCCAAGAGTGTGCGGTTTACCATAGGTGACCTGGTGGAGACAGAGTCATGGACTTTTTCTGTTGAAGTTCTTCAGAGTCACTTGCTTGGTGGGGGCCCACCTGAAGAGGACCCACTGCCAGATGACAATGTGGACCCACACCCTGTTCCTGCACATGGGCCAGTCTTTGGGCCTCAGGTGCCACCTCCCCCCCTCCCCCCTGCTCCTGGGGGTGATTGGGGTCAGTGGATGGCTCCTGTGCAGGACCCTGCTCCTGATGGTGGGAATGCTGAAGGTTGGGGCCCCTGGGAGGCTGTTGCTGCTCCTGTTCAAGGCCCTGTCATTGCTCCTGGAGAAGACATGCCTATTGACAATCAGCATCTGCCACCTCAGGATGTGAACAGTGGAGTTACAGGTGTCATTGTTCAAGACTGGAAGTCTAATGATGATGAATCTGTTAATGAGCCTGAGGCTGTGGAGGAGCTTGGTGTAGCAGTTGCACCTCAAGGGGTTGGCATTGGGGAAGGCCTGCAAAATATCTTTCAAAACTATCTGGCTGATGAGGAGGAGCCTAATGCTGATGCTGAGGAGGAGACTGGAAGTCCTATGGATTCAAGTACTGTGGCCCCTGAGAATGATGATTGGATGCTGGAGGATCAGCACCTTCTTTCCCTAAATGAGGCTCACCTTCAGGTTGGGATGGTGAGAACATTTATTTCCATTCCTGATGTGCATGTTGCCAAGCAAGGATTTTCCCAACAAGGCTTGGAGCTCTGGGAGAATTATTTTTCTCCCCATATTCAGAAGGAATCTTCTTCAAAGGGTTCTCTTAAATGTGATATTCCTGTAAGTTGGTTTAACTTCATTACTCTCATGCTTGCTACTCCTGAGAAGTTTAATTGGGTCAAGGGATTTCTTACTTCTCCTTTATGGGAAATTATTAAAGAACCTATTGTTGAGGAAAGTTCAATATCTTTCATCATTCCTAATTCCCAGATGGCCCCTTCTTGCCTGGGTATTGAAGTCAATAAATCTTCAGGCTCTCCCTCTACCCCTGCTAGAAAGAGAAAGGGCAAGGAACCTCTTGTGGAATCTGAGGTGAGAAGAAGTCCTAGAATTGTTAAACTAAATGGGGGTTTTAAAAGTCACTTAAATTGTCAAATTGTTGATTGCCTGGTTTGTAATGCTGCTCCTCCTTGCCTGAATGCCAAAGTGGTTAAAAATCTTGCTGCTTCATTTTGCAAGGTTAAAGATGGGGACCTGGAGAAGAGGTTACTCAAGAAAGGGAAGGCCAATGATGTGGTTATTAAGGCTCCTACAAAAGGCAGCATTAAAGGAGGTCACTCTTCCAGCTTGGGGATTGGTGGCAAGAAGAAGCCTGGGGCTGCTGGTACCTGTGGACAGCAAGCCAAGAAGAAGACCTCTTCTTAAGTGTGTTAATGTATCAAACTAAATCTTTTGCTGGAGTCTTGTTGACTCCCTGTTATGTGTTCTGTGATTGTGATATTGCAATGTGGAGGGTACTTGTTGTGGATCATCTATGTGGTACTCTAAATTGGTTGAGCTTTTGTCTCTGTATTTGACGTTTCCTCTTCTGGGTGATTACATTATTTACATCACCCCACATCTATACTTGCTCCTGGTTTCTTAATGAATAACAACAGAACTTGGAAGATCTTGAATTGGAATATCAGGGGAATCAATTCTGATAAAAAATGGTTTGCTCTCAGAAGCAAAATTGAGGAGTCTGGCTGTGACATTATCTGTCTCCAAGAAACTAAGAGAGAGGATTTTGATAGCTCCTACATTAAAAAATTCTGCCCCTCCAAATTTACCAACTTTGAATTTCTTCCCTCCAGAGGTGCATCTGGAGGTTTGATCACCATTTGGAATAGCTCCCTGTTTTCTGGACAACTTTCTTTCCTCAATGAGTTTTCTATCTCCATTACCTTGACATCTCTCTTGTCCAATAAATCCTGGATCCTCTCCAACATCTATGGGCCATGTTTACCTGAAAAAAGTCTGAATTTTTAGACTGGTTTGGCAGCATTGATATGCCTGATGATGTAGATTAGCTTATTGTGGGAGATTTTAACTTCTGTAGACAGCCTTCTGATAGAAACAAATTGGGAGGACATGTGAATGGTATGCTTCTCTTTAATGAAGCCATTAATAATTTGGGTCTCATTGAATTACCACTTAAGGGTAGAAAGTTCACTTGGATTAACATGCAGAAGGATCCTCTATTGGAAAGATTGGATTGGTTTTTTACTTCTGCTGTCTGGACTCAGAGTTTTCCCTCAACTTTTGTTGCACCTCTTGCTAAGCCCACTTCTGATCACCTTCCCTGTGTCATTACCATTGGCACAATGATTCCAAAATCTCAGGTGTTCAGATTTGAAAACCATTGGTTACATCATAAGGAGTTTAAAGCTATTGTTCAAAATGCCTGGAACATTCCTGTGGGTTTTCTGGATTCTGCAAAAAAAATGCTAAATTCAAAAATGTGAGAAGAGGGCTGAAGCTTTGGGCCAAACAGCTACCTTGCCTAAAGGCACAAATCTGTAATGTTAATGCCACCATTGACTTGCTTGATATCATGGAGGAAATGAGAACTCTTACTGTTCATGAGTGGAATCTTAGGGATATCCCGAAGGATCTTATTATTTCTCTTTTACAAAACCAGAATACTTATTGGAAATAGACAGGAAAAATTAAATGGGTTAAACTGGGGGATGAGAACACCAAATTCTTTCACTCCAGAGCTACCATCAGTTTTAGACATAACTACATTTCCATGCTCAAGGATGATTCTGATCTTGATGTCTATGATCATGATGGAAAAGCAAATCTTCTTTGGAATTACTTTAAAGATAGAATGGGATCTTCTGATAAGCCTGAAATGCATTTCAATCTTAATGACTTGGCTGGTGACTGCTTAAGCCAGGAGGAAAGGGATGCTTTGGAAAAGCCTTTCTCTGATGAGGAGATTGATGAAGTCATCACAAATCTGCCTAATGATAAGTCCCCTGGCCCTGATGGTTTTAATAATGAATTCATGAAGCTTTGCTGGCCTATTATCAAGGATGATGTGAAGCATCTACTTGTTGAGTTCTATGAAGGGAATGTCTCTTTGGAAAGCATTAATTCTTCTTTCATCACCCTCATTCCAAAAATTGCTGCTCCTTTGACTCCTGCTGATTTTAGGCCTATTTCTTTGCTAAATAGTGTCCTTAAGATTATCACCAAGATTCTGGCCAATAGACTGCAAAAAGTCATTCTTAAACTTGTTCACAAGAATCAATATGGTTTCCTCAAGCAAAGATCTATTCAAGACTGTTTAGGTTGGGCATTTGAATTTCTTGATCAATGCCACAAGTCAAAGGAGGAAATTTTAATTCTCAAGTTGGATTTTGAGAAGGCTTTTGATAGAATTGAGCATTCTGCAATCATCAATATCCTTAAAGCAAAAGGTTTTGGAGTTAAATGGATTTCTTGGATTCAGATGATCTTTGGGTCTGCTTCTTCCTCTGTGCTTTTAAATGGTGTGCCTGGGAAATTTTTTTACTGTAGAAGGGGTGTCAGGCAAGGAGATCCTTTGTCTCCTTTATTGTTTGTTCTGGCTACTGATCTCCTTCAAAGTATCCTCAATAAGGCAATGAACCTGGGTCTTCTTTTCTTTGCCCACTGAGAATGTATTCTGTCCTGACTTCCCTGTGGTTCAGTATGCAGATGACACTTTAGTAATCCTTAAGGCTGATTCAGAGCAACTCTTGTGTCTTAAGGCAATCCTACATACTTTTGCTCTCTCCACTGGACTCAAAGTCAATTATTCCAAGTCCAGCATCATGCCAACTAATATGGATTCTGAGAGGCTTGGGAATTTTGCTAATACCCTTTCTTGCCTCACTGGTTCCTTGCCTTTTACCTATCTTGGTCTGCCCCTGAGCTTAAATAAACCTGCTGTGGAACACTTATTGCCTATTGTTCAGAGAATTGAAAGAAGGTTGTGTGGAATAGTTGACTTTCTGAATTATGGGGGGAAATTGCAGTTAGTTAAATCTGTGTTATCTTCCCTTCCCATATATTACATGAGTTGTTTTGATCTCCCTGTCACTATCAAGGAGTAGTTGATTAAATATATGAGGCAATGCTTGTGGAGAAAGAAAACTTCTGATGTTCAAGCTAGAGGTACTGCTCTTGTAGCATGGAAGAAAATTTGTAGACCCAAAAACCAGGGAGGATTGGGAGTTCTTGATCTTAATGTTCAAAATTCTGCTCTTATTTTGAAGAATTTGGATAAGTTTTATAATCATAAGGATATTCCCTGGGTTCACTTGGTATGGAATACTTACTATTGTAATGATAAGCTACCTGGAAGAAGTATTGAGGGATCCTTTTGGTGGAAAGCTCATCTAAAACTGATTGACATTTTTAAAGGACTTGCAAAGTCCTTGGTTGGAAATGGGAAATCCACACTATTCTGGACTGATATGTGGAATGATAGTTGCCTCCAACATAAGCTTCCTCACCTACTTTCATATGCAAAAAACCCTCACATTTCTGTCAGTGAGTTCCTGCATACTGCAAATACTCAGGATCTCTTTTATCTTCCTTTGTCCCAACAAGCGTATCAGGAATATCAAAGTCTTGAACAAATTCTCAATTCTGGCAGGGAAGGGGAATCTGATTGTTGGTCTTACATTTGGGGCAGTAATTTTTCGGTCAAAAAGGCTTACTGCTCTTTAGTCGGTTACCAACCGGTTCAGCCACATTTCTCTTGGATTTGGAAATCTTCTTGTCAACAAAAGCACAAATTCTTCTTCTGGCTCTTTCTGCTTGATAGACTCAACACAAGAAATCTTCTGAAAAGGAAATGTTTTTCTCTGGCATCTTATGACTATGTCTTCCAGGGCTGCCATAGTGAAGAAACTAGTTTACATTTGTTTTCGGAATGCCCATTTGCAAGAGCCTGCTGGGCTGAAATCTCACAGGTCAATACGGCTGATCAAAGCATCTTTGAAGTTTTAGCCAGTATTAAAAAAGACCTCAAGGTCCCTTTTGCAATGGAAATTCTGATACTTGGAACTTGGAGCATCTGGATTTGCAGAAACAATGAAATTTTCAACAATCAGCATGCGTCGGTGGAGACCTGGAAGGCTATTGTAGCCCAGGAATTAAGATGGGTCCTTTATAGAATTAAGAAGAAGTATTATCAGGGCCTTAAGGATTGGATTGAAACCAATTTAGACAGGAGATAGCTGATTAGAATGTTATCCCTCTTTTTTGAGGTGGAATATGTTTGTAAATATTCTTTTGTAACTCTCTATGATATATAAAAGTTGCAGTGGGGTTTTTGCCCTACTGTTTTACCCTCAAAAAATTCAATGAGCTAGTCCATAGAGGCGTACTAGGGACACGGTGTTGTTCATAAACCACACAAGTATCAAAGTTTCCGCTTAATACAATTCTAGCATGGAATATAAACTTTATCATGAACATGAATTATAATAATAACATCTTTATTATTGCCTCTAGGGCATAATTCCAACAGTCTCCCACTTGCACTAGAGTCAATAATCTAGTTTACATCTGGCAACAATCTAACACCCATGGCACTAAGGTGTTGATCATGTTTTGCTCGTGGAAGAGGTTTAGTCAACGGATCTGCGACATTCAGATCCGTATGTACTTTTGCTAATCTTCAGATCTCCATCTGTTATATAATCTCGAATTATACGAAACTTTCGGTTGATATGCTTGGTCTTTGGATGATATCTTGGTTCCTTAGCCAGTGCTATGGCGCCAGTGTTGTCACACAATATCTCCAGTGGGTCCAAGGCACTTGGAACCACACCAAGCTCAGTGATGAAGTTCTTGATCCAAACTCCTTCACTTGACCCTTCTGCAGCAGCCATGTATTCCGCTTCTACTGTAGATCCCGCGATCACGCTTTGCTTGCAGCTTCTCCAGCTCACAGCTCCTCCATTCAAAATATATACGTATCCTGTCTGAGATTTATAATCATCCTTGTCGGTGTCGAAACTAGCGTCGGCGTAACCTTTTACGACGAGTTGTTCATCACCTCCATAGACCAAGAACATTTCTTTAGTCCTATTTAAATACTTTACGATGTTCTTCACGGCTGTCCAGTGTTCCACTCCTGGATCACTTTGGTATCTGCTCGTCAAACTAAGAGCATTGGACACATCCGGTCTAGTACACAGCATGGCATACATGATAGAACCTATGGCCGAGGCATAAGGAACTTTGCTCATAGCTTCTCTATCGTTTACCGTAGCTGGACACTGAGCCTTGCTCAATATCTTACCTGACAACATGGGCACTGAACCTTTCTTTGCCTTATCCATTCTGATCCTTTTCAGAACTTTGTCTAGGTATGTACTTTGGCTTAAAGCTATTAGGCGTCTTTGTCTATCTCTATAGATTTTGATGCCCAATATATAAGCAGCTTCCCCTAGGTCTTTCATTGAAAAACATTTGTTCAAATAACTCTTTACATCGTTAAGCATATCAATGTCATTTCCAATAATCAATATGTCATCCACATATAGTACTAAAAATGTCACTGAGCTCCCACTCACTTTCTTGTAGATACAAGCTTCGTAGCAATTTGGAACAAATCCAAAACTCTTGATCACTTGATCAAAATGAAGGTTCCAACTCCGAGATGCTTGCTTCAGTCCATAAATGGAACGCTGAAGTTTGCACACCTTATCAGCATCCTTAGGATCGACAAAACCTTCGGGTTGCATCATATACAACTCTTCATCAATGTTGCCATTGAGGAACGCAGTCTTGACATCCATCTGCCATATTTCATAATCATGAAACGCAGCAATTGCTAATAAAATCCAAATGGACTTAAACATCGCTACGGAAGAGAAAGTCTCATCGTAGACACCTTGAACTTGTTGAAAACCTTTCGCGACAAGCCGTGCTTTATAGACAGTAACATTAACATCCGCGTCCGTTTTCTTATTGAAAATCCATTTGCACTCAACAGCCTTTCGGTCGCTAGGAGGGTCCACCAAAGTCCATACTTGGTTTTCGCTCATGGATCCTAATTCGGATTTCATGGCCTCTAGCTATTTCTCAGAGTCTGGGCTCATCATTGCTTCCTCATAGTTCGCAGGTTCACTGTTGTCTACTAACAAGACAGTTAAGACAGGGTTACCGTACCACTCAGGAGGGGCACGTGACCTTGTCGACCTGCGATGTTCAGTAGTAGCATCGTCTGAAGCTTCATGATCCTCGTCATCAGCTTCCTTTATTGTTGGTGCAGACGGCACTGGAACAATTTCAGGTGCTGTGCTACTCTCCAACTCAAGAGAAGGTTCAATAACCTCGTCTTGCTCTACCTTCCTCCCACTCACTTCTTTCGAGAGAAACTCCTTCTCAAGAAAGGATCCGTTCTTTGCAACAAACACTTTGCCTTCGGATCTGTGATAGAAGGTATACCCAATAGTTTCCTTAGGGTATCCTATGAAGACACATTTCTCCGCTTTGGGTTCGAGCTTGTCCGGCATCAACTTCTTGACGTAAGCTTCGCATCCCCAAACTTTAAGAAACGACAACTTAGGTTTAGCACCAAACCATAGTTCATAGGGTGTCGTCTCAACGGATTTATATGGTGCCCTATTTAAAGTGAATGTAGCAGTTTCTAATGCATAACCCCAAAATGATAACGGCAAATCTGTAAGAGACATCATTGATCGCACCATATCTAATAGAGTTCGATTCCGGCGTTCAGACACACCATTGCGCTGTGGTGTTCCGGGTGGCGTGAGTTGCGAAACTATTCCGCTTTCTTTAAGATGCGTGAGAAAATCATAACTCAAATATTCACCTCCACGATCGGATCGTAGAAATTTAATTTTCCTGTTACGATGGTTTTCCACTTCGTTGTGAAATTCTTTGAACTTTTCAAATGTTTCAGATTTATGTTTCATTAAATAGATATACCCATATCTACTTAAGTCATCAGTAAAAGTGAGAAAATAGCGATAACCACCGCGCGTCGAAACACTCATTGGTCCGCATACATCGGTATGTATGATTTCCAACAAGTCTGGTGCTCGCTCCATTATTCCGGAGAACGGGGTTTTGATCATCTTGCCCATGAGGCACAGCTCGCACTTGTCAAATGATTCAAAATCAAGAGACTCCAAAAGTCCATCAGAATGGAGTTTCTTCATGTGTTTTACACCAATATGACCTAGACGACAGTGCCACAAATAAGTCGTATTATCACTATCTACCTTGCATCTCTTAGCCTCAATGTTATGGATGTGTGTTTCATTGATTTTGAGATTCAAAAGAAATAAACCATTCATAGCAGGTGCATGACCATAAAATATGTTACTCATATAAATAGAACAACCATTATTCTTTGATTTAAATGAATAACCGTCTTGCAATAAACACGATCCAGATATGATGTTCATGCTCAACGCAGGCACATAATAACATTTATTAAGGTTTAAAACTAATCCCGAAGGTAAAACTAAGGAGAGCGTGCCGACGTCCATCACATAAACTCTTGATTCGTTGCCAACACGCATCGTCACCTCATCCCTTGCTAGCCGCCGTCTATTCCGTAGCTCCTGTTTCTAGTTACAAATATTAGCAATTGAACCAGTATCAAATACCCAGGCACTACAATGAGCGCTAGTAAGGTAAACATCAATAACATGTATATCAAATATACCTTTAATGGTGCCAGCCTTGTTGTCCGCTAAGTACTTCGGACAGTTGCGCTTCTAGTGACCCTTGTCCTTGCAATAGAAGCACTCAGTGTCCGGCTTAGGTCCAGACTTGAGCTTCTTCTCAGTAGGGGCAACACGCATGTCGCTGCCTTTCTTGAAGGATTTCTTTGCACCCTTACCTTTCTTAAAGCTGGGGGGCTTGTTGACCATCAACACATGATTATCTTTCTTGATGTACACCTCCGCAGCTTTCAGCTTAGCGAAGAGATCAGTGATCGTATCAGTGGAACCATTCTGATTATGAGTAACTACAAAACCTTTGTAGCTAGGAGGGAGTGATTGCAGAACTCTGTTCTACTTGAGCTCTTCTGGAATCTTGCAGTCCAGTTGCTCAAGACGTTGAGTGTAACCCGACATCTTAATGGCGTGCTCACTAACGGAACTCTCTTCCTCAATCTTGCAGTTGAAGAATTTCTTACAGATCTCATATCTCTCAGCACGGGCCTGAGTCTGAAACATGGTTTTCAGTTCCTCAAGAATCTCAAAGGGCCCTGCGAACTCCTCATAACGATTTTGAAGGTCCGATTCCATAGCAAACAACATGGTGCTCTTAATCAGACCATAATCATCCTTGGACGACTGATAAACAGCTTTTTCATCAGCTGGCGCATCTATAGCAGAGGCGTCACCTAGCGATTTCTCAAGGACATAGTCCTTTTGTCCGCCAGCGAGAATGATTCTCAGATTGCGGAACCAGTTGGTGAAGGTAGACCCATTGTTCTTAAGTTTTTCTTTCTCAGCAAAAAACGTTGAAGTTGGACATAGCCATTTGATCTACAAAATTTGCAAGTACAATTTAGACTATGTTCATGATAACTAGTTCAACTTAACCAAATTACTAGATGAACTCCCACTAAATTCAACATCCCTCAAGTTGTTTAGTGAACATGATCCAAATTCACCACACCTAATCTGATCTTCACGAGAAGAGATGTGGTTTCAATGGTGGATAACAAAGTGTCGATCATATCATTCATATGACTCATGCTTAACCTTTCGCTTCGTGTGTTCCGAGGCCATGTCTGTACATGCTAGGCTCGTCAAGTCAAACCCAAGTATTTCCGCGTGTGCAAAACTGGCTTGCACCCATTGTATGTGAACGTAGAGTTTATAGCACCCGATTATCACGTGGTGCTTGAACACGACGAACTTTTGCAACGGTGCATACATGGGGAGAACATAGTTTTATCTTGATCTTTAAGTGAGGAATCATCTTATAATGCTACCGTCGCGATCTAAGCATAATAAGATACATAAAAGGATAAACATCACATGCATATAATTTTATGTGACATGGTATAGCCAATCTCCGCGCAATGATCTCCATCTTGTGCGTTCCAGCATGATCTCCATCACTCCACCATGATTGCCTCCACCACGAATAGCAACTACAACTATTGCTAACTACTTAGCGATAAAGTAATGCTATTACATGGCGTATAAGAAGTTGACACACAGGTCATACACAATTATAAAGACAACCATATGGCTCCTGCCGGTTGTGTACTCATCGACATGCAAGTCGTGAAATATTACAAAACATTATCATTGCATACAACATACACATCACATCTTGGGCCATACCATATCATAGAAACTCTCCCTGCAAAAACAAGTTAGACACCTCTACTTTGTTGTTGCATGTTTTACGAGGCTTATGGGAGTCACAAGATAAGAACGATTCTTACCTACGGAAAGCCACAACGGTGATATTATGGTTTCCAACATCCGGTGTAAATCCCATGACAACTATAGTGAGAGAAACTGGCATACACCAGCCGCATGTGTGGAACAAGCCACACGTCAAGTGCGGAGCCGGTCTCGCGAACGAGGTCGCGTAAAGTTGGCCTGGACCGCTTCGATCTCACTATCCCGCATCATAAGAAGTACACAACAAGAGGCTTGCAACAGAAAACATCAACGCCCGCAACAAGCATGTTGCGTTCTACTCGTGAAACACATCTATGCATAGATCTAGCTCTGATACCACTAAAGGGTTTTGCAGCATAGTAAATCAAAAAATTCTACGGATGCGAACGGGAAAGCCAAGATATAATCTAGGAGATGCAAACAACGAGAGGGATAGATGAGATCTTCATACCCTTGAAGAAATCGCACAGCGGAACATTCAACAGAACGTGGTTGATGTAGTCGTACTAGCCTTCTCCTCCTCGCGATCCGATCT
Source organism: Avena sativa (assembly GCA_916181665.1). Taxonomy (NCBI): domain Eukaryota; kingdom Viridiplantae; phylum Streptophyta; class Magnoliopsida; order Poales; family Poaceae; genus Avena; species Avena sativa. The sequence continues at coordinate 23,669,752 of OV702300.1, read as the reverse complement.
GATCCAACACCGCAGGTGGCGATGCCTCCGAGAGATGCACACGTACGGCACCTCGATGTTTCCTCCTTCCTCGGTCCAGAAAGTGGGGTGGAGAGATAGATTGGATCTACAGCATGACGGCGTGGTGCAAAGGTGGAGAGTTTCTGCGGTAGGGCTTCGCCTACGCGCAGTCGGGAGAGAGAGAGAGAGAGAGAGAGAGAGAGAGAGAGAGAGAGAGAGAGAGAGAGAGAGAGAGAGAGAGAGAGAGAGAGAGAGAAGGAGGGCAGCAGTACGGTGGCTAGGATTTTTGGGGTGAGGGAGCAGGGTGCGCCCCCTGCCCTCTTTATATAGAGGGCTGGCTGGCTGCCCTTTCCCCTCCTCCAAGCCCTAGGGTCGGCGTCCACAAGGGTGGACTGGGGGGCAAGTCCCCCCCTTCTAGAAGATCCCCTAGGGTTTGGCCGGCTGGGCCTATGGGGCCTTGTGCCCCTGTCCCAATGCGGCTAGGGCACTCCCTCGTAGGCCCACACCCCCTACGACAAGTGGGGCCACTTTGGTCCCACTCCGGAAGCTTCTAGAACCTTCCGGTACAATACCGAACATTCCGAAACAATTCCGAAATCCAAAAACTGCTTTCCCTTATATGAATCTTATTCTCCGGACCATTCCGGAACCTCTCGTGATGTCCTGGATCTCATCCGAGACTCTAAACAAAAACTCATAAACCAATTATCCATTTTATCCTAGCGTCGAGACACGTTATGTGTGTGACCCTACGGGTTCGAGAATATGCAGACATGATCTTCTATCAATAATCAACAGCGGGGTCTGGAAACCCATATTGACTCCCACACATTCATCGATGATCATCGGATGAACCATGATGCCAGGATTCAATTAATCCCATATATATATTCCCTTCATCACGCGATATTTTACTTGCCCGAGATTCGATCGTCGGTATCGGCATACCTAGTTCAATTTCATTCACAGCAAGTACTTTACTCGTTCCGTAATCCGATATCACTTTGTGATTAACTCCTTAACCACGTGCTTGCAAGCGGTGTTGATATCGATTACCGAGTGGGCCCGAAGTATATCTCTCCGACTTGGGAGGGACAAATCCCATCTAGATACATATAACCCAACAGATACTTTCCGGTCACCTGAGAGACACCTTTATGATCACCCTCTCATAGGATGACGTTTGATGACCTCAAAGCTTTCTTCCGATACCAGGGAGTTGCATTATCTCATGGTCTAAGGAATACACTATTTGACATAAGAAAAAGCTTCGCAAAGATGAACACGATGACACGATCTAATTGCTCTGCTTGATTTGGGTATGTCCATCATATCATTCTCCCAATGACATGATCTCACTATTAATTGACAACTCATGTCTATGGTTAGGAAACCTTAACCATCATTAATCAATGAGCTAGTCCATAGAGGCGTACTAGGGACACGGTGTTGTTCATAAACCACGCAAGTATCAAAGTTTCCGCTTAATACAATTCTAGCATGGAATATAAACTTTATCATGAACAAGAATTATAACAATAACATCTTCATTATTGCCTCTAGGGCATAATTCCAACAATTATTATGTTGGTTTGATTAATGGTTTTATCTTTATGATTCTATCATGTCTGTGTTGTTTGTGATCTTGCATGCTCTTCGTTGTTAGTAGCTATCTTGGCCAAGTAGTTGCTAGTGACTCCAAGAGGGGGTATTTATGCTCGATAGTGGGTTCATGCCTCTAGTTTTGAAGGGAAGTGACAGAAATCTCTTCAGTTGTAGATGTGTTGTTTCCACTAGGGAGAAAACAACGGTCTCTTATTCATGGAACATGTGGACTGTTTACCTTACACACTTTGCTTAAAGCAGTTGTCTGTTTCTTGCAACTTAATACTAGAGGGGGTTCGAAGGTGGAATTTTAGTCATAGATGCAGTTGGATGGCGGTCTATGTATATTTTTGTATTGCCCAATCGAATCTCATAGGATCTTTCTGACTAGTAATTGCATTATAATGCCTAGCTCAGTTCATGTCAATTGCCCTGATGTAATTTGTTTACCCTTCATGCCATATTGTTTATCTAAGGAGAGCACTTCTAGTGAACTATGGACCCCGGTCCAATCTTTACCATTGATACATCTTCCGCTGTTACTTGTTTACTTGCTGCAAACCATTACCTTCCACACCATATGTTTAATCCTTTGTTATAGCAAACTGGCGAGCTTGACAACCTCGCTGATTCGTTGGGGCAAAGTCTTGAGTTTATGTTGTGCAGGTCTCCGCATTGCTTGCAACACATGTGTGACGTTTCCTTCCTCCTTCTGGTTCGATAACCTCGGTCTCTACTGAGGGAAGACTTGTTGTTGTGATCATCACACCTTTCTCTTGGGGTTTCCAACGAATTGCTCCACGCGGCACAATCAACAAGTTTTCTGGCGTCGTTGTCAGGGAGGCTAAGGACGTATTCACAAGGGGAGTCCTTCACTTCCTTTCTCTTTACTTTGTTTTTAGTTTGATTTGTTTATTTTGCTTGGTTTTGTTTGCCTCTTTTCAAAAAACCCAAAAAAATTAGTTTAGTTTGGTTTGCTTGCTTTATTCAAAAACATAAAAAAAATAGTTCCTGCTCTAGCTGCTGCTGCTATTTTTGGCTTGCCCACCTTTGCTAAAATGAACTCTGCTGAGAACACCAAGTTGTGTGACTTCACTAGCACCAGCAACAATGATATCCTAATCACTCATATTTCTCCACCTGCTCCTAATTCTATCTTTTATGAAATTAAGCCTGCTTTGTTGAATCTTGTGATGAGAGAGCAATTTTCTGGTGCTGGTTCTGATGATCCTGCTGCCCATCATATTATTAAGCTCAAGCTTTTTCCTTTCTCCTTGAGGGGAAAAGCTAAAGAATGGTTGCTTTCTTTGCCTAAAAATATTATTGATTCTTGGACTAAGTGCAAAGATGCTTTTATTGGAAAGTACTATACTCTTGCTAAGATTATATCTATGAGAAGTGATATTATGAAATTTAAACAACTTGATAGTGAACATGTTTCTCCAGCTTGGGAAAGAATGAAATATTTGGTTAAAATTGCCCTACTCATGGACTCACTGCTTGGATGATTATCCAGACTTTTTATGCAGGTTTGAACTTCTCCTCAAGAAATATGTTGGCTTCAGCTGCTGGAGGTACCTTTATGGGCCTCACTTTGGGTGCTTCAACAAGGCTCCTTGATAATATGATGGTTAACTAATCTGAATGGCATGTTGAGAGAGCTCCACATGGTAAGAAGGTAAATTCTGTTGAGGAAACTTCCTCTTTGAGTGAAAAGATTGATGTTATTATGGCTATGCTTGTTAATGGGAAAGCTCCTCTAGATCCTATTAGTGTTCCCTTAGCCTCTTTGGTTGCTCAAGAAGAGCAAGTTGATGTGAACTTCATTAGAAACAACAATTTCAACAACAATGCCTATAGGAACAATTTTAGTACCAACAACAATTATAGGCCTTATCCTCCTAATAATGGAAATTCCTATGGAAACTCTTACAATAATGCTAGAAGTTCCCCCTCTGAACTTGAAGTCATGCTCAAGGACTTTATTAGTAAACAAACCACTTTCAATAATACTATAGAGGAAAAGCTTTTAACTGTTGAGAAAAATATATCCTCTTTGTCTGAAGCTCAGTCTTCCTTGTGTAGGGGTTCGTAGCATGGAAAACAAAAAATTCTACCGCATGCACACAAACAAGCTAAACCTGAAACTATGGAAAACACCTTTGCTACTGCTCATGCCATACAAGTTACTATTGATGAAAATGTTAGGCTATTAGCTCAACTTCATGCTAAGTGAGAAAGGGAAGCTGAAATTGATAGAAACAATAGTGTGTGCACTATCACCACTAAACCACAAGTAGTCCCTATTCCTACTCCTACTATGCCTAAGCCTATTGAGCCTACTACTAGTGATGCCAAGTTTGATTTTGATATTGATGGTTGCAATATTTCTGAAGTGATTATGTTCTTGCAAAGCTTCCTAGACACTACTGGGAAACTAGCTATAGATAGACAGACCTTCTATGGCGCATGGTTCTGACCATGCGCCACAAAAGTTGTCCAGTGGCGCATTTCATCTTCCAACTTCTGTGGCGCATATAGGAAAAATGCGCCACAGAAAGCTCGGGTGGACCCTAACACAGAATTCATTGACTGTACTCTGACCAACATTCTGTGGCGCATATGACCATATGCGCCACAGAAGTTTATCTTCTGTGGCGCATATAGAGGCATGCGCCACAGAAGTTTCTGTAGGAAAAACAGATTCTACCCCCCCCCCCCCCCCCCCCCCCGTGGATCGCCTTTTTAGCCTTGTAAAAAATAATAGAAAATGAAAAACACTTCAAAAAATAAAATCCTTTCACATAGTGATAGGTAATATGGTCTAGTTTGTAGGAAAATTAACAAACATGCATTTCAACTTTTTATACAAAAAAGTTTATGCCACGGTAAAACGGCCGTAACTTTTGCATACGATGTCGAAAAAATACGTATAATATACCAAAAATACGGTCGTTTAGCGATTATTTAGATTTTCAAAATTTGAAAAGAGTAAAAAGTTATGGCCAAAAGATCGTTTTTTCCTGCAAAATAATAAAAAAGGAGGACAAACTTCTGTGGCGCATTTCTTCCATATGCGCCACAGAAGTTTTGGGAGGAATTCGAATTTTGAATCCCTCCCCCTTCTCCCTCTCTTATACTCTTCCACTCCTCCATCCTTCTTCTCCTCCATTTCTTCTCTCATTCTCCTCACCTTCTCCTCCTCCTCCTCCTTCTCCTCCACCCCGGTGAGCTTCTCCTCCTCCTCCTCCTCCTCCACCACCCCGGTGAGCTCCTCCCTCCTCCATCCCGGTGAGCTCCTCCTCCTCCTCCCTCCTCCTCCTCCCACCTCCCTCCTCCTCCACCCCGGCGAGCTCCTCCTCCCACCGCCCTCCTCCACCCCGGCGAGCTCCTCCTCCGGCGACCTTCTCCTCCTCCTCCGGCGGCCTCCTCCTCCTCCGGTGGACTCCTCTCTCCTCCACCGGCGACCTCCACCTCATCCACCAGTGACCTCCTTCTCTCCTCCATCGGCGACCCCCACCTCCGGCGAGCACCACCTCCGACCATATTTGGCCGGTGTTTTTTTTTTGAAATTTGAAAAAAACTTCTGTGGCACATATTGGACAAATGCGCTATAGAATTTTGAGATCTGGTTCGGGACTTCTGTGGCGCATTTTGGCCATATGCGCCACAGAAGTATATGCGCCACAGAAGTTTTTTAGACTTCTATGGCGCATTTCAATATGCGCCACAGAACTAAACTTTAGTGGCGAGATAACAGTGGCGTATACCATATGCGCCACAGAAGTACAAAAATGGTGTGTCACTGATGGGCCTTTTCCTAGTAGTGAGAAGTCCCGATGCTAGTGATATGCATGTTGCCTTTACCAAACACATTACAGATGCTCTTGTTAAGATTAAGGAAGAGAATCTAAAACACAAAGCTTCTATTCCTAGGAACATAGAAGATAGTTGGGAACCCATTATTAATATGCAAGTGAATGACTTTGATCTAAAAGCTTGATGTGATCTTTGTTCTAGTGTCTCTATTATGCCTAGGAAGATTTATAAAATGCTTGATTTTCCACCTTTGGAAGATTTTTATTTAGATGTCCCACTCAATGATAATGCTAAGAAGAAACTCATGGGGAGTATTAATGATGTTCTCATCATGGTTAACAATGCTTATGTCCCTGTTGATTTCTATGTTTCGGATGTTGAATACAATGTTTCTTGTCCTATTACTTTGGGAAGACCTTTTCTTAGAACAGTTGGTGCCATCATTGATATGAAAGAAGGCATCATTAAATATCATTTTCCATTCAAGAAAGGTATTGAACACTTCCCAATGAGAAGAGAGAAGTTTCTCTTTGCTCCCCCTTTGAAAGCAAGGTTTGATGTTAATGCTTCTTCATTTGAAAACACTTGATTCTTCTTGCTTCTTGTGCCTAACTTAAAGGCGTTAAAGAAAAGTACTTGTTGGGAGATAACCCAAGAGTTTCCTTGAGTCTTGGAAGTTATTACTTTAGTAATAACCTCTCCTTATCCTTTTTGTTTTCTTTTTGTGCCAAGAATGACCTCTAATGAGAGGGAAGTAAGATTTGGAAAGTTGTTGTCCCAAAACAGATTTATGTCCTCCACAAAAACCAATAGTGAGGAGGCTCTGTAACTCGGATTGAGCTCAGAATTTACTAATAAATCTCCCAGTATGTTAGCTTACTTTCGTTAGTTCAACACTTTTTTATTTGAGCAACAGAAGATGTTCGAAAAAAACGGTTTCTACCTGCTGGTCTGTTTTGACAGATTTCTGTCATTATTTGCATTTGCTTCTTATTGATTCCTTTTTTAGTTCTCTTTAGGTGAATTGAGCTTTTTGAAGGAGTTACTACAGTAGCTTGTGTTTTTAGTGAAAAGCCTTGCTGTTCAAAAGCTTTGCCAGGGGTCTAATATCTTTTGAATACACTAATGTTGCTAATAAAGATTGTGTGAAGTTTTGTATGAAGGAAAAATTTCAGGTGTAGAGAGAGAATGATGCAATGAGATGAAGACTGGACAAAAGCTCAATCTTGGGGATTCCACCATGGTGTCACCCCAATAAATATCCAAGAGGTACAAGCGTCAAAGCTTGGGAATGCCCAAGGCATCCCCTACTTCATCAATAAAAAGCTCAGGTCTGTCTAGACACTTCGTTTTTAATTTTTCATGCACAGTTGTGTTGTTCTTGGAGCGTCTTAGTTTTCGTTTGCTTTGCTTAGTTTTTTTAGTTTTCTTAAGTAGTTTGGACCCCCGTTCTCGTTGTGTTGTTTTGCAAATAAGTTTGCTTGGTGTTTGGAAAGGAGTAGTAAGTTCTTGCTTGAAGTGCAAGAGGAGCTTGCATTAACTGTGACTTAGACTTTAGCATGACATGCTAGGTGTTGTTTTAGCATTATGCTTAGTGATTATTGTTGTATCATGTCTTGTTCCAAACAATTGGGATTGCTTAGTAGCCTTGAAGAAATTATGTGTTGTTTTAGCATGCAAAAGGATAGTAAAGTGGTATTCTCCTTTGATGCTTTGCTTGGGTTAACTTGGCACATGCTCACACCATGTTATGACTATGAAAAGTCACCATTAGCCTCTATGATAATTTAGTCCTTGACTTGTATTACCACTCTTTGCTTTGATTAGTATGCTTCGTTGCACTGCATGATTTTGGCCATTATTGCCCTCTTAGTTGGTTGCTCCCAGTCTTTTGCTAGCCTCCACTTGTATGAGTAAGTTCTGCTCATGCCTCCAACTCCCAAGAAACCAAGTTATTCCAAAGTGTCAACTATAAACTCCTATGCATGGTGTGTTACATCATTCCAAGTATATTCTTGTTTTCATCTATCTTCCAATTAAAAACTATTTTGTTATGTGAAAACTTAGTGATTAAAGCCCTCACGAACTTGATGGCACACTTTATTCTTTGCCCCTAATAAACTTGAACCATTGTGACAACCTTTTTGTATATGCTTGCACTTATAAGTTGGAATTAGCAGAATCGTGCTGTCACGGGGAACGTTTTCAACATTGCACTTGTACTCTGTACTCAGTTGATATCATGTTTTTTGTCTATGGATGTCACCGGTGTGAAATAAAGAGGGAACTTGTAAGTCCATGGAGTTTGTATCCTGTGTTAGAGAAACGCCTGGGCCGCTAGCCTAAGCCATGCCTAATCATGGTGGAAACTTGCAGCATCACCATAGTGAGCTATCTATGAAGCATCCTCAATAAAAATCTACGCATATGGTAAATAAAAAGATTGCAGATATCCTCATTGTCTGCTTTGCCTTGTCATTTTGGTTATGGGAAAGCTCATGTACCATGTGCAAGGGGTACCCTGTTGGCGGTTCTCAATGATATGCAAATACTTGTAGTGACAAGAACTTACCTGGACCCAAAGTTGAGTATGCATGAGGTGTGGCCCTCGTATTCAAGGGACTTGAGATTGCCAACTTATACTTCGTCAAGCATATACTCCAGCTTTGCCACTTTAACCTTAACCACTTCAAGATTCTTATGATAGGGGCAATGAGGGCTGAAAGCTAACAAGTACCATAATTTTTGGAAGATATTTTTGAAACTTGTAATCCCTGCTTCCTTTACAAAAAGGCCTTTCTTCCACCATTATTTGAGTCTCCACCTTCTACCTTTAGGCACCATTAAGAGAGCATAGTTGCCATTCTGTGTGCAGTGTTCCAAAGCTTATTAATTGATGCATATTGTGATATTACTTGTTCTTGTGCTACTTGTTTCTAGTCACCCTTGTGAACTTTGCAGGTGTCCTATGCATCTATTTGCTACTCTATGAGGGACAAGCTGATTGCCACTATGCTATGTTTTCTGCATGTGAAACAAACAAACGTTTTTCAATGCATGTTATTCATGATCTTTGTTTGTAGCTTGACATGTTTCATGCATAGTTACTATGTCCTATTGTTAGAACTCCATCTTTCATGCACTTGTTTAGAATTCTTTGATCCCAGATTTTAATGCTTGCAAATGGTTGGATCTTTATTGTGAGGGTGCATGTCACCTCAAAAATTATTCTTTTTATCACTTACCTACTCGAGGACGAGCAGGAGTTAAGCTTGGGGATGCTGATACGTTGGAAACGTATCTATAATTTTTGATGCTCCATGCTTGTTTAGTATCTACTTTGCTTTACTTGTCCACACTTTGAGGTGCTTTTTACATGTTTTCTGGTACTAACCTATTAACAAGTTGCAACAGTGTCAGATGCCTGCTTTCTGCTGTTTTTGGTTTTAGAAAAGTTAGTAAAGAAATATTCTCGGAATTTGACGGGACAAACGTCAAAGTCAATTACTTTCCGTGGGGAACAATAAGTCCAGAGGGGAGCTGGAGGGGCCAGCCAGGAGGGACAGACCCACCCCAGGCACGGGTGGGCCCTGCCCCGCGCCTGGCTAGGGTTTGGCCACACTGGCCGCCGCGTCGGTCTCCCCATTTGCCTATAAGAAGCCCCCATGCAGAAACCCTAAGCACCCGATCAAATCTCCATGAAACCGTCTATAGACGCCGCCACCATCGTCCGTATATCGGGGGATCTGAAGTTCTTCCCGGCACCCTGCCGGAGGGGAGATCATCCCGGAGGCCTTCTCTCTAGTATGATGCGTGAGTAGTTCCACCTTGGACTATGGGTCCATGTAGTAGCTAGATGGTTGTATCTCCTCCTTTGTGCTTTCATGTATAGATCTTGTGAGCTCCGTTCATGATCAAGATCTAATCTATTTGTAATCATGCATGTTGTGTTTGCGGGGATCTGACGGATATTGAGATTATTATGTTGGTTTGATTAATGGTTTTGTCTTTATGATTCTATCATATCTGTGTTGTTTGTGATCTTGCATGCTCTCCGTTGTTAGCAGCTATCTTGGCCAAGTAATTGCTAGTGACTCCAAGAGGGGGTATTTATGCTCAATAGTGGGTTCGTGCCTCTAGTTTCCAAGGGAAGTGACAGAAATCTCTTCGGTTGTAGATGTGTTGTTGCCACTAGGGAGAAAACAACGGTCTCTTGTTCATGGAACATGTAGACTATTTAACTTACACACTTTGCTTAAAGCAGTTGTCTGTTGCTTGCAACTTAATACTGGAGGGGGTTCGGATGATAACCTGAAGGTGGACTTCTAGTCATAGATGTAGTTGGATGGCGGTCTATGTATATTGTTGTATTGCCCAATCTAATATCATAGGATCTTTCTGACTAGTAATTGCATTGTTATGCCTTGCTCGGTTCCTGTCAATTGCCCTGCTGTAATTTGTTTACCCTTCATGCCATGTTGTTTATCTAAGAAGAGCACCTCTAGTGAACTACGGACCCCGGTCCAATCTTTACCATTGATACATCTTCCACTGTTACTTGTTTCCTTGCTGCAAACCATTATCTTCCACACCATACGTTTAATCCTTTGTTACAGCAAACCGGTGATCTTGACAACCTCGCTGATTCGTTGGGGAAAGGTCTTTAGTTCGTGTTGTGCAGGTCTTCGCGTTGCTTGCAACACCTGTGTGACATTTCCTTCCTCCTTCTGGTTCGATAACCTCGGTCTCTACTGACGGAAGACTTGCTGTTGTGCTCATCACACCTTGCTCGTGGGGTTTCCAACGAAGTGCTCCACATCAGCACCATCACACCTCAAAGTGTAGAGAAAAGCAAAGAAAATTAGATACTAAACAAGCATGGAGCATCAAAAATTATAGATATGTTTCTGACGTATCACGGATATATATGTTTAATCAACTCATAGCCGAAATCTAGGAGTTTCCTCCATGAAGATTGTTTAATCAACTCATAGCCGAAATCTAGGAGTTGCCTCCATGACGTGTTGGCATTCCATGAAGTTTGACTCGCATAAAGCTATATCATTCTTATGATTTACAAATCAAACTTTTGCATGCTCATAAAAACCGATAAACATTAATTTAATTGAACAAATCTTTTCAAAGAGAGCTATCAAATCAACCATTATTTTCTGTGGTGTTGAGTGTCTCTAGGAATAAACTTTCAAGACTAAACACTACAACACCCAAGTCTTTAATTTGTGAGACTTTTTCTTATTTCAATTGTTTAGCAAATTTTTAGGCAAGGCTTGGTTAACTACAAGAGCTAGAACAAAACGTATCCAATTAAATACCCATGCAAACAAAATTTCACTATAATATAGAGACTCGCTCCACCGATATAACATCTCAACATTACTACTAACTAGCATGGATTTATCAAACTTCAAAAGTTGGGAGTTGATGACCCACAAGTATAGGGGATCGCAACAGTCTTCAAGGGTAGTATTACCCAATTTATTGATTTGACACAAGGGGAGACAAAGAATACTTGCAAGCCTTAACAACTGAGTTGTCAGTTCAGTTGCATCTAGAAATAGTTCTTGCTCACAGAAGTTTATTAGTAGCAACAGTTTTATAGTAGCAATAGCAGAAGTAGAACAAGAGCAATAGTAACAGTAGTAGCAAACAGTAGGATATGAGCGTGGTAGGCATAGGGATAGATGGATGGGCGTTGCATGGACGAGACTAAACATGTAACTTTAAGATCTAGGAAAATTGCAGATAAATAAGATAAAACATCCAAGTACTAAACAATCATAGGCATGTGCTCCATATATAGTCATGCGTGCTCGCAATGAGAACTTGCACAACATCTTTTGTCCTGCTAGCCCGTTGCAGCTAGGCCTCAAGGGAACTACTAGAAATTAAGGTGCTCCTTAATAGAGCTCCGGAGAAAAGCATTAACAATTCGTGAACACATGTGATCCTCACATCACAGCCATCCCCTCAGGTTGTCCCAATTTCTGTCACTTTGGGGCCTTTGGATCCGGACAATGATATGTGTACACAACTTGCAGATAAGATCATAAACAATACTATCATAATGATTCAATAATAAGTTCAGGTCTGAGATCATGGCACTCGGGCCCTAGTGATAAGCATTAAGCACAACAAGTTGCAACAAAGTCAAATAGCACTAATAGAGATACTAGGCACCATGCCCTAACAATCTTATTCGATTACATGATAGAACTCATCCAATCCCTACCATCCCCATAGCCTATAGCGGGAGATTACTCACTCATGGATGAGGGAAACATGGATGGTTGATGGAGAGGCGTTGGTGATGATGATGGCGGTGATCCTCTCCAAATTCCCCGTCCCGGCAGGGTGCCAGAACGGATTTTCTGGTTCTGAATCGCGGTTTCTGGTGGTGGCGGCAGAGCGGAACTCTTTCTAGAAAAACGTCGAACCCCCCTCGGTTTTTAGGTCAAGAGGCATCTTATAGGCAAAGAGGGACACCGAGGGGGTGCCTGGGGCAGCCACACCCCCTCCAGGCGCGGCCTGGGCCCACCAGCGCGGCATGCGGTGTGGGCCCCTCAGGCCTCCCCTCCGTCTCATATTATGGCTCCGTGAGTCTTCTGGTGAAATAGGATTTGTGGCATATTTTCCGGATTTTTTCCTGATAGTTGATTTTCTACACAAAAACTAGACTCCAAGGTAATTCTGCTGAAAACAGTGTCAGTCCGATTTAGTTGTATCCAAATCACATCAGTTTAGAGGAGAAACAATAGCAAAAGTGTTCGGGAAAGTAGATACGTTTTGGACGTATCAGGAGTCATAAGGCATACCTCTCATGTTTGGTTCCACTTCTCTCTTCCCTTTTTATTTGTTTCTTGGAAACTCGAAGTCAATCACTCTCGTGCAAATCAGTGAGAACTTCGAGGCGAAAAGAAAAGGAGAGAGGGAACATAAATATAAATGGAGAAATCTTTTTGTGGTTTTGAGAAGGGGGATTAAAGAATAGAAAATTGGCGGCAAAGCTCGGCTTGAAAATCTCAAACAAAGTAAAATAACTAAGATAAAGTGTTGGGTAAACCAACATGAGTGCTTATATACTCAAATAAAAGCATAACCTCGAAAATAAGATAAAGCAAATGAAAACCAAAATATAAAATAGATAGAAAACCTCCCCAAGCTTAGGATTTTGCAAGCCCTTCAAATCACTGTGGTGGGGGGGGGGGGAAGTTGTAACTCCAGTTTGCAAATTGAGTTGAAAGGTTACTTGTTGTTTCTTGGAGGTTTAGGGCGAGATTATGCATTCCCTCCATAGTTCGTCCAAGTTCTTGGAAATCTTGATATATTGCAAACCGGTTTGGTGACTGCTCCTCCTGATGGTGGACTTCTTGCTCCTCCTCTTGGTCCTCCTCCTCCCAAATCTCTTCCTCGGGTTGGTGTTGCTCAACCTGCAAGTACTAAAGCACACGTCCTTCCTCTATAGAGAAAAGACTATTAGGCAAAGGAGCGGGGTAGAGACGAACAGCTCTAGCAATATGCAGATAATAAACACCACCTCTCCTAGTGAGCATTCAACAAGCCCTCAAAGTAGAGAAACCAACATCACTCACCTAGCATCGGTTGCAACTCACCTAGGTCGATGCCCAATGCATTGGCAAGCACGGTGATGACGCCTCCACCAGTGATTGGTCCTTGGCTCTGGTGGGATTGGTACTCCAAGTAGCGCACAAGAATTGCGCCCAAGTGGAGTGACAAGTTGTCATAATTGAAATAAGCTTTCGCATGGATTAAAATGTCCTCCTCGTTGAGTCTTGTAAACTCATTGCACGCCTACAAGGTGTTAGCAATAACATAGAACAAATAGCGAATAGCAGGATGTTGATTATTTTTCCCTTTGCTGAATCTAGAAGTAAAGATCATTCTATTATAGAAGAGTTCACGGGAAGGTTCTATGCTAGTAAAAGATGCATGTAGAGCATTAGGATCATTGTTGGGTAAACCAAAACAATTGCATCATTCATCAAGTGATAGAGAATAATTATTGTTCATGAGTCGGAAAGAAATTTTATCCTCCCCATGACATGCCTTAATGGTGCTACTCAAAGAGCTAAGAAATTCAATGGTTAACTGGTGATAGGTTGGTGCATCATGGAACACAAATGTTTGCAGGCCAGCTCTATTGTAAAGTAAATTAAAGTCATCAGAAATACCGAGTTGGTTCAAAGTGATGGGACAAGCCCACTTGGTTGCCTTCACTTCTTGGTTTTTGATCCTGTCGAAACGATCACGGTGAGATTCATTCTTGAATCGAATCCCCATGCGTTCCTGAGCTGCAGCCCGAGAAGAACTAGCTGCGGCAAGAGCACGTGTCTGGCTCCTTGTGTTCAACTTCTAAAACAAATAAAAGAGATAAATATAAAACTTTTTGATCCAACAGTAATAGTCAATGCATAATCCTCATCATAGCACACTAAAAAGTACCCCCAACATAATAATCTAGGCAAGATAATCATGGAAAATAGTTCAAAACAAGTCTCACCCTAGATTGATAATGACAATAGATCATAAATGAATTGGAGGATCGGAGGAGAAACATACCGTAGATCACTTGTGTGCGAGGAATTCAAACGAAATTGAGTAGGGATGAAGATCCCTTGAGGTTTTGAGAGAGTTTAGAGGTAGAAGAGAGAAAAAGAATTGACTTTTTGATGTTTTGGGTACCTCCCCGAATGTATAAGTGGTTGGACGCAACTCTACTGCAGGAACAAAGTGTTCCGGCCATATAGTTGGTCTGACGGCAAACTTTTTAGGGTTTATAGGGTTTCTTCCTAGCGGTTGTAACTATACTATGACAACTATACGGCCGGAACTTTTGTTCCCGCCGTATAGTTGGTCGTCAAACCTTCTGTATCCTGGGATAAAAAATTATCGATGGGTAACATAACTATATGACCGCAACTATGCGACCGCAACTATACGTCAACAACTATAGTTGGTCGTTAACCTTTCTGTACACATCAAAAAAATTCTATTTCTTCGAGGATTAATTTTTGGACTGAAACTTAACGAAACACCTAGTTTTGACAGAAAAATGACAGACTAAAATTTTGACCAACTATGGCATATATAAAACATGAATTTTTAGTACCGCTGAATCTCTTCTCTTAATGGCGTTTTCTAGCACTCTTTATTTATATAAAAACTTAAACTAAAACTTAAAAACATAACTCAAACCTTTATTTCACATGGGTTGCCTCCCATGCAGCGCTCTTTTATGGTCAATAGCTTGACCTTGATATTGCTCACTTAGGCCATATGAGTGGAACACGCACTCCAAAGTAATTGGCCTTCAAAGTGATGGCCTCCTTATCATCTTGCTTGGCTTTCTTTTTCCTGGGGAAATGAATAACAAAAGGATCCCGCAAAGGCAATTGAAGCTTCATGTTCCCTTCATGCAAATTTATTAAAGCCTTAATAGTTCTTAAAAAAGGACGGCCTAATATAATAGGGGCATTAGCATCTTCAGCCATGTCAACAATAACAAAATCAATAAGACCAGGACAGCCTTTAATGTATACTAAAGTATTTTCCTTAATGCCTACTGCTTGTTTATAGGTAGAATCTACTAGATGTAATTTTAGTTCGGTAATTTCAAAAGAGCCAAGATTTAACTTGTTAAAAAGACTCTTTGGAATTATTGAAACACTTGCACCTAGATCATAGAGTGCAGGTATTTCATTAGTCCCAATTTTAATCTTAATGGTAGGCTCAAATATAACAGGCAATTTTTCAGCAATTTTCTTATATTCTTCTTCAAGCTCACGTGCCTTTATTTCTACCTAATTAACGAAGTGTTGTTACATGGATTCCTCATTTCCTTCACTTATCGGAATCTTGACATTAATCCATTTTACAAGATCTTCAACTATGTAGTTTGGTGAAGGGGCATTTCTATAATCAAGTTCTTCGGGCTCCTCCCTTTGGATTCTTATGGGTTGGGCTCATCTTTACCTGCAAATTTTGTTAGAATGAGAGTTTGACTCTCGGTTATCATACCTAGATGTGTCTCAACGATCCTTGTTCTTTCTTGGAGGGCCTGCAAATCATTTCTCAAACTAACAGCTTGGTTATATAATTTACCAAGCATAGCATCATGATACTCCGTAATTTGTACTAGAATATTGTTTTTCTTATTTCGTGAGTCTATAAAAGCTTTAAGAGTTTCTTGAAGACTAGCATTACTTGATGCCATATTATTATTAGAGCTACCTGTTGGACTAGAATAATGTTTCTGGAAATTAGGATTATAATTCTTCTTCCAAGCAGGGTTATAATCATTACGAGCTATGAAGTCACTTCTTCAATAGTTGGTTCAGGAGTAGCTCTTACCGGGGTTTTCTTACCTTTAATGGCTAATATGAGCTCATACAACTTAGCATTGAGTTTTTCATTTTTTTTTTGAGGTTTGACGGAGTTCACCTTCTTTGTGTTTGATCTTTCCACATGTCATTGGGCATGGTTGTCTTGCATATTATCTAGCAGCTGCTTTGTTTCGGTAATTGCTTACCCATAAATGTTCCTTCAGCTGCAGTATCTAGCATAGACTTAGAAACAGGGTTAAGAGCATTATAAAATAAATGGAGAATTAACCAATCTTCCATCCCATGACTGGGACAGTTTCTCATGCATTATTTCATTCTCTCCCATGCAAGCGCTAGTGGCTCATGCTCTTTCTGTCTAAAACCGATAATATTAGATCTGAGTTTCATAGTCTTTGCAGGTGGAAAGAATTTAGTCATAAATAAAGAAGTACATTCCACCCATGATGCAATAGTATTTCTAGGCAAAGATAGCAACCATTCTTTTGCTTTTCCTCTAAGAGAGAAAGTAAATAAGTGCAACTTGACCGCGTCGGGGTCAACATCTTTAATGCGCATCATATCATATATTTCAGTAAAAGTATTTAAGTGCATACCTACATCTTTTACAACAGAGCCTCCAAATTGATTCTGTTGAACCAAGCTTAAGTAGTGGGGCTTAATTTCATAATCTTCAGCAGCAATTGTTGCCTGAGTAATAGGAGTACATAAATAATCATTGTTAGGAGTTGCAAACTCCCCAAGTTTCTTTTTAGCCATACTTCCTATGTTTTTGTATTTTCTTAAACAAGTACTAATGATGATAAAACAAGAATAAAAAGACTAACTATTTTTTTTTGGTTTTTTAAATAAAAATTGACAGCAAACTAATAATATTAACAACGAGAATTAAAACTAGCAAGGTTCCTACAAACCTCATCAGGATAGCTATTGCTTCCACGACAACGGCCCAGAAAAAGGGTTGATACCTTTGATCCGGATTACGGATGTAGTATAGCTCTTTTTCCCTAGTAGACCTAGGTTTATCAAATCCTCGGGAAGCATAAAGCAAAGTGAGATTACTTAAACGGACCTTCGAGAGTTTTAGAATTCCTATTGAGTTTTCACCGGACCAAGAGTTTTTGATCTTGTTGTTGTTGGCGATGGAGAGAGAGGGCCTAGGGTCTTAAGTTTTCACCAGTATATGTGCAAAACATCTGATGGGAATAATAGATGATAATAAAGTACTCATGTAATTATTAGATCAAGATAATTATATGTGGGCAGTGCATCCATAATTGTTATCGCCTCTGCAACCGCTTATGGCAATAACCTACTAGTCTCATCCATAGAAGAAAGAGAACTAATGATATGCATAGTGATGTCACTATTAATCCGAAGTAAGTTCCTCCCATACATCTAGACTACCCTTTCTGTCACTGGGGTTCCTATCCTGCAGATCAGTCGTTACTCACACTCCCTTTTCCTGGATCAATCCTCGGGGTCTTAGGTACCTGAAAAGTCCGTAGATTGAGGCAAAAGATGGTACTACAATCATCATGTCATACAAACTAATACATGATCCCATCTATGATAAATAACATGCACAAAAGCTACATCGCTAGGCCGAAGACCTTAGCCCAAGGAGAATTACTCACACATAGATATGAAATCGACAATCATAAACATTATAATAGAGATCATAGATTTCATAGAAAATAGTCTTACAATGTCGCCAAATGGAGATAAGATCTACTATTACAAGTAGTGGAAGATGGCTATGGTGGTGGAGAAGGGTTAGAGGTTGAGATCTAGATCTATCATCTGGCATGGCGGCAGGGAGAGTTTAGGGTGAAAGAAGCAAGATTGTGGAGTTGGGGGATTGTTTCTCGTCGCTTGGAGCCTATTTATATAGGGGTCCCTTCACGAAAGTTGTTCTCTTTGACCTAATGAGGTCGGTGCAAACTATACGGCGGCAATTATACGGCGACAGGCCGTATAGTTGGTCGTTAAGCTTGTAGTAATCGCTTCACGACTCCTGGTTTCCTTAACGTGTTGGAAATCTCGTATCTTTGGCATTTATGTAGTGATTCTCATCGTCATACGTCATTATCTGTGCAGACAAAAATAGCAAGAAAGGATTGCATACCCCTTTGATCATTAGGCATTAGTGGCGGGTTTTAGAGAGATATTTCATTAAATATATGTATAATATCTAGTTTAAATGCGGACGTGGATGGCTATATTTCACAGCCATCACCCGTCTAGGGTCTCACCTATTTAGTTACAGGAGGCTTTACAGGCTGCATCAGATTCTTGTGTGGAGGCTCAGAACATGCAGAAGTTTACCTCTCTGGCATGATCAGGGTCGCATGTACTGGGGCGTATTATCCCGAGGTCGATACCATCGGTCCGTAGGGACCGGTGCTCGTGGAGGCCGGGGGTAATGATGGTTCATGGGGACCGACCTAGGAGAGTTCGGTCGACCGCGACTTGGATGACTCGACCCAGGAGGGGCTGTCTCGCGAGGTGCTAACCCAGGAGGGGCTGGCCCAAGGAGACCCGACGCTTCATGGCACCCAAGTGGCCTATGCCTAGGTCCTCGCGCGGTCGGTGGGCTCGATGGCCTAGGCGGCTCATTCGGGAGGGCCCACCACTCTGTGCCGCCCACGTGGCCTCCTTGCTGGCCCACGAGCAGCTAGAGGGTGGGTCAGTCTAGGAGGGGCACGAGCTGGTCCTGCAGGGCCAGTTGGTGGCCCAGATGGACGTGGATACTCGCATGTCAGCCCAGGCAAGGCTAGTTGTGGCTGGAGGGGTTCGACCCAGGAGGGGTCGGGCATGCCTCTGTCTTCTAGGCATGTTGATGTTGAGGTGGCTGATGTTCCAGGTGGAGGAACACCGTCCAGGCGGAGCACTCGCCATGGGGTTGATGCCTCTGGTGTGTCAGCTACTGATGAAGAATCCTTGGTCAAGGCGATGCAGCGTAAGGTGGAAAAGAATCTTGACTCGCCTATTATAGCTAATTCATCCAAGTCCTTGTTGTCATTTTCTACCCGGTTATGACTTCAAAGTTAGCCAGTGTAGGCGTTAGCTTGGATAGTTCTGCAAAGGAAGTTCTTTTTTCCTCTAATGTTTTGAGGCATATGGAGTTTGGCCGTCTAACAATTACTCCTCAAGTCTCCCTTATTCCTGACTCTTCGCCAATAGAGGAGTAGTAGTATGTCACAGTAGATGGTAAACTCCTCTCTCACTTAGTGGGTGAAGTGTCGAAGGTGGACTTTGATGAGACTAGACTTGGTTCATTTTATGAACTTAAAGCTTCTAGTCGTAAATCGAAGAGCCATAAGTCCCGTAAGAGGCCCCATGTATCAAAAATTTATATAGTTTCTCAATGTGTAGCATGTTTTCAAATAGCAGAGGTCTCCGTGACTTGGCTAAATATTTTTTGTTGATTGTGTGTGAGATTTTAAGTTGGATTTTCTGGGTATTTCTGTGACTGGTAGGTGTGAATTCTCCCAAAACCTACTCAATCGCCTTTCTAGTGGAGTGGATTTCATGTCCACCTCGTGGTAGATCCGGCGGAATCCTATTAGGCATCAGAGATGAGACTAACTAACTCACCTTTCAAACCTCATAGGTGGAGATTTTAATTTACTAAGATTTTCTCACGAGAAAAGTCAGGGGTTTTTCGATCAACATTGGTCATTCTTGTTTAATGTTGTGATCGATATCTTAGACTTAAGAGAGTCAACCATGTTAGGAAGACATTTCATTTGGGTTAATAGTCTTTCAGAGACGACATACGAGAAACTAGATAGAGTACTAATGGATACCGAGTGGAAAGAGAACTTCCCTATTGTAATTGTTTGTTCTTTAGAGCGTATTTAGGATTTGTCGGATCACGCTCCATTAATTTTATCGGTTGGACTGTAGTCATGAAAAACTAAGCATGAGTTCAAATTCGAACTTCCATGAGATGGTGAAGGATATTTGGGAAAAACTTGTTTGTGGTAAAAAATCGTGCTCTACGCAAATTTCTTCGAGGATGGCCTAGACATACAGCTGGACTATCCAGGCCTGACTATGGAGGTTTATTACATATATCCGGCCAATCTATCTTTTTTATTTTGTTTTTCTTCTCAGCAATTCTGATTTGTTTCTCTTTAATTACTAACACTTATGTTCCATGTTGGAAACCCAAAGTTTAAGCTTCATTAGTTCTACTGGCCAACAGTGGTCTTCTGGTCATTCCCCTATTGAAAGAATTATCTAGAGATCTCGGACTAAGAGTGTCCCTAGAAAAGATGTGATAAACGATCATCGACATTAGCCTGGTTTTTGCGATTTTGGTTTTATGCAATTTCTCCACCAGAGACATAGAATCGCAACTAAGTTTTTCTACATAAAATAATGTCAAAATGAAAAGGAAGGATCTACAGACTTTTATTCTATAGATAGACTTGGACCGTCCTCCTTTCCCCACCTATAGTAGAAAGGCGATTTCTGGGCTTCTCTCGTGCGCCTCACCTTGCCGCCGCCGATGCGGTGGATTCGCCGCCCTCCGGCGGCCGCTCCGGCGGCGGGAGGACGGGGAATCCCCGGATCCGGCGTGTATATAGCGTAGGGGTGTGTGGGTTTCCGGCTGGCGGCACTGTGGAGGTGGCGGCGGTGTCGGCACGGTTTTTGGGGGCGGCGGAACCTTCCTCGATTGATGGCGCTCCGGCGGAGTTCCTCGGTCGATCTGCTGCGCCTGGCGCTCTTGCAGCTCTTCGGAGGTGCGAGCTTCGCCTTCCCCTCGCCGGAGCCCGTGGGGTGGCGGCTCCGGATCGAGATCTTCCCGAAGGTTTGCTTGAGGTGATGCAGGTCGTCCTGCTAGCGGTGCAGGGTGGAGGCTCTCTGGAGCTGAGTATCGTCGACTTCCCGTCCGTGGAGGGGCTTCGTTCAGTCCAAGGCTTGTGCGACGAAGTGGCGGCGGCGCACCGGCGTGCGTTCTGTGGCCGTTCTTGGTGACGATACCCAGGAGGGACCTTTGTGTAATTTTATTTGTGTCTTGGGTTTATCTGTAAGATGCCTGCTGTAATCTCAACATCCTTTATCGCAAAAAAAAATACAGACTTTTATTCTGATGGAACCACTATGTCCATAAGTCATTAATGATAACATAAAGCATGGTTGCATTTATTTTTGTTTATTTATAATTCTTTTGAAGAATATATATCCTTGATTATCACATATTTTTGGAAGAACAGTGAGTTTTTCTTGAAGTGTTCCTAAACTTGTGGAAGATCTTATTTGTCTTTCCGATTCATTTTGAACTTGGACTTTAATATTCAAGTAGGCATCCTTGTACTTTTGAATTTCTACATTGAATTTGAACTTAAGTCTAACTTGTGTACATTTTAAGCGTAAATTTTCGGAAGATTATTTTCAGATTATTGGAATATCCAGAACTTTTTAGAGGTTTAACCTTTTATCATACATTTCGGAATCTATCTGAGTTCCAAATACACTTCGAACAACTTAGCTAAACCATTTGAAAATTAACGTGGAGGTTTTCTATGGCCGGTAACCTAAAGGTATTCCAACAGTTATCAAGATGATTCATATACCATCAATTTATCTAGATTTGATCACATTCTCCTTTTACCAAGTCAAAAAAAACTGCATGTCGTACTTTGTTGACCGAATTCACCTAGTATCCATGCATACATGGGTTGCCATTCTGTAAGTGGTATTTTTTGTATGTGAAAAAATAGTTGGCGGGCGTAGGTGTGCGCACAACACACTTAAGTATTGTACCTAGATTAATCTACTCCCTCTGTTCAGAAATATAAGATATTTTAATTTTACAAAATAAATGTATCTATATGCCTTTTAGTTTTTCTTAGAAAATGACGCTTTTATTACTTATAGTAATGTTTACACCCGGCCTTTGCATAACTAAGATAAACACAAGCGCACAAACCACACAACCAGAGAAAAATAAAGCATAGTAAAATTACAAAGTCTCAACTAAAAACAAGAGGCTCAACTATGAAAGATCAATGCGCAAATCACACGGCCATCCATGTAGAGAGAAAATATCCATTGCCGTGTCCTCCAAATGTTTACATCCCTCCAAAAATAAGTTGCAAAACTCCATACGTTAGAGAATAGTCTATGATCGGAGGATAGCCGTGGTCCGATAAATAACCTGCAAGGGAGAAGACACAATGTTATTAAAAATCTTGTCATTTCATAAAGTCATAGCGACCAAATAATGGAAAGCGCTTCCACCCTAAAGAAAATCATGTATTTATCATCAACTCCATGCAACTAATTACCAAAAACATTGGTCATTGATGTGGAGAGATAAACCAGAAGCTATTTGGGTGAATGACCATATAGAACAAGCAAATTTACAGTGAAAGAATAAATGACGAATTGTCTTATTGTGATGACAAAAAACGCATTGTGTACTTCCATGCCAATTCCTCTTTACAAGATTAACTTTAGTAAGGATTACACCTTTACGTAGATACCAAGCGAATATCTTCGTCTGAAGGGCTATTTTCATTTTCCAAATTTTACTGTTATTATCGACCAGAATATCAGGTAGAACCAATGCTCTATAGAGTGAGGCAACTAAAAGTTTACCACTCTTTCGTAATTTCCATTTAAACTCTTCCACACCATCCGACAACTGTATCGTGGATAATCGTAATAACAAATTGTTCCAAGATACCATTCGAGGACCTATGAGACTTCTTCCGGAAAACACGTTAGAAGGATTATCTTACATAACAGTGGAAAGTGTGTCCCCTTTGTGTCTAATAATCGAATATAGAGGTGGATATTGTTCGCGAAAAAAGTTTGGCCAAGCCACTTATCTTCCAAAAATTTGATCTATGATCTATCCTTGATATTGACAGCACAAAACAGAAGAAATGCTTTTTGGTCGCCATTAGACCCACCCAAAAATGTGAGTTACCGGGTTTTCAAACCACTTGAGACACAGTTATGGACCCCACATATTTTCTCCATAAAATAGTTTGCCAGACACCCTCTTCAGTAAGTAGTTTAAAAAGCCATTTAGCCAGAAGCGCGGTATTTTTGACTTGCAAATCATGTATGCCCAGTCCACCGTATTTTTTTGGTCGGCAAACCATATTATATTTGGCCTGTCGATATTTCTTTTTCTCACTATCATCTTGCCAAAAGAATCTTGACCGTAAATAATCCACTTTTTTCAAGAAACCTTTTGGTAGTTGGAAAAAACGAGATCATATACAATACCATATTGGTGAGTACTGAATTTATAAGTATAAGCCTTCCTCCAAGGGATAGCAATTTACCCTCCCAACTATTGAGACGTTTTTGAAGTCTTTCCTCAACAAGTTTCCATTCAGTAATTGTGAGACGCCGATAGGGAATCGGTATTCCTAAATAGTTGATTGGAAACTGCCCCTGACCACAGCAGAAAAGTTTAGCATATAAGTGGGCCTCGTTTGGGGCATTGCCAAAGCAATACAAATCACCTTTATGGAAGTTTATTTTAAGTCTAGATAATTGGTCGAATGTCGATAATATTAATTTCAGATTCTTAGCTTTCTTCAGATCATGCTCCATAAAAAGGATTGTAATAGAGAGTCTGTCATCAACAAGATGTGGAACTATTCCTTCAATTTGGCCATCAGCCTTTGCTCTCTCAATAAGGATATCCAACATACCAATCACTATATTAAATAATAGATGCGATAGTGGATTTCCCTGTCTTAGTCCTTTCTTGGTCTGGAAGTATTTCCCAGTATCATCATTTACTTTGATGGAAACACTACACCCAACACAAAATAGTATGAGAGCACACCACTCCTCTAAAAAACCTTTCATACGGAGTGTTTGCTAGAGGAAAGACCAGTTAACTTTGTCGTATACCTTTCCAAAGTTAATCTTGAACAGTACATCATTTAATTTCTTGGAGTTTAGTTCATGGATACAGGGTTACTACACCATCGAATATGTTTCTCTCTTGCATGAACGTTGTTTGAGAAGGTCTAACAACATGATCAGCCACTGAGTTTAGTCTAACTGTGACAACTTTAATAAAAATCTTAAAGCTAATGTTAAAAAGTCAGATTGGACGATACTGTTGTATATGTTCTGCATTATTAACCTTAGGCACTAAAATTATGTTGCCAAAATTTAGTCTAAAAATATCCAGCTGACCAATATGTAAAAACCCAAACAAAATTATCAGGTTCGTCTTGATGACATTCCAGAATTTTTGGTAAAATTTCGCTAGGAAACCATCCGGTCCTTGGCGCTTTGTTATGTTCCATTTGAAAACCTCTTTGTTAACCTCCTCCTTAGTATACGAGGCAGTTAGGAAATTGTTTTTCTCAACAGAAACCCTAGGGGATATCTGCCGTTTGGGACTCATTAATAGAAAAGGAATTTTCTAGTGGAGCCCCGAACAAGGATTTAGTCCTAATCCATGTTTGGCATCGAAATTACGTTGATTCAAACGCCACGTGGACCGAAATCTTGCAGGAACACCCTCTCGCATCTAGAATGTTTTCTCACTGCCAGATATTTGAACGTACCCCTTTCACATCAGCTCCGTTATGTAGAGCGCCCCACGCTGTCATAGATCCTTTGAGACAAGAGAGTTCTATTCGAGGGAGGACAAAAGGAAGGTCTCGACCATTGTGGAGGCGACGGGCAATGACAGAGAGGCGGCGGTCGTTGGACCGAAAGGTGGAGCGACATATTTACAACAGGAGGTTAACTAATGGTATCAGGATAACATGGGAGGGGCTAACTGCAATTTTCCAATCCATCTTAACTCATGCAAGTGGGACACACCTCCATGTGGCATCCGAGTAAGCGCAATTTCAATATGAAACATTGATTAGGACTAAATCAAGCCCAATTCATAAGTACACGGACAAAATTCAGGAAATTCCGAGTACGGGAACTAAATCGAGCCAGTCTAACAAGTACATGACCGGTAGTGTATTTAACTCTTGATACTCCGTACGACATCATAGATGCAAATCGTAGCCACATCATGTCCGCCTTTTCTGGTGACGTATACGTTCTAAAGTCAGATTGCAGGTTACCTAACTTTTCCTAGAAAAAAGTTACGTGACTAATAATTTTTTGTTAAATCTTAACTGTATTCAGATCTAACCATCATCGTAATTTGGATGATGTGGAGTAACGTAGCGTCTTCAAAAACACTCTTAAATTACTTTAGTATATAATAGATGAAAATATCTTACAGCTATAACCTGGTTTTAGTTCAGAATCTCATCCTCATGTGGTCATGCTATTGATTATGGTGCCTATTATTTTTAAATTTTATTCTGAACTTGTACGCATCTCATACTGACCCAAAGGGTGCAGTCATAGTACTGTTTGTTATTCATGTCATTCGTGATTTCAAGGTGATGAGAAATTTTTGGTTTCCTTGACTACAGAAAGGGGAACGAGCGGAGATGCATATACAGCTTCTGCTGTTCACTGGGAGTTGGAACAAGGAATGCCTTTCAAGAGCAGGGTTCCTTTGCTACACCCTGCAAGAATGCTCTGTTTCTGCCATAGTGCCTTCTGCTGTGATTGATTATGTTGTGCTATGTTATTTTCTGCTGTGCACAAGTGCTTTGGTAATGAGTAATTCAGTGATGATACTTTGCTCTCCTTCTTTTCGTTTCCTGTGAAGTTATCTGTGCTTCTGTTCAAGTGGTGTGTACACTTTCGTCTCTAGTTGCCTGGTACTTCAAAATGTGTGTTTCCAGAACGTCACTTTGAACAGAGCACGAATCCAAAATCTATAACAGCTTGTGAAGTTATTGGAAGCCAACCGAGATATGAAGAACAGCTTCTTGGCATCCAGAATTTTGATCCTCGTTCGTGTTCAGAAAACACGGGCGCATCCTCCTCTTCGCGCCGCCGCTCCGAGCATCCCCGATGAAGCGAGGTCGCCTTCAACCCCTCGAGATCCTCCTACGCTTCGTGTTGGGACACTATCAGCAGCGTATGCGGCGGCCACCCAAGCCGGCCCGCTGCGTCTGCGGAGGGGGAGGAGACACCGACGGAAAGCAGCAAGAAGACCCGATAAATGTTTCGCATTTTATGGACGTTTTCATGAGTTATTGCCCATAGTTTTGAGGTTTTAGGGCGATTTGCGTGGCCCATAAGACCCGATAAATGTTTGGGAGTTATGATAAAAAATCTCGTCGCTTTCACGATTTATGGCTGTTTTCATGATCTATTGCCCACAGTTTTGGCGTTCCAGGGAGATTTACACCGACCGATACACCCAATACATGTTTGATAGTTATGACAAAAAACTCGTCGTTTTCACGTTTTATGGCCTTTTTCATGAGCTATTGTCCACAATTTTGGGGGTTGTAGAGAGGTTTGGAACGATCGTATAACCCGTTACATGTTTGAGAGTTATGATAAAAAATCATCATTTTCGCGTTTTATGGCCGTTTTCATAACCTATTGCCCACATTTTTGGGGGTTCCAGGGAGATTTACAACGACCGTTAGACCCGATACATGCTTTAGGGCATGACCAAAAACTTGTAGTTTTGGTGTTTATGGCCGTTTTCATAATTAATTTTCCACAGTTTTCATGAACTATTGCCCACAGTTTTGGCATTCCAGGGAGATTTACAATGACTATTACACCCCATACATGTTTAATAGTTATGACAAAAAACTCGTCGTTTTCATGTTTTATGGCCGTTTTCATGAGCTATTGTACACGACTTTGGGGGTACTAGTGAGGTTTGGAACGATCGTTACACCCGATACATGTTTGATAGTTAGGACAAAAACTCGCTGTTTTTACGTTTTATGGTCGTTTTTATGAGCTATTGTCCACAATTTTGGGGGTTCTAGAGAGGTTTGGAATGATCGTTACACCCGATACATGTTCGAGAGTTATAAAAAAAATCGTCATTATCGCGTTTTATGGCCATTTTTATAAGCTATTGCCCATATTTTGGGGGTTCCAGGGAGATGTACAACAACCGTTAAACCCGAAACATGTTTGAGGGCATGACTAAAAACTCGTCGTTTGGTGTTTATGGTCGTTTTCATGAGTTATTGCCCATAGTTTTGGGGTTTCAAGGGGGTTTGCATGGCTTGTAAGACCCGAGACATGTTTGGGAGTTATGACCAAAAAGTCGTCATGTTTCGCGTTTTCATGATCTATTGCCCACAGTTTTGAGGTTCCAATGCGATTTACAACGAACGTAATACCCGTTACATGTTTAAGTGTTATGACCAAAAACTCATCGTTTTCGCATTTTATGGCCGTTTTCATGAGCTACTGCCCACCGTTTTGGGGTTTCAGGGCGATTTGCATGGCCCATAAGACCTGATACATGTTTTAGAGTTCTAAATAAAAACTCGTCGCTTTCGCGTTTTATGGCCGTTCAATTTTGGCGTTCCAGGGAGATTTACAACTACCATTACACCCGATACATGTTTAATAGTTAGGACAAAAACTCGCCGTTGTCACGTTTTATGGTCGTTGTTATGAGCCATTGTCCACAATTTTGGGGGTTCTAGAGAGGTTTGGAATGATCGTTACACCCGATACATGTTCGAGAGTTCTAACAAAAAATCGTCATCATCGTGTTTTATGGCCATTTTCATAGGTTATTGCCCACATTTTGGGGGTTCGAGGGAGATGTACAACGACCGTTAGACCCGATACATGTTTAAGCGCATGACCAAAAACTCGTCGTTTGGTGTTTATGGCCGTTTTCATAAGTTATTGCCCATAGTTTTGGGGTTACATGGGGGTTTGCATGGCCCTTAAGATCCAATATATGTTTGAGAGTTATAAGAAAAAACTCTTCGCTTTCGTGTTTTCATGATCTATTGCCCAAAGTTTTGATATTTCAGTACGATTTACAACGAACATAATACCCGCTACATGTTTAAGTGTTATGACCAAAAACTCTTAATTTTCGCATTTGATGGACGTTTTTATGAGTTATTGCCCATAGTTTTGAGGTTTTAGGGCGATTTGCGTGGCCATAAGACCCGATAAATGTTTGGGAGTTATGATAAAAAATCTCGTCGCTTTCATGATTTATGGCTGTTTTCATGATCTATTGCCCACAGTTTTGGCGTTCCAGGGAGATTTACACCGACCGATACACCCAATACATGTTTGATAGTTATGACAAAAAACTCGTCGTTTTCACGTTTTATGGCCTTTTTCATGAGCTATTGTCCACAATTTTGGGGGTTGTAGAGAGGTTTGGAACGATCGTATAACCCGTTACATGTTTGAGAGTTATGATAAAAAATTATCATTTTCGCGTTTTATGGCCGTTTTCATAACCTATTGCCCACATTTTGGGGGGTTCCAGGGAGATTTACAACGACCGTTAGACCCGATACATGCTTTAGGGCATGACCAAAAACTTGTAGTTTTGGTGTTTATGGCCGTTTTCATAATTAATTTCCCACAGTTTTCATGAACTATTGCCCACAGTTTTGGCATTCCAGGGAGATTTACAATGACTATTACACCCCATACATGTTTAATAATTATGACAAAAAACTCATCGTTTTCATGTTCTATGGCCGTTTTCATGAGCTATTGTACACGACTTTGGGGGTACTAGTGAGGTTTGGAACGATCGTTACACCCGATACATGTTTGATAGTTAGGACAAAAACTCGCTGTTTTCACGTTTTATGGTCGTTTTTATGAGCTATTGTCCACAATTTTAGGGGTTCTAGAGAGGTTTGGAATGATCGTTACACCCGATACATGTTCGAGAGTTATAACAAAAAATCGTCATTATCGCGTTTTATGGCCATTTTCATAAGCTATTGCCCATATTTTGGGGGTTCCAGGGAGATGTACAACAACCGTTAAACCCAAAACATGTTTGAGGGCATGACTAAAAACTCGTCGTTTGGTGTTTATGGTCGTTTTCATGAGTTATTGCCCATAGTTTTGGGGTTTCAAGGGGGTTTGCATGGCTTGTAAGACCCGAGACATGTTTGGGAGTTATGACCAAAAAGTCGTCATGTTTCGCGTTTTCATGATCTATTGCCCACAGTTTTGAGGTTCCAATGCGATTTACAACGAACGTAATACCCGTTACATGTTTAAGTGTTATGACCAAAAACTCATCGTTTTCGCATTTTATGGCCGTTTTCATGAGCTACTGCCCACCGTTTTGGGGTTTCAGGGCGATTTGCATGGCCCATAAGACCTGATACATGTTTCAGAGTTCTAAACAAAAACTCGTCGCTTTCGCGTTTTATGGCCGTTCAATTTTGGCGTTCCAGGGAGATTTACAACTACCATTACACCCGATACATGTTTAATAGTTAGGACAAAAACTCGCCGTTGTCACGTTTTATGGTCGTTTTTATGAGCCATTGTCCACAATTTTGGGGGTTCTAGAGAGGTTTGGAATGATCGTTACACCCGATACATGTTCGAGAGTTCTAACAAAAAATCGTCATCATCGTGTTTTATGGCCATTTTCATAGGTTATTGCCCACATTTTGGGGGTTCGAGGGAGATGTACAACGACCGTTAGACCCGATACATGTTTAAGCGCATGACCAAAAACTCGTCGTTTGGTGACAGAACAACATCAATTTCAAGACGTCTTTCAAGAAGTGACAGAAGATCTAGTAGGCGCAATGTAATATTGCTTCCCATCCCAATTATTACCTTTACGGTGACATGCAAGATGCACTTTTATTACCTTACCTTATTCTTCTTGAGCTGTCTTCAATTTTGTTTTTTATTATCCTTATTATTCTAGAGCTTTGTTCAATTCTGCTTTCCCATTCAGGGGACATACAGCTCCGGAGTATATGGCTGACGGCATTATATCGATGAAATGCGACGTGTTCAGTTTTGGCATCCTCCTCCTCTTTATGATTAGCCGGGTGGGAAAGTATATATATTCAACACCAACTCTCGATCATCGATGTTAAATTTCAACTAAATCAGCGACACACATTATGAATTGTAGGGAGTATATTCTTTTCAAAAAAACATCCTTTTATAAAACAAGGATAAGGAGGACCGCCCCTTAACTACTTCGATATAAAAGTTATTGTTACGTATTTAATAAAACTATTGAAATATATAACAGTGACCTGATACCTTTTACAATCTTTTAGCGCTATTTTAGGATGGCTGCAAATAAATTTCAGTTATGATAACGATTTTTTCTCATGCTTGGAAGGCACGTGAAGCTGGAAGGATGAAGGAGTTGTTCAATCTTTCGTTAACTGATGAGTCTGAGCAGAAAGTGGTAGAAAGATGCGTGGAGATAGGCCTGCTTTGCACCCAAGAGTTCCCGGTAGATCGGCCCAGCATGCCAGATGTTCTCAAGGCGCTTAACAGCCAAGAGAATCTACCAGCTCCAAAGAAACAAGGTTTTGTCAAAGACAGGGCTTCAGCAGACATCTTATGTAGCTAGTTAGTACCAATGTGGAAGTGCATACGAATTTTATTACTGCCTTATATGGATATATGGAAAGTCTTCGCCAAAAAGGGACAGAGATGATTAAGCGTACATTGTTAATAAAGGCTATCTTGTAAGGCCAAAACTGTTTTAAACAGTCTACTCGTGTGGAACATGACACGACCATCGGGGATGGCTTAAGAGAGAGTAAGCGGGGCTAGCGATGGATTGCGTAGGCGGGATTAGGAACATGCACTGACAGACGCATCGATGTATCCAGGTTCAGGGCCCCCTATGGTGAGGTAAAACCCATACTCCTTCAAAAGCCCACTAAATAACAATGGTGAATACAGAGTACAAAGGCTTCTTGAGATGTATCTAGAGGAAACTAGAGGAAGTGGAACCACTAGAGAGATCAACCTCGTTCTGGAGGCCCTCGCGCCCCTTATATACAAGTTGGGGCGGGGAATACAAACTAACATCCGGCTAGTGGGCCCCACCAGCCGGTGGGACCTAGGCACATTATCATCTCCTATGGTGTGCCAGGTGGACAACATGGGCACAGTGTCCCGCTGAACGGACATCGTGTGCACAACATCACGACGTTGGCACTACAGATGATGAGGATGTCAAAGTCTTCGGTGTGGTCTCCTTCTTTCTATCTTCGCAATACGACGGGGGGGGGGGGGGGGTGTCCGTGGTACAGTAGAATACATCACGCCTCCAGCCAGTCTCTTGCTCTTTTGCATTTGAGACGACTAGTTGAGTGTGGCAGCCGGACGGGTCCTGATACTCAATGCTTGATGCCTGTCCGGCCTAGTCCAGCCGGCCCGAAGCCCACGTGTGGCAGCCGACCCCTGGCTCCTCCATGGTGCAATGGACTATGCTGGCTAGGCCAACCCGAGGGTAATCCCCTCCCACACACACTAGCCCTCGAGCGTGCGGCGACTTAGCACTTTTGAAGAAGTTTTAGTGTGCTCCTGATTTTGTCGAGGTAGATGGCCGGCTAGGGCAGCCGGAACCGTAGTTGATCGGATTCAAAGGGTTGGTGGAGATGGCCGACTGGAGCAGCCAAAACTTGGAGGTGAACCGGCCCACCACTGAGGTCAGTGCTGACGTTGGCCACGATCAACGGGTTGCTCCCACGTCTCCTCGTGTCGGTTTTTGGTAACCGCAACAACTCTTCAATAAACCGCGTGTGAGATTCACTTCGAAGGGAACACCGACACATGGGATCTTCGGGGCGCATTTGTGTGGTGCGCTGAACGGCCACGTGACATGTGTGCCGCATGAGCCGAGGCAGCCACCTTCAATAAATAGGGGTTGGGCGAAGCGATGGTTTCCCCTTCGCCCTTTCATTCATGTTTCCTATCTTCTTCTTTCCTTCTTCTTCTTGTCCTTCTTCCTCCCACCTATTTCACAGCGCCCACACCTACGTCGCTCACTCGATCCCCCGGCGTCCTGGCGGGTTTTGGAGAGCCACCGCATGTTGCAAGCGCAATCAGTAACTAAAATATTTGCAAAACGGAACAAGTGTAGATAGAAAACTGAAGGGTTTCCATGGCAGAAAAAAAAATCCTATTACGAGAACGCACCAACCCAAGATCTATTTATAGAGAAGTTTAGTAAAGAGCGGGATACGATATTCATACCTTTGAAGACCGGTCGAGGGATTACGTTCCCGCACAAACATTGCCGATGAAGCTGAGTGTAGCAGACCTCAAGGTTTAGAAGGCTTCAAGCGTCCAGCGCCGGTAGTGATAGTGCCTCATCGAGTTTTACACACGTCCGATGTAAAAAACGTCTCCCAAACCCCGGTCCAGCAAGACAGCGAAAGAAGAAAATCCAACTGATTCCAACAGCATGATGGCGTGTGCGCTGGGTGGAATCACAAGAAACAAACTTCACCACAGGAAACATGAAACCAAATAGTAACAACCAGTTAGTCGTAGCATTTTCACTAAGATTGTGCATGGCCAATATACTAGCAGATACATTTCAGGGCCAGAACTCCAGAATCTAAAATGCATTCTCTCTTCAATTATACCATGCTAACTACTATAAACGGGTAAACTTCTTTCCAAAACAGAAATATACATGTATATCCATCCTTTTTCCAGGGGTCTGCATTCTAAGTCTAAGCAAATATAAGAGCATCTCCACTTGCCCGTTTTTAGACCGAAATCTGGACCTAAATTTGGCTGGACGAAACAAGTTTTTGGTCTGAAAACGCCGAGTTTTTCACTCGTGTTTTCAGGCCGAGTTCTCAGGTCAGCTTTTTTCTGGCGAATCGTTACATCCGGCGTTCTTAGGACGTTCTCAGTATCCCGGGATCAGCCTGGTAATTCCAGACCAAAGTTGGCCCAGATCGAGACGAAACCGGGGTCCTGGGAAAACGACTGAGCTAATTCTCAGCGTCCGGGCAAAACAAACACCCCTAAAAACGGCTCGTCCTAAGAATCCGAATAGAGATGCTCTAAGAATTTATCTGAAAGCACATACCGTGTGTCAACAAGAACATGCGAATGGGTCAGCTAAATCCACACCGTGAACCTCGTTGGTAAGCCAATTATTGCGCACACATAGGCAAGTTGCAGAAGGAAACCGAGCGCCTCTTCAAGCCCTCTTCTCTAGCTGAAGCTTTTACTCCGGTACGGATCAGGGCAGCGTTGCTCGCTTTTGGTGGTCCTCTCCGGCGGGGCGGCACGACAGAGGTGAGGCCGACCCCGGCCGCCGCGCGCGGCGGAGGACCCGGATCCCGCGCCAGCCTCTCCCAATTCACTGCCGCCACCCGCTCCGGGACCAGCCGCCTCGCCGACGACGCCATGCCCACGGCAGCAGCAGCAACGGGAGGAAGACGGTGAGTAGATTTCCACTATCAAATCCTGCAGTTAAGCAAGGTAAACAACTCAGTAGTATCGAAGCATTTGCCGATTAACAGAAGCACACATCACTTCACAGAAAACAAAAAAAGAAGCAAACGTTCAGATAAAATAACGAGATTTTCTGAATATCCAACATATATTAGCCTTCCAGCATCGCCAACACAAACAGAACAAGATTCCAGAATGTGCAATTACCAAACATCATAATACACACACACACACATGCCATATAGACTATAGTAATATATCAATGAATTTCCGGCGAAACATTGACAAACATAGCATATAACAGAATCAGTCACAGCGTAAGATGATTCTGGTGCGTTACAATCAATTTGGATATGATTATCTGATCTCCGAGATGCACTATGGCAGAAGCAGAGCACTTGTGCACGGGGTAGCAAGGAAATTCTTGGAAGGCATCTTTGTACCAACTCGCAGTGAACGACAGCAGCATTATGCAACTATCCTCTCACCTCCTTTCCTTCTGCAATCAAGGAAATCAGAAACATCATCGTATTAAAATCACAGCATGGCATGATTAACAAACAGTGAAGTATATTATAGGTTTAATAGCTGGTGACTAGGCGCTTTGGGTGAGTATGCATGAAATGCCGACAAGTCAGACCAACATTCAAAAACAAGAGGCACAAAAATCGACATGCATAGAAGAGGAAGACAAATACATTTAACATTTTTGCTTCAAACTTCAACTTCTGTAACAGGTGAACTAGAAGAAAACAGAGATGGCTTGCTGAACACTCCCTCCAATAGATTATAATTGTAAGATATTTTCATTAGCTCAAAAAAAAAACAACAGGTTACATGGTAGAGGTGTACCTTCCAAACATATCCAGTAATCAGTTCACAAAGCGCCCATCAATTTTGACCCTTAGCTGGCCTGTTGCTAGGGATCTGCATTGTGCTGATAGCTCGGAGCTGCAGCCTTCAATCTCAAGCACTTCCAGCGAAGGTGGGAGGCATTCCTTTGGCAGCCTTGAGATGCGCTTACAATACTTGATCTTCAAGGTCTTGAGGGAAAGAAGGCTGTGCAGCCCCGCAGGAAGATGTAAGAGTCCGGGAGAACCAAAGAATAGGAGCTCTTGCAGGGACCCATGGAGCAGAAGCGCTCTTTCTTGCTCATCTGTTAGTCTCGGCTCGTTCAAATAATTAAGGGTTAGGCTTCGGAGGGAGCTAAGGCCCTCCCAGATTGACGTGGTAAGGAGAGACAACTCACTGATACCAAGTTTTTCCAAACCAGAGAGTTGACTACAGTCATAACCTTCCCCTGACGTGGCAAGGGAAGCCAAGAGAGGGGAGTGGACTACTTCCAACTCCCTGAGCGGTGAGCCAAGGGATCGCAAGCCCTCTAGTGCGGTGAGCGAGCTGCATCTCCAGACACTCAAATATCGCATCGCCGTACACGAG
This sequence comes from Avena sativa, assembly GCA_916181665.1. Taxonomy (NCBI): domain Eukaryota; kingdom Viridiplantae; phylum Streptophyta; class Magnoliopsida; order Poales; family Poaceae; genus Avena; species Avena sativa. The sequence goes on along the minus strand of OV702300.1, from coordinate 23,635,205 downwards.
TCGATCTGTAGAGATTTCAAACTTGGGCAACCTCTTACTTGTAATTTGCTGAGGCGGGTGAGATTACCCACAAAACAGGGCCGCAGGGTTTCATGGAAATACTCGTCGATGTCAAGTTCTTCAAGTGATTGCGGGAGGAGCCATATTCCGTCCGCTTGGCCATCATTATGCACCAAAGACGAGAGCAGCTCGGGGCACTCCCAAATTTTTAGCTTCTCAAGGGAGGTAAATCCAGCGAAGCCATTCCAACTCTTGTCAAATATTAGATCGGGACAAGCCGAAATAGTTATCTTTCTGAGAGAGGATGTGAGATTTAACGGAATGCGACAGAGTCCGTCTGAATAGTATCCTGATGATGAAGCCTCCGAGACTGCTGAGGTAAGACTTGATTGAATATTCCTATCCTCTTCAATCTGTAACTGTGTCAGCTGCGGGCACCAACTTAAATACAATTCCTTCAGGGTTGGCAAGTGCCACAGCATCAGAGAGAGACACTTCCCCGTTATTCCACATGATTCAATATGGAGAATTTCAAGAGACGGAAGAGCACTGGCACTGGCACTTGAGGGTATCAGGTGGTCTTCATCTGAAGAGACAAGATCATGGCAGAACAATATTTCCAAACTCTTCAAATATGTGAGATGACCAAAAGTTCTTAACAAAATAGACACTGGATTCCAGCAGTGCATTATTGTCAAGTACTTGAGGTCCCTCATATTGTGGAATGACAAAAACTTGTCATCCAGTATCATCTCATCCAAAACCCTGTTTGGCTTCATGCTTAATATTTGGCGGGATAATCCATCAATATTTAGAAGTGTGGCTGAAGGTGGAAGAGGGATCTTCACATGCAAATTAGGACAGTCACATATAATGAGTTTCTTCAGACTGGGCAACCATGAGTTATGCTCAGTTCCGTAGTTATGAACTTTCTGATACGGATCAAATACCTCAAGCGCAGGGCACCTCTGGATCTCTAGCACCCTTAAACTAGACTTCAGATCTCTCATGGAAGTACAGGAAAATTTCTTCAACTTTGGCATTTCAAATAAAATCAGCTCCTCCAATGATGGAACAGAAACTTCTCTAACGTTCCACATATTGCTCAATTTCAATCTTGTCAGACACTGAAGCTTTTCAAAAGAAGGAAGCCAAGAACCACTGTATTGGTTAACATCCAATATTTGAAGATGGAACGACTTGCTCAAAACATGAGGCGAAGCCAGCTCAGCATTCTCAAGTTTCAGATACCGCAGATGTGCAGGATTTACCAAACTGCACAGGAAGGAAGGAAAATCAGTGGATGTTGCAGACAAATGCAGCAGGCGCAAATGATGTGCTTTTTGCAATGCTGTCTGAAAGAATTGGAAGAATGAAGAGCCATACTGCCCAATTAACACCAATGACTTCAACTTTCCTACCGATGTAACAGTATTTCGCAATATTTCTTCAAATTTCTCACTACGAGCTAAGTTCGCAGTTTGATCTTCCATCTGATATCTAGAATCGCTTATGATAGACAAATGGCGCACAGTTGCAATCATTTTGTTGCATTGTATACCATCAATAGTTGCACACTCAGTTCTTGAGACCACTCTCGCGAAATCATGCATAAGATTATACATAACATAGCAAATTTGTGTACAGCCTGAAGATGATTTCTTTTTGAACTCCTCAAAGAAGCCCAGGTTCACCAAGTCAGCCAGATAGCCCCGTCCGATCTCCTCCAGTGTCTTACATGAATTTTTACACTTTACAAATCCCTGTGAAATCCAAATACGAACTAGCTCTTCCGTGAGAAATTCATAGTTGCAGGGGAATAAAGAACAATATAAGAAGCATTGCTGTAAATGGTAGGGTAGCCGATCATAGCAAAGCTTCAGAGCTGACATGATGCCTCCACTGAATGTCAGGGATTTCCAATCTTCATTCTTCAGGATGCTACTCCAATGACCAACAGTACAATGATCTCTTAATAGTGCCCCAGCTGTTTCTGCTGCTAATGGATTACCCTTTAACTTATGTGCTATTTGCTGTCCTAAGTCTCTTACACTTGCTTGTGCTACATAGCTCACATCACCAAATGCACATGCTTCAAAAAGTAACCAGAAATCATCACTTTCCAAAGCACCTAATGTAATAGGTCTTAAAGTACCTCTCCTTCTTGCAACACATGGTTTTCTAGTTGTCACAATTATCATATTTCCCTGAGCATTGTAAGAGTTGAAAGGAGCTAATAGCTGGTTCCATTGGTAATCGTTAATGCCATCCCAAACATCATCTAAGATAAGTAGAATCCTCTTTGATTTGATATGGCTCTCCAAGATCTCCTGAAGCTTGGCAAAGTTGAGTAGCCCTACATGTGTCTCTTTGGATACAGAACCTAGCATATCTTTCGTGAGTTCCATTAGATCAAAGTTGTTAGAGACCCAAATCCATACCATGTGGCCAAATTGATTTTTCACAGTTGGATGGTTATACACAAGTTGAGCAACAACCGTCTTCCCAACTCCTGCAATGCCTAGAATAGGCAGGACAGTTACTTCAGAATGTAAGTGTCTTGTTTTCATCGACTCTATGATTCTGTTCGTCTCAACATCTCTCCCATACACTCTGCCTTGAAGGGTGCCTGATGTTCTTCGGAGTTGATGTGAGATTGCACCCTGACTCTGATTCGACCTTTCAGCGAAATCTGACCCAAGTATACTGAGGACCCGACTCAGACCGTCTCGGGTGTGGCCCAACTTAAGAGTTATATCCCGTATCATCTTGGAGAAGTCATCCTTGTTCCACCTGTCTGTGTTAGATGTTCTCAGCCGTGTTGACTCCTCATCTCTTCTTCTTTTTTTGCTGGATAAATTGCCACTTGCAACAGGCGCAGGATTTGTAGTAGCATCACCTGCGCTGCAAAAACAAATAGCTCGTGGATTTAGTGTGAGAAACTTAATGCGCCATTAAGCAGATGAATATAATGAGAGCCTAAATTCGTTGGGTACCTTAAAGGGTCACTTCCTTCACATTTCTTGTAAGGACAAGCTTTGCTATTGAGATGATTGTGCAGAACTCCGGTCCCCTGTTTGGTTGGACATCCGAGCTCTGTGTGACAGTGTATACATTTTGCTCTGACAGGCGCTCTGTTTTTTGGATCAAATTCTAGGATTTGGAACTCCTTCCATAACTTGGACCGTAACTTGCCAACACTGCTACGAGTCTGTGCAGCAGCATTTTGTGTGGATCTCTCAACTGGCTGCGTTCCATGTCCATCCGTATCGTGAGGATCGGGCAGTGTGCCTGTACCATAAGAAACACATGGAGCATACAGTTAGCATAGACGTGCTTGATGGGGGAAAAAAATGGATCCATCAATTAGCAATTTAGCAGAGACACTTGTATTTACCACTTGTATTTGGTACATCTGCATTGTCTATGGATCTATCAGCTTGGGATGCCCCATGATGTCCATCCATTTGCAATGTGTCTGTATGAGAAGAAGAAGACGTGGATCGGACGGAAATTAGCAGATCTCACGATGAGCAGGTATCACATGAGCAAAACTTGATGGATCAGACAGAACCTAAAAAGAAGAACAAAAAACTCACCTCCTTGGTCCAGCTGCTGCAGGAGCCTGCAGTAGTCGAGCTCGTCGACAGTGTCGTCGGCGTCGTAGAGCAGCTCCTTGAGTTCAACAAGAGATTCAGCCAGTGGCTCGTTCCCGAGTGCCCTGCCCTTGATAACAGAGACCACCGCATAGACTAACTTGATTTCAGACTTGAGCCCCTCCATTTCTTCGGCAAGCCCAGCTTCACGAACCCAGGGAGCATGTTCATCGATCAGGGGGCTTGCGAGGATGGACTGCAGAAGCCACCGGATTGCTGGCTCCAGTGAAGCATCTTCCGCCGGCTCCATCAGATCAGGAAGAAGAGCAGAACCAGAGGACTCAGTGAGGCGGCTGGTGAGTGGGGAAGGAGGAAGCAAAGCAAAATGCTCTGAAGTCTGAACGGGGATGTAGGTTGTTCAGAGGACACTTTACCCCAAATACTAATCCCTCTAAACTATCTTTACAGCGTGTTTGGCAGCTTTAGGGAAAGGGATTACGAGTTTCGAGGTGGGAGTTTGTTGAGGGATTAGTTTGGGGATGTTGATAGGTTAGTCCCGGTCCCACGTTTGGTCAGTGCTGGGAACTACGGGTGGGAGTTTGATAGAAAATTCATCTGGTTAACTAGTACTCCCTCCGTTTCAAAATATAAGATGTTTTAGTTTTGTGAAGCAAATGTATCTAGACTTGTTTTAGTATCTAGATTCACTTCAAACATGAGTAAACCTACATACTAAAACAAGTCTATACATTCTTTTCATAAACCTAAAACATCTTATATTTTGAAACGGAGGAAATATATCGTCAGTAGGAGTTGACACGCTGAGGACTTCCGGCGAGTATAGCGAGAAGAGCAGTCAGCCAGTCGAACAATTCTGAATACTCCCTGTTCAAAGCAGCATGTTAGTAGGAGCTGTACTTTTGCTGGTCCGCTAGGAATGGCTAGATGCGCCGACGGCCAAAGGTCGGGGCCGTCGGCATAGGACCAGGCCAGGCCAGCCCTCGGCGTAGGCGTCTGTACGCCGACGGTCACCCTCGGCATCCTGCGGCACTCAGCATAGGCGTAGGACGCGTGGCAGATAACGGTCAGGGCGGATGACGCACTAACGGTACCTACCAGTACGCCGAGGACCACCCTCGGCATAGCGTCCACCCAAGTACGCCGACGGTCACCCTCGACATACCAACCACGTACGCTGACGGCCACCCTCGGCATAGTATCTGCATTTTTTTCCTACTTATAAACTTAATTTATATTTGTATCCATTATTTATGTTTTTTTATCAATTGCATGGATTTGTACCCTCTGAATAGCAGTCTCCACGCTCATATGAAATGTCGTTGTGAATCTTCTCACACCTCGAGAAATTTCCATATGTTTGTAAGTGTTATTATCGCATGTGTGTGAATTTTATGTATCACATAGTTTGGAGAAGTTGTTCAAAGATTCAATGCTTTTTTACGCCAACCTATTTTTACACCATTCCTCACCAACCATTGGAAAACTACCAGATGATATCAGTGCTAGACGATGCAATATACCATGTTCGTGAACCAGGTGCCAGATTGACAAGAGCAAGTGCAAGAGGGAGAGGGATCATATGTTTGATCATAAAAAGCTTTATTCCATTACATTCGAGTACATAGAACCGCTGAGTTGAAAAGATACATTGAACTACTAAAGAGAAAATAAAAATGCAACTACATAAAATATATAAAAGGTACACATATTGCAATGCTTGAATGGAAAAGATATAGATGCTTCATGACTCTGGGCTACATGTCCACTGGATTTTTACATCATCATATGACCTAAACAAACACAAAACAATAGAAAGCTACGCCGGGCTACCTCTGTTAGAGAAACGTCTAGGGGGTAGACGATCCGAGGCCCACAAGTCAGGGTTCCGCGGCAAACTGCGCTCCGGGGCATAGAAATGCCTTAAGAACTTGCATGGCCCTAGCACATGCATGAAGGTGTGCTGTTGTGTTGAAACATCCAGAACCTACTAGTCTCCGGATGCATGCATGCGCTATAACCTAGAAGCGAAGGTTTTAGACTTGTATAAGGGGGAAACTCCCCATTCAGGTAAAACCGGGTAGGATAGTGACGCACCTTGTGAACCAACATCGTTTTACATCATCATATGACCTAAACAAACACAAAACAAGAGAGAGCTACGCCGGGCTACCCCTGTTAGTAGGAGCTGTACTTTTGTTGTTCAGTGGATATTACGAAAAACTTGCTCTGATAGCACTAGCTTTTTCTGATGAGTTTCTTAACGTCGAGTCCAAGCGGTGTGCACGCTCTTAGGGTATCTGCGAGACCCAAATGCTCCATTTTAATCCGTTTGGGTCGAGTCACTGATGCTTTTGGGTCATGGTACGGCCAACCGCGCCTAGCAGCGCGACCTAAACGGTCAGACCAGGCTAAAATAAGAAGCCCCATTGTGTGGCTGCACCTGGACCAGTTTGTGTCCGCGACTGTCCGGATAAACACATCCAGTCATCAGATTTGGGTCACGAATAGAACGGTCCGCCTGAATTAATCCAGATAGGTCGTGCCGCTGGGACATCTTGCACGTCCCGCGCGGATCGATTAGGACACACTCGGACATTTTGGATAGACCTGGTAGAGATGGCCTTAATTCCCTTTCCTCTGCCTTCTCAACTCCCATGATTCTATCTGTACTTGCTGGATCTTGGCCTCGACTTCGGCGTTCTCGTGCATCAAATTCAAGCTCATGGCCTTCTCCTGAGCTAGCTCTTCCTAGAGCGTCTCCTTGTTGGCCAGAGTATGAAGCTCGTAGACTTTCTTCTTCGGGATCTCCACCCAATATTTGATCCTTCTTGATATAGGCTTTTGTCCCGCTTTATAAATAAAGAAACCATCTTATACAAGAGATTGAACAACTGAAAATGCTGGGGCAACAGCTAAAACATGTCCAAAAGAAAAAGAAATGAAAAAGACGGCGAATCGACGATACGAGGGTGACATGCCACCGCTGCACCCTCCGAATTTGTCCCGCCCCGCACCTGGCACCCCAAATTGCCCAGTGCCAAAACAGCACCTTCAGGAAGGGAAGCGTCGTGGCGACAGAGCTGCTGTCCGGCCCAGTGCACTGGACCTAGGGTTTCCCCCGGCACTCAGAGTAGAGTGGACTAGGCCTATCCGCGACACCCTCCAGGGAGGAAAGGCATCACCCTAAGGCGGCACCACGGCAGAGTCGAACGGGCCGACAAGGATTTCTCCCTAACCCCACCCACAATAAAACTCCGGACGCTTCGAAGCACCACCACCAATCTCGCCACCCACTAGCGTGCGCCACCACGATATCGCCGTTACCATCGCTAATGTCTCATCAAAGACACTAGCAAGCAGTCCGATGCAATAGACCAAGCTCGAGCCAAGGACTACAGCACTACAACCGGCGGGAGGAACCCACCAAGGGTGGTCATCGCTCGGACAAAGCAGCAGGGTCACACTAGGCCCAGTCGGGCCAGCCGGGCCCCGAGGGGTCCGTAAACATCTTATTCGCACTCACATTCTAAAATGTCATAATCATCTTAAGTGTGTGATCCGGTAGGTTTGAATATTTGCAGATATGTCCGGAACTCATTCCGATGACACTGATTACTACGAGTGTCTTGATACAAGTAGCACCCCCCCGCAAAATAACACGAAGTTCTTTATCGTGTGAACCATAGTATTGAGTCTGATACATATCTTATTGATTCACCGATACTTTACATTGATCGAGATGAAACACTAGGTTATTCTCGTTTCCTGGCATGTATTCTTTACTCATCCTATACTATCGATGTTTCTGTGTTCAACAACTTGATCACGTGTCCAACTAGATGATGACGAACATCATAGTACATGAGCGGGCCCAAAGTAGAAATTCCCACAAACATACATGTGAATGATTGGCAAATCATCTGGTATGAACAATCATCAACTTTATAATTACTCCATTAAGAGCAATGTTTAATGCAAAGACTTATGAGATTAAACCGATAACTATATTAATGACGTGTTTCACGGTATCTCATGTTTGGGTCTATTCATCGTCGTTGTTCTCTAACAACTCCGATCACATATGTCATCGGCAACACCACAATCACATTGTCACCTTGTCCATAGTTAGGAAACCGAAACTATCATTGACATACATACCGGTCATAGAGGAATGACCAGGGTTATCTTTATATGATGTTTATCATCCCACACATGTATTAGGTTTTTCCTCCAAATACACATTATTCGAAAGTAATATAATTATAGCATAGAATGATAAACTTAATTATGAAATAGAAATATGAATAATAACACATTTATTATTGCCTCTAGGGCATATTTCCATCACTTGCCCTTCCCCTGCATATCGCCCTACCACACACCTACATCCCGAGGGCACCCCGCAGGCCTCCGTTGTAGCCAAGCCCACATCTACGCCATGGCCCGTGCGTCCACGGGCGCATCCTCCCCTCCTACCGCCGAGCTTGGCTGCCCTCGGTAGCCCCACCTTGGCCGCCCTCTGCCCCGCCTGGTTCTCCCTCCGCTGTTGAGCTTGGCCTCCCACCCGCACAGAAGCCTGGCTATGACGCCTCAACTCACGCTGTTGCCGCTGCGAGAAAGCAGGTGTTGTCGCTAGCGTCTAGGATCGGGGGACATGGACAGAGACGGGAGCTTTGCTCTATTTCTGGTTCGACCGGGCCGGCTCTGACATCTCTATTTCTTCTTTTGGTCCAGACGTCCGAAGGTTGACGGAACAATATAACGGTTCTGACGGAGTGTCATGTAAGACAATAAATTTAAACCAAGTGTCATACAGCATGAAAAGATTGTGAGAGTCAAATAAGCAGTCATATTTATGAGTAGTGTCATATAAGAAATTCTCGCTACCCATGGCCTGCGGAGGTCCACATTACTATTTTCTGGAGACTCATTGTAATTTCTCATTTTGTTTTACGTTGCATCTGTAATGTGTGGGACATGTTGGTCCCTCCCTTGTTTCCATGCTTAAATTAGTAGTACGTGGAATGTTCAAAAGACATAAGCTACTGGGAAGACTAGACTAAATGTGACGCTAGCTGTTCGTGTTCGGGCCTCAGGCGGCCCTCAGCTGCTTATTTCGTGTTCGTGCTGAAGCCTCGGGTTCGTATTCGTGTTACTGGCTGGATTCTGCGGGCCAACGTGTAGTGGTCTGGTCGGACCACTGTGGTCCTTGCATCTGAATAGTTAGATTTTCGTCACTACACTACCGTTCGTGTTTCGTATCTGTGCTCGTTTTCGGGTTCGTATTAATTCGTGTAACCGTGTTCCCCTGACCAGTCTCTCAGCTCGTAAGCTTCAAGCATCTGCCCAGCTCACTACAGATTCACACAGATCAGTAGTAGATTTGTTGCAAAGGCACTAAGCTAGCTAGCTGCTATTCGTGGTGTCGTGATGGCATTGACGGAAGGCCTCACAGGGTCATTGCGTTGATCCCTATCCTGAAGATGGTTTATGAAAGATGGCGGCGGCAACCTCTGTGGCAAGTGGATACGGTGCTCACTCGGGCTCTGCTGGACCGGTGCGTCGGTTTTGATAATTTGTGTTGGTGGAATGTTAGGGCATACGAACATGATTCTGCCCCCCCCCCCCCCCCCTTCCAGTGGCGGAGCTAGAAAAATGACGATCCGGGTGCACAGTGGTGCCCCAGCTACAAAATTACTTGTATTCGGGGTTGCACACATGGTGGAAAATAGCTAATCTACAAGAGAATTCAGTTTTACCCTGTGTCCTGTGCACCCCCAAGGATGCATGTGTATCCGCCCCTGCCCCCTTCATGAGTGTAGCGATTCTATTCGCCGAAAGGGTGACTTCAGGTTGATCATTGTAATATCTTGTATGGTTTCGATGAATAGTTAACAAAAGCAGGTTATGTGCATCTGTTTGATGTAGAGGCCGGGGGTAGACCCTCCTTTTCAAAAAAAAGCTAGCTGCTATGGATTTGGAGAGGAATGTCTTGGGACCGATCGTAGTCGCGAACGGCGACAGGAAGAAGCTGTCGTGGGCGCGGCGTCCTAGAAGCTGGAGTCGCGGTGTGGCTGCTGGTGTACATGGTTCCTGTTGAGGATGGGCCGATGGCCCTCCCGCCCGATGGGGGCCGAGATCCACCCTGCCTCCATGGCCCGAAGGCCACACGAGTGGGGCAGATCGCCGACGGTGTCGACAAGAGGCACGGAAACCCTAATCGCCTCCTTAGGCTCTTTGAAGGCGAAGGGGTAGGCTCGGTATTCGACATGAGATGACGTTCTCCAAATTGTTGTGGAAACACACCACTTTTTCCAATTTAGAAAAATATTGCTATATTTTAGCTTTTTTGAATCAAGGATATACTAGTTATATCATTTTGTGTCCTTTTCTCCCAACTGTGAATAGTATGTGCCAAATAAAATAAAATTGCATAGGAAATGTGTGCCAAATAAAATACTTTAGAGAATAACAAGTGCCGCCATTTTTAATAGAAGCATAATAGTGTCACAAGCAAGGATATAAGAGAGGTAGAGTGTCATTTATTATTATTTTCGTAGCCGGAGAATGTGACGCCTCGTATAAAAAACAGCAGCCGTTTTCTGGTCAATCACACAAAGCACTTTGGACTTTGGAGGACTAACATGCATGGTGCTAGCTGTCCGTGCTCGTGTTCAAGTCTCAGGGTTCGTATTCGTGTTGCTGGCTTGATTCCAGTTGTCCGCGTTTGAATGACTCGAGATCGACGTCGGTAATTTCCATGTTCGTGTTCGTGTTCGTGTTCGTGTTCGTGTTCATGTTCGTGTTCGTGTTCGTGTTTCGTTTCGTGATTGCGCTCGTGTGTTCTCCCCATCTGCGTCATCGATCGGTGAGTAAGAGAGGTCTTCTATAAACCTTCCCACACTCTGCTCAGCAATCAGTCACACTCTCTCAAGCAGCTTCCCCAGCTCCGCTACACACACTCACTCACACTGATCGGAAGAGCAGAGAGTAGTTTGCTATTAAGCTAGCTAGCTGCTATGGATTTGGAGAGGAATGCCGTGGGAGCGATCGTCGTGGCGAACGGCGACGGGAAGAAGCTGCCGTGGGCGCTGATGACGTGCGGCGTCCTCGAGGCCGGCGTGGCGCTGTGGCTGCTGGTGTACAAGCTTCCTGCGGGCATCTTCCTCGACCACGGCAAGGTGGTCTTCTGCTCCTACTACGTCATTCTCGTCGCAGTGCTCCTCTTCGGCCTGGTGGAAGCGTGGGTCGGCTACGGCGCGTCGCGGGACCTGGAGCGTTGGCGACCCGCCGGAGAGAAGCTTCTTTGGTTCAGCATCATCGCCGTCGTGGTGCTCATTGGCCTCGGAGGAAGCTTGGCGTTTGCTGTCCCAAAGAGTACCTAGTAGGTACTAATACCTGTAATTTTTCCTCTTCGTTTTCCCCTGTTCGTGTTCTTCTGGTTCCTGCGTGTATCTGGATGTTTGTGTTCGTGTCTCTCTTGTTATACTGCCCGACTATCTGAATGTACTTGTATGCTCACACGCGGAGTAGGATTGCTAATGCGAAACAGTTTCAAATCCAACATACACATCAGAAGGAAACTTGGGAGAGAGGAGGAAAGACTTGTAATTCCATTCCGCCGGGCCGCGTACGTGTTCGTGTTATAGGTCTCCATTGGGCTAGCTACCTTCTCAATGTACTCACGCTATCGTGTTCGTGTTCGTGTTCGTGTTCGTGTTCGTGCTGAATATTTGTGTTGGTGGCCAGGTCCTACGTCCCCACGCTTTAGTGTTGGTTAATGGTGATGCTTCCTGCGTGTCTGGTCAGGCGCTCGCGTTTTTCCTCCTAGTTTCCCTGTTCGTGTTCTCCTTAGTCCTGCCTTGCTCGTGTTCGTGTCTCAGTGCCTCGTGGCGCACCACAGCCCATTTTGAGTACTACTATTTTGTTTTCCTAAATATGAGTATAAGATGTTTTTGTACTTTAAAATAGACTTGCAAGACATTTTATATTGCAGAATTGATATAATACTATCAAATAGAGCGTTTAAAGTATTTTTTCCATCCAAAAATAAGTGACCTAACTTTGTTTAGGTATGCATGTATAAAGACATTTTTTAGGGTGTACCTATACAAAGTTATGTCACATTTTTTTTGTCGGGAGACTATTTTGATCTCTTCTTTACTAGAGTTGCAAAAAAAATCGAGACTCGAGCGCCGCTTCAGATTCGACTTATTTTTTCATCCCAGCTCAAAGATTTACTTGACAAAAGAAAATGAGTTGACCAAAAGTCCCGATGGCAATGGGCACCTGATACCCACTAACCCGACGGGTACCCACTACCTGATCCCACCTCGATCGCTGCTCTTTGCCACGCACTCCCTCACGGCTTCTCATGCGTTGCCCCTGGCCAGTCGACATCCCGCCAAGTAGCCATGGAGGCGCACACATCATCGCCTCTCTTGTCCCCGTGAGCCTTGACTCAACACTCTTCCTCGATATACTGTGTCTTGATACGTCGGAAACGTATCTATAATTTTTAATGTCCCAAGCTTGTTTTGTATCTACTTTGCTTTACTTGTCCATACTTTGAGGTGCTTTTTACATGTTTTCTGGTACTAACCTTCTACCTCCGTCCCAAGGAATAAGACGCCCTCGTTTTGCGTGATTTTTCTTTGACCAAGATTTACTCTAAACATACAAAGAATGTTGGTACAAATTTAGCATCATTGGAAAGTGTATTCCAATACGAATCCAATGATACTAATTTTATATAATATAATCAAATTTTAGTTGCTCTATTTACTCGGTCAAACTTTGCATTGGAATGCGTGTGCGCCTTATTCCTTGAAACGGAGGGAGTATTAACAAGTTGCAACAGTGCCAGATGCATGTTTTCTGCTGTTTTTGGTTTCAGAAAAGTTAGTAAAAAAATATTCTCGGAATTAAACGGGACAAACGTCAAAGTCAATTACTTTCCATCGGGAACAAGAAGTACAGAGGAGAGCCGGAGGGGCCAGCCAGGGGGGCCAGACCCACCCCAGGCGCGGGGGCAGGTGGGCCCGCGCCTGTCTAGGGTTTGGTGGCCCTGGCCGCCTCCCGGTCTCGCCCCTTTCGCCTATAAGAAGCCCCCGATGCAGAAACCATAAGTACCCGATCAGAAATTAACGAAACCGTTTGTAGCCACCGCCACCATCGTCCCTAGATCGGGGGATCTGAAGTTCTTCCCGGCACTGACATGGTTATACCCTACGGGTACACGACATTAGTATACCTGGTCCAGTCCAAGGAAGGCCCACAATAACATACGCGACCTGTGGAGATTATCGGGTGGCCCAAGCCCATGATATCTTCGGATCCTTGGAGAGCAAGACTAGAACAGATAGAATATTCAAAGGGGCAAACCCTAAACTTGTAACCGACTCAATCTGTGTCTGAGACCTGCCTCACTCTATATAAAGGCTAGGAGGGCACGACGAGGAGGCCAATCTATTTTCCATCGCATACACACCTCCACGCTAGATTGCATCTGCGCACCCCTATAACCTTGGGTTCCGCCATAATCAAGAGCAGACAAGCAGGAGTAGGGTTTTCCCTCCAGGGGCCTGAACCTGGGTAAATCTCTTGTCCCCTGGTTGCTTGTCTGTTAACCGTTTCGCGATCTCCAGCACCCCCATCTTCTCCAAAACCCAAGCTCATAACAATGGGCATTGACGAGTCGAAACCTCATCAATTGGCGCCGTCTGTGGGAAACGGGATGGCTGATTGTGCGATCGTGACGGTCCCGACCAAAGCGATCTACAACTCCTCGACGACGGAGAGCCATCTCCTCTTCGGAGCTTTCGACTTCACCGCCCACTCGCCAGCCACCATGAAGGACTTCGAGCCCGTAGGCAACGGACTCGAGATCCTCTTCAGGAGCTTCTGCTTCCAGGTGGGACAAACCGACACTCTCCGCCTCCCAGAGCGGGTGCCACTGCCATCGATCAGGCCCGCCTCGTGGGCCTCGCATCCCAGCGTGCTACGCACATCAACGTCGACAGATGAGTCATACGACAGCAGCTGCTGCAACTCAGATCTGTGCGATCCCCCGTCAGATGAAGGAACCTACGGTTCCGGATCCGAAAGCTATGGCAGTAGTGATCCAATCCGCGAGCGCTACCAGTGCGTCGTGGTCATCCAAAGCGACATGGAACAACCACCTGGTTCGGGTGCCCATGTGCCACCACCCAACCCACAGGGTAGGAACAGAGAAAACAGGAGGCAACCATCCCCCCACCCAACAAGGACGACCCCGATGCCAATTGAATAATCCACCTCAACGAGGAAGGATTGAACCAGGCACGCGAAGCCATGGTGGGAAACAAAATCCTGCATGTGGATGCCTCACGGGACCTGCTAATGGCATACCACCTGCTCCTCATCGAAGAGCACAAAAAGTAGGTGAATATGCAAGAGGTGCTCGATAAACACAAGCAAGCGGCCTCGAAGTCTAGCGTGTGGCGAGATGCGCTCTCTGCCGCCAGCAGCTCCATCTCGCACGGCAATCAAGCCAACAAGCATCGCTCTCGCACGGATAACATGGATCCAGCTGCACGTCGCGAGGTGACTCGAACCCTCGGCACGTCCTTATTGGAGATGGAAGCCAACGGCAACCTCATCCCGAAGACGTCGCAAGCTGCGATCATGGCAGCCAACACATATCTCGCGTCCCATCCACCTCCGGTGGGGGACCCGAAGATATCTATGCACAAGTCCGCACTAGCCGGACTCGGACTCGTTGGAGCTGCGCTCCACGAGGAGGCTCATGCGTAGCCGAAAAATAAAGCTGCGGTCAGATTCAACCGCAGCCCCACACCCTCATCCGACGAGAACGAGCACGACCTACCTCAACGACGCAAGATCCCACGACGTCGCAGCCGCGACTACGACGCTCTAAGCGACCTCGCTTAGCGCAAGGTCGACAAGGCACGCGCCAAATTCTTGGGCTCATCCTAATCCGAAGAGGATGATGATGGAGAACTCTGTGGAGCTCGATGCTTCAGCAGATCTGTTCGGCGGACATGGATGCCAAGAAACTTCAAGCTTCCTTCGGACACTCCGAAGTTCGACGACACACAGGACCCTAAGGCGTGGCTCAGCGACCACCTGTCATCCGTCAAGCTGCACGGCGGAAACAAAAACACTACCCTACAGTGCCCTTCAGCTGCACCTGACAGGCGCAGCCCGGATCTGGCTCAGCAGCCTGTCCACGGGTTCCATCCGAATCTGGGAGGAACTGGCGTATAGTTTCATCCAAAACTTTAAGGGTACCAGCAAAAGGCCAACCTCGATCGAAGAGCCGCGGGCCTGCACTCAACGAACGGGCGAATCCATTCGCTCGTACATACTACGCTGGTCCACCATCAAGAACTCTGCGGCACACATTTCCGAGGAGAGAACGATCGACGCCTTCAAAGATGGCGTCAAACGCCAGGAATTCAAGGAAGAACTTGGGCGAGTCAAGCCCAAGACAGTCGACCACCTCATGGACATCGCCAATAGGTGGGCATATGGCGAAGATTCCATCCATCGGGCACATTCGGACAAGGAAGATGACTACGACCGCAGACATGAGCGCCGTAGCAAGCGAAGATTGCGCATCTATGATGATCGCGACAGACCCGACATGGTTGCGGCTGGCTACATCGAGCGCTGCAACGAAAACAACCGCAACAGTGGCGGATACCGTGGAAACAGCTTCCGCGATGGAGGACGCCCAACGCAAATGTGGCAGCGCCGCGGACGCGACGACGAACCCTCAGCATACGACAAGTTGTCCGGCCCATGCACCATCCACTTCTATATCGACAAGCAGGATGGCAAAAAGAAGGCCAGCCACATGCTCAAGGACTGTCGCGAGTTCCAGAAACTCGGCGAGGGCTTCGCCCAAGTGAGACAGCAGATCCTGAACCCTGGGTTCGGACAAGCACCTGCACCAGGCGAGATAGCGCCCGTGCAAAACAACGGCGTAAACGGGTACCCCACGCCGAAAGGATCTCTGATGATCCAAAAGGGGCGCCCAACAAACAAGGTGCAAAAGAAGATCACCCGCCAGGTCATCCTGGCTGTGACCGCTCCACCCGCAATACCTGAGTACCTCAGCGGTTTGGAGTCCTGCATCACATTCAGTCATTCGGATCACCCCCGCCAGATCCCTCACCCAGGTCATGTTGCCCTGGTGCTCGAGGCGCAGATCGGAGGGTTTGAGATGAGCCGCGTCTTCATGGAATGCGGCAGCGGCATCAACCTGATGTTCACTAGCACCCTAGCAGCAATGCGGATCCCGTTGTGCAGCCTCGAAAAATCTGACACAGTTCCACGGCATAGTCCCAAGGAAAGGAATATTTCGCCTGGAAAAAATATGGATCGATATCATCTTCGGCAAACCCGACAACTTTCGGTGTGAGCGACTCGAGTTCGAAGTGGTGGACTGGACATCACAATAACATTCCATCCTCGGGCGCGTGGCATTCGCAAGGTTCCTGGCAGTACTACACTATGCGTACCTGCTACTCAAGATGCCAGGACCTAGGGGCGTCATCTGTTGGGAATATGCCCTAGAGGCAATCATGTATGATGAGATTTCCCATTGTATTCATAAAGTTATTAAGTAGTCCTTGTATAAACATCTGATGTGTATCATTGAATATGTGATTCAGTTGTGGAACTATGCATTCATGTTGTTTGTACTAAATATCCTTGGTCATTGAGGTTGTGCTGGACACACAACTTGGACCAATGTGAAAGTTGGCTTGATGACTCGGTTCCACTTGCCATGGGCATGGAGATGCTATTCCAACTTACACAGACTAGGCTAAAGAGTTTAGCGAGTCGGATTGACCCATATTGAGGTACAACGAACTAAGTTGTCATTTGTATATCTCAATCAATGTAATCCTTAGACCTGAGGTTGTTGCATAGTCCGAGTTAAGGATCACCGACTTAGGTTCTGTCAAACGCTGATCCGTAACTGGGCAGTTATAAAGGCAGGGTTCGGGCCGACTGAGAATCAAGCTGCGTGATGTGAATAACCAAGATGGGATTTTTCCCCTCCACTCGGAGAGATATTCTCTGGGCCCTCTCGTGAGATATGATTCGGAAAGCATGGCCATGCACGACTCGGTTAAGTGTTAACCGAGGCGATCGACTAAGAGTTAGTCGGGTGAATCACTTATCTCGGATCGAGAAGAGAGTTGGACTATTTGGGTTGACAAGGTATATCGTGAGGCAAAAGGGACTCGGACGTAAGTCGCATTGGAAAGGCAAGTCGTCATGACTCTTTGGTACTTGGGAGTCGGCACGTTCTGCTAGGAGCCGCTACAGATTGATCGATTGTGAGTCGGACTCCAATCGTGTCCAAGTAGCCATGAGCCTGTGGGGTCACACACTTAAGAGCGGGAGCAAGTTCGGATTGGATCTGAACATATAATCTGGTTGGGTTGGACCTAAACCGGATTAGGACTGAGTTAGTGAGTTGGACTCATGGTGACTAGTGTTATATGGGCTTTAGTGAATGGGTCGCGCGAGCAGAGCCTATGTTCACTCCCTATATATAGTGGAGCACAGTAACCCAGAAAGGTTAATCGTTGTTCGGTTAGGTCATTCCATGTGCTGGAAACCCTAGATCCACAGCAGTCCAGCCGCCGTAACGAACCTAGCAGTTCGCCGCCGGTGCTCCTCCTTGTACGTGTGGATACCAGCAGAGGTGCTGTGCGATCAGCACCAGGACGATCGAATCGTGAGGACTGCACTGCATCAACTGACGCGCTTCATCAGTAATCCGCAACCGCGCGTCTAGTGGTAAACCTCGTGGCCTTCTACCTCAGCTAGATCTTGGGATCACCACGTTAGAGGAAAATTTTATTTTATCTCCGCGTGGCCCAATAGTGGTATCAGAGCGATAGCTTCTGGTTTTAGGCTCGAGATCTCGCATATGTGATATGCGGTAGGCTATAGATGAGATCTATGTGCTGTTTGGTGGTCGATCTATGAGATAGATCGGTTTTGTACGAGGTTGATTGGATCAACTGTACTCGGGGAATGGTAGATCTGATTTCCGTGATCATATTGCTGAGGTCGTGGAACGACATACCCCTACCGGTCGGCTTCCGCCATCGGGGTAGACCGTGACACGTAAATCCAGAAGCGGTGATCGAAGATCAAAGAGTTTGATCGAATCGGAACGATGGTCGGAATCCATGTTCGGATCGTAGCTGAGATCTACGTTTTCGGAAAAATCGTCGGGCGCTTCCCGCACCCACGAGGGGCGCTGCCCCTTCGATCCCCGCCCGCTATCCGGCTAGCGGGACCGCTGGCTTCGCCCTGTCGTAGCGCCTTAGATGTCGTTGCGAGTTTCACAACGCCGGTAGATATTGTATCTATGCATAACTTGTTTTTTGCAGGAAGTTGTGAA
This sequence comes from Avena sativa, assembly GCA_916181665.1. Classification (NCBI taxonomy): domain Eukaryota; kingdom Viridiplantae; phylum Streptophyta; class Magnoliopsida; order Poales; family Poaceae; genus Avena; species Avena sativa. The sequence continues at coordinate 23,617,154 of OV702300.1, read as the reverse complement.
TGGTATGGTTCATGTGCATGTGATGTATGTGTGTAATCCATACGTGATCTGCGAATCACGGTTTTTGTCAGCCGGCTGGAGCCTAGGTGCTGTCATTTTATTGTATAACGACCTGCGTGTCGGATTCTCTATGTAATTTACTTTACTAAGCTAGTGTAGCTGTTTGAGAACCCGGAAGGCATGCAAGGCGTTGTACATGTCGGCGACATGGAGTAAGACGGCAAGTGACAAGAGTTGGCACGAGTCGGATTACAGGCTTTGTGGAGATGGAGATCGCCATGAAGAGAGCCATACCATTTCACATTATAATTGCTTTATTTTGTGTTATTGTTATGTCTCAGTTTTACCTCTATTAGATAGTTGGTAAAATTTAATCCCTCAAAGAAGGTCTAGTCGGTTTTCCCGCCAGTGTTTGCACCATCACAAGTCGGACATTTTTGGTAGTGGGCTCATAAAATTGAGGTGCTGCCAATTCTTTCCGACTAGGTGGGTTCGAGTCGTACTCTTACTGCAGAAACACTTGGTAAGCTAGACGGGTCTATCACAATGGTTGTGGGACTCGGGGAAAAGTCGGATGGGAGCCGGGGCATGTGATGCCACCCGTCCAACAGGAGTCGCATGAGATGCGATTGACAAGGAGTTGTCTACCTAGATCACTTGGCGGCTAGCGGTGATGCTAAAGCTCACTAGCCGACTTGCTTATTTAGGATCCTGAATCACTAAGTAACCATCGGAGGGGTGTTGGTTCTAGTGGGAGCATAAAGTATTAAAATGTTTAATATTCTTGCTCTTTTATGAATACATGTCTTAAGTGTTTTTTGCATATTTTCTGTTGTAGATCATGGCACCAAGTAGCACTCACTCTCAGATATCCGGTTTTGCGTTGAGAACCATTCTTGAGAAAGATAAACTGAACGACACTAATTTTACCAACTGGTATCGAAATCTGAGAATTGTTCTCAAACAAGAAAAGAAGGACCATGTCCTAGACAACCCACTTCCAGATGAGCCGAATGAGAATGCGACTGTCGCAGCCACCAATGCCTACCGTCGGGCTAAGGATGAGTCCATGGATATTAGCTGTCTTATGCTTGCTCACATGGAACCGGACTTGCAAAAGCAGTTCAAGCATGTTGAGGCCTACGATATGATCGAAAGCCTCAAAAATATGTTCTAGGCTCAGGCGAAGACTGAGAGGTATCAAGTCTCTCAGGCTTTGCTGAGTTGCAAGCTTAAGGATGGTGATCCACTGAGTCCGCATGTGATCAAAATGGTTGGTTACGTGCAGTCTCTGGAGAGGCTTGGCTACCCCATAAGCGAAGAGTTCGCTACGGATATAATTCTGAACTCTCTTCCTAGTGCATATGGGCAGTTCATTTCGAACTACCACATGCATGGTATGGATAAGAAGCTCACTGAATTGCATGGGATGCTCAAGCAGGCAGAGGCGGATCTCAAGAAGGGCACCAGTCAAGTGTTGATGGTGCAGAATAAGGCTAAGTTCAAGAAGAGTTATTGGACTAAGAAGAAGGCTAAGTCAGGAGGAAAGCAGGCTCAGGACCCTGTCCCAAGCGCTTCCTCAGGGACTAAACCATCTCCTTCAGCCGGATCCACTTGCTTCTACTGCAAGGCGGATGGCCACTGGAAGAGGAACTGCAGCAAGTACTTGGCCGACAAAGCCAAGAGTGGAGGTATGACTTCCGACTCAGGTACACTTGTTTGCAATGTTATAGACATATATCTTGCTGATGCACCTAATAGTTCTTGGGTATATGATACCGGATCAGTTATTCACATCTGCAACTCGTTGCAGGGACTGGTAAGAACTAGGAGCGTAGCAAGAGGCGAGGTTGATATTCGAGTCGGCAACAAAGCAAGAGTTGCTGCGTTGGAAGTCGGCACAATGCAACTTCATTTACCTTCCGGATTCATTATGGAACTAAATAATTGTTATTATGTTCCAGTGCTCAGTCGAAACATTATTTCTGCTTCATGTTTGATGAGGCAAGGCTATGAGTCGAATATCAAGAATAATGGTTGTTCTTTGTATTTGAATGATATGTTTCACGGCTTTGCACCCGTTCAGAACGGGTTATTTATTTTGAATCTTGATGGTGAGTCGGTTTATAACATAAATGTTAAAAGGTTGAAACCAAATGATCTGAATATGACTTACTTTTGGCACTGTCGGCTTGGTCATATAAGTTGGAAACACATGAAGAAGCTCCATGATGATGGACTCCTAACTTCGTTCGACTTGGAGTCGTTCGAGACATGCGAATCTTGCCTACTCGGCAAAATGACCAAGACACCTTTTGCAAAGAGTTGCGAAAGGGCGTCCGACTTGTTGGGACTAGTACATAGTGATGTATGTGGACCAATGAGCACGACAGCCAGGGGTGGTTATGAGTACTTCATTACCTTCACTGATGATTTGAGTAGGTATGGATATATCTACTTGATGAAACATAAGTCGGAAGCCTTTGAAAAGTTCAAAGAATTCCAGAATGAAGCACAAAATCAACTCGGCAAGAAAATAAAGTTTCTTCGGTCGGACCGAGGAGGCGAGTACATGAGCCATGAGTTTGATGACCATCTGAAAAGTTGTGGAATAGTTCCTCAACTTACTCCGCCAGGAACGCCACAAAGGAATGGTATTTCGGAAAGGCGGAATCGGACCTTGTTGGACATGGTACGATCAATGATGAGTCGGACAGATCTGCCTTTATCATTTTGGGGTTATTGTCTAGAAACATCGGCGTTCACACTAAACAAAGTACCATCAAAATCGATAGAGAAGACACCGCATGAGATGTGGACAGACAAAAAGCCGAGTTTGTCTTTTCTTAAGATTTGGGGTTGTGAAGCTTTTGTCAAGCGACTCCAGTCGGACAAGCTTACAGCCAAGTCGGATAAGTGTATTTTCGTGGGGTATCCGAGGGAAACCTTGGGTTACTACTTCTACAACCGAGAAGAGGGCAAAGTGTTTGTCGCTCGGAACGGTGTCTTCCTTGAGAAAGAGTTTCTCAGTCGGGGAGTAAGTGGGAGCACGGTGCAACTCGAAGAAATTCGAGAGGAACCAGCTAGTAGCGAGTCGGCAAAAACCCTGGAGGTTGAGCCGGTCGTGGCAGCTGAGCCGGCAGCAGCACTTGTACTACAAAGATCGGCAAGATTACGAAGTGTTCGTGATGTGTTACTGTTAGACAGTGATGAGCCGGCAAATTATTCGGAAGCGATGGTGGGATCTGATTCCGAGTCATGGCTTGGAGCCATGAGATCCGAGATAAAGTCCATGGATGAAAATCAAGTTTGGAACTTGGTTGATCTGCCAGACGGTGCAAGACCCGTCGAGTGCAAATGGGTCTTTAAGAAGAAAACTGGTATGGATGGAAATGTTTCAATCTATAAAGCACGCCTTGTCGCGAAGGGGTTCCGACAAGTTCAAGGAGTTGATTATGACGAGACTTTCTCGCCCGTAGCGATGCTTAAATCAGTTCGGATCATGTTAGCTATAGCGGCCTATTTTGACTATGAGATATGGCAGATGGATGTCAAAACGGCTTTCCTCAACGGAAATTTAACCGAGGACGTGTATATGATACAGCCCGAGGGTTTTGTCGATCCGGCTAATGCTGACAAGGTATGCAAACTTCAGAAATCCATTTATGGGTTGAAGCAAGCATCTCGGAGTTGGAATATTCTCTTTGATGAGGTAGTCAAATCGTTTGGCTTCATAAAGAGTGATCATGATTCTTGTTTGTACAAGAAGTTTAGTGGGAACAAAGTAAATTTTCTAATCTTATATGTGGATGACATATTACTGATTGGAAATGATGTCCAGATGTTGCAAGAAACCAAGGAATCATTGGAAAGGAGTTTCTCAATGAAAGACTTGGGTGAGGCAACATACATCCTCGGAATCCGGATCTATAGAGATAGATCAAGGAGGCTCATTGGATTGAGTCAGAGTACTTATTTGGACAAAGTGTTGAAAAAGTTCAACATGGAATCGTCTAAGAAGGGGTTCTTACCGATGTCCCATGGTGTAAAACTTAGCAAGACTCAGTGTCCTTCGACAACTGATGAGCGAAGTCGGATGAGTGCGATTCCATATGCTTCTGCAGTCGGATCCATCATGTATGCCATGATTTGTACTAGGCCGGATGTTTCCTATGCTCTAAGTGTTGTGAGCAGATACCAGGCTGATCCTGGAGAGATCCACTGGACAGCGGCTAAAAATATCCTAAAGTACTTGAGAAGGACTAAGGATATGTTCTTGGTTTATGGTGGTGAAGATGAACTCAGTGTAAAGGGTTACACGGATGCGAGTTATCTCACCGACTCTGATGATTCTCGCTCGCAATCCGGATACGTGTTTATTATAAACGGAGGTGCTGTGAGCTGGAAAAGTTCCAAGCAAGAGACTGTGTCTGCGTCTACAACAGAGGCTGAGTATATTGCCGCCTCGGAGGCAGCAAAGGAAGCTGTTTGGATGAGGAATTTCCTCATGGATCTTGGTGTGGTTCAGGGCTCGTCCAATCCGTTGGAAGTGTATTGTGACAACAATGGTGCTATTGCACAAGCCAAGGAACCTAGAAAACACCAGAAGAACAAGCACATACTCATGCGGTACCACCTAATTCGCCAGTTCGTGGATCAGGGTGATATCAAGTTATGCAAGGTACACACGGATGCAAATATTGCGGATCCGTTGACAAAGCCGTTACCCCATCCGAAGCATGAGGCTCACCTGAGAGCCATGGGCATTAGATGCTTAGACATGTGATGTCGGAAGATTGACTCTAGTGCAAGTGGGAGACTGTTGGGAATATGCCCTAGAGGCAATCATGTATGATGAGATTTCCCATTGTATTCATAAAGTTATTAAGTAGTCCTTGTATAAACATCTGATGTGTATCATTGAATATGTGATTCAGTTGTGGAACTATGCATTCATGTTGTTTGTACTAAATATCCTTGGTCATTGAGGTTGTGCTGGACACACAACTTAGACCAATGTGAAAGTTGTCTTGATGACTCGGTTCCACTTGTCATGGGCATGGAGATGCTATTCCAACTTACACAGACTAGGCTAAAGAGTTTAGCGAGTCGGATTGACCCATATTGAGGTACAACGAACTAAGCTGTCATTTGTATATCTCAATCAATGTAATCCTTAGACCTGAGGTTGTTGCATAGTCCGAGTTGAGGATCACTGACTTAGGTTCTGTCAAACGCTGATCCGTAACTGGGCAGTTATAAAGGCAGGGTTCGGGTCGACTGAGAATCAAGCTGCGTGATGTGAATAACCAAGATGGGATTTTGCCCCTCCACTCGGAGAGATATTCTCTGGGCCCTCTCGTGAGATATGATTCGGAAAGCATGGCCATGCACGACTCGGTTAAGTGTTAACCGAGGCGATCGACTAAGAGTTAGTCGGGTGAATCACTTATCTCGGATCGAGAAGAGAGTCGGACTATTTAAGGGATGACATATATTCGCCTATAGTCTGACAAGGTATATCGTGAGGCAAAAGGAACTCGGACGTAAGTCGCATTGGGAAGGCAAGTCGTCATGACTCTTTGGTACTTAGGAGTCGGCACGTTCTGCTAGGAGCCGCTACCGACTGATCGATTGTGAGTTGGACTCCAATTGTGTCCAAGTAGCCATGAGCCTGTGGGGTCACACACTTAAGAGCGGGAGCAAGTTCGGATTGGATCTGAACATATAATCTGGTTGGGTTGGACCTAAACCGGATTAGGACTGAGTTAGTGAGTTGGACTCACGGTGACTAGTGTTATATGGGCTTTAGTGAATGGGTCGCGCGAGCAGAGCCCACGTTCACTCCCTATATATAGTGGAGCACAGTAACCCAGAAAGGTTAATCGTTTTTCGGTTAGGTCATTCCATGTGCTGGAAACCCTAACTCCACAACAGTCCAGCCGCCGTAACGAACCTAGCAGTTCGCCGCCGGTGCTTCTCCTTGTACGTGTGGATACCAGCAGAGGTGCTGTGCGATCAGCACCAGGACGATCGGATCGTGAGGACTGCACTGCATCAACTGACGCGCTTCATCAGTAATCCGCAACCGCGCGTCTAGTGGTAAACCTCGTGGCCTTCTACCTCAGCTAGATCTTGGGATCATCACGTTAGAGGAAAATTTTATTTTATCTCCGCGTGGCCCAACATCATCACGGTCCAGGACAGCTTCACCCGATCCGACCACTGCGAAAAGGACTTCAACAGAATCTCCCAGTCGTTCGGCATGCAGGAGGAGCTCACAAGGCTTCGAGAGGTGACAGACAACGGGGCACCCCCTGTCTCTAGGCAAAATGCACCCGATATGTCGTTTGACTCCACGGTCAACACGAAAAAGGTGTAGGTTCATCCGACGGACGCCTCCAAGATGGTGCTAATAGCAAACGACCTCAGCCCCGCATAGGAAAGCGCGCTCGTCGAATTCCTCCGTGAGCGCTGGGAAATCTTCGCCTGGTGTCCTACGGATATGCCATGAGTTCCCAGGGAATTCGCCGAACATGCACTCAATGTGTTTTCAGATGCCAAGCCCGTCAAACAGTCCATTCGACGATTGTCTGAGCCACGGGACGAAGCCGTCGGATTCAAAGTCAACAGACTACTCGACGCCGACTTCATCCGGGAGATCAAGGATAGCGAGTGGCTCGCCAACACTATGCTGGTCTCTAAAAAGGACACGGACATCCTGCGGATCATTTCCCTCTCCCCCGGATCATTTCCCTCTCCCTCGGATCGATCAGATCATCGATTAGATTGCAGGATGCGAGAAACTCTCCTTCCTTGACGCCTACTCAGGCTACAATCAGATTCGGCTGAAGGTCGAAGATTAGGAAAAAACGGCGTTCATCACGCTGTTTGGAGTATTTTGCTACAACACAATGCCCTTTGGACTGGAGAATGCATGTGCCATGTACTAGCGGTGCATGCAGGCATGCCTGAAGAGCCAGATCGGCCGCAACATACAGGTCTATGTCGACAACATAGTAGTCAAGACAAGGGAGGCCAAGACATTGATTGACGATCTCCGTGAGACGTTCGACAACCTCGATCACGACAAGATCAAGCTGAACCCAGAAAAGTGCACCTTCGGCATCCCATCTGGCCAACTGCTTGTCTACTTCATCTCTCAGCAAGGGATTCGGGCGAACCCGAAGAAAATCTGGGCCATACTGGCCATGGAGAAGCCGAAGAACCTCAAAGGTGTCCAGCAGCTCGCCGGCCGCATCACGGTGTTGAGCAGATTCATCAGCCGCATGGGTGAGAAGGCCTTGCCTTTCTACCAGCGGCTACACAAAGCAGAAAAATTCGAATGGACACCCGAAGTAGACGACGCATTCGAATATCAGAAGCGGCTGCTATCCACCTTGACCGTCTTGGTCACACCAAAGGAACGCGAGCCCCTGCTGCTATATATAGCAGCCACGCATCAGGTGGTCAGCACCGTGCTCGTGGTCGAATGACCCGAAGATGGCAAGACCCATGGGGTCCAATGCCCAATCTACTACCTCAGCGAGGTATTGACACGAACAAAACAGAGGTACCCTCACTACCAGAAACTCGCCTACGGCGTGTTCATGACGGCTCGTCGGGTGAGCCACTACTTCTAGGAGCATCAGGTGATGGTCTTCAACGAGGCACCACTGAATATCATCCTGAACAACCCTGAAGCTACAGGACGCGTAGCCCTGTGGGGCATCGAGCTATCCCCTCTAGACATAGTCTACAAAAAGTGCCACGCGATCAAATCTCAGGTCCTTTCGGACTTCCTCGTCCACTGGACGGAGCTACAACTGCCTAACACCCCGAATATGATGCAGTCATGGATGATGAACTTTGACGGCTCCAAGCGCGAGGCTGGAGCAGGGGCCAGCGTCATACTGACGTCCCCGCAAGGCGACAAGATGAAATACGTCCTCCGGATGAAATTTTGGGCCTCCAACAACGAATCCGAATACGAGGCCCACATCCACGGCATGAAGATGGCCAAGATCTGCGGCACAACACGACTCGTCATGTACGGTGACTCAAACCTCGTCGTCCAGCTGACAATGAATGAGTGTGACGCACACGCCGCTAACATGATCGCGTACCGCGCACTCTACAACTCACTCGAAGAAGACTTTGACGGCTGCGAGCTTCGGCACGTTGGAAGGGAAAGCAACGAAGAAGCCGACAGACTCGCCAACATCGGCTCCACCTGTGCACGGGTACAACCAGGTGTGTTCCTCAAACAAATCTATGTGCCTTCTATCAAAAGGAAATTTCCCAAGGGATCACTCGAATAAGCAAAGCACTCGGGGGCTGCGCTACGCGAAGGACAGGAAGGACCCGAAAAACTCGACATGGAGGTCGCGTTGGTCAACCTGATGTAGGTCATGTCCATCAAGGAAACATGGACGAAACTGTACCTACGGTACCTGATAAACAGGGAACTGCCTGATGACCCGACAGATGCCCGACGCATATCTCGCCGGTCAAAGGCTTTCACCATCATCAATAGCGAGATGTACAAGCGCAGCATTTCGGGTGTACTCCAAAGGTGCGTCACCATCGGTGACGGAAAAACCATCCTCCTAGACATCCATGAGGGCATCTGCGGCCATCACGCGGGCAGCCGCGCCCTCGTCGCCAAAGCTCTACGGGTTGGATTCTACTGGCCAACGTCCATGAACGACGCCAAGGACATCGTCCGAAGGTGTAACGGCTGCCAGAGGTTTGCAGATAAACCGCACGCACCAGGATCGGAGCCCAGACCCATACCCCTGTCCTGGCCCTTCGCCCAATGGGGCCTCGACATGATCGGCAAACTGCCCAAATCCTCGAAAGGAGGCCACGTCTACCTCCTGGTCGCAATCAACAAGTTCACCAAGTAGATCGAAGCCACGCCCGTTACCAACCAAAAGGGCAAAACGGCCGTGAAGTTCTTCGAGTCCATAGTCTACAGGTTCGGCGTGCCGCACGGCATCATCACGGACAACGGGTCGAACTTCATCTCCAAAGAATTCCAGGACTTCTGTGAAGGCCTCGGGATCAGCATATCATATGCCTCCGTGGCACACCCGCAAACCAACGGGCAGGTCGAAAAGGCCAACGGCCTCGTAGGCGGCAGCATCAAGAAACGCCTAATGATCCCACTCGAGCAGCTTCCGGGAGCCTGGGAAGAAGAGCTACCCTCCCTCCTCTAGAGCTTGCGCACAACGCCAAACAGATCAACTGGCTACACTCCCTTGTTCATGGTGCACGGAGCCAAAGTCGTGCTACCTACAGAAGTACGTGACAAGGCCCCATGATTCGTCGCCTACAGCGAGGCAGAATCGACGGCCGCACTCGAAGACGCCGTCGACACACTCGACGAGGCTCGGGACATCACCGTGGCTCGCTTGGCGGTCTACCAACAGAGCCTCCGCAACTATCACAGCCGCCGGCTGTGCCCAAGGTCCTTCATCAAAGGAGACCTCGTCCTACGACTCAAGCAAGAGAGCCGAAAAAGCCCGAGTCACCTTGGGAAGGACCCTACGTCGTCACCGAAGTCATCCCAGGTGGCACCTACCGCCTCAAGCACGTGGAGTCTGGAGTCGCATACTCCAACCCATGGAATGTTGCACAATTTCCACGCTTCTACTGTAGGGGTTCGTAGCATGGAAAACAAAAATTTTCTATCGCATACAAACAAACAAGCCAAGATCTATCTACTAGATTGTAGCAACGAGTCGATGGTATAACTTACCCTCGAAGATTCCAAAGCGTTTAACGAGAGCGGATTCTCGTGGGTGATGTAGTCGTACTCTTCCCGATCTCAAGATCGTGTAGACGATCCTTCCAGCGCCACGTTCCGGCAGCGCTCCCGCAGTCGGTCACACGTTCGGTACTCGACGAAGACCTTCCTCTCCCTTGTTCCAGCAGGCAGCGGAGGTTGTAGCACTCTCCTCGCGATTCCGGCAGCACAACGGCGTGGTACCGGAAGTAGAGGGGAAATCCCGCAGGGCTTCGCCTTAAGCCGGTGCGAGTATGGTGGAGCTTATGAGAGAGGCTATTAGTGGCCTAGTAATTAGACACACCAATTAGAAGGCTCTAAACTGTTGGCTAAAGCAATTAGAAGCTCTAAACCAAAACAGCTCTAAACCGGAGATCTAGAGTAGAAAGTTATGTGTCAATTGGAGGAGCCCTGCCCCTCCTTTTATGGGAGGGGGGTCATGGCGCGCCAGGGGAGGGAGGGAGTCCCTCCCCAACTCGGCCTTGGGCTGGGCGCCGGCCTGGAGGAGTCCAACTCCTCCTCCAGGTTGGTTCCAACTCCTCTTGCTTGTTTCCCACAGTTTCTTGTTTTGGCAGTTTGACTTTCAAACTGGACATTTGACTTTTCTGTTTTAGGATTCAATTTAATCCTTTATTTGGGACAGCAATAACACTTAGTACATGATGCAATCATTCAATGACTAATTACACACTCATGTACCCTCCCCCCCCCCCCCCCCCCGGAGTGCCAGACAATCCGGACCCTTCTAGAACATTCCCGATGAAAACACCGGAATCATTCCCGAACTCCGAAACGGGACTTTCCTTATATGAATCTTATTCTCCGGACCATTCCGGATCACCTCGTGATATCCCGGATCCCATCCGAGACTCCGAACAACATTCGGTCTCTTTCTCATAATACCATAACTACTCAAACAACGTCGAATCCTTAAGTGTGTCTCCCTACGGTTCGTGAATTATGCAGACATGATCGAGACACTTCTCCGAACAATAACCAATAGAGGAATCTGGAAATTCATATGGCTCCCACATATTTCTACGATTACTTTGCGATCGAATGAACCACTTACATACGATACCAATTTCCCTTTGTCTCACGATATGTTACTTATCCGAGGTTATGATCGTCGGTATCTCTGCATACCTAGTTCAACCTCGTTACTGATAAGTACTCTTTTCTCGTTCCCGTGATATGTGATCCCTTGTGACCAAGTCACATGCTTGCAAGCTATTTGGATGACATTCCACCGAGAGGGCCCAGAGTATATCTATCCGTCATGTGGATGGACAAATCCCACTCTTGATCCATGTGTCTCAACCAATACTTTCCGAACACTCAATGCCACTTTTATAACCACCCAGTTACGGTGTGGTGTTTGATGTCATCAAAGCATCCATCCGGTAAAGGTGATATCCATGATCTCATGGTCTAAGGAATTAGGTTACTATGTATCAGAAAGCATATAGCAATTGAACTAATGAAATGACTTGATCTTTATGCTACGCTTATCTATAGGAGTATGTCCACCATATCATTCTCCTAACGATATGATCTTGTTGTTGATAACATCTCAATGTTCATGATAGGGAAACCACAATCATTAATCAACCAACAAGCTAGCGAAGTATAGAGGCTATACTAGGGACTTCAAATTAAGTTTACAAAACACACAAGTATCAATGTTTCCTTGTTAATACTATTATAGCATGAATGTAAACATTTATCATAAACACAAAGATATAATAATAACTATATTTATTATTGCCTCTAGGGCATATCTCCAACAGTCTCCCACTTGCACTAGAGTCATCTAATCTAGATTACATGGTAATATACCGAACACCCATGGCAGTTTGGTGTTGGTCATGTTTTGCCCTCGGGAGAGGTTTAGTCAACGGATCCGCCACATTCAGATATGTGTGTACTTTGCAAATCTTTATATCCCCATCCTGGACATGTTCTCGAATAGCGTGAAAACGCAGCTTGATATGCTTCAGCTTCTTGTGTGACCTTGGTTCTTGCGCATTGGCTATGGCGCCCATGTTATCACAGTAGATAGACATTGGGTCCAGCGCACTTGGAACCACACCCAGCTCTGTAATGAACTCTTTCATCCATATCGCTTCTTGTGAAGCCTCCGAAGCAGCCATGTATTCCGATTCAGTTGAAGATCTCGCCACAACGCTTTGCTTTGCACTCCTCCAGCTAACTGCTGCACCATTCAAAATAAATACGTATCCAGATTGTGATTTAGAATCATCCGGATCGGTGTTCCAACTAGCATCGGTGTAACCATTAACAACGAGCTGTTCATCACCTCCATAAGAAAGAACCATATCCTTAGTTCTTCTCAAGTACTTAAGGATGTTTTTGACCGCTGTCCAATGATCCACTCCTGGATCACTTTGATATCTGCTAGTTAAACTAACAGCATATGCAATGTCGGGTCTAGTACATAGCATGGCATACATTAGAGATCCTATGGCTGAGGCATAGGGAGTCTTACTCATCCTTTCTCTATCTTCTGCCGATGTCGGACTTTGAGTTTTACTCAAGGTCGTATTGGGCAACATGGGCAAGAACCCTTTCTTGCTTTCTTCCATTCCAAATCTCTTTAGAACTTTGTCCAAATATGTACTCTGTGACAATGATATTTGGCGTTTTGATCTATCTCTATAAATCTTTATGCCTAATATGTAAGCTGCTTCGCCAAGATCTTTCATTGAAAAACTATTATTCAAATATTCCTTGACACTATTAAGAAGGTCTACATCGTTCCCAATCAACAATATGTCATCCACATATAGTATTAAGAATGCTACAGAGCTCCCACTCACTTTCTTGTAAATACAAGCTTCTCCATAAGTTTGTATAAAACCAAAACTTTTGATTACCTTATCAAAACGTTGATTCCAACTTCGGGATGCCTGCTTCAATCCATAGATGGACCGTTGAAGTTTGCATACCTTGTTAGCATCTTTAGGATCGACAAAACCTTTGGGTTGCATCATATACAACTCTTCATCAATGTCTCCATTGAGGAATGCTGTTTTGACATCCATCTGCCATATCTCATAATCATAATATGCAGCGATTGCTAACATAATCCTCACAGATTTTAGCTTCGCTACCGGTGAGAAAGTCTCATCGTAGTCAACTCCTTGAATTTGTCGAAACCCTTTTGCGACAAGTCGAGCTTTATAGACAGTTACATTACCATCAGCATCTGTTTTCTTCTTGAAAATCCATTTGTTCTCGACAGCCTTCCGGCCATCCGGTAAGTCCACCAAAGTCCATACTTGGTTTTCGTACATGGATCCAATCTCGGATTTCATGGCTTCTTGCCATTTATTGGAATCTGGGCTCATCATCGCTTCCTCATATGTCTCGGGGTCATCGGTGTTATCCACCACCATGACATTCATAACAGAATCATACCAATCTGGAGTGGTACGAGTTCTCGTTGACCTCCGAGGCTCTGTAGTAACTTCAACCGAAGTTTCATGATCATCATCATTAGCTTCCTCTCTTATTGGTGCAGGCATCACAGGAACTTCTTCCGGTGCTGCGCTACTCGCAATTTCGAGAGAAGGTTCAACAACCTCGTCGAGTTCTACTTTCCTTCCAGTCACTTCTTTCGAGAGAAATTCCTTCTCTAGAAAGGATCCATTCTTGGCAACGAATGTTTTGCCTTCGGATCTATGATAGAAGGTATACCCAATAGTTTCCTTCGGGTATCCTATGAAGACGCATTTTTCCGCTTTGGGTTCAAGCTTGTCCGGCTGTAACTTCTTTACATAGGCTTCGCATCCCCAAACTTTAAGGAACGACAATTTAGGTTTCTTCCCAAACCATAATTCATACGGTGTCGTTTCAACGGATTTAGACGGTGCCCTATTTAAAGTGAATGCGGCTGTTTCTAATGCATAACCCCAAAATGATAGCGGTAAATCTGTAAGTGACATCATAGAACGAACCATATCTAAGAGAGTTCGATTACGACGTTCGGACACACCATTGCGCTGTGGTGTTCCCGGCGGTGTCAATTGTGAAAGTATTCCGCACTTCTTTAAGTGCTTGCCAAACTCGTAACTTAGATATTCACCTCCACGATCAGAACGTAGAAATTTTATCTTCTTGTTACGTTGATTTTCTACCTCACTTTGAAACTCCTTAAACTTCTCGAAAGTTTCGGACTTGTGTTTCATGAAATAGATATACCCATATCTACTCAAGTCATCTATGAAGGTAAGAACATAACGATAACCACCGCGCGATGCTACACTCATTGGACCACACACATCGGTATGTATGATTTCCAATAAGTCCGTAGCTCGCTCCATCATACCAGAAAATGGAGTCTTAGTCATTTTTCCCATCAGACATGCTTCGCATCTTTCAAGTGATTCAAAATCAAGTGATTCAAGAAGTCCATCGGAATGGAGTTTCTTCATACGCTTCACTCCAATGTGACCAAGACGACAGTGCCACATATAGGTCGAATTATCGCTTGATTTCAAACGTTTAGCCTCAATACTGTTGATATGTGTATTTCCACTATCGAGATTCAATAAGAATAGACCATCTATCAAAGGTGCATGTGCATAAAACATATTACTCATATAAATCGAACAACCATTATTCTCTGACTTAAACAAGTAACCGTCTCGCAATAAACAAGATCCTGATATAATGTTCATGCTCAACGCAGGCACTAAATAACAATTATTTAAGTATAAAACTAATCCCGATGGTAGATGAAGAGGTAGCGTTCCGACCGCGATCACATCAACCTTTGATCCGTTTCCCACGCGCATCGTCACCTCGTTCTTCGCTAGCTTCCGTTTATTCTGCAGCACCTGTTTCGAGTTACAAATATGAGCAACCGAACCAGTATCAAATACCCAGGCACTACTACGAGTACTAGTGAGATACACATCAATAACATGTATATCAGATATACCTTTCTTCTTGATGTTGCCGTTCTTCAGATCCGCCAAGTACTTTGGGCAATTCCGCTTCCAGTGACCTTCTCCCTTGCAGTAAAAGCACTCAGTTTCAGGCTTAGGTCCAGCCCTGGTCTTCTTCGTTGGCGTGGTAGCTTTCTTACCACCCTTCTTGAAGTGTACCTTTTGCTTAGACTTGCCTTTCTTGAATTTGGTGGTCTTATTGACCAACAACACTTGGTGCTCTTTCTTGATCTCCACTTCTGCAGATTTCAACATGGCAAAGAGTTCTGGCAACGTCTTGTTCATGTTCTGCATGTTGTAGTTCATCACAAAGTTCTTGTAACTTGGTGGTAGTGATTGGAGGACACGGTAAATCCCCAAAGCATTAGGAATCACTATACCCAAGCTTTGAAGTTTGTTTGCGTGCCCAGACATCTGAAGCACATGCTCACTGACGGAGCTGCCCTCTTCCATCTTGCAGTTAAAGAACTTTTCAGAAGCCTCATAGCTTTCAATTGCCGCATGAGTCTCAAAAATCAATTTGAGATCCTCGACAATATCATATGGGTCTGAATCCTCAAACCTTTTCTGAAGCTCCGATTCTAAACCATACAAGATAGCACACTGAACTATGGAGTACTGATTCTTCCGAGCGAGGTAAACGTTCTTTACTTCATCGGGAGCATCAGCTGCAGGTGGGTCACCCAGCGGTGCATCCAGCACATAGGTCAAATTACCAGCTGTGAGGACAATCCTCAAATTGCGGAACCAATCCGCGAAGTTGCTTCCATTGTTTTTCAACTTTTCTTTCTCTAGGAACGCATTAAAATTGATGGTAGGGGCTGCCATTGATCTACAACATATTTGCAATAGTTTAGACTAAGTTTATGACAAATTGAGTTCAAATTAATTAATGAAATTAAACTAGGTGAACTCCCACTCAAAACAATATCCCTCACATTGTTTTAGTGATCACACGAACCAAATCCACCATATCAACACCGATCATCACGAGAGTTGACATAGTTTCAATGGCGAACAATCGTCATGTTCATCATATCTACTATATGACTCATGCTTTACCTTTCGGTGATCCGTGTTCCGAGACCATGTCTGTACATGCTAGGCTCGTCAAGATCAAACCTTAGTTTCTGCATGAGCAAATCTGGCTTGCTCACGTTGTATACACTTGCAGAATCTATCACACCCGATCATCACGTGGTGCTTCAAAACAACAAGCTTTAGCAACGGTGCTAACTAAGGGTGAACACTTTATGATTTGAAATTGATGTGCATGAGGGATCATCTTATAATGCTACCGTCGTCTACTAAGCAATACAAGATGCATAAAGGATAAACATCACATGCAATTCAATATATATGTGATATGATATGGCCTTTCTTCTTTGTGCCTCCGATCTCCATCTTCAAGCACGAACATGATCTCCATCATCACCGGCATTGCATCAAGGTCAATGACGCTACTCCATGGTTTTCGTCCACCGGCTTCAACTATTACAACTACTTTGAATAGACACGCGGGTCTTAACATAAATTAAAGACAACCATATGGCTCCTGCCGGTTGCCGACTTACAATAAGGAACATTGCATACATCAAATATAATCACAATCATGGCCATATCACATCACTGCACACCCCTGTAAAACAAAGTTAGACGCCTCTACTTTCTTTGCATATTTTACGTGGTTTGGGGCTTTCAATAAGTGTCGTTCTAACTTACGAACAAGAACCACAACATTGATACTAGCATTGTTGATCACCCGTTGTAAATTGGATCTTAACTATGCTAGGAGAAACATGCACCCGCAAAGCCACTTATGCAATACAAGTTACATGTCAAGCGTGGAGCAAGTCTCATGAACGATGTCATGTAAGGTTAGCCCGGGCCGCTTCATCCCAACATACCGCAAGATGCAAAGTACACAAAAAGCAATCTACAATAAAAGTATCAACGCCCACAATGACCATTGTGTTCTACTCGTGCAACAGATCTACATATAGACACGGCTCTGATACCACTGTAGGGGTTCGTAGCATGGAAAACAAAAATTTTCTATCGCATACAAACAAACAAGCCAAGATCTATCTACTAGATTGTAGCAACGAGTCGATGGTATAACTTACCCTCGAAGATTCCAAAGCGTTTAAAGAGAGCGGATTCTCGTGGGTGATGTAGTCGTACTCTTCCCGATCTCAAGATCGTGTAGACGATCCTTCCAGCGCCACGTTCCGGCAGCGCTCCCGCAGTCGGTCACACGTTCGGTACTCGACGAAGACCTTCCTCTCCCTTGTTCCAGCAGGCAGCGGAGGTTGTAGCACTCTCCTCGCGATTCCGGCAGCACAACGGCGTGGTACCGGAAGTAGAGGGGAAATCCCGCAGGGCTTCGCCTTAAGCCGGTGCGAGTATGGTGGAGCTTATGAGAGAGGCTATTAGTGGCCTAGTAATTAGACACACCAATTAGAAGGCTCTAAACCAATTAGAAGGCTCTAAACTGTTGGCTAAAGCAATTAGAAGCTCTAAACCAAAACAGCTCTAAACCGGAGATCTAGAGTAGAAAGTTATGTGTCAATTGGAGGAGCCCTGCCCCTCCTTTTATGGGAGGGGGGTCATGGCGCGCCAGGGGAGGGAGGGAGTCCCTCCCCAACTCGGCCTTGGGCTGGGCGCCGGCCTGGAGGAGTCCAACTCCTCCTCCAGGTTGGTTCCAACTCCTCTTGCTTGTTTCCCACAGTTTCTTGTTTTGGCAGTTTGACTTTCAAACTGGACATTTGACTTTTCTATTTTAGGATTCAATTTAATCCTTTATTTGGGACAGCAATAAAACTTAGTACATGATGCAATCATTCAATGAGTAATGACACACTCATGTACCCTCCCCCCCCCCCCCCCCCCCCCGGAGTGCCAGACAATCCGGACCCTTCTAGAACATTCCCGATGAAAACACCGGAATCATTCCCGAACTCCGAAACGGGACTTTCCTTATATGAATCTTATTCTCCGGACCATTCCGGATCACCTCGTGATATCCCGGATCCCATCCGAGACTCCGAACAACATTCGGTCTCTTTCTCATAATACCATAACTACTCAAACAACGTCGAATCCTTAAGTGTGTCTCCCTACGGTTCGTGAATTATGCAGACATGATCGAGACACTTCTCCGAACAATAACCAATAGAGGAATCTGGAAATTCATATGGCTCCCACATATTTCTACGATTACTTTGCGATCGAATGAACCACTTACATACGATACCAATTTCCCTTTGTCTCACGATATGTTACTTATCCGAGGTTATGATCGTCGGTATCTCTGCATACCTAGTTCAACCTCGTTACTGATAAGTACTCTTTTCTCGTTCCCGTGATATGTGATCCCTTGTGACCAAGTCACATGCTTGCAAGCTATTTGGATGACATTCCACCGAGAGGGCCCAGAGTATATCTATCCGTCATGTGGATGGACAAATCCCACTCTTGATCCATGTGTCTCAACCAATACTTTCCGAACACTCAATGCCACTTTTATAACCACCCAGTTACGGTGTGGTGTTTGATGTCATCAAAGCATCCATCCGGTAAAGGTGATATCCATGATCTCATGGTCTAAGGAATTAGGTTACTATGTATCAGAAAGCATATAGCAATTGAACTAATGAAATGACTTGATCTTTATGCTACGCTTATCTATAGGAGTATGTCCACCATATCATTCTCCTAACGATATGATCTTGTTGTTGATAACATCTCAATGTTCATGATAGGGAAACCACAATCATTAATCAACCAACAAGCTAGCGAAGTATAGAGGCTATACTAGGGACTTCAAATTAAGTTTACAAAACACACAAGTATCAATGTTTCCTTGTTAATACTATTATAGCATGAATGTAAACATTTATCATAAACACAAAGATATAATAATAACTATATTTATTATTGCCTCTAGGGCATATCTCCAACATCTACCCCTAGTTATCCATCTTTACTTTCAATAAGGCTACTCAGCCGAACAATGTACCCCCTCGTTACGATATGAATAAAAGCTAAGTGTCTCGCCCAAAAATTTATCCCTTTTTCTCATACTACTTTCTGTTGCAACACACTCAGGGGCTCCGCCTCACCTCACGACTTCGTCGACTAAGCATAACTCATGTAAACCTGAGTAGCTGACCACGTCAGGCTAACGAAAAGGGCATGCATACAATCAAGAACCACGTGCTCATACAAATAACCTTTACAGCAGAGGGCATGACAGGCCTAGTCAAAATATATACAAGTTTTACATCTATCTTTTTACAGGGCCTACCTATTCTGAAGGATCACCTGCACCCGATGCTCAAAAAGATCTACAACCTCTTCGGCATACTGCCTAACAGCCGTGTAATGAGGACGCATGTCCCATAGGCCACCACCTGGCCGAGGGGGCGGTCCAGCCGCCACAGCCGCAAGATCAACATCAGGACGATGCAGCCGAACAAGGGAAAGGGCGGCTTTCACCCCCGCAACCAGCTGGTACCGCACCAACTCCCTAACGTGACCCATGTCTCGAAACTTAGCCAGCAAACCCCATAGGGTCGAAGGTGCCTCATCAAGGGGGAACATGACATGCAGAATTGATGCCAAGTAAATCTTCACCTGCCGCATCACCCGTGACACCTGGTGAACGCGATCCTGCACAGTCGCAAGGATAGTGGCCCGGTTGCGGTCCATCCAGAAAAAGCCTCCGGCCTCCATGTCCTGCTGGGTCAAGCAGTTGATCCGAACCGCAACACGCTCCTTCTCATCCCTTGTAACAAGGTTGGCACCTGCAGCAAATACAGAGTAAGATGACTCGCAAACCAGGTGCGTCCGAAAATCGAGCAGTAGCTCAAGGAAACTTACATTGTAGCTGATCAGAAAACTGCCGCAGCTCTCCCACCAGATACTCCTCTCTGGTGGTACCCCGCTCCGCCTTTGATTTCCATACGTCTGCATGGCCTCGGATGCCAAGTATCTCCTTCTCAAGACTATAGACGCGGTCACAAAGAAAAACAAGCTGCGACGCATCATCCAAAGATGGTTGCGGCTGTGGAGCAGACGAAGTATCGACGGGGTCCTCACCTTAAGGTCCCTAAAGGCAAACAGACAAGAGTATGAATAACGCATGACTGAGCAACAACTCCAAGCATCATTTATATACAAAAAAAGTCCACTGGGTGGCACAAGGAAACTCTTCGTCAAATATTACAACAAAAGAAGAAGACAACTATCCTAAAACTACAACGACAAAGCCTAAGCAGTCGCATCTTGAGTGGCCTTGGAGCCAGAGTGCCTTCTCTTGACCTCCTCCTGCTGCTTCGCCGCATACTCCGCCAGAAGGTCAATGAGCTTCGGCCCATAGCGCTTACAGCGAGAAGCGTAGAGAGCGAAGGCTACCTCGGAACCGTCGGGAGCCGTTGGCATCTGGGAGGTGACCTGATGAAGATCCAGCTCCGCCCCGGACGCCATGGCCATAGCCAGCCCCATGGAAGCACCGATGCCTTTTTGCTTGCGCTTGTAGGCCAGAGGCGCATTCGCTGACAGCGCATCCGCCAAAGAGTCCACATCCTCAAGGGCAGCGCCCTTGGGAATGATCTCCTTGTAGAAGCGTCAGAGGATCTCCTTGGCTTTGGCAAGGGAGCCAGCAGCAGTATCGCAGCGGTCTTCGACCGCCACGGCGGCATCGTCCAAGGCGCTACCATGCTCTAGGGCACTGCGATCGAATTTAATGCCCGAGGCATCTAGAGCAAAAGAAAGACAAAGTAGGAATCGAATAAGGGCATGGAGACAGAGCAGCCGAAAGACAGGCAAAAGCACTTATCGAAAATGGCCTTGGCAGCAGCCATCAGTTTCTTGGCCACCTCCTTCTCAAGCGCAGCTGCAGCGGTACTGAGCTGCTCCTCGCGATCCTAAGCCTCTCACCGCAGGCGCTCCTTGGCCGTTGTGGCATCAGCTAGCTCCTGTTGCAGGCACTCCTTCGCCCTAATGGCATCCTCAGCCTTTTTCTCCGCTCGCCCAATGCTCTTTTTGAGAGCATCAAGCTCGCGAAGGGCAGTGTTATTTTCATCTGCAAGAGCACCAAGAACATACATAAGCAACACAAGCTATAGACAAGAGAGCAGCCGAAAAAGAACAATATCAATTCAGCAAGTACCTTGAATTTGCCGCATACTGGCCTCCAGCGCGAGATGCTGCTGCACAAGGAGGTTTGCACTATGCACAAAGGGCTACAGAAGGAAGCAAAAGAAAACAATCAAGAAAGAATCAAGAAAATGGTTTGGGGGCTGCGCCCCGCAACGAGCACAACGTTGAGAAAAAACCACCCGACAAATACTCGGGGGCTCCCACCAAGAAAAGAGGGGAAAAGGTAACTTACATGCTCAGACGGAGACTCCGAAGGTCCCAGTGCAGTCTTCTGGGAGACGATCACTCGAGCCTCCTGCGTAGAGGTCTTCGGAGCATCGCCCTAGAGGTGGCCGCCATCTGAGAGGGAGGAGGCGTCAGTTTCGACTCCCCTGCGGCCTCCTAAGTGGACTCACTAAAAGAGCCCTCAGAGGAGTGGCTGCAAGAAAAGACCAGTCAAAACTAGAAGACAAGAAAACAAGAACGAATAGCATCCAAAGGTACTTACGAGTCGATGTCGCTCATGTCAAATATGGGCGGCGCCCTCCTCTCTTTATTCTCTTCCTTCTTCCTCTTGGCCGACGGCTGTGGTTGTAGGGTTTCGTAGCATGGAAAACAAAAAAATTCTATCGCATACAAACAAACAAGCCAAGATCTATCTACTAGATTGTAGCAACGAGTTGATGGAATAACTCACCCTCGAAGATTCCAAAGTGTTTAACGAGAGCGGATTCTCGTGGGTGATGTAGTCGTACTCTTTCCGATCTCAAGATCGTGTAGACGATCCTTCCGGCGCTGCGTTCCGGCAGCGCTTCCGCAGTCGGTCACACGTTCGGTACTCGACGAAGACCTTCCTCTCCCTTGTTCCAGCAGGCAGCGGAGGTTGTAGCACTCTCCTCGCGATTCCGGCAGCACAACGGCGTGGTACCGAAAGTAGAGGGGAGATCTCGCAGGGCTTCGCCTTAAGCCGGAGCGAGTATGGTGGACTATGAGAGAGCCCTCGACGATCTAGGGTTTAGACACGCCGAGGAGGAGGCTTGGCCGGCGTCTAGGATTGCTAGGCGGCGGCGGCGGTTTGCCCTAGGGCGGCGGCGGCCGCAGGAGGTGGCGGCGGCGGCGGCTAGGGTTTAGAGGTGGAGGTGTTGGGTGCCTAGGAGGGGAGCCCTGCCCCTCCTTTTATAGGTGGAGGGGCCGTCCAAGGGGAGGGGAGTCCCTCCCCAACTCGGCTACAAGGTGGGCCGGCGGTGGAGGGAGGAACTCCTCCCCCAACTCGGTTTCCACCTCCCTCTCCACTTCCCAAAATAGTCGTTTGACTTTCAAATTGGCGTTTGACTTTTTCAAACTAGAATTTGAATAAACCCTTTATTTTGTTCAGCGATGACACCTAGTACATGATGCAATCATACCAACTTGATATAACACATTCATGTACCCTTCCCCTCCGGAGTGCCGGACATTCCGGAACCTTCTAGAACATTCCCGATGAAAACACCGGAACCATTCTCCAACTCCGAAACAGGACTTTCCTTATATGAATCTTATTCTCCGGACCATTCCGGATCTCCTCGTGATATCCCGGATCCCATCCGAGACTCTGAACAACATTCGGTCTCTTTCTCATCATTCCATAACTACTCAAACAACGTCGAATCCTTAAGTGTGTCTCCCTACGGTTCGTGAATTATGCGGACATGAACGAGACACTTCTCCGAACAATAACCAATAGAGGAATCTGGAAATTCATATGGCTCCCACATATTTCTACGATTACTTTGCGATCGAATGAACCACTTACATACGATACCAATTTCCCTTTGTATCACGATAGTTTACTTATCCGAGGTTATGATCGACGGTATCTCTGCATACCTAGTTCAACCTCGTTACTGATAAGTACTCTTTTCTCGTTCCCGTGATATGTGATCCCTTGTGAGCCAGTCACATGCTTGCAAGCTAATTGGATGACATTTCACCGAGAGGGCCCAGAGTATATATATCCGTCATATGGATGGACAAATCCCACTCTTGATCCATGTGTCTCAACCAATACTTTCCGAACACTCAATGCCACCTTTATAGCCACCCAGTCAGGGTGTGGTGTTTGATGTCATCAAAGCATCCATCCGGTAAAGGTGATATGCATGATCTCATGGTCGAAGGAATTAGGTTACTATGTATCAGAAAGCATATAGCAATTGAACTATTAAAATGACTTGATCTTTATGCTACGCTTATCTATAGGAGTATGTCCACCATATCATTCTCCTAATGATATGATCTTGTTGTTAATAACATCTCAATGTTCATGATAGGGAAACCACAATCATATATTAACCAACAAGCTAGTATTAAGAAGAGGCTTTACTAGGGACTTCAATTTAAGTTTACAAATCACACAAGTATTAATGTTTCCTTGTTAATACTATTATAGCATGAATGTAAAAATTTATCATAAACACAAAGATATAATAATAACTACATTTATTATTGCCTCTAGGGCATATCTCCAACAATCTCCCACTTGCACTAGAGTCATCTAATCTAGATTACATGGTAATATACCGAACACCCATGGCAGTTTGGTGCTGGTCATGTTTTGCCCTCGGGAGAGGTTTAGTCAATGGATCCGCCACATTCAGATCTGTGTGTACTTTGCAAATCTTTATATCCCCTCTTGGACATGTTCTCGAATAGCGTGAAAACGTAGCTTGATGTGCTTCAGCTTCTTGTGTGACCTTGGTTCTTGCGCATTGGCTATGGCGCCCATGTTATCACAGTAGATAGACATTGGGTCCAGCGCACTAGGAACCACACCCAGCTCTGTAATGAACTCTTTCATCCATATCGCTTCTTGTGAAGCCTCTGAAGCAGCCATGTATTCCGATTCAGTTGAAGATCTCGCCACAACGCTTTTCTTTGCACTCCTCCGGCTAACTGCTGCACCATTCAAAATAAATACGTATCCAGATTGTGATTTAGAATCATCCGGATCGGTGTTCCAACTAGCATCGGTGTAACCATTAACAATGAGCTGTCCATCACCTCCATAAGAAAGAACCATATCCTTAGTTCTTCTCAAGTACTTAAGGATGTTTTTGACCGCTGTCCAATGATCCACTCCTGGATCACTTTGATATCTGCTAGTTAAACTAACAGCATATGCAATGTCGGGTCTAGTACATAGAATGGCATACATTAGAGATCCTATGGCTGAGGCATAGGGAGTCTTACTCATCCTTTCTCTATCTTCTGCCGTTGTCGGACTTTGAGTTTTACTCAAGGTCGTATTGGGCAACATGGGCAAGAACCCTTTCTTGCTATCTTCCATTCCAAACCTCTTTAGAACTTTGTCCAAATATGTACTTTGTGACAATGATATTAGGCGTCTCGATCTATCTCTATAAATCTTTATGCCTAATATGTAAGCTGCTTCGCCAAGATCCTTCATTGAAAAACTATTATTCAAATATTCCTTGACACTATTAAGAAGGTCTACATCATTCCCAATCAACAATATGTCTTCTACATATAGTATTAAGAATGCTACAGAGCTCCCACTCCCTTTCTTGTAAATACAATCTTCTCCATAAGTTTGTATAAAACCAAAACTTTTGATCACCTTATCAAAACGTTGATTCCAACTTCAGGATGCTTGCTTCAATCCATAGATGGACCGTTGAAGTTTGCATACTTTGTTAGCATCTTTAGGATCGACAAAACCTTTGGGTTGCATCATATACAACTCTTCATCAATGTCTCCATTGAGGAATGTTGCTTTGACATCCATCTGCCATATCTCATAATCATAATATGCAGCGATTGCTAACATAATCCTCACTGACTATAGCTTCGCTACTGGTGAAAAAGTCTCATCGTAGTCAACTCCTTGAATTTGTCGAAACCCTTTTGCGACAAGTCGAGCTTTATAGACAGTAACATTACCATCAGCATCTGTTTTCTTCTTGAAAATCCATTTGTTCTCGACAGCCTTTCGGCCATCCGGTAAGTCCACCAAAGTCCGTACTTGGTTTTCGTACATGGATCCAATCTCGGATTTCATGGATTCTTGACATTTATTGGAATCTGGGCTCATCATCGCTTCCTCATATGTCGCAGGGTCATCGGTGTTGTCCACCAACATGACACTCATAACGGGATCATACCAATCTGGAGTGGTACGAGTTCTCGTTGACCTGCGAGGCTTTGTAGCAACTTCAACCGAAGTTTCATGATCATCATCATTAGCTTCCTCTCTTATTGGTGCAGGCACCACAGGAACTTCTTCCGGTGCTGCGATACTCCCAAGTTCGAGAGAAGGTTCGACAACCTCGTCGAGTTCTACTTTCCTTCCAGTCACTTCTTTCGAGAGAAATTCCTTCTCTAGAAAGGATCCATTCTTGGCAACGAAGATTTTGCCTTCGGATCTATGATAGAAGGTATACCCAATAGTTTCCTTCGGGTATCCTATGAAGACGCATTTTTCCACTTTGGGTTCAAGCTTGTCCGGCTGTAACTTCTTTACAGGCTTCGCAACCCCAAACTTTAAGGAACGACAATTTAGGTTTCTTCCCAAACCATAATTCATACGGTGTCGTTTCAACGGATTTAGATGGTGCCCTATTTAAAGTGAATGCGGTTGTTTCTAATGCATAACCCCAAAATGATAGCGGTAAATCTGTAAGTGACATCATAGAACGAACCATATCTAAGAGAGTTCGATTACGACGTTCGGACACACCATTACGCTGTGGTGTTCCTGGCGGTGTCAATTGTGAAAGTATTCCGCATTTCTTCAAATGGTCGCCAAACTCGTAACTTAGATATTCACCTCCACGATCAGAACGCAGAAATTTAATATTCTTGTTACGTTGATTCTCAACCTCACTTTGAAATTCCTTAAACTTCTCGAAAGTTTCGGACTTATGTTTCATGAAATAGATATACCCATATCTACTCAAGTCATCCGTGAAGGTAAGAACATAACGATAACCACCACGCGATGCTACACTCATTGGACCACACACATCGGTATGTATGACTTCCAATAAGTCCGTAGCTCGATCCATCATACCAGAAAATGGAGTCTTAGTCATTTTACCCATCAGACATGCTTCGCATCTTTCAAGTGATTCGAAATCAAGTGATTCAAGAAGTCCATCGGAATGGAGTTTATTCATACGCTTCACTCCAATGTGACCAAGACGACAGTGCCACATATAGGTCGAGTTATCGCTCGATTTCAAACGTTTAGCTCAATGTTGTTAATATGTGTATTTCCACTATTGAGATTCAATAAGAATAGACCATCTATCAAAGGTGCATGTGCATAAAACATATTACTCATATAAATCGAACAACCATTATTCTCGGATTTAAACAAGTAACCGTCTCGCAATAAACAAGATCCCGATATAATGTTCATGCTCAACGCAGGCACCAAATAACAATTATTTAAGTATAAAACTAATCCCGATGGTAGATGAAGGGGTAGCGTGTCGACCGCGATCACATCAACCTTTGATCCGTTTCCTACGCGCATCGTCACCTCGTTCTTCGCTAGCTTCCGTTTATTCTGCAGCACCTGTTTCAAGTTACAAATATGAGCAACCGAACTAGTATCAAATACCCAGGCACTACTATGAGTACTAGTGATATACACATCAATAACATGTATATCGAATATACCTTTCTTCTTGATGTTGCCGTTCTTCAAATCCGCCAAGTACTTTGGGCAATTCCGCTTCCAGTGACCTTCTCCCTTGCAGTAAAAGCACTCAGTATCAGGCTTAGGTCCAGCCTTGGTCTTCTTCGCCAGCGCGGTAACTTTCTTACCACCCTTCTTGAAGTGTCCCTTTTGCTTAGACTTGCCTTTTCTTGAATTTGGTGGTCTTATTGACCATCAACACTTGGTGCTCTTTCTTGATCTCCACTTCTGCAGATTTTAGCATGGCAAAGAGTTCTGGCAACTGCTTGTTCATGTTTTGCATATTGTAGTTCATCACAAAGTTCTTGTAACTTGGTGGTAGTGATTGGAGGACACGGTAAATCCCCAAAGCATTAGGAATCACTATACCCAAGCTTTGAAGTTTGTTTGCGTGCCCAGACATCTTAAGCACATGCTCACTGACGGAGCTGCCCTCTTCCATCTTGCAGTTAAAGAACTTTTCAGAAGCCTCATAACTCTCAATTGCCGGATGAGTCTCAAAGATCAATTTGAGTTCACGAAAAATATCATGTGGGTCTGAATTCTCAAACCTTTTATGAAGCTCCGATTCTAAACCATACAAGATAGCACACTGAACTGTGGAGTACTGATTCTTCCGAGCAAGGTAAACGTTTTTTACTTCATCAGTAGCATCAGCTGCAGGCGGGTCACCCAGCGGTGCATCCAGCACATAGGTCAAATTACCAGCTGTGAGGACAATCCTCAAATTGCGGAACCAATCCGCGAAGTTGCTTCCATTGTTTTTCAACTTTTCTTTTTCTAGGAACGCATTAAAATTGATGGTAGGGGCCGCCATTAATCTACAACATATTTGCAATAGTTTAGACTAAGTTTATGACAAATTGAGTTCTAATTAATAGTTAAATTAATCTAGGTGAACTCCCACTTAAAACAATATCCCTCACATTGTTTTAGTGATCACACGAACCAAATCCACCACATCAACACCGATCATCACGAGAGTTGATATAGTTTTAATGGCGAACAATCGACATGTTTATCATATCTACTATATGATTCATGCTTTACCTTTCGGTGATCCGTGTTCCGAGACCATGTCTGTACATGCTAGGCTCGTCAAGATCAAACCTTAGCTTCCGCATGAGAAAATCTGGCTTGCTCACGTTGTATACACTTGCGGAATCTAACACACCCGATCATCACGTGGTGCTTCGAAACAACAAGCTTTAGCAACGGTGCTAACTAAGGGTGAACACTTTATGACTTGAAATTCATGTGCATGAGGGATCATCTTATAATGCTACCGTTGTTAACTAAGAAATACAAGATGCATAAAGGATTAACATCACATGTAATTCATAATATGTGATATGATATGGCCTTTCTTCTTTGTGCTTCCGATCTCCATCTTCAAGCACGAACATGATCTCCATCATCACCGGCATTGCATCAAGGTCCATGACGCTGCTCCATGGTTGTCGTCCACCAGCTCCAACTATTACAACTACTTTGAATAGACACGCGGGTGTTAACAGAATTTAAAGACAACCATATGGCTCCTGTCGGTTGCCAACTTACAATAAGGAACATTGCATACATCAAATATAATCACAATCATGGCCATATCACATCACAGCACACCCCTGCAAAACAAAGTTAGACGCCTCTACTTTCTTTGCATATTTTACGTGGTTTGGGGCTTTCAATAAGTGTCGTTTTAACTTACGAACAAGAACCACAACATTGATACTAGCATTGTCAATCACCCGTTGTAAATTGGATCTTAACTATGTTGGGAGAAACAGGCACCCGCAAAGCCACTTATGCAATACGAGTTGCATGTCAAGCGTGGAGCAAGTCTCATGAACGATGTCATGTAAGGTTAGCCCGGGCTGCTTCATCCCACCATCCCGGAAGATGCAAAGTACACAAGAAGCAATCGACAATAAAAGCATCAACGCCCACAATGACCATTGTGTTCTACTCGTGCAACAAATCTACATATAGGCACGGCTCTGATAGCACTGTAGGGTTTCGTAGCATGGAAAACAAAAAATTTCTATCGCATACAAACAAACAAGCCAAGATCTATCTACTAGATTCTAGCAAACAAGTTGATGGAATAACTCACCCTCGAAGATTCCAAAGTGTTTAACGAGAGCGGATTCTCGTGGGTGATGTAGTCATACTCTTTCCGATCTCAAGATCGTGTAGACGATCCTTAAAGCGCTGCGTTCCGGCAGCGCTTCCGCAGTCGGTCACACGTTCGGTACTCGACAAAGACCTTCCTCTCCCTTGTTCTAGCAGGCAGCGGAGGTTGTAGCACTCTCCTCGCGATTCCGGCAGCACAACGGCGTGGTACCGGAAGTAGAGGGGAGATCTCGCAGGGCTTCGCCTTAAGCCGGAGCGAGTATGGTGGACTATGAGAGAGCCCTCGACGATCTAGGGTTTAGACACGCTGAGGAGGAGCCTTGGCCGGTGGCTAGGGTTGCTAGGCGGTGGCGGCGGTTTTCCCTAGGGCGGCGGCGGCAGCAGGAGGTGGCGGCGCCGACGGCTAGGGTTTAGAGGTGGAGGTGTTGGGTGCCTAGGAGGGGAGCCCTGTCCCTCCTTTTATAGGTGGAGGGGCTGGCCAAGGGGAGGGGAGTCCCTCCCCAACTCGGCTACAAGGTGGGCCTGCGGTGGAGGGAGGAACTCCTCCCCCAACTCGGTTTCCACCTCCCTCTCCACTTCCCAAAATAGTCGTTTGACTTTCAAATTGGCGTTTGACTTTTTCAAACTAGGATTTGAATAAACCCTTTATTTTGTTCAGCGATGACACCTAGTACATGATGCAATCATACCAACTTGATATAACACATTCATGTACCCTTCCCCTCCGGAGTGCCGGACATTCCGGAACCTTCTAGAACATTCCCGATGAAAACACCGGAACCATTCTCCAACTCCGAAACAGGACTTTCCTTATATGAATCTTATTCTCCAGACCATTCCGGATCTCCTCGTGATATCCCGGATCCCATCCGAGACTCCGAACAACATTCGGTCTCTTTCTCATCATTCCATAACTACTCAAACAACGTCGAATCCTTAAGTGTGTCTCCCTACGGTTCGTGAATTATGCGGACATGAACGAGACACTTCTCCGAACAATAACCAATAGAGGAATCTGGAAATTCATATGGCTCCCACATATTTCTACGATTACTTTGCGATCGAATGAACCACTTACATACGATACCAATTTCCCTTTGTATCACGATAGTTTACTTATCCGAGGTTATGATCGACGGTATCTCTGCATACCTAGTTCAACCTCGTTACTGATAAGTACTCTTTTCTCGTTCCCGTGATATGTGATCC
The DNA here is from genome assembly GCA_916181665.1 of Avena sativa. Lineage (NCBI taxonomy): Eukaryota > Viridiplantae > Streptophyta > Magnoliopsida > Poales > Poaceae > Avena > Avena sativa. The sequence goes on along the minus strand of OV702300.1, from coordinate 23,587,201 downwards.
CTTGTGAGCCAGTCACATGCTTGCAAGCTAATTGGATGACATTTCACCGAGAGGGCCCAGAGTATATATATCCGTCATATGGATGGACAAATCCCACTCTTGATCCATGTGTCTCAACCAATACTTTCCGAACACTCAATGCCACCTTTATAGCCACCCAGTTACGGTGTGGTGTTTGATGTCATCAAAGCATCCATCCGGTAAAGGTGATATGCATGATCTCATGGTCGAAGGAATTAGGTTACTATGTATCAGAAAGCATATAGCAATTGAACTATTAAAATGACTTCATCTTTATGCTACGCTTATCTATAGGAGTATGTCCACCATATCATTCTCCTAACGATATGATCTTGTTGTTAATAACATCTCAATGTTCATGATAGGGAAACCACAATCATATATTAACCAACAAGCTAGTATTAAGAAGAGGCTTTACTAGGGACTTCAATTTAAGTTTACAAATCACACAAGTATTAATGTTTCCTTGTTAATACTATTATAGCATGAATGTAAACATTTATCATAAACACAAAGATATAATAATAACTATATTTATTATTGCCTCTAGGGCATATCTCCAACAGTGGTGCCATAGCCAGCAGAGGCACGGCCGGAAAAGGTGAGGAAGAAACATCATCATCTCCACTGTGGCGAACAAGGAACAGCGGGTCCTTAGGCGTCGGCGGAGTCAAGGCATCTGAAGATTCGCTCGAGCTCCCTGCGCGCTTTCGGGTCTGCCCCTCTCTCGCCTCGAGGCTTCCTTAATCGGCGACTGCGCCGGCGGAAGCTCGGACTCGGAGTCTACAACTTCGTTGTCCGGCGCAATTGTAAACCTTTCGGGTAGAGGAGGCACCATGCTAGCCACCTTGGTTTCCTACACAACGAAGACATCAACGATCAGTACAAGAAATTACAAGGAAAAGCACTCGAAAAAAGGCGCTACGCGCACGTCGTAAATCTACACCTGCGGAACTGGCCTTGCAGCACTGAAAGGGGGCGTCCGCGACTTCCCAGGAAGGTCCTCATCAGACTTCTACTTTAGCAGTGGCCGAAGAATCCTGTCGAGGTACCCCCCAGAGAGCTCCTCAGCCGAAACTCTCGTCGGGTCGTGGCGTCCAGAGTAAAGGAACATCGGATGCACCCTCGCCTGGAGTGGATGCACCCGATGTTTGAGGAAGGTGCGGATGATGTCCACACGGTTCACCTCCTTCTCCGCAACCAGCTGGAGGGCCTCCACCCGACGGTAGAGCTCCTCTACCGCCTCCACCTCGCCCTCCAAGACATGGTTCTTCCAGGATCTCTTCTTCAAGATCTCCTGGGTAGAGTCAAAAGGGGCAAGGCTGAAGTTTTGTCCGTCCATTGTGGAGTCGCGGATATAAAACCACTTCCTCCGCCAGTATTGGACGGACTTAGACATAGAGAAAGAGAAGAAAAGAACAGTAGATCGAAGAGAAATGATGCAGCCGCCGATCGGATAAACTCCATCGGAGCCGGACTGCCTCTTCACGGAATAGAGATTCCGAAAGAGGACAAAGTGCGGCTCGACACCGAGCCAGCACTAGCAAAAAGCAATGAAGCAGGCGATGTGGAGAAGAGAATTTGGCGAGAGATGATGGAGATGTATGCCATAGAAGAACAACGGTCCACGAAGGAAATCGTGGAATGGGAACGAAAGGCTGTGAAGAACGAAAGCGACAAACATCACCCGAAACCCTGCGGGTGGACGGGGAGTTACCTCATCGTCGGGGATCTTGACGGCCTCCTTATCCTGCGGGATCAAACCTGCATCACATAGCTTGTGCAGTTCGCCCTCGCGCGTCTCCGAGCGCCGCCACCCACCTTCGGTGACACGAGCGGGGGAGGTGCCCTTCTTGCCGCTAGCAGCAGCACTAGTGCCCGCTCCAGCGGAGGCTTCTTCGACTTCCCCATCGTGGCGCGTCGACGGTGACGGTGTGCGTGCAAGAACGAGGAAGGGAACGATCGGAGAACGTCCAACGCGAAAAGGGAAAAACTCAAGAAAATGGAGGCAGTGGAAAGCAAATGGATAAGGTGAAAACAAACTGGTCAACTCCAAGTCAGAAAGTGGGACCCACGTTTGACCAGTCACGTCACCTATGGCGCCGCGGATGGTTGAGTTCACCGATCGTCAGCACTAACGTCATCAAAATCACACTAGAAATGGTTAGAAATCTTCGGATGATAGCTTAAAGTACTCACTCGAATCTACGATTCGAGCAACTACTCGGGGGCTACTCCTATCAGGAGCGCTGGCAGCACACCCGAGGCATGAATAAGGTACTACACCGATGATCTATTCTTCGAGTCCTACGTCGAGTCTACGACTCCACTACGGACTCGGGGGCTACTCCCATAGGGAGGGTTGATTCAATCATCCGAAAAATTGTGTCCTACGGACCTGAAGCTAACAACGGCTGAATTAAAGTCTCTGCTCAAGTCTACGACTCGAATAGACACTCGGGGGCTACTCCCATAGGGAACGCTGGTCGCGCACCCTATGAATTCTTCGACTGTGATCCTTTGGATCAAAATGCAAAAGATTTTTGGCAACTTTTCCCCAACCAACGCTAAGTGAGTAACATCCTCCTTGTCCACCTGAAACACCTCCGCGGTGATAAAATTTCGGATGTTGTGTCTGTGACGCAAAGATAAGACCTACATATACCATCTGATGGCCTGGTAACGCACCTGACTGCGCTCTACTAGTAAAAATCTGTGCCAACAGGCGCGATGAAAATCCCGACGGACGCGTTGGGTACATCATTCAAAAACTACTGGGATTCGACTCCTGTAAGATCTCAACGTCCTGAGTCGAATTACGCCAGCATCTGTTCCAAGTTCGAGTCTAGGGACTCGAGTCTGAAGAAGATCGTGTTGTTTTGTCCTAAGACAGTTAACTGACCCTAATCCATCAGGAGAGTCAGGCACACGCAGCAACAATCCCTACACACTAAAATCATTTCTTTTATCTGATAAATAGAAAACAGTTGCACCTGAAAGATTAAAGAGTCCTCAGCCAAATCTGCAATTCGACTGAACACTCGGGGGATACTGACATGGTTATACCCTATGGGTACACGACATTAGTATACCTGGTCCATCCCAAGGAAGGCCCATAAGAACATACGTGGCCTATGGAGATTTTCGGGAGGCCCAAGCCCATGACATCTTCGGATCCTTGGAGAGCAAGACTAGAACAGATAGAATATTCAAAGGGGCAAACCCTAAACTTGTAACCGACTTGATCTGTGCCCGAGACCTGCCTAACTCTATATAAAGTCTAGGAGGGCACGGCGAGGAGGCCAATCTCTTTTCCATCGCATGCACACCTCCACGCTAGATTGCATCTGCGCACCCCTGTAACCTTCAGCTCCGCCATAATCAAGAGCAGACAAGCAGGAGTAGGGTTTTCCCTCCGGGGCCTGAACATGGGTAAATATCGTGTCCCCTGGTTGCTTGTCTGTTAACCGTTCCGCGATCTCCAGCACCCCCATCTTCTCCAAAACCCAAGCTCATAACAATGGGCATTGACGAGTCGAAACCTCGTCAGGCACCCTACCGAAGGGGAGATCATCTCGAAGGCCTTCTCTCCGGCATGATGCATGAGTAGTTCCACCTTGGACTATGGGTCCATGTAGTAGCTAGATGGTTGTATCTCCTCCTTTGTTATTTCATGTATAGATCTTGTGATCTCCGTTCATGATCAAGATCTAATCTATTTGTAATCATGCATGTTGTGTTTGCGAGGATCCGATGGATACGAGATTATTATGTTGGTTTGATTAATGGTTTTCTCTTTATAATTCTATCATGTCTGTGTTGTTTGTGATCTTGCATGCTCTCCGTTGCTAGTGGTTATCTTGGCCAAGTAGTTTCTAGTGACTCCAAGAGGGGGTATTTATGCTCGATAGTGGGTTCATGCCTCTAGTTTCAAAGGGAAGTGACAAAAATCTCTTCGGTTGTAGATGTGTTGTTTCTACTAGGGAGAAAACAACGGTCTCTTGTTCATGGAACATGTGGACTGTTTACCTTACACACTTTGATTAAAGCAGTTGTCTGTTGCTTGCAACTTAATACTGGAGGGGGTTCGAATGATAACCTGAAGGTGGACTTCTAGTCATAGATGCAGCTGGATGGCGGTCTATGTATATTGTTGTATTTCTCAATCAACCTCATAGGATCTTTCTAGCTAGTAATTGCATTGTTATGCCTTGCTTAGTTCCTGTCAATTGCCCCGCTGTAATTTGTTTACCCTTCATGACATGTTGTTTATCTAAGGATAGCACCTCTAGTGAACTATGGACCCTGGTCCAATCTTTATCATTGATACATCTTACACTGTTACTTGTTTACTTGCTGCAAACCATTACCTTCCACACCATACGTTTAATCCTTTGTTACAGCAAATCGGTGAGCTTGACAACCTCACTGATTCGCTGGGGCAAAGTCTTGAGTTTGTGTTGTGTAGGTCTCCGTATTGCTAGCAACACCTATGTGATGTTTTCTTCCTCCTACTGGTTCGATAACCTCGGTTTCTTACTGAGGGAAACTTGCTGCTGTGTTGCTTCATACCTTGCTCTTGGATTTTCCAACGAAGCGTCCCACGACAAGTACTGGGCGCCATCAAGCTATTTTCTGGCGCTGTTGCCGGGGAGGCTAAGGACGTCTTCACTAGGGGAGTCCTTCACTTCCTTTCTCTTTACTTTGTTTTTAGTTTGCTTTGTTTCTTTTGCTTGGTTTTGTTTGCCTCTTTTCAAAAAACCCAAAAAAAATTAGTTCCTACTCCAGTTGCTGGTATGTTATTGCCTTGCTTGGTCATGCTTTCTATCAATGGATGGTTTCTTTGAAACTAGTTCTTATTGGCAAGGTGGGTTCACGGAAGAACAAAAGTATTATTATAAGGAACACCATTTGTCACGAAAAGGGAAACACTTATGGGAACAAATTGATAAGTTGAATACTATTGCTAGAGACGTGTGCTCTACTTATAATGTTACTTATTGCTTTGATAAGTCTTGTTGCTGTAGGAGGTATAAACACCTTCCTTTTTCAGTGTGAGTATAATGATAATGTTACCATATCTTCTTATGTTAAGGGAAATTATGACTTTTATGATGTGGAACAAATTGAAGAGTTTATTGCTTTCAAGGGTGCATTTGAACTTGCTAGTTTGCTTGAAAATACTGATGATGCACCTTATAAATATGAGGTTTATGAGATACTTAAATTTTGCTTTGATAATTACAAGGAAGCAAATGGCTATATTCTTGAATATTTTAATAGATGCTTTCCACAAATGTAAGACACTAATGCCTTGCAGGAGCATATGGAAGAATAAATTGTTGAAACTGGAAGCTCATTAGATGAAAAAGAGGAGGAGAGTGATGAACAAAAGGAGGAGGAATGGATCTACCCATGTTTACCTTCTAACGATAGTAACTCTTTACCTCTTACATTATTTGATTGTCCCCCATGTTTACCAAAGGAGGATGAATGTTATGTTCTTGTGGATCCTTTTGAAGTATCTACTTTGGGTAAAACCATTGAAGGTTTTAATCCCACTATTTTTGAGCTTGATAGAAATTATATGTTTGTAGATCATGAAAAGCATGCTTTATGTGATAGCTATATTATTGAGTTTATTCATGATGCTACTAAAAACTATTATGAGAGAGGAAAGTATGGTTGTACAATCTTTCATGGTACTGAAACACCTCTCTTTGTGCTGAAAGTTTTGAAGTTACTCTTGTACTATCTTCCTATGCTTGTCACTTTGTTCTTTGTGAATTTATTTGTGTATAAGATTCCTATGCATAGGAAGTGGGTTAGACTTAAATGTGTTTTTAATTTGCTTCTTGATGCTCTCTTTGACTTCAATTCATAATTCTTATGTGAGCATCTTCTCAAGCTATCAAGCCTAACTTAAAGGCGTTAAAAAAAGTACTTGTTGGGAGATAACCCAAGAGTTTCCTTGAGTCTTGGAAGTTATTACTTAAGTAATGACCTCTCATTATCCTTTTTGTTTGCCTTTTGTGCCAAGAATGACCTCTAATGAGAGGGAAGTAAGATTTGGGGAGTTGCTGTCCCGAAACAGATTTCCGTCCTCCACCAAAAATATTCGTGAGGAGTCTCTGTAACTCGGATTGAGCTCAAAATTTAAGAATAAATCCCCCAGTATGTTAGCTAACTTTCGTTAGTTCAACACTTTTTGATTTGAGCAACAAAATATGTTCTAAAAAATTCGTCTCTACCTGCTGGTCTGTTTTGACAGATTTCTGCCATTATTTGCATTTGCTTCGTATTGATTCCCTTTTGAGTTCTCTTCAGGTAAATTGAGCTTTTTGAAGGAGTTACTACAGTATCTTGTGTTTGTAGTGAAAATATGTGCTGTTCCAAAGCTTTGCCAGAGGTCTAATATCTTTTGAATAAGCTAATGTTGCTAATGAAGATTGTGTGAAGTTTTGTATGAAGGAAAAATTTCAGGTGTAGAGAGAGAATGATGCAATGAGATGAAGAATGGATAAAAGCTTAAGCTTTGTGATGCCACCATGGTGTCACCCCAATAAATATCCAAGAGGTACAAGTGTCAAAGCTTGGGGATGCCCAAGGCATCACTTTCTTCATCAATAAAAAGCTCAGGTCTATCTAGACACTTCGTTTTTATTGTTTCATGCACAGTTGTGTTGTTTTTGGAGCGTCTTAGTTTTCGTTTGCTTTGATTAGTTTTTTTAGTTTTCTAAATTAGTATGGACCCCCGTTATCGCTATGTTGTTTTGCAAATAAGTTTGCTTGTTGTTTGGAAAGGAGTTGTAAGTTCTTGCTTGAAGTGCAAGAGGAGCTTGCATTGACTGTGACTTAGACTTTAGCATGACATGCTAGGTGTTGTTTTAGCATTATGCTTAGTGATTATTGTTGAATCTTGTCTTATTCCAAACAATTGGGATTGCTTAGTGTGCCTTGAAGAAATTATGCGTTGTTTTAGCATGCAAAAGCATAGTATTGTGGTATTCTCCTTTGATGTTTTGCTTGGGTTGACTTGGCACAAGCTCACACCATGTTATGACTATGACAAGTCACCATTAGCCTCTATGATCATTTAGTCCTTGACTTGTAGTACCACTCTTTGCTTTGATTAGTTTGCTTTAATTTGTTGCACTGCATGATTTTGGCCATTATTGCTCTCTTAGTTGGTTGCCACCAGTCTTTTGCTAGCCTCCACTTGTATGAGTAAGTTCTACTCATGCCTCCAACTCCCAAGAAACCAAGTTATTATAAAGTTTCCACTATAAACTGCTATGCATGGTGTGTTACACCATTCCAAGTATATTCTTGTTTTCATCTATCTTTCAATTAAAAACTATTTTGTTATGTGAAGACTTAGTGATTAAAGCCCTCACGAACTTGATGGCACACTTTATTATTTGCCCCTAACAAACTTGAACCATTGTGACAACTTTTTTGTATATGTTTGCACTTATAAGTTGGAATTAGCAGAACCATGCTGTCACGGGGAACGTTCTCAACATTGCACTTGTACCTTGTTGTACTCAGTTGATATCATGTTCTTTTGTCTATGGATGTCACCGGTGTGAAATAAAGAGGGGACTTGTAAGTCCATGGAGTTTGCATTCTGTGTTAGAGAAATGCCTGGGCCGCTATCCTAAGCCATGCCTAATCATGGTGGAAACTTGCAGCATCACCATAGTGAGCTATCTATGAAGCATCCTCAATAAAAATCTATGCATATGGTAAATAAAAAGATTGCTAAGATGCTCATTGTCTGCTTGCCTTGTCATTTTGGTTATGGGAAAGCTCCTGTACCATGTGCAAGGGGTACCCCATTGGCAGTTCTCAATAATATGCAAATACTTACAGTGACAAGAACTTATCTGGACCCAAAGTTGAGTATGCATGAGGTGTGGCCCTCGTATTCAAGGGGCATGAGATTGCCAGCTTATACTTTGTCAAGCATATACTCCAGCTTTGCCACCTTAACCATAACCACTTCAAGATGCTTATGATAGGGGCAATGAGGGCTGAAAGCTAACAATTACCATAATTTTTGGAAGCTCTTTTTGAAACTTGTAATCCCTGCTTCCTTTACAAAAAGGCCTTTCTTCCACCATTATTTGAGTCTCCACCTTCTACCTTTAGGCACCATTAAGAGAGCATAATTGACATTCTGTGTGCAGTGTTCCAAAGCTTATTAATTGATGCATATTGTGTTATTACTTGCTCTTGTGCTACTTGTTTCTAGTCACCCTTGTGACCTTTGCAGGTGTCCTATGCATTATATTGCTACTCTATGAGGGACAAGCTAATTACCACTATGTTATGTTTTCTACATGTGAAACAAACAAATATTTTTCAATGCATGTTATTCATGATCTTTGTTTGTAGCTTGTCATGTTGCATGCATAGTTACTATGTCATGTTGTTAGAACTCCATCTTTCATGCACATGTTTAGAGTTCTTTGATACTAGCTTTCAATGCTTGCAAATGGTTGGATCTTTGTGAGGGTGCATGTCACCTCAAAAATTATTCTGTTTATCACTTACCTACTCGAGGACAAGCATGAGTTAAGCTTGGGGATGCTGATACGTTGGAAACGTATCTATAATTTTTATGCTCCATGCTTGTTTTGTATCTACTTTGCTTTACTTGTCCACACTTTGAGGTGCTTTTTACATGTTTTCTGGTACTAACCTATTAATAAGTTGCAACAGTGCCAGATGCTTGTTTTCTACTATTTTTGGTTTCAGAAAAGTTAGTAAAGAAATATTCTCGGAATTGGACGGGACAAACGTCAAAGTCAATTACTTTCCGTGGGGAACAAGAAGTCCAGATGAGAGCCGGAGTGGCCAGCCAGGGGGGCAGACCCACCCCAGGCACTGGGGCAGGTGGGCCTGCGCCTGGCTAGGGTTTGGTGGCCCTGGCCGCCTCCCGGTCTCGCCCCTTCGCCTATAAGAAGCCCCCGATGCAGAAACCCTGAGTACCCGATCAGAAATCCACGAAACCGTCTATAGCCGCCGCCACCATCGTCCCTAGATCGGGGGGATTTGAAGTTCTTCCCGGTACCCTGCCGGAGGGGATATCATCCCAGAGGCCTTCTCTCCGGTATGATGCGTGAGTAGTTCCACCTTGGACTATGGGTCCATGTAGTAGCTAGATGGTTGTATCTCCTCCTTTGTGCTTTCATGTATAGATCTTGTGAGCTCCGTTCATGATCAAGATCTAATCTATTTGTAATCATGCATGTTGTGTTTGTGGGATCCGATGGATATTGAGATTATTAGGGAATATGACCTGACAGGCAATAATAAAGTTTTTATTATGTATATTCCAAGTATATGATAGATGTTTATTTTGCATGCTATAATTGTATTAATACGGAAACGTTAATACATGTGTGTTTAATAAACAAACAGAAAGTTCCTAGTTATGACTCTCTCATAAACTAGCTCGTTGATTAACAAGATGATCAAGGTTTCCTGATCATGGACATTGGATGTTGTTAATAACAGGATCACAACATTAGTGTACTGGTGTGATGAACATTCATCCGAAGTATAGCATTATGATCAAAGTCATTGAGTTTATATTGCTATAACAACTTATGAAGTAATCCTAATCCTTAGACCATGAGATCATGTCAATCACTAACACCGGAAGAGTTTCTTGATAACATCAAACGTCACACCGTAACAGGGTGATTATAAAGATGGGTTCAGAACTAATAAGGTGTTATGTTGAGGCCCATGGATCGAGAGTGAAATTTGTTCATCCCGATGACAGATAGATATACTCTGGGCCCTCTCGGTGATATCACATTGGTTAGCTTGCAAGCAAGTGATTTGATCACTAGAATGTTATATCACGAGAACGAGAAAAGAGTGCATGTCAGTAACGAGATCAAACTAGGTATGGAGATACCGATGATTGAATCTCGAACATGTAATATATCATGAAACAAAGGGATTAAGATACTAGCGTAAAAGGTTCCGACGATCACAAGAAAGTCATCGTTGAATGTGTGGGAGTCAGTACGGGTCTCCAGATCCCGCTTCTGATTATTGATCTGAGAGGGGTCTCGATCATGTCCGCATTATTCACGAACCGTAGGGTGACACACTTAAGAGACACCGACATACAATTGGAGCAAAGGTTTCATGCCGGAAAGAATAACAAGCGTAGGAATTTATTTCACTAGATACCGAAATAGGTTTTTGGGCGCCAGAAAGTGTTTTTGCATGTGAAATAGAATTCTAGCAAGGGGTTATATTTGAATGTTTGTCATTAAAGTAATTGACAAAATTCTGAATAAATAAAAGGAGTTTTATTTAATGAGAGTTTGCATTAAATTTGGTGGAAATTCAATAGCAATTTTGAGTGGGATTTTGAGTGGAGGGAATTTAAAGGAATTTTGTGAGTGGAGTGTCCACCCACATGAATGAGGGGAGGTCAAGGGGGCATCCCCATGCGCCGTCCACCCCCTTGGGGTCCCCCCCTCTCCTATAAAATGCACCACCCTCCTCACTTCTCACTCACACCTCCTCGTGAAGGATCTCTCTCCCCCTCTAGAATTTATCCCCCATGGTCTCGGACTAGCGAGATACATGTTCCCGGTGGCTATTCGGCAAGAAAGAGTTGTGCTTCCGCTACATCGCTGGAGCGAGGAGGCGGAGGTTGCTCGGTGCCTTGGACGTGTGTGCGAGCACGGATGCGCTGCTGATTTGCGGCGCTAGGACTTCCTCTCGATCTTGAGATCGGCAAGAGATCGTCTACATAAACCACGAGTTTAACTCGTTAAGCTTTGTCGGTCTTCAAGGGTATGTTCTCTACGAATATACATCCGCCCGTTGTTTGTATCTAGTATATAGATCTTGATACATAGTTCCCATCGTAGGAAATTTTTTGTTTTCTATGTTGCGAACCCTAGAATTATTATCTTTGTTTGATTAATGGTTTTATCTTTATGATTCTATCATGTATGTGTTGTTTTTTTATCTTGCATGCTCTCCATTGCTAGTGGTTATCTTGGCCAAGTAGTTGCTAGTGACTCCAAGAGGGGGTATTTATGCTCGATACTGGGTTCATGCCTCTATTTTCCAAGGGAAGTGGCAGAAATCTCTTCGGTTGTAGATGTGATGTTGATACTAGGGAGAAAACAATGGTATCTTGTTCATGGAACATGTGGACTATTTACCTTACACACTTTGCTTAAAGCAGTTGTCTATTGCTTGCAACTTAATACTGGAGGGGGTTCGGATGATAACCTGAAGGTGGACTTCTAGTCATAGATGCAGCTGGATGGCGGTCTATGTATATTGTTGTATTGCCCAATCAACCTCATAGGATCTTTCTGGCTAGTAATTGAATTGTTATGCCTTGCTCAGTTCCTGTCAATTGCCTCGCTGTAATTTGTTTACCCTTCATGCCATGTTGTTTATCTAAGGAGAGCACCTCTAGTGAACTATGGACCCCGGTCCAATATTTATCATTGATACATCTTCCACTGTTACTTGTTTACTTGCTACAAACCATTACCTTCCACACCATACGTTTAATCCTTTGTTACAACAAACCGGTGAGCTTGACAACCTCACTAATTCGTTGGAGCAAAGTCTTGAGTTTGTGTTCTGCAGGTATCCGCGTTGCTAGCAACACCTGTGTGACGTTTCCTTCCTCCTACTGGTTCGATAACCTCAGTTTCTTACTGAGGGAACTTGCTGTTGTGCTGCTTCATACCTTGCTCTTAGGGTTTCCAACGAAGCGTCCCATGACAAGTACTGGGAGCCATCATGTCTCGCCCTCACCACTTGCGCCACCATCGCTCGCGGTCGAGGAGGCCCCTGCGCCACCACCACGCAGACCCCGGATCTCAGTTTTGTGCACTTTCGTGGGCACCCGTAGGGTCCCCCAAACCCGGACAAGTGGTGGGTCTATGCGGTGACCCAGTACACCACTGCATGTTGTAGTGTAAAAGTAGTTGATATGACACTTACGAAAGTTCCCATCCGCAAATATCACATCCCTTGGAGTGGTACAACAAAAATATTGCGGTCCAGCAACTTTTTTTACTAATTCATACTAAGAGCCAAAAGTGTATGAAAGCTTTGAGATCCTCCTAGGTCCATTGAGGATACCAATTACACCCAATCTCTTCAACAATGCAATGACCCAACGGTATTACAGATGCACACAACCAAAAAATAAGAAGAATAACACAAAATAAAATTCCCTCTACCAAGATCTATTTCTTGAAACAACATTACTAACACCACCAAGATAACACCTGAAATCCAGTTTCTTCAAAAACAATGCCTCCGAGAAGGGAACAGTGCATACGCGCCTCACCCGATCATAAATTTTAGGTTTCCACCTAAAAAAAGTCATTGCTCTCAAAATAATGTATTTAAAAAGGACATTGCTCGGCACAACAAATTAAGGCCAAACATTTGATTTTCACCATGAAAGGTAAGACTGTGATTTTTTTCATGTGTGGTCGCCCCTACTTGCATGCCGCTGCTCCAAGTCACGAATTAGCAAGTCAGTTCCTCATCGTCCACCAGACTCGAACCACCATTGCTAGTCCTCAGATCTCGGCTTTCATGACATTCTCCGGCGGCACCATGAAACGAAAACATGCCCCGTGATATTAACAACCAGTAGAGCTTCCAAGCGCTCCGTCTGAAAACCAAACAACTAGAGAAAAACATGGGTGCACTCGACCGAATCCCTTCCGAACTCGCAATCTCTAACCATGATGCGCCTAGTGGAGCTCGCCAGCGGAGCCTTCCGAAACACGACATTCAACCAGATCGATGGGGAAAGGCATCTAGCTGATCTTCATCTTAGCACAAGAAGGAACCCTAGGACCCCCACCTTTATTTACCCGAGCAACTAGAGGAGATGATAGTCCAGAGCATCGCTACAGAACATCATCGGAGTGGTCATGCACCACCAGATCCCCTGCGTCGCGTCCTAGTTGATCCCCTATGTCCTAGGCCTTGGTCCTCAGATAGTGGCATGTGCAACGCATCGGCAGATCACCTCTGCTTTCTAATTGTTGCTCTGCCAGGGGGCGACCAACTGGTGTATCAGCCCTACCGCCGCAAGCCCCACCATGCCGCCTCAAGACGGCGGGCCTAGGCGAGGGACCTAGACCCGCAGCATACCTCCACTGCCCGTACCTGAAGATCCGAGGAAAGATGCAGCCGCCGCCCCGACCGCCACCCACGACCATCACCATTGACGTTGCACGAGCCGTCCATTCGAAGATAGTTTCGGCAACCTCCACCCCTAGCACCTTAGGTACCAAGGCCGACGTCGGTAGCGGCGGAATGAATGCAGTTTGAGGAAGGGGAGTTGGCAATGGGACCAAGGCCCCCCGATGGGGCCCTAGGGTGCACCACATGAGGGAGGGAGAAACATACCGAGTCTCAAAGGTGTTCCTGATGTTGATAATATTTCCAGCAATGTGTTAACTCCCTCTATTAAATTTGTCCTCTTCGTTTCCCTGTTCGTGTTCGTTTAGTTCATGCATATCTGAATGTTCGTTCTCGTATCTCGCTATACTCCCGGACCAGCGCGGCGGCACCATGCCGCGTCGAGGGGGCCTCCTTGCCTCCTCGTTCGTGACCTCCCCGCCCGCCGCCACCGCCAGGATCATCGTCGGGCAAATCCCTGGTTGCGTGGCACCGGCGGTTACCTCAGCTACGATTCGGCGGGGACTGGCGACGGCGCCCACACCTGGCCGGTGTCGATGACGGTTCCATGGCTAGTGGCAGCCGAAGGACCTCGATGGTGGTAGATGGCAGCAAGTGGCGGCGGGGATTCGTGTCCCTATCTTGGCCCAAATGGGCCTAGATGAGCCGTGATATCTGATGGCCGTTCGTCGCGCTTGATACCGGCTCGCCTAGGTTTCCCTGGGCCATGTTCGTGACATGAGGACGCTTGGGGCATCTGTCCCCGGCATGGTGGTGGTGACCTCCTTCTCCATCGGAGTGGTCGGCCGGGTGGTCTCACCGTCGAGCGGTGGATCCTACTAGTTGCTAGTGGGTGGCGTGGGGACTACTGGCTCAGTTTCAATAAAGGAGGTGGTCCTAGGGTCCCTCTCAAGCCAAGACGAAGATCTGCCTAATGTGTGTCCCCGTTGATCTGGTTTCTGTTTCGTGTTCCGGAAGGCTCCGTCAGCGAACTCCATAGTGCGTTCATGCCAAGAGATTGCTGGATCGGATGGGATTCGGTCATGCGCACCAATGTTTTCTCTAACCGTTTTGGTTCAGAGGGAGCGCTTCAAAGCTCTATTGGCCGTTAATATCATGGGGCATGTTCTCTTTCCTTGGTGCTAACGAAGAATGTCATGGAGACCGAGATCTAAGGACTAATAATGGTGGTTCGAGTCTGGGTGGTGATGAGGAATTGACTTGGTGACTCACGACTTGGAGCAGTGGCATGCAAGTGGGGGCAACTGCACAGGAGAGGTTCACGGTCATACCTTTTAGTATAAAAACCCAGGGTCTAGCCTTAATTGGTTGTGCCTGGCAATGCCCTTGTTGAAGGTATCTATGATCGTGAGATGACGGTGTTTGTGCATTGTTCCTTTATTGGAGGCGTCATTTTTGGAGAAGTTGTACTTATGGTGTTGTCTTGGTGGTGGTAGTACTGCTTTTTCAACAAATAGGTCATTGTAGTGGGAATTTTCTTTTTATAATTCTTTTTTCTTGTTTGGGTTGTGTGCATCTGTATGGCCACTAGGGCAATGCGTTGCTGCAGAGGCTGTATGTAATTGGTATCTTCTGATATTAATATATGCTCCTTTCCAAAAAAAAGGTCTTAAAAGGTTGCCATTTCCTCTTTCGTCTTTGTTTCCGCTCGGGGGATTCGTGTTCTTGTAATTCCTATGTATCCCTTCAGGCCTCAGGGTTCGTGATCATTATCAAATCTCGGGTTTGAATTCGTGTTCCTGGCCAGGTCCACATACCCAAGACTTTTGTGTTTATGATGCTTGTCATAATTCATGTGTGTCTGCTCAGACTAGTCACAATGGGGAGTATCATATAATAGTATCATGCATATGATACTAGTATATGATATCATCTTTATAATGCATAGAATCATGTAGTAGTATCACGGTCTTAGTGTTTTTACTGTTTTGTAGAATCTCAATGTAAAATTGTGTACAAGATTTATTTGAGATTATTTTTCTAGTTTCACGTGCTATGATACAATATCTACCTATGATACTAACACAATCTCTTTTATTATTAATTACAGTGACACATAAGTATTTTGCATGCATGTAATGCATGATACCACCTATGATACCCCTATTGGGGCTAGTCTCAGGCGCTCGTGTTTTGCCTCTTCGTTTTCGTGTTCGTTTTTGCTTGCATATATCGTCATGATATCATGTTTGCCTCTTGTATTATACCTCCCCAGTAAACCAGGATAAAGACTTGCCCCAATCTAGTAGTTAGGCATCATTTTGTTGAGGAGGATTAGCGGGGCTCAAAGGAGATTAAACCAGCCTAGCCAAAAAGACCGGAAAAATCCGAGTCAGCAGTTTTGCTGTCCGGGATTAACGGGGATGAACCCCACTTATCCCTAGAAAACCCTGTGATATTAGTGTAACTCTAACCCACGACCCCACCTCAGGTTTTAGTTTCTCCCGGTCGAGTCAAGCAGTTTTTGAGTGGACCAGATGATCACCCGATCCGTATGGGGATTAACCCAACCAATCCCCTCAAAACCTCTAATACAAAAAAAGACCTTAAGACAAAGAGAAGTGTCTAGTTAATCAACAGAAAACAATGTGAAAAACGTTGCAACAAAAACTACAAGAACAACACCTAAAGAATGCAACCTACAAACTAATGAGCAATCTCAACCTACCGTAACCATGTAACCAATGAACTAAAGAATGTCTAGAAATATTAGGGGGTTAGACTGAGTTGAACCTCAATTCTGAAAATAAAGTTTGCTAGGTTGCATGTCTACGACACCTCTGTAACTGAACTTTTAATTCTCTTTGTTCTGTATAAGCTGGAAAAACAACTATAGAAGTTGTTGAGTTTGCATTTTGATATTTGTACTTTGAGTTTGCGTTCTGACCCGGTGGAAGTACATGTGATGCCAAATAGAGCCACACATGTATGAAATTGACCGATCTATTGTTTGTCTCTATATGTTTATGATGCAAATGTAACTGGATAGTATCTCTCTCATGTGATATTCTATATCAATGTGTACCATGATTTTCATCAAATTAATCTATATTCCCGCTCCCAACATATTTTGCATGAACCTTGGCTTTGTTGTGACAATATATGTCTAACAGACACATAATGTCTTCTTACGATGTATAATGCTCTTCATCCTTACACTTCTGAGCTATTTTAGGATGGAGTGTGTGTGGTTGTAGGGGATGAATTGTTTTCTCTCACTCATGGACGATCAAGGTGGTAGGTTGGTGCATAAGGTTCCAATTATTTAATATTACTCCATTCGCCATAATATAATCATTTTATAGGTTGTGATTGTAATTATATAAATGACTAGTGACTTTTGCAAATATCGATGGTCTAATATATCAAGGCCAAGACCCGTTATTTTCTTTAGAATCTCATTATGACCCGTTTAGCATAGCTAATCCAAATAACTGCAGGCATCAACACAGAATAAACCGCCATCAATGGATTGCCATCCGACAATGTTATGTAGGCGGCAGAGGCAAAGCTTGCATGTCCGTCTAATGTGACACCATTGTAGAGGAGACGAAGGGAAGCTCACATGTATTTCTAGTTTACCCTAATCCGGCGCAATTTAACTGTACGTGACATTGCTAGACGTTTAGCGAGATGCTTAGGCGATTAAGAAAAATACGTAGAAAGAAAACCGGAATTGCTAAAACACTGCTATGCTGTAACGTAGCTTACATCACAACTAACTTGTCTATTGTTGATTTAGTCTGGTCATTAAGATT
The DNA here is from genome assembly GCA_916181665.1 of Avena sativa. Classification (NCBI taxonomy): domain Eukaryota; kingdom Viridiplantae; phylum Streptophyta; class Magnoliopsida; order Poales; family Poaceae; genus Avena; species Avena sativa. The sequence goes on along the minus strand of OV702300.1, from coordinate 23,570,192 downwards.
GATGCGTACGGTTGTGCTGGTTGTTCAGTTGGTCCGCGTGGCATCGCTGCTTGCGTTGTTGCGCTTCCCTGCGGTTTTTTTTGTCAGATGCGGTAGTTGGCTTTGCTTATTATAGCACACAAGTTTGATTCTAGTTTAGGCCATCAGATATAGCTAGCTGTTGGGTTGACTGCACTTTTTGTTATTTTTTCTTTTGCCTACCAATCGGAGTGTGGTTTAAATAACTCTAAACAATTTATTTTTACAGGCGTGACTAATTTTTTTATTTTTTGCACATTTTTAATAACTTAGTTTTTTTCTTTTTTAGATTGGCTTAACTTAGTACTTCTTTAGAATCACAGTCTAGATTCTTTTTCTAGTCTGGTCAGATTTTTTAGCAAACCGTCTGTATCGTTTGTCTTGACATACACGAGATTGTAACTGGATTTTTCTCTCGATGTACTAAGGTAGTTTTATCTGGAATTGTAATTGGATTTTTGTTGCCCTAGTTGCAACCAACTAAGGTATTTTGTGCCCATAATGCCCTCTCACTTCTTTTCACCATGAGTTGTGTGTAGATTTGTAACTGATTTTTTCTGTAGGGCCGGATGGAGAAGTTACATCCGGAGTTGTAATTGAATCTTGTCCTAGTTGCAGCTGGGCTTGCAACTAAGGAAGTTTTGTCTCCATGATGCCCTACAACTTCTTTTCACCATGAATTGCATCTGAACTTGTAACTGATTTTTTTTGTAGGAGCGGAAGGAGAGAGTTTCATATGGACCTGTAACTGTACTTTTCTCACCTAGTTGCAAGTAGGCTTGCAACTAAGATATTTTTTGTATGCACATAATGTCCTTTTTATTTATTTTCATCATGAGTTGCATCTGGATTTGTAACTGGATTTTTCTCAGTCCAGTTGCAACTACGCTTGCAACTAATATATTTTCGTGTTCATAATGCCCCTACATTCTACTTCATCATGAGTTATATTTAACCTTGAAACTGGCTTCTATAGGAGGGAGTTTCATTTGGACTTGTAACTGGATTTTTTCTTGACCTAATTTCAACTAAGGTTACAATTGGTTTCTGTATAGAGGTAGTTCCATCCGGACTTGTAACTATATTTTTACTCGACCTAGTTGCAACAGGGGTTTTAATTGGCTTTTGTATGGAGGTAGTTTTATATGAACTTATAACTGGATTTTTTGTCTCATCCTAGTTGCAACTAGACTTGCAACTAAGATATTTTTGTCCTTATAATGCTCTCCCGCTTCTTTTTACCATGAGTTACATTTGGACTTGTAACTAATTTTTTTCTATAGGGCGGGAGAGGGGAGTTGCACATGGACTTGTAACTGGATCGCTTATCCATATATGATAATAGAAGCTCTACTTTCTAAGAATAATATGTAATATATTTAGAATATACGCAAGATGTTTATATCCACATTTATAAAAACCCAAGAGTATGTATAAGTGGTGCCAATTTATATACTATATCTTATGGGCTAATATAGATGTACTTAACTGGACCTACTGGTGTGTTAATGAGCCATGAGAGATTAGTGGATGCATGCAAAACATCGTATGGAAAGATAAATACAAACGTTTTGTCAATTTACTGATCCATCGGCTAGCTAGACCAAAGGAAACGATCAGCTGGTTTTTGACGACGTCAGCTGACTGTGACAAAACATACGATCACAGTAAACGTGGAAAGACCAACAAAAAAAAAGGCAGCTACGCCTACGCGCCGGAGCATTTTGGTTCGCTTCCTTTATCTTATTTATTAGTCTCTCCTTCAATGCATGTTTTCTTTTTTCTCTATCTTTTCTCATGCATGTGTAACTATTGGTGCATGTAGTAATCAAGTGGGTGAGTTACTCCCTCTGTCTTAAAATACCCTGTATTCTGGGTTTAGTCAAGGTCAAACTTTACAAAGTTTGACCAAGCATATTGAAAAATTTATGTACACCTATAGTACAACTTAAGCATCATTAGAATCGTCATAAGATATATTTTCATAATATATACATTCGGTGTTATAGATGTTTATAGTTTTTTTTATATATTCTATAAAACTTTATAAAATTTGATTTTGACTAAACCCAGAATGCAGGGTATTTTAGGACAGAGGGAGTATTAATTTTTTTAATCTTATCAAAATGGTCCATAGACGTTATAATCCCTAATAGATGAAGTAATAATCAAGGGCAAAGGGTGGACAATTTACTCGGAAGTCGGAACAACCTTCCATCCCCATTTACTCACCGGCCGCCGCTGGAGGAGTCCTCTAGTTCTGCTCTGATGGAGCCGTCGGAAGACGCTTCCCTGGAGCCGGCAATCCGGTGGCTGGCGCAATCCATCCTCGCAAGCCCCCTGATCAACCACCAGGCTCACAGCTGGGTTCGCGAATCTGGGCTTGCCGACGAAATGGAGGGGCTCAAGTCTGAAGTCAAGGCAGTCCAGCTGGTGGTCTCTGTAATCAAGGGCAGGGCGGTCGGGAACGAGCCACTGGCTGAATCTCTCGTTGAACTCAAGGAGCTGCTCTACGACGCCGACGACGCTGTGGACGAGCTCGACTACTGCAGGCTCCAGCAGCAGCTGGACCAAGAAGGTAAGCTTAGTAGATCCATCTAACTTTGCTACTCTGCTCCTGCGATGCGAGGTCATCCTAATTTCCATGTGTTCTTCTCATACAGGAACACGGCATGATCTGGACCAAACTGATGCACATCATGGAGCATCGCAAGCTGATGTTCCATTTACTAGTGGTAATGCCTGTAGATCCAACTGTGTGTGCTAGATTGCTAACTGATACAGGCACTCCAGCCGAGAGAGACTATATGCTAACTATATGCTCTACGCTCTCTTATGATACAGGCACACTGCCCGATCCTGACGATACGGATGGACATGGAGCGCAGCCAGTTGAGAGATCCATACGAAATGCTGCTGCACAGCCTCCCAGTGTTGGCAAGTTACGGTCCAAGTTATGGAAGGAGTTCCAAATACTAGAATCTGATCCAAAAAACGGAGCACCAGTCAGAGCAAAATGTATACACTGTAACACAGAGCTCGGATGTCCGACCAAACAGGGGACCGGAGTTCTGCACAATCATCTCAATAGCAAAGCTTGTCCTTACAAGAAATCTCAAGGAAGTGACCCTTTAAGGTACCCAACGAATTTATGCGTTGCTACACTGCCACAGTTTCAAGGATCTCATTGTATTCATCTGCTTAACGGCGCATTTATGAGTTCTCACACTAAATCCACGATCTTTTTCTTTTTGCAGCACTGCTGATGCTACACCAAATCCTGCGCCTGTTGCAACTGGCAATTTATCCAGCAAAAAAAGAAGAAGAGATGAGGATTCGACACAGCTGAGAACAGCTAACACAGACCAGTGGAACAAGGATGACTTCTCCAAGATGATACGGGATATAACTTGTAAGTTGCACCACATCCGAGAAGGTCTGATTCCGGTCCTCAGTATACTTGGGTCAGATTTCGCTGCAAGTTCAATTCACAGTCAGGGTGCAACCTCACATCAACGGCGAAGAACAACGGGCATCCTTCAAGGCATAGTGTATGGGAGAGATGTTGAGAAGAATGAAATCATAGAGGTCATCAAAGATGAAACACTTGGTACTGGTGCAACTGTCCTGCCTATTCTAGGCATTGCAGGAGTTGGGAAGACAGCTCTTGCTCAACTTGTGTACAGCCATCCAGATGTTAAAAAACAGTTTGATCACACGATATGGATTTGGGTTTCAAACAACTTTGATGCAACGGAACTCATGAAAGAAATGCTAGCTTCTGTATCCCAAGACCAAGAGACACATGTAGGTCTATGCAGTTTTGCCAAGCTTCAGGAGATCTTGCAGAGTCGTATCAAATCAAAGAGGGTTCTACTTATCTTAGATGATGTTTGGGATGGCATCACCGATTACCAATGGAACCAGCTATTGGCTCCTTTCAACTCTGGCAATGCGAGGGGCAATATGATAATTCTGACAACCAGAAAACCATGTGTTGCAAAAAGGAGAGGAACTGTAGACCCTATTACATTAGGCGATTTGGAAAGTGATGATTTCTGGTCTTTTTTTAGTTCTTGTGCATTTGGTAATGTGAACGATGAACAGAAAGAAAGTCTAAGAGACCTAGGACGGCAAATAGCAAAGAAGTTGAAGGGTAATCCATTAGCAGCAGAAATAGCAGGGGCACTATTAAGCCAACATCATACTGTTACTCATTGGAGTAGAGTTCTCAAGAATGAAGATTGGAAATCCCTGACACTCAGTGGAGGCATCATGTCAGCTTTGAAGATTTGCTATGATCAGCTACCCTACCATTTACAGCAATGCTTCTCATATTGTTCTTTGTTCCCTTGCAACTATGAATTTCTTGCGGAAGAGCTAGTTCGTATTTGGATTTCACAAGGATTTGTGAAGAGTAACAATTCAAGTAAGAATTTGGAGGAGATCGGACAGGCCTATCTTGCTAACTTGGTGAACCTGGGCTTCTTTGAGCAGTTCGAAAAAATGTCACTTTCGGGCTTTATTCAAATGAGCTATGTTATGTATAATCTTATGCATGATTTTGCGAGAGTAGTTTCAAGAACTGAGTGTGCAACTATTGATGGTCTAGAATGCAACAGAATCTCTGCAAATGTACGCCATTTGTCTATAATTAGCAATTCTATATATCAGATGGATGATCAGACTGGGAACCTAGCTTGTAGTGAGAAATTTGAAAAAATATTGCAAAATACATCAGTGGGAAAGTTGAGGTCATTGGTGTTAATTGGACAGTATGGCTCTTCCTTCTTCCAATTCTTCCAGACTGCATTCCAAAAGGCACATAATTTGCGCTTGCTGCATCTGTCTGCCACATCTTCTGAATTCCCTTCCTTGTGCAATTTGGTACATCCTACCCATCTTCGGTATCTGAAACTTGAGAATAGTCATGCTGAGCAGGGGGCTTTGCCTCAAGGTTTGAGCAAGTCGTTCCACCTTCAAGTATTGGATGTTAACCACTACAGTGGTACTTCTCTTGCCTCTTTACGTACAGTGGTTCACCTTGATAATTCTGGAGAACCGTGGATGCTCGCTTCTCTAGGAAGGCTTCGTTGCCTGAGAAGATTGAAATTGAGCAATATGCGGAACGTAAGAGAAGTATCTGTTCCATCATTGGAGGAGCTGGTTTTATTTGAAATGCCAAAGTTGAAGACATGTTCATGTAGTTCCGTGGGGGATCTGATGTCTAGTTTAAGGGTGTTGGAGATCCAGAGTTGCCCTGCGCTTGAGATGTTTGATTTGTTTCAAAATGTTCATAACTACGAACATGAGCATAACCCATGGTTGCCCAGTCTGAAGAAACTCATTATCTGCGGCTGTCCTAATTTGCATGTAAAGATCACTCTTCCACCTTCAGCCACAGTTTTAAAGATTGATGGATCATCCCGCCAAGCATTAATAATTAAGCCAAACAAGGTTTTGGATGAGATGACACTAGATAACAAGTTTTTGTCATTCCACAATATGAGGGACCTCAAGTACTTGGAAATAATGGACTGCTGCAATCTAGTGTCTATTTCGTTAAGAACTTTTGGTCATCTTACATCATTGAAGAGTTTGAAAATAGAGCACTGCAACAAACTTCTCTCTTCAGATGAAGACCACCTGATACCCTCAAATGCGGGTGCTCTTCCATCTCTTGAAAGTCTCCATATTAAATCCTGTGAAATAACGGGGAAGTGGCTCTCTCTGATGCTATGGCACTCGCCAACCCTGAAGGAATTGTATTTATGTCGGTGCCCGCAGCTGACAGTGTTACAGATTGAAGTGGATAGGAATATTCAATCAAGTCTTACCTCAGCCTCAGAGGCTTCGTCATCAGGATACTATTCATTGACAAGCTCAGATCCTGAAGGACTCTGCCGCATTCCGTTAAATCTCACATTCTCTCTCAGAAAGATAACTAGTTGGGATTGTCCCCATCTAATATTAGACAAGAAGAGTTGGAATGGCTTCGCTGGATTTACCTCCCTTGAGAAGCTAAAAATTTGGGGGTGCCCCGAGCTGCTCTCGTCTTTGGTGCATAATGATGGCCAAGCGGACGGAATATGGCTCCTCCCGCAATCACTTGAAGAACTTGACATCCTCAGATATTCCCATGAAACCCTGCGGCCCTGTTTTGTGGGTAATATCACATGCCTCAGAAAATTAGAAGTAACTGATAGCCCAAGTTTGAAATCTCTACAGCTCGACTCGTGTACGGCGATGCGATATTTGAGTGTCTGGAGATGCAGCTCGCTCACCGCACTAGAGGGCTTGCGATCCCTTGGCTCACCGCTCAGGGAGTTGGAAGTAGTCGACTCCCCTCTCTTGACTTCCCTTGCCATGTCAGGGGAAGGTTATGACTGTAGTCAACTCTCTGGTTTGGAAACTCTTGGTACCGATGAGTTGTCTATCCTTACCACGTCATTCTACGAGGGTCTTAGCTCCCTCCGAAGCCTAACCCTTAAATATTTTGGAGAGCCGAGACTAACGGAGGAGCAAGAGAGAGCGCTTCTGCTCCATGGGTCCCTGCAAGAGCTCACATTATCTAGTTGTTTGGAACTCTTAGATCTTCCTGCGGGGCTGCACAGCCTTCTTTCCCTCAAGACCTTGAAGATCAAGTATTGTAAGCGCATCTCAAGGCTGCCAAAAGAGGGGCTCCCACCTTCGCTGGAAGTGCTTGAGATTGAATTTTGTAGCTCCGAGCTATCAGCACAATGCAGATCCCTAGCAACAGGCCAGCTAAGGGTCAAAATTAATGGGCACTTTGTGAACTGATTACTGGATATATATATGTTTGGAAGGTACGCCTCTACCATGTAACCTGTTGTTTTTTGAGTTAATGAAAATATCTTACAGTTATAACCTGGTTTTAGTTCAGAATCCCATCCTCATGTGGTCATGCTATTGATTATGGTGCCTCTTATTTTTAAATTTTGTTCTGAACTTGTATGCATTTCATACTGACCCAAAGCGCTCAGTCACAGTACTGTTTGTTATTCATGTCATTCGTGATTTCAAGGTGATGAGAAATTTTTGGTTTCCTTGACTACAGAAAGGGGAAGGAGCGGAGATGCATATACAGCTTCTGCTGTTCACTGGGAGTTGGAACAAGGAATGCCTTTCAAGAGCAGGGTTCCTTTGCTACACCCTGCAAGAATGCTCTGTTTCTGCCATAGTGCCTTCTGCTGTGATTGATTATGTTGTGCTATGTTATTTTCTGCTGTGCACAAATGCTTTGGTAATGAGTAATTCAGTGATGATACTTTGCTCTCCTTCTTTTCGTTTCCTGTGAAGTTATCCGTGCTTCTGTTCAAGTGGTGTGTACACTTTCGTCTCTAGTTGCCTGGTACTTCAAAATGTGTGTTTCCAGAACGTCACTTTGAACAGAGCACGAATCCAAAATCTATAACAGCTTGTGAAGTTATTGGAAGCCAACCGAGATATGAAGAACAGCTTCTTGGCATCCAGAATTTTGATCCTCGTTCGTGTTCAGAAAACACGGGCGCATCCTCCTCTTCCGAGGTCGCCTTCAACCCCTCTGAGATCCTCCTACGCTTCGTGTTTGGACACTATCAGCGTATGCGGCGGCCACCCAAGCCGGCCCGCTGCGTCTGCGGAGGGGGAGGAGACACCGACGGAAAGCAGCAAGAAGAAGAAGAAGAGGAAGGACAGGGGGTCCTCCGCTTTACGCGGACTGCCACTCCTGCTTGGTCCTTTCGAGCAGTTTGTGCGCAAAGTTGAGGAAGTAGGGTGAGCTTCTCTCATTCTTCCTTTCAGGGTTTCCTTTGGTGCTGCCAGGCAATTGAGCAGTCTTCAGACCATGGTCACAGCCCGGTGTATGATTAGCTCTTGAAATGGCATATGAACACCACCACTCAGGTAATCCCCTATCGTAGTTCACAATGGCTCCACTATGGTATTTCGCAATGGCATGCTGCTGGCTTTGTAAAATCCCAATCATCACTTGTGGGGGAGTGTAGTTTTAAAATTGTAATGACTCGGCAATGTAATAGACAATTGACCAGCAACAACAGATATCCACCTGAAAACTTTTTTTTAAGTGAACATGGATATTACATAAAGTACAACGGTAAAGTTTTGACATGCTCCTTATCATGCGATTCTTGTTCAGAAAGGGTGCTACGACACTATGTTTTTTTTTTCCTCAAAAAAAAAAACTATGCTTTTTGGGGAGCATGTGCAGAACTGGTGTGTCCTTGTAAGCGGTTTCGTAAATTCCGATAGATTCTTAAGGAGAGATCCTACACAGCAGAAGAAGTCATGACCTCTTTTGTTTGGCAGATCAGTGATGATGATGATGATGATGATGATGTGTCATCACCGGTGGAACAGCAGGAAACTTTGTTGTTTATTAGTACGTACTATGAATGTTTTCGCAGATCAGTGATGATGATCTGTTTATTCATCGGTGCCACAATCTGGAGAGGGTGAGTGGATTGGAGGCTAACCAGATTGATCAAGGCACCCTTTGAAACATGGAAGAGTAGGTTTGGTGGAATTTACGTGCACAAAACCTGATGCTCCCAAGTCTCAACTTAAGTCTGAGTACATGGATACAAAAACCTGATGGTCTGAAAATTCATGCAAGCCTATTATTTTTTGCATGCATCGGGTCTGCGTGATATGCATCTCTGTATAGAATGGTGCCATCTATTTGCGGAGTGCCAACAAAAACATCCATGCTCGGTGCACGATAAATTAAATCATTTTGCAGCTCATCCAGAAATTGGCAGCCATATATATACAGATGGATTCATCAAAAGCATCTTATAATTAAGAAAAATGAACCCAAGCATGCCGAGAAAAGCTAGTAGTATTCAGGTACTGATAGACCATCAATCTAGATTAATGACATGGATAAAAAGAAGAAACACATGAGAACATGACCAAAGTCAGCAGAACTAGCCTAGCCAATCTTTCCAGCACAAACAACAGCACGAGTCTTAGACGTCAACTTGCTGACAGCATATCATGCTTACATACATATGCTTCATGAGGCATACATCAAAGTATCACACGACATGATGACTAATTATTTCTGATAATAATATTACCAAGGTCCAAGTACTACATCTAACTAGCAGATTTGCAGCACCATCGTCTTGAACATCCTTCATCCAACTCCAGATGTTATGGCCCAAGCAAGACCACAGAAGCAAGCGAGTTCAGATCTGCACACATATATATTCAGTTAACAGTTTTGAAGCAATTGCTGGATGCAATTTTGTTTCTTAGTAAGGAGGCAAGTGCCAACTGCAATAGCCTAAGAATAAAGGCACATTATTGGTGCTTTCCAAAAATCAAGGATCCATCTTACTGCAGTTTGGAAGTAATATACACATTAATGAGCAGACTGTAACATGTGAACTCTATGGGCATGAAAACACAACATAGAAAAAATAGAGAGCACTCGTAAAAGGAAGACTCAAGACTCTATTTGTCTACTGAAGGGAGAACAACTATACAGCTCTACACTCATACCAGTTCCAAGCATCGGCTCAACCAAGAGACTTGATACACCTCTTCCTTGCAGCCAAAGTGTGTACCACGAGTAAGCAGAATGGTTAGCTACACCATCTGTTTACCTATACTACCCACCCAGTACGCAGAGTAGGTGAATCAAACACCCTTTTATACAAGCACACTTCTATTGTCATGGAATGATTACATGGGCACGAACATTTGTTCAGGGTCGACCCCCACTTAGTCAATCCACGCCGCACACTCTAGCTCTGAACTTAGAAAGCCTCTACTCTAAAAACCCACTCCCCAGAACCAAAACACTGCTCAACAGAAGAAAAAGAAAATGCTTAGCTCACAAAACAAGCAACACCCTATCGAAGAGCAACAAAAGGAGGAGCCACGACACTGAGTGATCACACACAAGAATAAACTAAGCAACCCTTTGTTGTGGCTAAATGAGTCCAACATTGGGTTACCCACAAAATCCCTTGGGTCGCTAGGATTAGCATACTAAATGACACAACAGAAGATATGTACCACGGTCATACAACAACACAGAATTCATATTCATGCCCGTATGGTATGCCCAGCAAGTAATTAGAAACAAACACATCACATTTGGCTACCAAACGAACCCAACTAAAAAATATAACACCTTACTAATTTTCATCTAGGGACAAATTTGTCAAACAAAGGATCAAAGTTAAGAACATAAATCCACAATAGTGTGATGGTAATTCTCTAAACCCAGGACATATATAAATGGCTTAAAATATTAGTAGGTACTCTTTCTGTTCCATAAAACTTAACTCACGTTTGTCCAGATTTGTTCCATAAATCTAGAATCAAGTTTTATGGAACGGAGGGAGTATTAACATACAACATCAAATCTGGTAAACAAAATGTTGTTTGGCCTTTAGAATCTAGCCATCTACATAACTCTTCTACACTTACAGTGGATTAAAAGAGAAAGATAAATTTGCAAAACATAGAACAATATGAACAGCAGAATGTCCAACTAAATCACGTGTAATAGTACTGTTTGAAAAACTTAAAGCTTTTTTTTCTCCAACACTAAAGTTCATTATTTTGGGTTAGGAGAAATCCTCAAAATGGCATCAGTCTTACAAGCCAAATCAAAACATGGCAGATTTAAGTTGGGCAAAGGACTGAAAAAAGCTTAAAACTCCATCCAGAACTTCTATATGGAGACTAATACAAACTGAAGGATAGAACAAACCCAGATTTAACAGGAAGCTTCAAAATGGTAATTAATTCTAACACGTACATACAGCTTCTCATTTTTCTTTTTTAACTCCCATGTACAAACTAACTTTTCTGCTGGTTAAACAAGAGCAAGTAGCATAAGTAAAAGCTACAACCATCCTACGAAGGTTAATCTAGGAAAGGAATTCTTTAATAAGTCTAGAATTATGAATTATGGAAGATAGTACTTATTGGTAAACAAGCAACTCTAAATCTCAAATCAAATATAATATCCATTTTATGCTAATGAACCATTATCTTATGTCTATATCACTTTATAGGAATATTTTCTTATAACAAATCACATAAGTTTTTCTCTGTCAATTCCAACCATCAGAATTATATGGGCTTAGGAGTATCTTTATCCATTTCCTTTCTATGAAACATACTCAATATAACTTTCTATTATAAAAGGGGTTGTCAACAAATATCCCAAAAAAAAAGAAAACCACATGATTAGCTATTGAACCTTTAACCATATCCATAAAGGGATCTAAGTATATGCAAAACCCTAAAGCCAGGGTAAAGTTCATGATTCAAAACCCTAAGTCTCTTTGTTTATCACAATAGAATATATACATTTCATTTTCTAAATTAAGGGGAATAGTAATAACCATGTCACCGTCTTTCATGTTTCATGCATCAAATAATGATCCAGGATCATTATAAATATAAAATTTATATTCAAACTATAAGCCCATTTAGACATAAGTTTATAAACAAATAAGAATATATCATTCAAGAAATCCCTAACTAAAATAGAGAGAGAAATAATAAGAAAAGTTTATATAAAATATTAACAAGGGGGTTCATATTAAGTAAATAAAAGAAATACAAAAAGATGATATAATAAAATTTCACAAATGAGACTAAGTATATTTTATTATTATTGTAAATATCCAGCAAACAAATCATACAAAGAAAGGTTCAAAATATAAATCAAATTCAAATCTGAATAAGAAAACAGAAAATAGATGTTATCGCCATATTTTGGCCTACGAAGGAGATGGGCCGTGATCAAGATGGGCTCAGAAGATACATATATTCAACGTGTGGTTGGATCGGCCTGGTGCGTAGATTTGGGCTGAATTGCCCGTGTATCTTGTATCATAGTAGGTTTTGTTTCAGTTTAGGTTCCGTTTCAGTTTAGGTAAAGATAGAGTTGTAAAGTTACTCCAAAAGTAGAGAGTCTCCGGACTATAAATATGTACCTAAGGTTATTGAGAAAAGAGGACAATCACGTTCACAACAAACACAATCTCGGCGCATCGCCACCCCTGGTTTCTAGGGTTTTTTCTCGGGTAAGTGCCATGCTGCCTAGATCGCGTTTTGCGATCTAGGCAGTATCTACTTATGCGTTGTCCGGTGTTACTCGTACTGAAGCCTTGTTGATGGCGAGTAACACCTTTATCATAGATTTGTTAGGGCTAGCATCGGTACTTTTTACTACGATTGCTTCGTTATGCTACCTCTAGCTATCTCGCCGTCTTTGCACCTTTTCCCGGGTGTGAAGGTGGCATCTTGCTTGATTTCTGTTTAGCCGAATCGATCCGTTATAGTTGTGCCTTGTTCGCCAAGGTTTAGTTTAATATCTACGTGGTTTGGCCTTGCAAACGGGCTGAACGATCCGGTAATGCGTAAGGTATGGTTTATTGACCTTAGAGGGGATGTTCCGGGAATTGACGTTATGTTGGTTTTTAGGCCTTCTCTAGGATCAGTTTTCTACTATTTTTCGTATCTACTAGGCTCAACTACGTGTAGGATGTTCCGGTCACGTGGTGAAAACACTAAACTATCGTAGATCGTTTTAGCTTATAGTGATCAAGCAAAACCCCATGTTATCATAGATCTAATACATAACCATGGGTTAATCGGCTCTGAAAGCCGATTTGAAGGGAAACCTGGGAGCCGATCACGGCTTGAATTTTATGTGTACTTGTTTACCATGCAGGAAACCAATCGGAGCAATCCATCACCTTCCTGACCGGGTATAGGTCAGGTGGCACGCCCTCGAACCAAGACAGGACGCGTGCGTGCCGGAAGATTTGCGGGCCGTTGACCGAGGGACCAGGGCCCACCAGCCGCTCTGGGAGCCTCCCGGCTCTTCGTGTTGCTCGTCGCTGCCCGCCGGTGAGTTTTGACAGGCAACAATAGAAAAAGGATAAAACAAATAAAAATACTACCTGGCCGTGGCCCAACAACCCTACACCTATCTGACGCCCCTGAGCAGCCCACAACAGCCTAGTAACCAGCCCAGATTCTTTTCTGTCTGTGACTGACAAGTGGGGTCAGGAGAGAACCGCGGGTTGAGCTAAAGAAATTTCCAGGGGGTTATCCGCAAAAGTTGCATCATCGTCATCGTCACGCACACAGGCAGCTCGCTGGCGGAGCTCGCCGCCGCTCGATGCCGTCGTCGTCAGCCTTGCGCCAAGATACTCGTCGTCGTTCCAAGAAGGGATAAGAAGGCCATCGCGACGCCCTGCCTCAAACTTATCTCCAATTCCTCCTTATCCTCGCAGATGCAAACGGAACTGAAACCCCTAGCTCACTGGAGCCACTCCTCGCTGTCGAACCACGTCTCCCCACACCATTCTGAGCAGCCATGGAGAAGCGTCGTCCTCCGTAGATCCTCTGGGTAGAATCTTTGAAAGAACATTTTATAATCCCTAGTGTTTTGTGTGTTAGATAACAATATCAAGGATTATTTAATGTGTGTTGAAGTGTTGCAGCTCTCTTTGAGAAAAAAGGAAAAGGATTCTGCCTTTAGGGGGCAGATAATCCGCCCCCACCAGGGGCGGATAATCCGCCCCTCCCTCTTCCCAAGCAGGCGCAAGTCCCGGAAGGGGGGCGGAGTTTTGGCCAGATTTTCCGGCCCCGCCGGATAATCCGCCCCTCAGGAGGGCCGGATAGTCCGCCCCCCTGCTCATCGCCAAGGCGCAAGCCTAGAGAGGGGGTGGAGTGTTGGCCGGACTTTCCGGTCTGGCCGGATAATCCGCCCCTCAGGGGAGCCGGATTATCCCCCCAAGATCTTCACCAAGTTTCGCAGGCGCCAGCCCCAGAGAGGGGGCGGAGTTTCCCCCGGAGAATCCGCCCTTGGGGCGGAGTTTTCCCAGGGGGCGGATAATCCGCCCCAAGTGGGAGGGCGGATAATCCGCCTCCAAAGTTGTGAAATGGCCAGATCTGGGGAGGGGGTATTTAAGCCAGCCAAAGATTGTGTTTGCAGGGCTTGTGTAGAAGGAAAAATGCATGACTCTCCCCACAAGAGGAAGACTATTGTGTCATCAAAGAGGATCTTGGAATTACTTCATGTGGATTTATTTGGTCCTCCTTCTTATGCAAGTCTTGGTGGGAAGAAATATTGTTTGGTCATTGTCGATGATTACTCAAGATACACATGGGTCTATTTCTTCAAGCTGAAAAGTGAGACTCAACAAACTATCATTGACTTTGCCAATGAAGTTCAACGTCAACACAATGTTCCTATCTTGGCAATAAGAAGTGACAATGGCTCCGAATTCAAGAACTACACTTTGAATGAGTTTCTAAGTGAAGAGGGGATTAGACATCAATATTCCGCTGCGTACACCCCTCAACAAAATGGTGTAGCCGAGAGGAAGAACCGAACTTTGATGGACATGGCAAGATCAATGTTGGATGAATTCAAGTCCCCTTATAATTTTTTGGCTGAAGCCATATCTACTGCTTGTCACTCATCGAACCGTCTCTACCTCCAAAAGATTTTGGACAAGACTCCATATGAAATACTTACCGGTAACAATCCCAACATCTCATACTTCAGGGTATTCGGATGTAAGTGTTTCTTTCTTATTAAAGGTGTCCGTTTGTCAAAATTTGAGTCCAAGGCTTTAGAAGGTATTTTTGTTGGTTACGGTGTTGAATCCCACACTTATAGAGTCTACAACAAGCTCACTGGGATTGTTGTAGAATCTTGTACTGTGGAGTTCAATGGAAATAACGGCTCCTTTGTAGGGCAAGTTGATGTTTGTGATGCAGATGTTGAAATACCCCAAGATGCCATAAGAAGAATGGGCGTGGGATTTTTCCGCCCCATTGAGGAACCCCTTATGGCGGATCGGGAAGGACAATGCTCCACACATGTGGAGCCCTCATCTAGACAAGATCAACAAGCTCCTACTATTGGAGAAAATCCTGCACCAACACCGCAATCTGCTGAAGTCATCTGTCCCCTGGACAAGTTGGTAGTCCCAGGCCGGACTATCCGCCCCCACCAAGGGGCGGACAATCCGCCCCTGGCACTCCAACTCGTTCTAGAGGATACGGAGGAGAAGTCAACAACTCTGAAGCTCCCAGACCGGATTCTCCGGCCCCCGAGGGCGGATTATCCGGCCCTGGGTCTCCAACTCCTGCCAGGCACTCTCCGGAAGAAGGCTCTGGTTCTTCACCTCCCAGGCCGGATAGTCCGGTCCCTCCAAGGGGCAGATTATCCGGCCCTGAAGAACAAACTCAGCAGCAATCTTCTGGTATTAACGCAGACCAAGATCAAGGGCAAGGCAGTAATCAAGACAAGGATACAAATACTGAATCTACTCCTTCTAGAAACAATAAGGACATCCTTCTAGAAACAATAAGGACATTGAGGCTCGTCGCAAGGCTCATGCTGATCGGAACCTTGAACTAAGGGGACACACTCTTGACAAGGTTGTTGGTGATCTACGACGAAGGGTATCCACTAGTAGAGAACTTGCAAGCTTCTATGATCATCAAGCTCACATTTCCATGGTTGAACCGAAGAAGGTTTTTGATGCTCTTGAAGACCCCGATTGGGTTGTTGCAATGCATGAAGAATTAAATAACTTTGAACGCAACAAAGTTTGGAAGCTCGTAGAGAAACCAAAGGATTGCCGCAATGTTATCGGCACCAAGTGGATCTTCAAGAACAAACAAGATGAAAATGGCATTGTTGTGAGGAATAAAGCACGACTCGTGGCTCAAGGATTCTCTCAAGTGGAAGGAATTGATTTTGGCGAGACTTATGCTCATGTGGCTTGTCTTGAGTCCATATGTATCCTTCTTGCATATGCAGCCCATCATAATTTAAAATTACAACAAATGGATGTTAAGAGCGCTTTCCTTAATGGTCCTCTACATGGGTTAGTATACGTCAAGCAGCCCCCGGGGTTTGAGGACCCCAAATTTTCGAACCATGTCTACAAACTCGATAAGGCGCTCTATGGCCTTAAACAAGCCCCACGTGCGTGGTATGAGCACCTTAAAGAGCTTTTGCTAGACCGTGGATTCGAAGTTGGGCAAATCGATCCCACTCTTTTTACTAAGAAGGTTAATGGGGAGCTTTTTGTATGTCAACTTTATGTAGATGACATTATTTTTGGCTCTACTAACCAAGCTTTTAACGATGAATTTTCAAAGCTTATGACTGACAGGTTTGAGATGTCCATGATGGGTGAGTTGAGGTTCTTTCTTGGATTTGAGATCAAACAACTTTGAGAGGGAACCTTTATTAATCAAGCTAAGTACATCCAAGACATGCTCAAAAGGTTCAAGATGACGGATCTCAATGGCGTTGCTACCCTAATGCAAACAAAGTGTCATCTTGAGCTCAATCCCAAGGGTAAAGATGTGGATCAAAAGGTATACCGATCCATGATCGGCTCTCTCCTTTACCTTTGCGCATCTAGGCCCGATATCGTGTTAAGTGTAGGAGTGTGTGCAAGGTACCAAGCCGCTCCTAAAGAAAGCCACTTAGTGGCAGTCAAGCGAATCTTCCGATATTTGGTTCATTCCCCAAATTTTGGGTTATGGTATCCCAAGGGTTCAAGTTTCTCTCTATGTGGTTACAACGATTCAGACTGGGTTGGTGACAAAGATGATAGGAAATCAACCTCTGGTGCATGTCAATTCTTGGGCAGGTCTCTAGTGTGTTGGTCATCAAAGAAACAAAATTGTATTTCACTCTCAACCGCCGAAGCTGAATATGTTGCTGCAAGTGCTTGTACACAATTGTTATGGATGAGGCAAACTTTAAAGGAATATGGTGTCAATTGTGACAAAGTGCCTCTATTATGCGATAATGAAAGTGCTATCAAAATTTCTTACAATCTCGTGCAGCATACAAGAACAAAACATATAGAGATTCGCAACCACTTTATTAGGGATCATGTTGCTCGTGGTGATATTGCCCTATCCTTTGTGAGCACAAAGAACCAACTTGCTGATATTTTCACGAAGCCTCTTGATGAAGCAAGATTTTTTTATTTGAGGAATGAGCTAAATATCATAGATTCAAGGAGCTTGGCTCGACTACCCTTGCACACTCACTTGCTCTTATTCATGTATTTGGTTTAGATGCGGGCATAGACATAGGGGGAGTGTGGTCCTAATTGATTGGGCCAACCCTCCCCCCATAATGCCGAAAGCAAGTAAAATCATTTACCTTAATATCATTTTGTGATATGTGGGTCATCGATGAGCATTGGTTTTGAACTCAAGATACATCTTCGTGGTGTCATGCCATGCGCTCCAACATGGTGGCTTCGGCCACCGCCCTCTTCCTAGAGAAGAGTTGGTTTCTCATGGGTCTCGTTGGATTTTCTTGCATATCTCATGTTCTTATGGAAAACACACTCAAATTTGACTTTTGGTTGATTTGGTTCTTGCAAATTTGGGTGTGTAGTACCATCTCAGTTTGATGCTCTCAACCCAAGCCTTTCTCTCCCTCCTTGAACCATCTATTCTTGCACACAAGTCCTCTAAAACACCATCGAGGGGTTTGCTAGGTTACTCTGGCCTGAATCTGTAATTTACAGAATTTCAGGGGGGGGATTATCCGCCTTAAGTGGGGGCGGATTATCCGCCTCGGGCAAAATCGGCCCCTTATAGGCTGGGTCGGGAGGGCAGTCTCAAACAGAGCAGCCAGCCCTCCCCCAACCCTACCTCTGCCCCCTAGCCGCCGCCGGAGCATCCGCCTCTCCCGGAGTCGATTCGACCACCGGATTCTCCGGGCTCTCCCCGAATCTTCTTCACCTCGCCTCCGGGTATCTTCTCCTCCGCGATTTTCCTCCAATGAGTGAGGGTAACTCCCTCATCTCTCTCCTTTTGTATGGGATGCATTTTATTTGGTGGAAATCTCGTTGTAGAAGGTCCTTGGTGTTGTTTCTTACATGCTAGAATCAGTAGAATTGCAACCCTAGTACCCGATCTGTTTTTCCATGGTAGATCTAGGCCAATCCAGAAAATTTCTGCGAGGGGCGGATTATCCGCCCTTGCCAGGGCCGGATAATCCGGCCTGGAGATTAAATTCTGGTCTGTTTTGGTCCTGCTTCTACAATACACATCATTGGTTATGGGTTGCAATGCTACTCTTTCTCCGTGTTTTCTCCTGGACTTGTGTGTATGCTTATCTCCATGCTATCCCTCTAATGATTTTCACAGGTGGTTCCAAGCCGACCAACACCTTCGTCCGTCGTTCCCGTGCCCGTTATCTCAAGCCTACTACAGAAGGGAAGTTCATTGCCGAGACCGAGGTCAGCAGAGCAGTAAGAGAGGCTAAACGGATGGCAGAGGCAAGTAATAAAACTAAGAGGACCGCATCTCACAAGGGCAAACAGTCTCGGCCCAATTACAAGGCTATGGACAGTCTTCAGTATGCCACCATTCGCCAGACTGATTATTATGATGAGGCTGACAGTGATGGTCCCCCCGAGGACTCTATGTTTTGGAATGCCCACTTTCGGGCTATTCATGATGATGTCTATGCTACTCTCAAGCTTCGCCCCATGCGTCCCATCAATTTGACTGAGGCTCAATCCAAGACAAGGCTCATTGAGGCACTAGATGTGACCAACAAGATGGGGCTGCACCACCTCATGACTATCCAATGCAACTATGATTCCTCTGTGGTGCGGCAGTTCTTCTCAACTCTGGTGATTTGCGGTGATGAGCGTCGTACTATGAAGTGGATGACAGGGACCACCATGATTCAATCGGACTTTCGCACCTTTGGGCAGGTTCTTGGTTATGCATTCCATGGCCGTGACACTCCTTCAGGCCACCGTATCATTTCTCCTCTAAAGCCATCCAAGGATACTGCACTTGCTCCTTGCCTTTCTTCTGATGGTGTTGCAGGTACTTTCGTTGGCCTCTCTCCCTTATATGCCTCCCTTGTTGGCATATTTAGGGACTGCATCGCTCCTAGTGGTGGCAACAATGACAGGATCCGTGGCCACCTGGTTCCACTCCTTGCTTTTGCTCACGAGTGTGCCACTCACTACTAGGAAAACGGCTATAGGTAATCAGCACATCCGTGGCTCACATGGTTGAAGTGCCCCACGGCTAAAACAGGCGTGGCTCACCAGTGGGCAGTGCCCTACTAGTAACTAGAACAACCGTGGCGCACATGACTATAGTGCGCCACAGATGTGTGTGGGCCAGGGCCCTGTTGGCCGCACGCCAAACATCTGTAGCGCACTACAGTCATGTGCGCCACGGATGTTAGTGTCAACCGTGGCGCACATGGGGGGGTGCGCTACGCCTAAGCACATGCCCCCCTCTGCTGTGAAACGGCCACAAACATCTGTGGCGCACTCGGCCTAGTGCGCCACAGGGAGTAGGAACATCTGTGGCGCACATGGCATAGTGCGCCACGGTTGTTTCTACTCCCTGTGGTGCACTAGGGCCGTGTGCGCCACGGATGTGTCGATTTTTTTAGGACAGCACTTTATGTGCACATGTGTGACCACATCCACCACCCCACACTTTACTTTCCCCTTCTTCTTCCTCCTTAGATCTAGTCGGGATCTTCTCCTTCCCACCTCAATTTCTCCACCCATTCACCATTTTTAGCATGTAAAACTTGCTTTGGATGTTACATAAGTAATAGAGGAGGTCTCCGGTCTCTCATCTCCTTCTCCGGTCGACGCGCGCACCTCTCCTTTCCATCTTTCTCGCGATCGGTCTCTCATCTCGGTAAGTTGTCCATGTAAGGATGTGTTCATGTGTATATGGATGATGTGCTCATATGTATGTAGATGATCGATGCTCATGATGTGTGTATGTGGAGAGGATGGTCATTGTGTGTGTATATGGAGAGTATCGATGATGCTCATGCATGTGTGTATGGAGAGGATAATGATATGTTCATGTGTGTATGGATCGGTCTCTCTCTCTCTCTCTTGTGTTTGTATGTGAACAAGTTGCCATTTGTTTTGCCAAAATGTTGATTCATTTCCATTTTGGCAAGACTTTGGCATTTCGCAAAGGTCCTAATTTTAGGATAGGTCATGCCGAAATTTTCTATCGACCATTGCATGCATGCATTCATTATGTGGTTCTAATAGACTTCAAAATTGTACCGTGTACACCATGCAGGCAAAAATGGTCCGCATAATGAGCGAAAGCATTGTGGCTAGATTTTTGAAATGTGCGACGGCCGACATGATACGAAATAACAAGACAGATATAAGATGTCCGTGCAGAAGATGCAAACTCAACTGGGTGATCGACCCAGATTCCGGGAATCTGCAGGCGCACCTGCTCCGCCATGGTTTCATGGATGGATACACTCGTTGGATAAGCGATGACGTAGATGATGGAGACGGTGAAGGTGGCCAACATGACGATGATCATCATCACGGCGAGAACGGGCGAGATGATGAAGAGTCTCCTGGAGATGGTGAAGGTGCGGAAGCAGACCGGGATGATGATGATCTAGATGCCGGAGGAGCAGACGACGATGGAACAACGTCAGGCTGGGTGCGGGACCCTTATGTGCAAGAGCTGCTTCTCAAGCAGACGAGTAACGCCAGGGCTGCCGCTAGAGAGAAAGCCAAGCTTGCGCAACTTGAGAAAGACGCGGTTACTCCATTGTATGAAGGATGCAGGCCCGATGATACCCGGTTGATTGTAATGCTCAAGGCTATGGAGATGAAGGCAAAACACAAATTGAGCGACGCAAGCTTCGACGATATGATGGCATTCTGGCACGATCGTCTCCCGGAGGGGAACACATGTCCAACTAGTATCGAGGATGCCAAGAAAATCGTCTGTCCTCTCGATCTACCGCACGTTAGATATCACGTATGCATCAACGATTGCATCATTTATCGGGGCGAGGACGCGGAGAAAACCACATGTCCGGTGTGCGGCGTGAGTCAATACAAGAAAGGGAAGAAAGCACCTCGAAAAGTGGTATGGTACTTTCCTATCACTCCTCGTCTGCAGCGCTATTTCGTGGACCCTAAGGAAGCGAAGCTCATGCGATGGCATGCGGAAAGGAAGAAGCCAGGAGATGATGATGACCCCGAAAAGGATGAGCTGCTGACGCACCCTTCAGATGCTAGCCAGTGGAAAGCATTGGACCTCGAATTCCCAGAATTCGGTGGAGATTCGAGGAACATCAGGCTTGGTGCGAGCACCGATGGACTCAATCCGTTCGGTAGCCAGAGCAGCACGCACAGCACTTGGCCCGTGTTTGTATGGATGTACAACCTCCCTCCATGATTGTGCATTAAGAAGAAGTACATACAAATGAGTATGCTAATTCAAGGGCCGAAACAACCTAGTACCGACATCAATCTGTATCTCGGGCTGTTGAAAGAGGAGCTAGCCACGTTATGGGAATCTGGAGCCAATACTTACGACGCCGTCGCACAAGATTATTTCACTATGAGAGCCGTGTTGGTCACTACGGTGCAAGACTATCCAGGTTGCGGGTATATCTCGGGGCAGGTTATCCAAGGATTCTGCGCATGCGTTAGGTGCATGGATAACACAAGCTATCTCCAACTAGAGGAAGATCCAGGGTCATCGAAAACCGTGTTCATGGCGCACCGGAGGTGGCTCGGCAAGAATGATCCATGGAGAAAACGTAGAGACCTGTTCGATGGCAAATCAGAGACCCGAGGAATCTCAGAGCGTAGGAGCAGCGAAGAAGTGGAAGAGTTGCTGAAAAACTGGAAAGATTGTCCTAAGCCTGGAAAGAAGCGAAAGAGGCAGCAACAAGACAAGCCGCTGATGAAGGTATGGAAAACAAGGTCTGTTTTCTGGGAGTTGCCATACTGGAAGTTTCTCCGCACGCCTCATAGCCTCGACATCATGCATATCACGAAAAACGTGTGCGAGAGTCTGGTCGCCACCATAATCAACATGCCAGATAGGACGAAAGATGGTCCGAAAGCAACGCACGACCTGATATGCTTGGGTATCTGGAAGGAGCTTCACGGAGGACGCACTACTCCTGATGATCAGGAAGATGACGATGATCATGAGTCAGAGACGACACAAGGTCGTCGGAAGGGTAAAAGTTCAAGAAGAACGAATATTACTGCACTCCTTGCTTCACTCTAAGCCAGGATGAGATCAAACAGTTTTTCAAGTGCCTTCTAGGAGTCAAATTTCCTTACGTCTACGCGGGCAAGATAAGCAGATACCTAGACGAGGCGAAGCAGAGGTTCAATGGCATGAAGTCTCATGACTGTGCCGTGCTAATGACGCAGGTACTTCCGGTCGCACTAAGAGGGATAATGGACGAGCACGTCCGTGAAAAGTTATTTGGCCTATGCAAGTTTTTCGACGTCATCTCTAGGAAGTCGATTGGCGTGAATCAGCTCGGAAGGCTACAGGAGGAGATCGTGGTGATACTATGTGAGCTTGAGGTCTACTTCCCACCCGCATTCTTCGACATTATGGTGCATCTGCTGGTCCATGTCGTGGAGGACATCGTACAACTCGGGCCGATGTTCCTCCGCAGCATGATGGCGTTCGAAAGGATGAACGGACACATCAAAGAATACGTTCGCAACAGGTCCCGTCTAGATGGAAGCATAGCCAAGGGCTTTCTGGCCGAAGAGTGCATCTCTTTCTGCATGAATTATCTAGACATCGAGAACCCTGTCGGTCTTCCCGTCAACAGGCACCTTGGCAAGCTCGACGGATTTGGTCACCGAGAGGGTCGTCGCATACTGCATGCAGACTTCTTTTTCATATTGAGTATTTATATATATAATTGTATATCTTGTATCTGTGTGTGTATATTTGCTGTAATATTGTATATAATCTGTATTGTATATAATCTGGCTCAGAAATTAAAAAAGCAAAAAATACATCTGTGGCGCACATGGTCTACCTTCTGTGACGCACTACACCTAAAGCGCACTATGGAAGCTTAGTGGCGCACTAGGTAGT